>OY293416.1:8211712-8921808 GCA_958502065.1 Chrysolina americana | reverse complement strand
GTAATTCAAAAGCTCTTCCGCATCACGAGAATCTGATGGATCATAAAATTTCTTTCTGCAACAAAAATACATTCATTTGCCTACCGTATGATATATCATACGCAAAAAAAATTTCGGTGTAGTGTAAACCACAGGCCACAGCCAAACTTTCTGTTGGATCGGAAATATTCCTTAGTGTATATTAGTCATATTTTGGTGGCTTCACTCCTGTTAAAATTACGTACAAACCAGATAAAACAACATAACCTCACCTGTGACTCAATTTGTCGAACTCGAAAATACACTGCTACGTAAAACTGATTCCGAATGCAACAAACTTTGATGGAAACCGTATTAACAATTATTATATTGTTAACAAGTGATTATTTGTACATTTGACGTGATTTACAAGTGTTTTTATTTCATACGATGCACACGCCGTGAATTTAAAATGAAACATAACCTCCGTATGATAAATCATACCATAGGCATTATAGGGTTATGCAGCTCCAATGCGACAAATTTTGGATGATCATTTTCCTGGTAGCTGAATTGGCAGAAGAGGTCCTACGGAATGGCCATTAAGGTCTCCGGATCTCACTCCTTTAGTTTTTTTTCTATGGGGTCATTTGAAGTCTAAAGTGTATGAGATAGAATCAACAACATTAGAAGATTTTGAGAGAGAATATCATGAGGCATTGCAGAGAAATAACTCCCGAGATTCTCAACCATGTGGGGGCGGCAATGGAAGCTCGTTTGTACTATTATATGGAAGTTGGTGAAAACGTTTTTGAACATTTACTATAGAAAATTTGTTTCTTCTCATTGTCAAGTCATCAGATCTTGATTCAAGAATTTAATAAAAAATCTCTTTTTCTGATTTATTGCTTCCATATTTGTCTCTAGAACAAATATTTCAAAATGATTGTTGACCAGTTTTTTATATTTACTGCAAATCATTGTTCCAAAACTTATTCAGGGTGGCTCTTTTTCAACTCAAATTACTTGTAGCTCCCGAACCATAAGCTTCAGACCATATGTTTTATACTTTATTGAAATCTGCTCATCATGAGGATCTGATAATGCGAAACAATATAGAATGATACATTAAAAAAAAATTGGTGACATGCTCTTGGGGTGCGATAGGGAAACTTAGATCAAATGTGGATATGTCAAAATGTGTCCTCCTGTATACTATTGTTGACGTGTTTTTTATTTTTACTGAAAATTATTGTACCAACAGTTATTCAGGGTGGTTCGTTTTAAATGGAATGCATTGTATTTTCAGAATGTAATCCATGAGCGGACCTCTCGTTTAAAAAAAACAAGTTGATAGCTTGGATAAGAAAACAGTTATGAACCGTACAGGAACCCTCGGGTCACCCTGTACATTCACATGTGCAATCTCAAAAATCCTTGTCCGTGATAGATAAACGTCTTTCGATAGATGTAGATGAAATCTTATCTTCTATCGCTTCTAGTGTGATTAGAGTATGCCTTCTCGAAATGCAGTGCTTCAGAAGTTGAAATGTAACAGAAAATATCTCTAATACTAGTGGTATTTCACTGCTCTCATCCATTACTGGAAACAAACCAAATACCTCCAACCTTCATGACAGCATGAATTATGTCGCAGAAATATTGCATTTAATGGACTTACCCCTATGGATGTCTGTTGTATCAGCTGTTACTATTGAGTTGTTTCTTCAGACTTAATCTTTCAAGATAGAACGGTTTGAGAGCATTTTTTTGTCAGTCAATCCACTGATGAACATAATGGAATAATTTCAAAAGGTTGCCGATAGGAATCTCGTGGCTTCTAATTAATTTACTAATTAAATCAGTATTACTAATTATAGCCACGTTGATATAGTAAAACATTATATGCTTTTTGTCGAGTCACTCAGTGCCTAATCATTTTCATTAGGAGGTGGATTAATATACAAGGATTCAACAAATATATTTCTCTGGTCATCGAAACGAAAACTTATTTCCAAAACCATAATATAATGCTGAGGCAGGTGGACGATTCAAGGAACCATCACAAGATTACTTCTCAACAATAAGATCGAGAATGTCTTGCACAAATCCAGAGTTTCTTTCTCTTTGACTTTTGAAGTTTCCTCTGTTTCTTCACTGAATTCTTGGGGTTGATTCGTCTCGTATTGAAGTTTTTCTCCTGAAAAAGAAAACGGTAATTTTGTTTTCGTGGAAACAACATGAAATCAGTGCGTATTTGAAAAAAGAATATTTCAGCTATGATATTTACAAAGTAGTTATGGTAGAAAACTTTGGTAAATAGATATAATTCAGTCGTAGAGGCAGTAGTTGTGTTCTGTTGGAGACTTGCCTGCAAATATACCTATGGTAAAGGTTAAAGTTTATATCCATCTTTCTTGGTTATATATATTTCTGGATATTCCAAATAGTGTTGAACACATAATGGCATTTAAATTATTTTATGCACTAGCGGGCGGTAAAGTACACTTTACCGCCCAGTTTGCCGGGCGTAAAGTGGCACTTTACCGCCCGTGGGCGCATCATGGCCCGCGGGCGGTAAAGTAGACAGTATACTAAAATTGTCTATATATACCTACGCACATCATTTCACGGAAGACCTACCACGAAACAATGAATTCAGTTCAATAAAGAAATACTCATTTAACAACGTTTATTCATAATCTACATTTTTGCTCCATAACCCTGAAAATTTTAATTTTATATTAACTATGCAATTGTTACAATTTTGAATATTGAGGGTGGGATATTCACTTTTCTCTTGAAAATAATTATTACCTTTTGAAACATCCTCACCACTCATTTTAGATGTGGATGGTAGGTCCAAATAATTGTTATTTAGTATCGGTTCATCATCATCGCCGGTAATTTTTTTGCCAATATTCAATTTATTTGAAATCGATTGTTCAATATAGCTCTCTGCTACTGTAGTTGATTCCCAACCAGCGTGTCTTTTGATATTGGTGATACTTTCCCCAGCATCAGCCAATAAAGTGGCTGAAGAACGCCTGAAACAATGACCCGTATATTCTTCTGGGCCTGGTAGCTTCAAAAATGCTGCAATTTTTCTTGGAATTTGACCGAGGATATTCTTCCCATCAACTTGTTTTGTACATTTGTTGTTCTTATAGAATATAAAAAAATGCCCATGTTCAGTATTTGCGGGACGTAGTCTAGCATATCTTCTATAAATATCCAAATAATTAACTGACTGGTTTTCAGTACTGCAGATGGTAAATTTTCGTTGTATTTTAGTTTTTGACTCTCGAATTGTAATCAATAAAGCATAAGTTAGGTCTTGAATGTCATCAAGCTTGAGATTTGTTAATTCTTCTCTACGACAAGCACCATATACCTCAAATATTAATGCAACCTATAAAAGAATCAATAAGTTTTTAAATTACTTAATGAATATAGGTAGGTATAACATACCTTTATCATCAGATAATTGAAAATTATTTCCGCTACCGGAGACAATTTCTTCTTTTGTATTGCATCACTACTGTCCAGGTACCTGCTTCTTCTAATGGCGAAGTAAAAAACATACTCGCCGTTTTATTTCTTAACTCCATGCTATCCTCCAAATACCCCTCACCACCATGGAACTTTTCCAACCTCCGTATCTCTTGAAGTTAGTCATAGTTGCTCCTGCATTAGCTAGAGAAGTAGCAGAAGTGCGACGAAGGCAATGTCCCATATAGGAAGATGGGTTTGGCAATCCTAAATACATTGCAATTTTGCATGGGATTTTCCCAAACATTTTTTTCCAATTTGCTGACATTTATTTTGTCGGAAGCTCAAAAAAAATCTTTCAATAACTTCAGGACGCAAAGACAAATAAAGTCTTAATGAAGGCAAAGCGCAGAACTCTTTTTCATCCACAACTGGAAATTTCTTCGATACACCAGTTTTACTTTCTGGTAAGTTCACTACCATAACGGAATCCCGGTCCTCTATATTCGATATCTTCATATTCAAAAGTTTCTCACTTCTGCATCCTCCAAAATAACCCGTAATCGAAACAACCTACAACAAAAAAAAGAAATAAATACACACAAAAAGGAAATGAGTACACACAAAGTGGAAAATTAGAAAAAATTTACCTTATGCAATACATTAATCCTCCAAAACATGTGATACGCATATTCCAGAAATATTCCAAACATGTTCCAGGAATATCCTGAAACACATTCATGACACATGCTATATATATATATATATATATATATATATATATATATATATATATATATATATATATATATATATATATATATATAGCATGTGTCATGAATGTGTTTCAGGATATATATATATATATATATATATATATATATATATATATGTTCAGATAGGTTTCCGCGGTCAGATATTTGAAAACTAAAAGTTCGGGTTGAACCGCGTCTAGAATTTGTTGAAATTCGACGTTTCGGCTCCGATTTTGGAGCCATTTAAAAGAACTGAAAAAGAAAGAAAATTAATAAATGGTTGAAACGTAATTCTACGCTGAGGTCTCAATCTGCCTACTCCTCAGGAATACACGGCCATTACAGCCACGTCCACTATAAATACAGTTCCTCAACCCACAATTCCTCAGTTCTCTCGAAGGAGTAGGCAGATTGAGACCTTGGAGAGAACCAGTGACGAGACATGGGGAGTAGGCAGATTGAGACCCCGACGTCAAGTCACAAAAACCGAACGTAATTATACCTGAGGAGTAGGCAGATTGAGACTTCAGCGTAGAATTACGTTTCAACCATTTATTAATTTTCTTTCTTTTTCAGTTCTTGAAAATGGCTCCAAAATCGGAGCCGAAACGTCGAATTTCAACAAATACTAGACGCGGTTCAACCCGAACTTTTAGTTTTCATATATATATATATATATATATATATATATATATATATATATATATATATATATATATATATATATATATATATATATATATATATATATATATATATATATATATATATATATATATATATATATATATATATATATATATATATATATATATATATATATATATATATATATATATATATATATATATATATATATATATATATACACAGTGAGGGGCAATATTATGGAATAAATTCAGTTTTACGAGAATATGCAACTTTAGAGACAAATCCCGAAACACGTCGATTTTTATTTCCAAATTATGATTTTGTGGCAGATATGTCATACTAGTGACGTCATCCATCTTTGCGTGATGACGTAATCGATGATTTTTTTAAATGAGAATAGGAGTCGTGTGATAGCTCATTTAAAAGGTTATTCAATTCTCTATTCAGTGATATGAACATCAACATAATTATTTATACAGGGTGGCCAAAAAAATATTTAATTTGTAAATGAAATTAATTGTCACAAAAAGAAGTATTATCATTTATTAAATACAAAATTACATTGTACTACTTTCGGAAAACAGAAAAAAAAATTATTTGACAAATAAAAATTGCTTTTCGCTTAAATTAAATGTTCAAATTGCCACCCACCGGCCTCTTGGCAGTAATGGAACCGACGAATACATTCTTCTTGAACACTGTGGATCATTTCTGGAGGTATATTACGAATTTCCAATCTAATTCTATTTCTTAAATCTTGTAAATTCTGTGGTCTATCGATGTAAACTTTTGATTTTAAGTAACCCCATAGGAAAAAATCAAGTGGTGTAAGATCTGGAGATCTTGCGGGCCACTCTATTGTTCCTCGTCGACCAATCCATCTCCTAGGGAAACATCTGTTTAAAAAATCACGAACAGGACGTGCAAAGTGCGGAGGTGCACCGTCTTGCTGAAACCATATGTTTTCATTTGGCGAATTACGATCATTTTCATTCGGAAACATGTCTGTAAGGGCGGGTATAAGTTCATTTTGTAAAAAATCAAGATATATTTGCCCCGTAAGAGACCCATCGAAGAAAAAAGGACCTATAATTCTATCCTCGACTATCCCTGCCCACACGTTTAGTTTTTGAGGGTGCTGAGTGTGTACCGCAGTCATCCAATGGGGATTATCTTGACTCCAATATCTGCAGTTTTGCCGATTCACTGTTCCATTTAAACAGAAGGTTGCTTCATCAGAAAAAAGGATTTCACGAATGAAGCGTGGATTTTGATTACATAAATCTTGCATTACTTCACAAAACTGCATTCGGCGATCTGGATCATCCTCATTGATTTCGTGGACATTATGAATTTTATACGGATGATATTTCTCTTTTTTCAGCACACGTAAAACAGACCTTTTAGAAATGTTTGTATCAGCTGCAATTTGCCTAGAATTAATTTGAGGATTCTCTGCCACACTTAATAATACAGACAGTTTCACATCCTCATTCATTGGTGGACGACCAGCATTTGCAACATGTTTCACGTGTCCAGTTTCTCTAAATTTCTTCTCAATTTTACTAACAGTGGATTGTGTGATAGGCGTATTAGGATATTTTATGGTAAATAAATTACATACTTCTTGTTGTGTTCTGGTTCTATCTCCATATCCAACCATAATTAATACTTCGATTCTTTGTGTTTCAGTTAATGG
Source organism: Chrysolina americana (assembly GCA_958502065.1). Taxonomy (NCBI): domain Eukaryota; kingdom Metazoa; phylum Arthropoda; class Insecta; order Coleoptera; family Chrysomelidae; genus Chrysolina; species Chrysolina americana. Next base: position 8,915,253 of record OY293416.1, on the reverse strand, counting down.
GGCCATTATTTATTTATTTCATGAAATAAACTAGTCCTTATGAGAAAATGTCAAGAACTGACTTACATTTGACCCAAGCCAACTCGATTTGTAAAAACTATACTTTTTGCTATCTTTTTAGTTCTCATTATTTATTTGCCTAATATCGGAATTTATTTTTGTTTCTTCATAGTAGTAGAAAGCACAGCAGTTCTAAACATTTATTTATAAACTGTTTCAAGTGTTTCAATAGTAGACAAAATCAATGAGGATGATCCAGATCGCCGATAGACCACACATTTCCAAGATATGACAAATAGCATTACATTGGAAATTCGTAATTCAACTCCAGAAATGATCCACAATGTTCAAGAAGAATGTATTCGTCCGTTCAATTACTGCCAAGAGGCAGGTGGGTGGCAATTTGAACATTTAATTTAAGCGAAAAGCAATTTTTATTTGTCAACTAATTTGTTTTTCTGTTTTCCGACAGTAGTACAATGTAATTTTGTATTAAATAAATGATAATACTTCTTTTTGTGACAATTAATTTCATTTACAAATTAAATATTTTTTTGGCCACCCTGTATAAATAATTATGTTAATGTTCATATCACTGCATAGAGAATTGAATAACCTTTCAAATGAGCTATCACACGACCCCTATTCTCATTTAAAAAAATCATCGATTACGTCATCACGCAAAGATGGATGACGTCACTAGTATGACATATATGCCACTAAATCATAATTTGGAAATAAAAATCGACGTGTTTCGGGATTTGTCTCAAAAGTTGCCTATTCTCGTAAAAATGAATTTATTCCATAATATTGCCCCTCACTGTATATATATATATATATATATGTTTTCTTACTATGAAATCATGCTGGAAATATATTTTGTATGCTTCTTGAAGATGAATGCAGAACATATCCAGGGTGTCTAGTTTATGTATGGAATAAACTACCCTTGATATATTAAATATGAGGGTCCAATGTTGAATATGAATAAAAAATTAAATACAGAAAAAAGGATTTATTGCAAAAACGACAAAAACAACATACATATGTATTCTGATACACTCTCTTGGCAATTATCAAGACCTTGGGAAATTCAAGTCACTAACACAAATTACTCAAATCGGTCTCATTGCACTTTTCAGTTCTTCAGGATCTTTCTTTGTTTTTCTTGATCCTAAAAAAACAATTAGAAGAAAATAAGCCTCATTGTACAATAATTTACTTACCATGTCCTATTGCAACTCTCAGTAGCTTAGAAAATAGCATGTTTTTCTTCGACTTCTCAGTAAATAATTGCTATGCGAGTGGGATTTTCATACATATCCCTAAAAATACCATCAATATATTATCGAAAAGAATTGATGAATTTATTTTGATAAGTAAGCATATTCATATTTGCAACATTTTTGAATAGAAGCGATATTTTATAAAGGGGGAATACTTGAAAATGATGTAAGTATATACATAATACATTAAAATATTGTAAAAACACTATGGTAAGGTTAGTCTAAAATTTAATTAAATTGAAGTAATGACCAAGCCTCTAATTTTCATATACAATATCTCTTATTACACATGGGAATGCAGATTATGGAAATACCGAAAAAATACTAAATATTCGAGAACAGTTGGTTATTGAGAAAAAAAGTTTTTTTTTAATATGTTAAACTAAGTACATGGTATAAATTAAGTAAAGGTAAATTTTAATTCAAATTAACGTCATCTGAGATTCCCTGTGGTATATTTTTACCTTTTATTAAAGTAGCCATATCTAGATTAGATAATTTTTTTCATCCATTTCCTCCAACCTAGCTAAAGGTTAAAACATCATCGTCTACTAACTGAGGCATACATCTCCTAATACACTGATGCGTCCAACATGAAGAAGCTTTGTCATATATGAATAAAATTATTACATCTTTTCAGTTATAGTGCACTCATAACAATTTAACAACAAGCACTATCAAGTATTTGTGAAGGAAGTAAAAAATAATATGTTTTTGTCAGTGCGTTTTTCATCCAACTCCATCAACTCTACTATGAAAGACTCTGATGGGATATCGATATCTACTGATATCTTGGATTTCATTCCTTTCTTAGAATTTCTTATAGCCGTTATCATTTCTGCATTTTGTGTGGCCCTTCCCTTAAAAATATTCAGAAGTCTCATAGGACTAGTAGAATCTCTACAAAACAAAGGAAAGTTTAATGAAAAAAATGCATAAATATACTTTTTAGAGATTTACTTACTTTTACAGGATAAACATTTTTGTTTTGCTGCGGTGTAATAGATTCTTGAGTTCGACAGATTTCACTGAAAACATCATCATCATAGCGCGTTTGACGATTGACAAATGACAATTACACCTGACAACGTCAAATATCCATAAACTGATCGCAGCGCCAATCAGCATTATTTGTCAGTCTCCGGCGTCGAGCGTAGATAACCGAAACATTTGATTGGTTGAAATTCCACTTCAAACTTCAAACGTACTACTTCATAAACTAACCAATTAAATGGGTCAATTTGGCTACGAAACTCAAAAAGTTTTTATAAATGCTTGTGGTTTTTCAGTTTTTATTAAATACATATTCGAGAAAATTTTGATATTTTTCTAAAAAACGTTTCTTCAAATTGACATGCCTTTTGAATATTCCCAGAATATTCAAAAACTTACGTTTCTGCTTGATATGCCTTTTGAATATACCAGCAATATTCAAGGAGAATATCTCATGGATATGCTTGAAAATATATTCCAGGAATATTTTCAATGTGTATAAGATCAAATAAATATTCATGGAATGTTCCAGGAATATTGCAATATCTGTTGGAAAATAGGATGTTGTAGGCATATTCCAGGAATATTGGGTGCCGTCTAGGTAAGTTCATTGAAGTTGGTGATATCTCGTTTCTCATGAAAAGTCACCATCGATTTTAGCATTGACCATTTAGTCCATGAGGAATTCGGAATATACGTTTCTGACTGCAACGAATAAACACAATTACTTACTACCAAATCTGCCGAAAAATATAGAAAATACCTTACCAGTTCTTGAAAATATGCCAGAAATGTAGTTACAGTGGTATCTTTTTGGCATAACATTTTTCCGTATCAGCCACTCCAAATATATCTTGTATTTCTTATTGGTGCACGGCTTCACTTGCTTGCTCTCTTGCTTTTTCAACTCATTTCAAAATATCCTTCGTTATATTTGGGGTAGAAAACATGTTTTTAACTCGAACACAGCTTGACAACAAAGATGTATTTGTAAACAAGTAACATAGCAACAACCCAGCAATAATAAAACTCCTATAATCAACGGTACCTGATTCTAATATAGCGGGAAGGTAATGAATTTCATTGAAATCGGTCAGAAATAAAATTATGCGTCCCTCGGGCCAGAGGCCCTCAGGACCCAAACTTTGCCATCGGCAATTGAGGTCCTCATAATTCCCATGATACAAAAATAACTATTGGCGTTTTCATTTGAATGAAAAATTGCCTCTATTTCTTCCCTTTTGGCTTTTTCAAGCGATTCATTTATAGAAACTATCCTTTCACCACTAGGAAATCCATCTCTAGTTTGTTTGAAATAGCTCACTCTGTATATTGCTATCATCAACCAATAACTGAATCTACTCAATGGTTTTGTTTCAGCTGAATCATGTTCGAGTACCTCAATTTTTTATTCCGCCCCGTCCAATAAACAAACATCGAACATCGCAAACTACAAGCATTCCTCAAACGCCAATAAATTAATTGTAATTAAATTTTTCCCCACACACCTTATCCAAGCACTCTGTTTCTGCAATATCCTGTTGTATTAGGTATTTAAATTAACGTATTATTGTCTCAGTATTAAGTACTCTATTATTTAAACGGAAAAAATAGACATTCATGCGGATTGGTAAACGGCCTAGATAGAGATATGCCTTGAAAAACACGCTAGGAATTCGAAAAATTAAAACCATATGTCACACGAGACCCGCACCGCGAGAACGGCTCGGTTTTACTTGGAAAGCGTATCATTTACGTTTCTTAGTGGGTAGATGACATAACGCTCATGATAAGGAAGGTCACACAATACGGTTATTGCTACCACATAAATGAATGTGCTAGAAGTTGTGGGAAAGTCTACAGAATTTCTATTGATTTTTTCCTGAGAGTTCGAGATAACCTCACTATATGATCAAAAGTGAAAAAATGGCAGTCTGGATTCAGACCCCTTTTCCTCTTCATATTGGTAGCATTCCTCCGACTTTATCCTTGGCTAATGTCATGACAGACGTTGAATTACATCTGACAGATTTTGTATGTTCGTTTGTTTCCTTATTTGTTTGTTTGGATGGATGTTTGATTGTTTCAGACCAGATTGTTGAGTATGGATTGCCCCAAGGAACGGTACTTGGACCGATCTTGTTCAACATCTATTTTAATGATGTCTTTAATATTGATGTGAAAGCAAATATTATCAACTTTGCCGACGACACAGCACTTTTATATCGAGGCAATGACTGGAACAACCTGAAAGCCAGAGTTGAAAGAGAATTGGTAACTTTATTACATTGGTTCGATAGTAAATTATTGACGATACACTTTTCTAAAACTCACTTCATTGCCTTTGCAATATATAATAATGAATTACCATCATATAATAAAATTAGAATAAGCATTAACGACAAAATCATTGAAATTGGAATGAAGGAGCATATAAAATATCTAGGGCTCATCATAGATCAAAATCTCAGATGGAATAAACCCGCTGAACATGTGGAAGAATTGGGATCATTGATAACTGAATTCAAATCGTACCAAATTGTTCAAAATACCACGAATGAAAATACTGTACACCACCCTAGCCCAAACACATATCAACTATGGGATATTTGTCTGGGAGAGATAACAAACAATTATATTAAAAACCTAGAAGTCACCCAAAAATGGCCGATGAAAGTTATATTCAGAGAATATAGATTTCCAACGGAGCAACTATTCAAAGAATCGAAACTACTCACAATCCATCAGATATACTTCTTGAACCTTGCATCTTACCATCACAAACACAAAAATGAGCTTCTCCAAATCGACCGTATTCTACAAATTTTTTTTCAATCCGTTTTCTTGTACGTCCCTATGTTTGTTTGTTTTTTTTGTTTGTATGGTTGTTCGTTTGTTTGGTTGATTATTAATTTGTTTGAGAGCTTACCGAATGCAAATACCGCAAAAATGGAAAAACTATTTTTTATATCCCCAAAACTGTTAATTTTTTTGTAAAAGCCATCTTCAACAAGAAATGTGCTGGGTTGGGTATTTTTCTACAAAAATTGTATTTTTCTCAAAATTTCGACTTTTTCTCAAAATCCGACATTTCCTAGTAATGAATTTTTTCAACTTTTCCAATTTTTATCTGAAATTTTGTATTTTTCGAGATTTTGGCTTTTTTTTTCGAGATTTCGGCTTTTTTTTCGAAGATAAAATCGATTTAAAAAAACCCTTGTACCCCTCCCACGTCGCGCAAGTAAGTTACCACGGTACCACTATACATCGCAATGACTCATGGAATCTATTTATTCTTGACGTCGTCATAATAGAAAAACCATGCGTGTGAAAATTGGACTATTTCCGGTTTTTGAGCATGATCTTTATTTCTCTTAGTGGTTTCCATCTGGCCTCAATCACCTTCAAAATAAATAAAATCATCTAAGAGACAATCCATAATCACATGTCATGTATTTCGTTTGTCGAGCTCGTGTGATGACAACATACTCATAACATTTCCCATGTCATATTTCCAAGAAAGCAGGTGTGAGACGTAATGAAGAAATGAAACTGGAAATATAAATATACGTCTTTCGTTGTATAAAATTATTGTCTATTAATACCACATATGAATATATTATCGAGTTGACAATATTTCTCAATATTAGCTTCCATGCTGTTTTATGTTTTGAAAATCCAATCAAGTGACACTGAGGAATGTTGTAAATGACTTGAATCAATTTCAGTAGTAACATATTTCAGTTACTTTTTTCTGGGAAACAACTTTGTTGCTTACTCAGGAACTAACGTGAAGATGCGGGATATTAATTTGTACAGTTTTAAATGCTGTTGTGTCACTAATATATCATTTGCTATTTCACTAAATTAAGCTCACAATATGCAGAGTTTGACTAGTGTATTTTGTTAGGCATCTCATTAAATGACTAATGACCAATAAACAAGGTGATATTATACTCTGAATACAACTAATAATCTTTATAAGGCACTGTAGATCCTAACATCAGCTTATTCTGTAGAGCATTTGTCCTCAAGGGCTCTGAAACAAACCAACTCACTATTTTATTTCAACTTTTTTTTTACTGTTTTGCTAACATGTCATTAGTTCGATTAGCAATAACTTTCATATTTATACTGTTATTCCTATGACCTCTTACTACTTTTCACGACAATACAATTTGCATATTTTCAAGACTTCATCAATCCAATTATCAATAAAACCTGCATACTGCTGATTCCATGGCAATATACACCCAAGTTCAAATAATATTTACTTGCTGCTTACCAGGAAATATGTGTTCTTGGTATGAATCCATTCAAATTTTCTATTGCAATAACACCTCCAACACGAGTTTGGTCCAAACATTGTTCTGAGCCATACTCCCCCTCAACTCTGTACCTATCACCACCTAGTTATTTCTCCATAGTAAAATGGCCTTTGTATGTTTCACGAAAATTCTTTCTGAATCCATCTGTCGTCAGACTGAGCTTAACCAACACCTCATCGACCACATGGTACTCTGGCGCTGTTACTATTTTCTTTTCCAAATACTGCTTTTGTTGCAACGAGCAACGTTTTTCTGTTACTTTGTAACTTCGACTACGGGAGGCTCGGGTAGCGTTTGTTGTATAACTTACTGTGCTTTTCATATCCATTTAGATTTTGGGTATCCCTTTTCATTCCATGACAGAGCTCATTGTTGCCAAGGCATCCAGCACTGTTTTGTTGTAACGTTCTACTTGGCCATTTGTACGTGACATCTCCACTGCTGTTTGATGATGATATCTTATAGGCAGCCAGCACACTGGGCAACCATGACTGACCGTCCGCGATCGTCCACCCACGACCAAAATTTCCACACTTGTATTCTTATCGGGTAACTCACTCTGAATGATCGTCCTCGACCGGTTTTCAAAGACCATAGTTGAAATTCCAATCTGCTGAAAATTATGGTCGATCAGTGTGAGTTTGAGAGTTTCCATTGATTCCTTTCAATTTTTGGTCGTTGCTGGTCGCGGACGGTCGATTCTAGTCGGTCAGTGTGTTTTCTAGCTTAACCTTTACGCTTTAAAAATCTCCAAACTTTCTGGAGGCTTTACCGCCATCACTGATGTCTTGGTATTTTTCCATTTTTAGATTTAATGAAAGGAACTACATGATTAAGGTGTAAAGTATGAAAGAGGACGAGCATGATTATTGTTGTTGTATATATTCAGTATTGAATCTTCACTTTTTGGAAATCAATATCTTTCTTTCACCCGCCGTGAAGTTTTTTCAAGTGTCCCAGATGATCATAGTGATTTGATTCACTCCAATAAAGGACCCCGCACGATTTTGTTTCTCAATAAGTCTGTTAGAAATGTGAATATTTAAAATTTTGAAAAATACCTCTATAATGAAAACAATTGACAGATCGTTTTTATCTGCAGAAAAGAGGAATTCATTGGTACTGTTGATTGAACAGAAGATAAAGTAACTTTGTGATGAATTGAAGGTGCAAGTGGAAGAAGGGGTCAAGTAACATTTTCTGAAATATTCGGTTATGTCATGGAAGAAGGTGTTACGTGCATATATGTACCTTGCCCCGTCAGAATTTGCTTCTATTCTTCATATCTGAACAGATACACAGTGGTAGAAGAGGCTAAGTTACATTAAACATCATAGACGCTAACTTTACTAAAACCTATTTTTCTCACAAACACATATTTGTAACATAACTCCTTCTTACACTTGCCCCTTGAATTCAGTTGTTTAATAATTCCTTTCATTTAGATATACGGTGGGTTAAATTTTTTTAGTTCATTCTTAATGTTCTCCTTGAATATCTCAGAAACTGTTTGGTTAATTTGGACCTTATTTTATTCATACCATTTTGAAAATGTCGACTATTACTTAAAGAAGTTTTTGCATTTTCGTATGTTGCGTTTCTATGATATGCAATTTTGAAGTTTACGGTATTACGATATGTGGGGACTTTTCGATACATAACTTTCCAAAATCAATTGTTTGATACTAAATGCAACTCAAACTTGACTCAACAACATCTATTTATACACTATTTTGTATCGACAGACTCCTGAGGACCACCAATTATACAATCGAAAAGTCAACAAATTAAAATAAGGTTGTTGTCTTTGAGTGACCCAATTGTACCTACACAGATATATTGCAAGTGGAATTTAGTTGGTTCTAAAAGTTATTTATATGATTCAAAGAATAATTTGACGAACTATTCTCAACCCATGCGTGAAATTAATAATAAATTGTTCAGTACAATCAGAATTCCATTTTCCAACTACGGAAATAATAATTGAATAACATAATATCGAGCTGGTGATACACCAAATTTCGAAAGTAGATTGAAAAATTAAGAAATGGTAGACTACTTAACTGTTATTTCAAGTTGAAATCGACTCCCATTTTAAGTAATTGACTTCGGTTACGAAAGAGTGAAATATGTAATCATCTTCATTAAAAGGATAATCATCCTGTAATCGAAACATTTTTCCGGTCAAATTACCCGATGCAGGTGTGTATTGATCCATTAATTTTAGTTAGAAGTGTTATTGCTGATAGACACTGACTATTAATATTATTCTCACATAGTTTAGTCTCCAGTAAATCATCAGGACTGCTCTTTAATAACATACCGTTTTTTTTCAAAGTGTAAATTGCTAAAGGTTAATGATTTTAGGATGCAACTTCTCGGATTTGGTAGACTCAGTTGAATAACGTGTGTAATATCAATAATAATACAATTATGAATGTTCCTTCACGGAAAAATTGTAATAAAATGAGACATGGGCAAAAGTTAATTTTGTAATTGAACGAAATATCACAGAAACAAAAAAATGCTTGCTTGTGATTCGATATATGAATATTACAGTATGTAATCACTTTTTTCGTTGAACTTAAATAGAATCTAATTCACCGAAATGTGAAAATAAAATGGTACATAATTGAATTTTGAAATAATTGAAATTTAAAAAACCAAAGAATGGTTGTTAGTGTTTTGAAGTTTGAGTTTCAGAGTGTGTGGATCATGTTTTATTTTAGCATATATAACCTGCAAATAAAATTTGCATTACTACATACTGAAATGTATATCAAATTTCAAACCTGAAGGAAAATAAATCAAATATTCAAAGTCCCAACACTCTTTCACTTGAAAATCTATCATTATATTGTTGCTCAAATAAAGAGCTCTATAGCTATCGCATCCATCTCTCCATCATAAAAATGTTGAAACAATGAAAATATACCTATTAAAAAACAATCATCTCGCAAAATTGATAAACAAAATAATTTATGAAAATCCTAGCAGAAACGCTGAATTACTAGAAGTAAATAAATTCTTCCACAAAAAGTACTACTTTAAGATGAAATCCCAAACATCAGAAGAATTCGAAAGTGGCATGATATACAAAATACTTTATAAAAAATGCAACGAAGTGTATATTGGACAGACAAGACGATAGCTCAAAACAAGAATGCCAGAATATAGCTTGTGTAATATTCATATAAGAATTGTGGAAAAGCAAGGAAAATGTAAAAAAGAAGCGTAGAAGAGATGAGTAATATGAAAAAATTTATGAAATATATCTACTGCTATAAAAACAGATACTTCATTTTTTCCTAATTCCTGTTCATATCTAAGTAAATTAAAAATGTCATAGTAATAAAAATTCAGGCATCCTATATTCAAACTTTATTGGTGAATATTCGAAGGAAATCACTATTCAGACAAAAAAACTATTCCAATCTCCATTCGATACCTTCACTAAGTACCAAAGTCTTACTTCATCAAAAAATATAATACTTTGAATTAGGTAAGTATATTCAGTATAAGCAAGTAGAATTTGAAACGTGTCTCAGAATAAAAGATGTCACTAGTCAAAATGTATTGAATTACCAGCAACGCCAATTTGACCGTTTTCAAGTCTGTCTGAACCCAAATATTTATTTCCGTTCCTTGGGGCAGATTGTACAATACGATTTCATCAACAGTTCAAGTGAACTCAGTTCAGTTTCTAGGGATTAGCCAATGAAATTTCTATTTTCTTAGCAAATGAAGTTTGGTTGAACTTGATTTGTACAACCCGCTCTTGATGGGTTAATTGCTACTTTTATGAAAGAGTCCGTTCACTCAAAATATATCAATTTTTGATCAAAGACAAAATATCCGTTCGTGAAAATCATAACATGCAAAGAATATTTCGCTTCGCGCTGTTGTACAGGACGGTATTTTAAAGATGTATTAATATTGAATTACGAGTGCCTCAGCATTTGTTACACCAATTATTCGACTCGTAAAAAAATGGCGTTGCCATATTCAAAACCAATTATACTCCCCTTACACTCTAGTGAAAATAATCCATTAACGTATACGTTGAAGAGTGAAGATCCAAGAACCGAACCTTGTGGGACCCCGTATTCAACTTCTCGCGAAGTACTAAGTTCATTGTCAACCTTTACCATTTGAGTTCTACCTTTTTAGTAACTCTGAAAGAGATTCAAGCAATTTCCTCTAACCACCTAGCGTCTACAGATAACCAAAGAAGTAGTTGTTTGTCAGACATTTGACTTATGTTTGTCTTGTTGCCTTTGCCGATATTTTTTCAAAAAATACCGTCCTAATACGCATTTGTAGAGCATACCAGTAAACGGCAAAAGCGACCTTTCCGGTAGTTCAATATCAAGATACAAAGAAAATCCTGCAGGAGGTCCGTAATAATTGGCCATTTGCATACGGTCAACTACTGCTAATACGGATTCCTATTCGCCTATCTTGCTTTCGACTAAAATTACATTAGCGTAGACCTGCGAACGGCGTTCTGAAATTATGTATTAACATAGCGGCGAGCACAGCGATCTAATAACTCAGAATTTTGATATATTACGCTGATTCGTTATTATTGCGGACAATGGCAATTTATTTGAGCGAAGTTGTTGGAAAAATCTGCAAGACCATAAAAGCATCCGGTGATAAGAACAGGAGCTGTAAACATATATATAACGAGTTGCAATTTTCCACTTTGAGGAATTCCAGAGGAAGCAGTTATGATTGATGAGCTTGTTGGAAAATTAATATGCATTTATACTATAATAAAGTGGAGGTGTTGCTAAGAATTCTTCAAACGCCTTTGTCTCAACCAGTCATTCTTATTGAGCGTGTATGAACATTGATACGATATGTTCCCAAATGCTTTCGGCATGTGAATCACGAATCGATTCATCCTGATCTCAGACTATAATTTAAAATAAACTTCCAGTTGTTTGACTTTCAACCTATTGTGGAATAAAATTCAAAATAAAGAAACTGTCAAAGGTTTAAAATATTCACTTATTCAATTATTTGAATATTCAGGCATTATACAATTAGTTTAATAAATAGTCACAGATAGAGAATATAATGTTCTAGACAAACTTTAATGGTGAAAATAAAAAAAAATTAAACCATGGTAGTGTAAAGACAGAATTCTATTATTCCACTATTTCCTCCACATTCCCCTTCACACTTTCCTCGTTCCAACAAATCTCAATCAGTTTATTTTTCTTCCTCCCCTACTACATCATCGCCTTTTTTTCTTTGATGCCTTATGGGTCAGGCTGAGGGCTTCGGATGTATTGGGCTTTCCTCCTTGTATGAGTATGCTATACCAGTATCAACAGGGCATCTGGGCTCTTGGGGGTGGTGATAACAACCAACGAGTTTTCAGCCTTCCTCCAGCCCCACTCTACAGGTGATAACTTCATTCCCAGCCATTGTTGAACTTGGTAAAATAACCTCAGTAAGTGGAGAAGATGCTACATCACCAGTCAGCTTATGTGCTTATTCAATATAGTTCTTGAACCGCAGCTGACTTAAGGTGGTGGTGCGGTGGTTCCCACCATACAAGACCACCAAGAATCTTTCCCCTGCTTTAGTGATTTCCTCTGGTGTTGTTTTGGGGTTAACACACCGGTGGGAGGTCGGAATGTCATGTAATAGTTTTCGTAGACTTGACTTTGCCTTTTTGGAAAGGCGTGGACGTAGTCACAACCGCTGATGGGATAAATATTTCATTGATCTCTCCAGATCATCTACATGATATGAGACAAGTCATTCAAAAATATGTTCGAAATTGGTGAAATGTAAAAAGTACGGTGCAGTATGATATAATTCAAAATAGTACATAAGGAATATGTACACTAACAACATAGTATATTATATTAAATGGTAAAGTTCACAAGTTGATATTCCTTGATATAAAGAACTAGAATTAAATTATCGAAATTTCTGTCCAGTCGACCAATACAAAATATAACAGGGTGTCTGCAGGGAGCTTTTTAGTAACCGCTCTGTTGATAAAGCATATAGACTATATTGACAAGGTGCAACCTTGTCTGAAGTAAAGCAACACAAATCTAAGTCTTTCAAGGGAAAATCAACGGAGACATCTAACTTCCTCCAGAATCTTTTCGACCAAAATCTTTTTGAATGATTCAATGATAACATTTTTGGAAGTTCATGAATCGAAAGGGATTTTGTGCATTTCGTTTTCCATGGCACAGCGAACACATTAGTTTAACGTCACCATCCAAAATCTCTTCCTTAGTGAAAAAATCCAAACATTCTGTCAGACTCAGTTGACCTGTTTTTTGCGGAATTGGAAGGCAAAGATCCCAAAATGGAACAAAGGTGACTGAACATTGACCACACTACGTACATTTCAACGTAGATTTTAGTTGACCGACAAACATTTCTATGATCTTAGAATCTAGACCATGCCTCTTGAACCTTGTCACTTTCACTTGAATAATCACCTATAGGTAGAATTAGTTTCTTAGAAATTCTGTTCACATCTTCATGAAGAAGTAAATAACGTGAGCATCCTGTTGGGGAAAACCGACAAAGCAAGGTGCAAATCTTTGAATCTCACTTCTGGTTGAAATCGTATTCACTACTCTGTCCGACGAATCTTTGGACCATACATTCTTGATTGGATCTGCGAAATCTTCGATTGAGACACCATTTTTCACTTTGAGGATATATTGTTTGATTCTTTAATGTAGGCTTCCTTCTTCAAATACTCCGACAAACATCTTGTGCTTGACAAGCATGGATTATGGTGATCATGAAACAGGTATTACCAGAATGTATTAACCCATTGAGAGCAAAACTATGGATGGAGCCGTGTACTATGGGCAGTCCTTAGCAGTTGTAACTGAGCTATTTTGGCTGGTTTCGGCTTCCGATAGGTTGATCAAATTATAAAAATCTTTGTCACTGGAAGGATGTGATGAGTACGAGTTTAGACTAACGGATATTGAGATTGTTGGGTATTGAATGAGTTCATGAATGAAATGTAAGATTGTGTGATTCTTGATGTTTGGGAATATCTTCTTTAATAATCTCAAAATCTTGAGAAGCAGAGTTCATCACATCCAAATTAGAAAAAACAAAGTAATTCTTCGACTCATCTGTATTTTTCATCAGTGAAGAGGTATATGGCCTCTTCTACGAGCAAGAGTGCAAATAGCAACTTGGAAGCGTTATTTCATTAACATTTTTTTCTTTTTCCATCTTAACTTAAAATTATTTTAATCAGTTTATGAAATAATAAATCGACTATTGTTCTTTCGTTAAGTATTCAACTGGACTACTCTGGTGGAAAGTAGTTCAGTCCAATACTTGATCGTTTATCGCATGAATCTGGTATATTTTCGACTGAACCGATATTCCGATAATTTTATTCCAGGTTTGTATTGTGATTAGGTGGGCTTCGTCTATAAATTCATTGAAGAAGTGAAAGAAACTGAGAATTTCAGAATGTCAGAATAGATTCCGATTTGATTACATTTGTCATATTATTTCTTATTTCGTCTGGTAGCATGTTATAGAGATATCCCAATGCATACAGTGGACATTTTTTTAGTTGCATTCGAATTTGAATTTGCTTAGGTCGACGTCGTTCTTTGCACGAGTGTTATATTCATGGATATCACTGTTCTTTTGAAACCTATCTTTGTTCCGGTGAGTATAACTTAAGAGCTTGTTAAGGTAAATACCTGTACGAGTCAGGAAATGCTGAATAAACTAATGCAGAGCATAAGTTGATTCTTACTTTGGTGGGAGTTAGATTTTAAGCTATTGTAGGCGTAATACAATTCAGTCAGTTTCAGTTTTCTGAAGTTCAGTTTGGAGTCCAATTCTATTCCAAGGAATTTGGTGTTTTAGATGTTCAAATTTCACTATTATTGCTTAATTATTTTCTTCTTTGAGCTGTGCAGTGAATTCTATCATTAAAGGTTTCATTGAAAATAAGATTATTTCTTTGACACCAGTGTGCGAGGTTGCTCATGAGTGTTTGACTTTTTTTACAGTTCAGCTGAGCTATCAGCTGCCACTATAATTGTGGTGTCTTCTGCATACATGAATACGCATCTGTGGTTATATATGAAGTGAATCGTTAACGTAGAGCAAGAATTGAAGTGGACCCAATACCTCACCTTGGGGAGTCCCTAAGAGGGTATCAAATTCGTTAGAGGTGTCATCCTCGATCCGAAGTCTAAGCCTTCCGCCGGACATATAAGATTCAATTCACGATTGGATTTGTCCTCTGACGCCCATCGCTTCCAATTTTATTGTTAAGTATTTGAGATTGAGCTTATTAAAAGCACGTGTTAGATCAGAGAAGATTCTTACTAAATATTTCTTCTGGTCTATATTTTCATGGATGTGTTGAGTTAATTCTATTGATGCTGTCTCTATCGTCCTCATCGACCAGTAATACAACCTGATGGTCTGAAGACAGAGATTGGGTAGTTTCACGAAACATGGTGTATGCATCTTCCGATGCCTGTTTGTTTTCAATTTGGGATGCAGTGAGTCCTTAGCATATCAGTCTTCATTTGTTTTTGGAATTGGCATGGAATTTCCATTGGCATAATACAGTAGTTCCGTCAGCGAACTATAGAATAAGAAATTTTACAAATGCTGGCTAATTTATAACCCATTTTCATTTTATGAAATTATGGCATTTCACAAAGTACAAATAATTAATGTATACCTAATTATTTTACATGATGTAATGAAAAAAGTGGATATTGTCCCATAATCGTTAAATATTTCAAATAAATTTGTGTGTCCCGTCAAAAGTTAAAAGTGTGTCATTGAGAAATCTCTCATGAAAAGTCTTTTCACAGACTTGTCTTCCCCTATAACTACTTTCGCCTTCCAGTCATGCATTGCTAAGACTAATTGACTAAGTTCATCCTCCTAATTTTGAGCCCTTTTCGTGAAACTCAGTTAGTGCCCAAATATTCAGTGAAATCAATTATTTCTCTTCGATTGCAGATTCGCCAATTAGCGGTGTACACCTGCTTTCGAATTCGGCAAATCAGAAAAGGGAAGACATAAAAGCAATACAAAGAATTGGTAATATAGGGTATTGCTGTGTCCTGCTGTAATTTGAAATATGCAATAAGCAAACGTCTAATTTTCAAAAATATGGCGCTGTTCCAATAATCGCATATCCCTAATCATGTGCTTGAACAAATAATTAAGAACCAGTATTATCGAATGATGAATGCACTGGAGTGATGGAAGACATTCAGTGGTGTTCGTTTTGTGGCTGTAGTTTACACAATTCTGAGATTGCTCAACAATGCCAATAAAACCTCTTAATTCAAATCTGTATGATCTTGATAGGTAAGGGATTTGTATCCTCTAACTTGTACAAGTTTCTCGACGACTTCTGAGGGTTGCTCGTGAGGGTGCAGCCGGTTGAGGGAAAGAACAAATTGAGAAAAAAGTCAGCAACGAACACTATTTTGTAATTCATTTCATGAATGTTTTCCTTACGACGTTACCATCCTTAATTATGTACATGTAGGTGTAGGAGATAGTTTCACCAAAATATTAAATATCATAATAAAACAAATTGCAGCTAACAGTGGATATCGTGTTGATTCAACAGAATCATTCGTGCTAAAAAACTGCACAAGAATGCTATCCAAGAACAACAGCGTTGACAATAATTTCTAACAGCCTTAATCTGGACTCATTTTTGCATATAAAAAAAATTGAGGAGAACCTATTTACCAAATAACATATGTTACACTGATAAAAAGGATTTTTTGCATCAATGCATAATTGCATTGATTGTATTCTTGAATAGGTCCAACCAAATATAAATTAGTGTTTTTGACAGAATCCTCCTGACCACAGGAAAAGAAAATGTTTTGAGATATAAGATCACTTTCTTCTTTGAAGGATGGAGTTGGTTGAGGCAAGAATATTTCAATTTCAATTACTATTCTATTCAATTACTATTCGTCCATCAATGTGATCCTTTAACACCTGTAAGCGTTGAACCTCTTTACACAAGAGGTTTCATGTTTGATCAGGATAAAAACATCTTCTATTAATTATTTGGTATTTTTCCATGAAACCTCAACACTTTTTTTTTCAAATATGTATGTATTCCATAAGAAGTAATAAAATGCTCATTAAAATAACATTTATTAAATAAATACTCATTGAACAATTTTCATTAAAAATAATTTCAACAAGGGAATAAAAATTAAATTTATTATAACATCAACTTCACATACAATAATATAGATTAGCAAAAATTTTCAATTGTTCGTTATTCATATGAGCATACTTGTTGATGAAATGAGTAACTGCCAACTCTGACAATCTGTCTCTATCGGTGTTATTTAGGGTGCTAGAACTAGCCTTCTTCAAAAGAGCTTGTCCTAAAAGAAGTATTTTCAGAAAAATAAAATACAATTAGGTCAAAGTTTCTCGTCACAGCTGGGAAAATATAAAAATTAATTCTGTACAGAAACTTTTTATAGGCTTTCTTATGATGATATCAGTTTCAATGTCAGACGTTTCGTTATCGAAAAACAACCAACTTATATTCTTCGGATAAAAGTTTCGTTAAGTTATTTTTTTCTACATTCAAATATGTATGATGACTAAACGGGATTTGGAGTTGACATAATTTCGAAATAATGAGAGACAGGTGTATGAAACAAATATTTTTGATTCAAGATTATCTGCATTTGGAGGTTGAGTATGTGGACTTTGCATGCACTTGGTAATAAAAATATGCCATGAAGACAATTTTTAAATACTTAGGATATTTCGCATGAAATGTTCGAAAAGGAGTTGTTTTTGGCCTATTGGGAATACCAATAATTATTGATGAATATGGTTAGCTACCTTTTTGTTAACAAAGGTCAATTGAACAGAAAATAATGCATTAACAACTACAAACAATTGAGGTATAATGGCTGTATAAGAATAGTTTTGTAATATCAATTTGCTACCTATGGATTTAATGAAAACCGTTAGCAGTGATGCACAACAATGCGATCGAATACAGAAAAAATGCTTTTCTTCATACACACAATTGAAAACGAAAATATTTTCAACCTACCTTCACAACTGGCCCATAAATGATCTGAATTTCAATTCTGCAGGAATAATTCAACTTCCAGTGGCACATCTGCACCCAAAACCACTGAATTCTATGACGAATATAACAACTTTGATATTCGAACTCACCCCTCAAACAGTAAGTCAAACGCGGAATACGATTACAAGATGGAGGTCCCGGTAGCAGTTCTGGCTTTCGCGTGGGTTCGCAGGGTTTCGCGAGCACCCGCTATGGCTTGAGCTTATTGGTTGACTGTATCACGTGCTTCCTCCAGATCTCTCTAAAGAATTATATTTTTGGATCAAGAGGAACATGTTCTGCAGGTTGGCGTTCTCTAGGTTGAAGAGTTAGAATGTTTTGCTGCGATCAAATTCATTCCAAAAGAATTTATGTAAAGAAGCAAACAGCTCCATTAGTTAAATAAGAGTATATTTATCAATTAGAAATAATTATTCTTCTCAGAAGAGTATTCTGTTCAAGAGTTTGTGTATATTTTATTGAAGATATCCTTTTATCTGTGTAGGAAAGTTTATTGAAAATAAGAAAGACAATGCTGAAGATCAGACAGATCAGGAGTTTAACATCTCATTTATGGCATTTATTGCCCAAAAGTATATGTAGGCCAGACAGGTAGACCATTCAAAAACCGCATACGTGAACATCGTATGAATAATTTGAGAAAAAAAACAAGTTCATCATCTCAAGAAGGCCATTACTTTCATGGACACTTCAGGATTTTCATTGTTGAAAATAAATGTTTAGGGCTTAATTATACAGGGTGTCCCAACGAAAACTTTCCACACGGATTTACTGGGAAATGACAAATTATTTTCGAAAACGTTGAAACACTTCGATTTTGATTTCTAGGGGGACACATGTCATTGATGAATTTAGTCTCGCAACTTCATCCCCCTGACAGGGGCGGCTACCCCATTGCGAATCATCATAGGGAACTTGGGTCGAGTGATACATCATCTTAAAGCTCTCGTCATTCTCTACCCAAACGTTCATATTTTTTCAAAATCGAATGACTGGTAATTGAGATTAGTGTGGTAATAGGTTTAATTTAAATAATCAATATCGTACCTGTTCTTATCGAAATTCAATTTATTAATTGCTCGAAATGAGCCCCTCCTACCTCCATACAATGATAAAGTCTACTTTCGAAACTATTACGAACGTTTGCCAATACTTCTGCAGTTATTCTGCCGCACTCGTTTACAATTCGACCACGTAGATCCTCTAGTGACTCTGGCGGAGTGGCAAAAACTCTGATTTTGAGATGCCCCCATAAAAAATAATCCAACGGGTTGAGGTCCGGTGATCTAGCTGGCCACTCAAATGGTCCTCGTCGCCCTATCCAATGATAGGTATATCGTTCATCCAGAAAGTTTCTAACCGCCACTGCATAGTGAGGTGGTGCTCCATCTTGTTGAAAATGGAGGTTGTCTTCCGAATAATCTCCATCGTTTTCGATAATATCCGTTATCATGGGATCGATGGCATTCTCAAGAAGATTTAAATACATTTGTCCATTCAAATTATCATCTATAAAAAGTGGTCCAATAATATTTTTGCCAAAAATACCACACCAAACATTCAACTTCTGCGGAGTTTGTGTGTGGACCTCACGTATTAACCTGGGATTGGTATCGCTCCAGTAGCGGCAATTGTGACGATTTACGTTTCCATTAACAAAAAATGTACTCTCGTCTGAAAAACAAATATTGAAGAGCAAATTGGGATTTGTTCTCAGACGCTCAGACATTTCCTCACAAAACTGTTGACGTCTGTCAAAATCGCCAACGTTCAGTTCATGTACAAGTTTTAGTTTGTATGGATGGAATCGCTGTGACTTGAGAATTCTCTGAATACTCGATCGCGCTACAGCTGACGCGTCAGCCAAGCTTCGAATACTTTGAGTAGGATCCATAGCCACGTGTCCCAAAACCGCTACCTCAACAGCCTCGTTCCTTATCAGACGTTCAGGATGATGTTTCTGGTTTCCCACAGACCCAGTTCTTTCGAATTTCTCAATCAACGTTTGAACATAGGTATGAGATGCATTTTTCCCTGGATGCCTTGTATTGAAAATTCTAGCTGCAGCTCTTAGACAATCATCATTTTTGTAGTAAAGTTTCACTAACTCAATTCGTTCTTCTAATGCGTAAACCATTGTCAGGCAGAAACTTAACTCACAGAATACGAATCAAATGATATTTCCATAAGAATCATGCGAACTGTGAATTCATGCTGAGAACATACACGCAGGAGAACCATAAAAAACAGGTATTTTTTGTCTATGAAAAAGTCAACAGAACAAAAACTAAGAAATATGGTTTCCGGGCTTCAGTGCCGTAGTCGGTTCACCTCTGTGGAGGAGGTTCCTTTGGACGTTTCGCTCACAATTGGGGTGGGCATCTTCCGCTTGTAATGTTGTATTCGCGAATAGCGACATAAAACTGATACTTGGTTGAAAGATCTTCGCAATTAATAGTCCCAGCCTGGCTACTTACTTTGTTTTGACTAATTTGTTTTCGTTTTTCGTGGGTTGACTGGGTTACCTGATCGGATGGGATGTTGCCATTTTCTATCTGTCCACTCGTTGAGTCTTAAAATAGTTAATAAATTGAATTTGAATAGGAACAGGTAAGATATTGACTATTTACATTGAACCTGTCAACAACACTAATTTCAATTACCATTCATTCGATTTTGAAAAAATTATAGACGTTTGGATTGAGAATAAAGAGAGCTTTAAGATGATGTATCACTCGAACCACGTTCCCTATGATGATTCGCAAGGGGGTAGCCGCCCCCGTGAGGGGGATGAAGTTGCTCGACTAAATCCATTACTAACATGTGTCCCCCTAGAAATTAAAATCGACCTGTTTTCGCGTTTCCGAAAATAATTTGTCATTTCCCAGTAAATACGGGTGGAAAGTTTTCGTTGGGACACCCCGTATAGAATTCTGAATTAATTTTTTTCAAATTAAAGTGAATATATTATGAAATTTCCAGGTAGGTGTATTGGTAATTAATATATGTTGTATTTGTTCGACCCCCTGGAATCTCTCTCTGCTATTCTATGCAGGAGGCACCTTGAGGAACGTTACACAAACATCTGTCAGATGTGGTCCAATGTCCCTCATGGTATGAGCCAGGGAAGTTGTTGTTTCCTGTTATATTTCTCGCTTTGTAGGAATATATGGAGACAAGGGCATTTCAATGTCTTCGTGTATCATTTCCATTTGAGGACTTCTATATACTTATTTATTATATACTGTTTATTTTTCTCATATTTGTGAATCTGATATTAGGAATAAATACTAATAATATCATTCTTACGATATACTCGACTACTGACCTTTTTTTCCTTGACATCCGCTAATCTAATACTAGAATAGGTGGTACACCCGCAGGTACGCCTCTGCAGACCAGGTAAATTAATATCCTGTTTTATTAGTTCATAAAATGTTGACTTTTGTTTCTAATTCTGATATGTTGCGGGTCTATACCATAAATAATCTTATTCAGTTAGGTAATGTATTCCTGTACGCCATGCCACCTAGCATAAGCTTTAATTTACTAGGTTGCAGTTATTCCTGTCCATATACGTGATATTTACAGGGCCTGGATGTATGCAGTTTTAATTAGATAACTCAGTAGTGCTTGACATTTGTTTTATTTGCACACTTCATTTCTTTTCAAGAAACGGCAAATAGTATATTGTGTATCTAGTGCGTGAAGTATACTTTTTTACGCGAGTGTGGTAGTTTGTGGAACGAGCCGCAGGCGAGTTTCACAATCCGCACGAGCGTAAAAAAGTCCTCACGCACGTGGTGCATACTATACTTTTTCTACGACCTTTCACTTAGAGATTGAATTAAAGGAAAATTTGACTAATTTTCTTTGTTACAATAATAATTATTATGAACAGTTATATTGCAATTTTGTAAATTGTCAAAATGTACATTTACTTTCTCTTTCTCTACAAAATTAGTGCTGCTTGTACTGTTGGTATTGACAACATAACTACGATTATTCTCAGTTGTTGAGATTTTATTGCAGACATCTATCTTTTTAGTTAGGGATTCTTCCACGTAGGCTTCTGCCACTGAGGATGATTTCCAGCCGCTGTGTTTTTTTAGCGTTAGGAGATCTCCTCCACCTTCGACTAATAAAGACGCAGATGAACGCCGTAGGCTGTGCCCGGTAAATTCGTTGGGATTGGGGAGTTTCAAAAATGTGGCAACTTCTGAAAGGACTTTTCCTATCTTATTTATACCAATCACTTGCCGAGTACATTTTCCTCGTTAATAATTAATAAAGAATTTATTTTCGGCATAATCCTTGGGACGAAGAGCCGCGTATTTGTGATATATGTCCAAGTATTCAGTAACAGTAAATTTTCTAGAAACCTTAGTCTCCGTATCATTAACTGACACAATAAGAACTGTTCCCAAATTTTGGATGTCATCCATTTTTAATTTATAGAGCTCATCTCTGCGCAGGGCTCCAGCTACCCCAAACAACAAAATAAACTAAAAATTTAAAGATTAGTATTTATCGATACTTATACAAATGGACTTACTTTGGTTAATAAATATTTTTCATCGGGTGCCTCTTTGAGAAATTTTAATACATGTTCCTTTTCCAAAACGCGTGATTTTTTAGGAATGTATCCCTCGTTTTTCCGTTTCAAGAAAGCGCGAACTTTCGGATAATCACCAATTTGTACGTTGTACTTAACACTAAGGGTGCTTTCCAACATTGAGTAGTGACTCCATAAGGTAGAAGATTTAACCTTTGTTGATAATTCAGATAGGTAGGCTAATATTACCCTTTCGGAGAATGATTGGACGTTGTTTGTATTGCGCCATTGCATAAACTTTTCCAAAGTGTTTTCGTAAATTCCCAACGATTTTTGTGGCAATAACGATGAACTTGCTTCACTGGCTGCTAACGTTATATTTGGAGGAGTTGGTGGGAGTACTTCAATGCTGTCCATCAGGAATTTGCGTGAAATACACGGCTAATCGGATTAAATCAAAATTTCGTCGTACTATTTATTAATTCAGAGGGTAATTAATTACTATTTACGGTCTATTAACTGATGTAACTCTGAACTTCACTCTGCGGGAACTGTCATATTTGTCAATTTCTCTCGCCACCGCTACCTAGACCAGCGACCGGTGTGTGAATTTGTATTGACTCTTATGGCACCGGTGCGTGAAATAAATCCCATAAGAAAAGCATGGCACTTCACACACCGATTCGTGAAATGAAGCTTTACACATTTTTATCGATGTGTGACGTTAGTAATTCACATACGGGAGTAGAAAAACATTTGTATTACAGTGTTCAAAACGTTATGAATATATGAAAATTATAGCAATACGACTGAAATTGATCAAGTTGATGAACTATTGAAATCTCAATGATGAATGGCTATAAAGACAGGTTGCGGACACACGCTCATTCTGTCTTTAATGTCTGTCAAATAGTCATTTCCTGATATTCTATAGCAAAGTGAGGAAATATTCAACAGAAATAACACAAATGGTGGCAATTTTTTGATAATTTTTACTAGTTGCACGAAACTTTGTTGCTATATAGAAATCTCACGAGTGGTCGAAGTCCACGTGTGGGATTTCTCAATAGCAACAAAGACTAGTTGAAATTATCAAAAAAATTATTACCACCAATGTAATTCGGCGTGATTTTAAAACTATTTCAAAAAATGTAAAACAAATATTTTGTAAGTATCTTTATTTAACAACATTTAAATGGTGCAATTATTGTTAGTTATTGTACAATTTCTTTGAAATGAAGAGGTCGAAAAAATTGTTGATCACGCTTGTTGTTACTAGAGTTTGATGGAGTTTGCAGATGAGTGTCCTATTAGTTTTCAACAACTGCTGCTCATCTACCCCACTTTTGGTGAGTTATGTTACAATAGAAGAAGAATGTTAATAGTTTTTTATCCCAATTTTGTAACAATCCAAGCCAATCTTCTGAGCTGTTTCTTTTGTCCACTTTTCTATTTTGTTTTGTCCGACTAGGAGATTTTTATACAACCCTTTAGAAAGAAGCCGCTGCCAATTTACATTAGGTTAACAAAAATATAAAATATCAAAGAGAGGTATCGGACATTTGTCAGTGTCATTTTTATTTGGCGATAGAAATTTGCTACCAGTTAACCTGTGTGATCCAACTTGAGCGGTTTTAGAAATTATTGGATTACATTTTATTATTCCAGTTTGATTTCCATAATGCTCTATTTCTTCTCTAAAATATTGTCCTAATGCTTTTGTCGCCTCTCCATACCAATTCGTAGTGGTAACACTTTCTCTTTAAGCCGTTTGGAGTATTTTCATCCAATGCTGCTATAATTTCTTCTATTTCTTCTTTCGTGAGAGCAGTAGAAGATGATCTTCTCTTTTATGTAATAAGTTTTATGTTTTGGGATTTTGTGCATCAATTTTACAAATAAAACAAAATTCAAATCAGAACTGAAAAATGAAGCTTGAATTTTACCAACAAGATTGTTTATGACGCGTTATCAGCATTATAATGGCAATGATAGTTTCGCGTAAAAAAGTACCAAAAATTATGAAAATTAAAAGTAAAAACATAAAACCTCCATTGTGTTTTAGCCTTAACCGCAGTTGATCTATTTGAGTGACTTGTTATCTTTTTGTCCTTTACATTCAAGCCAACTACCTCAGCAGCAGAATTAGTCCATCCATTCATTGTATTTCTTTCTACAGGTACATTATCGTACCATTTGTCAGTTTCATTTCTCTAGTGTCTATTTAGTTGATTGAGAACAGTCGTGGTAAAATCTATATTGTCGCCTCGTTTGGATATCAGTTTATGAAGAAGACCTACAGGGCAGCTTCGTCTTTCACTATTGGAAACCAACTATTTACTATTTGTACAGCTTTTAGAACCACCTTGGCACGTTTTACTGAACACCGGATTGTATTCAATGCGATTTGTTGGAGAGCCATAGTTATTTTTCTCGATTTGAAAAATCCACCAGGCAAGCAACTACCTCTCCTCCTAACTAAGCTTATTTTACAGCAGCAATATTGTAAATTTTACGCATAAGACCTCAAGATAAGAGTATTTTCATCTCATAGCAATATTATTGTGATAATTTCAGACAAATTTCACGAAACTGAACTGGAATTACGTTTACATTGATCTGCATCGCAGGCATCTCGGGCTGGTTTAAATGCTGTATTGTTAAATGGGTCAATCATAATATTAGAGCACTTTTCTTGCAAAACTTTGCACTAAACGATCCATATTGTCTTTATCGTTGCTCCTTTGAATTCGGTCCCGTTTTTCTTTTTCATATGACCTCCCAACCTTTTAGTATCAACGCCAATAATTCTTATAAGCTTCTATGTTCATTTAATTCATATTTTCGTTCGCAGCAAAATTCCATAAATATTCCCCAAATATATTTGTGACTGTAGGTTGTATTTCTGGGAATATTTTCCGCATGCCAAACAATACTTTGGTTTTTGTTTCTTGCAATTTCTGGCTCACCGGATTGATCACATGTCAATGCTATATTTATTTGCCTTTGGAGTATTTCACATTGAGTAATTTTTGGCCAAAAATTGACTAACCAAATTGAAAGTTTCTATCTTCAATATTCTACAAAAAATTGGAGGGACCTCACCTCTTGGTTAATTTAAACAAAGCTTACATTCCTCTTCATAGACGTTTAAAATAAAATAAAAAAAAATATAATAATAAAAAACTTTTTATGAAGTTAATTTAATTACTTATTTAATTACTCTTAAATTCTTTCTCGATGATGATATTACTTGAACCCTTTTGCAGTTTGCTTGGTTCCCTCCCTCTCGACTTTCCATTCAATTCTCAGAACAAACTATTGCTTTCATTTTGAAACACTTTCCGTTTGTATTGCCTCTTGGTTTTGGGCTACCTTTTTGGCGCTTTGGGATTGGGAAGGTTCTCATTAGACTTGTCCCATGATCCTTAGCATAGAATTGGTTTCACGAACTCACGAGATCAATTTTTGGAATTTTCTGGTACGGGTTCATCATATTGGTTGCCATATTTGTTACTTTTGAGATTGGGAAAGTTCTCATCAGGCTTAACTCAAGATCTTATGTTCTAATCTGGTTCCCAAGTATGCTGAACTAATATTAATAATATCAAGTTATTATGTTTTCTTTGGTAAACTTAGAGCTGACGTTAAAAAAGGATTTTTAAGTTCTCATTAGACTATAAAAGTTTCTATAACTTTGGTTCTGTCACCTTGAAACATTTTCACGATTGAATCACAAAATTTGACTAATTTGTCATTTATCAATTTCAAAACACATATCATTATTTCTATAGGTCATGTTCTATGCCATAACTTCATTGTCATCGTTAACTTTTGATACAATGTCAATTTTCATTCATTTAGTTAAACAGTAGACTAAACTTCAGCAGACATGTGATACTCTGCCTGTTGAAGCTTTCATCCAGTTTAATCCTGGAATAAGAATTTTTTTAAATGTTATTCATATGATGTCCTGTTTTTAATTTTTTTTTTAATTTTTACATTGTCCTCTGGACACATGATATTTATATGGTTTGGCTCTTGTACACCTGACTAGTAAGTAATTTTTCAATTTTTCAAAATTCTCATTTTCTAAATTTCTTAATTTCAATTCAATGTCACTTACTTACAGGTACGCACTGATGATGACTTTATAGTCGAAAGCGCTTTGCTATGATTTTATAAATAAATTTCTGCACGAAATACAAACCTTTTCTTCAACCAATTACATTGGAACGTGCACACAGCCTGACAATTTTCACTTTTCACCTGGTATATGACCATGCATCTGGTATCTTGAAGATAACGATATTAAAATTACTCAATTATTTTTTCGCTAACAAAAACATCATCAGTAGTTATGATTATTCCTAGATTTATATAGCAGTTGACTATCTGTGTTTTTTCATAGATTATGTGCATATTGTATCCTCGTGGTGTTTATTATGGCCGCACCAAGAGAAATTGGATAGTAGTCAAAAACAACACGTCATTCAATAAATTGAGGTGCTCGGAGGTGGTCCCATTAGGCTAATACCCCGTGTTTTTCTATTCTACAACATATATCGTGTAAATTCTCATAAATTTTGTACAATTATAGTGATTTATCTGATGTTTGATATATCTATGCTAATGTCCAAATATAACCGGACCAATATAATCCTTGAAGAGTCAACTTGTGAAAGGATCTCGGGACATTAGTACACGCGGACCACCAAGTGAGAATAATGTGCGTATAGAAATTTCATGGTGTACGTTTATCTGCCTGACAAATAAATAAAATAACATCGAATTATATTCTTGAAATTATAGAGGTAATAAATTATAAATGATGCTTCTTCGAATATATCTCACCAAACTGTGACTGCAGAATTTGCTAATAGCTATTCGCTTGAATTTTCAAAACAATTAAAAAAAAACAATTTTTTTGGTAAATATTTTTATTATATTTTATTCTTCAACTAGTACATGAAGAAAAATTAACAATTTTAGGACTCATTGAAAAAAAATTGAAAAATTTACAGTTTGTTACATTGCTAAAGTTAATTGGATACGAGAATTTGATGGGAACATTATTAGTATTGCACTTAAAAAAATGGTAAAATGACAAATAATCGATGATGGAGTTGCTTCTTTTGTTGTTGTTGCAATTTAAAAATTACAATCAAAATGTTTGATGTTTATTATACGTAACTACGGATACAAATTAAACGTCTTGGAATTACTAAATTACTGGGTTTGAATTTTTATGATCTTTTTTCTTTTTTGATCCAATGACTTTTTTTTTTTGGTGACAGGCGTTTCAAAAATTGACTCATTTATTGTATTTATTGAAAAATTTAATATAGCTAAATATGTTTGAAACATTATGTTTTCAATTGGTGGAGGTGTTAGTGAAAATCATGTTACACAATAAACTGTCTCGGACTCCTCGGACTTTTCAAACCGTACATAATATCAAAAATTAATGAAAATCAACCGATTTTCTTCAAAGATACAGGGTGTTCATTGAAAAAAAAAACATTATTTAAAGAAACTTTAACTGTTCCTTTTAACTCGCCCTATATAAATAAAATGACTATGCGAAGTTTCGCATTTCATGAATACACCCTAATATCTCAATTAATAATAATGCGATTTTCTTGAAACTGTGTAGGTGATTTTGTGTTAAGAAAAATGAAGTATTTGGCATAGTAAACATGTATAATAGGGCTTACTTAAGATAATTTTTTGTATCAGATTCAGAATCAGCAACTCCAAAAACACCTTAATTTATATTTTAAAAATCTTAAGAGTTAGTTGATTTTAGCACAATAAAAATATGAATTTTTACAATAAGTTCTTTATTTGTAATTGTGGTAACAAAATCACGAATTACATCATTTCAGATTCTTGTATTTTCAACATAACTACCTTCTGAAATAAAACACTTCTCAGTAATTCTCCTCAATGGTACATTCACTTTTCCTAAAGTTTGGGAAGTAATTTCCTGACATGCTTGCCTAATTGCAATGCAAAGTTCCTTTACGCGGCCGAGTAGCATATACTTCATTTTCAAAGTGCCCCCACAAGAGAAAGTCACCTGGGGTAATATCCGGCGATCTGGAGGGCCATGGTTTTGAAGAAGAATTTCTGCTAGTCCATTTCATAGGGAAAGTTGTATGTAAAAATTTCTCAATTCAATTCTTAGAGAATTATGTGCGGGGGCAACATCTAATTGTGAGATTAAGTTTTATTTCTGTACTGAAGGCCATTCCATGAGAAATTCATAAAAACCATTTCATAAAATATGTAGACGATTTTCTCCGGTCATGTTATCCAGAAAAAAAGCCAACATTTCGTTCGTTAAAGATGCCACAACACACGTTAACTTATTCACTGCATTGGTTTTCACAATCAATTACCCAATTCGGATTTTCGGCTGTCTAAAGTCTACAATTTTGACTAAATAACGCACCGTTTGTTGTAAACGCTGCCTCATCCTTAAATATTATGTTCTTTAGAACAAGTCTGCCGTTAAAACCATAAGCAAAATTCAAACCATTGTTCAATATCACTATTCAACAAAAGTATGTGAAAATTTTGGTTTAAATGCCCTAATCCTATTGCGTTTCAAACACCTCCATACTTTGTTTTTCGTTAAATTCAGTATCTGCCCTTATAGTAGATACCATTTGGGTTGTTTCAAAATTCCGATATGTTACGTTCGTCGTCTGGATAGTGTTTTAGATTCAAATTGTACCTCCTTGGTGTTATCTTGAAAACTGTTCTAGTCCTTGCGAACAATCTGTTGATTTTGGCAACGATATCGTGAGGTATTGGTGTGAATATGAATGAAACAATATCAAAACATATACGAGTATGTAACGGATAAAAAAAAATAAAAATATGAATAAATGCGATTGAAAGAAAAGGGTTCAGTGATTTGGTTGATTTGAAATATTTTATATAATTTTATATTTTTATAATGAGAATGTCACATCAAATTTTTAGATACTATTATTTACTCAACATAGTTTTGATGTGGATAATATATTGAGATTTTATAAGTTTTATGGAAAAAGTAATCTTACCTTCGTTGATTTTATTTTTATGTCAGTCACAAACAAGCATTTGGCTTCTGTGATTCTTTGCTTTTTCATAAAATCCTTTTATACATATATGTCTCATTATGTTTTTCAATTTTTATTATTTCAGTCAATGAAAATTATTATTATTAACTAGTTTTCCATATGTTACGTACTTTGAAGGCACTGTATATTCATAATAGCAATCATCTCAGTTGACCTTATGTAGAAAGTTGAGCTCTCCTCTATATGACACCAAATAGAATAATAATAACATCAAAATTTTCTATTGCAACGCTTGATCTAGTTACTTATTCATTACCTTCTAACAGGATATTATATCCTTTTTGTCGCCTAACCGAGTTCCTTCAGCTGTAACAATAAAATTTCGAGTACCGTTTTGCCTATAATTGCCTATTGTAACAATTAACTAATATTAAATATACGACGTGAATGTATTTTTGACAAGATAAGAATCTGAGATTAAATAATTGATTTCCATTCTATTGTTATCGTAACGGGCGGTAATTAGGAAAGTAATAATTGTTCATTGGGTGTCATTTACCTCTATGAAGAAATACCAAAGTGTCGGTCGGCTACCTCAGTATGTTGCTTGATTTTATGGGCTAATACTAACAAATTGATAATCGATTGTAATATGTTTTTCAGAGTTCTTGCTGATGAAGGTTATTCTTTGTCAAGTTTTTGGATTTTTTTTTAATTTTTTTTCCATGCTTGAGAATAGTATCAGGGGTTTCGTGCAACAATAGTTACATCAAATCATCTGATTTTTTGCGTTTTCCCATTATGTATTATACAAATATATTATGTACTACTAATATTTCAGATACCTAATTTACCAAACTTTTTATTATTCACCATTATCGATGTGCCAATACATGCTTCTTATAACTCTCCAGCCTAGCCCATCAATCCCACAGGACAATTTTGGGATTGTCAGGTCCACAAAATTCTATCGCAGCCTCTTGTCTCTTAATCTGGTTAGGCTCTTCCAGACATCTTCATAGGACGGTTTATTTCGATGATGATGCTTCTTGGTAACCAGATAGTAGATGTTTTTCTGGCCCTTCCTCAACTATAGCACCCCTCCAACTTCTGGATTCTGTTCTCGAAGTCGACCGAAAATCTTGAAAATTACCACGGCGATGCCTCTGGACATTTGGAGATCTTTCACTACACAGTGGGCTAATGCGTAATCAGCAGGCTCCTTGAAAAGGTCTCGTGTCTCCTCTTGGGCTACTACATGTAGAACTTTTTGTCCGTTTGAGTACAGGGACATACATTTCTGGAACGTCATTTTATCCTCCGCTGGTCTGAGGACTTGATCGTGGTTTTCGGCGGGGAGAGACAATCTATTGAAATGAACGACCCTTCCTAGAGGTGGCTCATAGATTCGTTAGACGAAGTCATTTATCCTCCCCAGGATCTCATACAGACCTTCCCACGAGTTCCGCAGCTTCGGTAATAGTCCACGGCGACGTTTAGGCTTGAACAACCAAATATGGTTACCTGTCTGATATTCAGCATCGGCCGTGATGTCGTAGGTCTCCTTCATTCTGTCGCTGGCAGTCTGGATGTTCAAACGGACTCGTTCATGGATGTCATCCATTTTCTGTCGTAGTTTGCTGACGTAATCCTCTTCGGCAGTGTCTTGTCCACAGAAAAGTCGCTGCTCTTGGATCATTATAATACTAACGGAAATCGTGTAATGCGCAACGTTAGGTCATCAGGAACAAAAAATTGAGATACTGGTTTCAATATTTCTTGTAGTCAGAGACTACCTTGTACAGGTGACGTTCTATTGTCCTGTTCATCTTCTTTACCATTCCACCGGACTGTCGATGTAGAGCCGTGGTTCTTGTCTTGCAGATGTTCAGATGTTCAGTGCATCTGGCACTTCTTCTGGAACAGGTTGGACTCAGAATGTTTGCCTTGGTCCGAATGCAGCTCCAACGAAACACCAAAACGACATATTCACTTTTTTACCAAGACGTCAGCCACGGTAATGGCTGCTTTGTTGATCTGGGCATAAGCTTTCTGCTCCAGTCCTTAACGTCAGCTTGACAATTGGCCCAGTAAAACCGTTGCCTCACTTTCTAGACCCCATCATGGATTTTTCGAAGCACTTCCTTTCTCCGGCTCTTGGGTACTATTGCCTAACGTCCCCACCATTATCAATCTCCAACTTACGCATCAGGACTCCATTGTCCAGGGTGAAGTAGTTCCATTCGGCCCAATAAGACTTAACGACTGGTGAATAATTCGATTCTGGCATGAACATTTTTGGTCGCTCTTCTTTCAGCCGATGACTAAACCAAGATCTGGATCTTTCTTCAGGTCTTTCTGGATCTTTTTGTCATTCCAGTTATCATCTGCTGCGGTGGTTCTACAAACCGTCGACTCTTTCTTCTTTCTTCGTCGACAATGTGAGCAGTCGTCTGAACATGGTTTCCGTTCTTATGGCTAGTCCCCACTCGATGTTCAATCTCGAAATCGTATTCATGAAGCCTCTCAATCCAACGTGCCCCTTGACCCTTGGGATTTTTTAACTGTAAAAGCCATTTGAGAGCTGCATGGTCATTTCTTAGTAGGAATCTTCTTCCATACACTGACTTGTAGAAATGTTCTACACTTCTAACCCCAGCCAACAGCTTCAGGGTGGTGACACAGTGATTGCACTCTGCGTTTACTTGGGATCTCACTGAAATAACCGATAATTTTTTTCTATCCTTCCTGGATACGAGACAGGACAGCTCTAAGTCCTACATTGCTCACGTCCGTATCAAAAATGAATTTTTGGTTTAGAAGGAGATAACTCAAAAATAGTGCGTTGATGGAAGCTCCTTTTCGCTTTCTGAACAAATCCTCTGACCACTGGAATTTGTTTTTCCTTCCGTAAGCCTGGCCAATGGTTGAGCCGTAGTATAGGTGCAAAAACCAAGAAAACTTCGAAGCTGGTGTATGTCTTTCAGAATTGTCCGTTCTTTTACAGCTTTGATGTTCTGTTCTTCTACCGCTACTGCTTCCCCAGAAACTACGTGACCGAGATATCGTAATTCTTTTTGGAACAGATCGCCTTTTTTAGGGCTCTATTTCAGTCCTGATCTTCTCAGTTGCAGAAATACCTCCTTCAGGTTTTTCCAGTGGTCCTCGAAAGATCTGCCGACCACAAATATGTCGTCGAGATATACCAGATGTGTCTAGCGGGTCGTCTATTTTCGGGAGAGGGCAACTGTCCTTTTTCGTCACGTTGTCAGTTGATAGTCTACGCTTAAGCGTGTTGATCCATCTTTCTTTTTCACCAACACAACTGGAAAGGACCAGGGACTATTAGATGGTTTGATAACTCCTTCTTTTTCCGTGTCGCAGACTATTTTTTCAGCATCTTCCTTCTTAGCAAGGAGGTGTCTTTTAGCTGATTGTCGGATAGGTCGAGCATTCCCAGTGTTGATCTCATGTTGAACCACCTTTGTTCTACCACCTCTGCCTAATCCTATATCGATGATGTCCTGTTACATCCCGACTTGTTCTCTCAGTTTGGGATTTTGTTCTGGCTCCATGTCCTTGGACGAATAGCAACCAACTTCTCGAATTCTGCTAGCATGTTACTGGCTTGGCTAACAGTGCCGCGTACACTCCTAATCACAGAGGAAATTGACAAGCAGGTCCCTATATACACTCCTATATACACAGAAACGTATAGATGGAGTCAAAATCGCACTTGTACTTGATATAATTGTCCCTTATCCTCAAGGGGTTCAGAAACTAAGTAAGTCCTGGACCACTCTGTGAAGAAAAACAACATCTATAATTTTATTCTATCATGCATATTCAATAATCCGAAACGAAAAAATTCAAGCCTCAACACCTGTGCTATGTGACGTCTGGAACATGTCAGACCATAATAATTGAAGGTGTAATTTCAATATATCATTGTAAAATGTATGAGGCGGTCACGCGTGTGGGTGCTACGATAAATAATTTAATAGTCACATATTGTTCTATTGTTTTCGACATGCACGAAGTGTGTGTGTCTTTAAATTGACATATCATTAGTCTACGACATACCACTCACTGTATGAATGTATCATGATAATATTCTCATACTATTATACTCTCACATAATGCAAAAGTCGTGTATATCAAGATTAATGAAAGGGATTCCTCATTATTGACAAATCAATTTGTAAACGGCGATGCTTGTCCATCACATGTTATGATGACTGTATTTTTGAAGACATACATGCAGTTACCATCTAACCAGACATACAATCGCTTTGTAAATTCATTGTGGCAAATATGGATACATATTAGGCTAACTAGAGCTTCCGGGTGAGAGTAAAATACGTAAATTAGCTGGTGCATGAAGAAGCAGGTATCCCACAGGGCTCCTCTCTAAGCCATCCTTTTGCACTCCCTATATATAATACATTATTTATTTCAACCTGTTTGATGATTCTGTCAAAACACGTAGGAATCGTATCCATACTTGTTTAAACAAATAAAATCAAGGAGGCCATGTTGTTGACCCCATGTTGGGCGCCACAAAATGTTGATGGACGCGCTGGTTGCGAAATAAACTTAGAATATGCGACAGTTGAAAAAGTCAACTCAGTTGGAGGATTTTTCTTCTGGATGTTCTCTCGGTTAGTTGGAGCACTTGTGTTTGCAGACTTGAACTTGTAACGAAATGCGAGAAAAACGTGGGATTGCGGAAAACTGCCACGTACATCTTTGTGTCTTTTTTCTAACTGCCCTTTTCTTATTTTCTTGGTCGACCTTAGAGGGCGTATATATCACCTCAATTATTTTGTGAAGGCGAAATTTGGAAATACGGTTTATAGACTTTTGGTTGCCCTCAGTTATTAAATATAATGAAGTTTCGATATTTTGTTAATTATTAAAAATGAAAGGAGTGATCTTCAAAAATGAACAATACTAAGAGTGAACCAAAAATTTTCAAGAATATTATGTTGATTGACCCTTTTGGTAGTGGGGCTACCGTTCAATATTATTGTTTATTTCCGAATCAATTATTTTTTCAATAGATAGTGATTCAGTAGCTTCAGTTCAGTTCTATATATTTCAAATAAAATTCAAAAGGCCTACTTCGAATTTATTTTATCGTCAAAAAACCAAAAAATGTGTTTTCAGAAATTTGAATTCGCCACAGGATAGAAATTACTAACAGATGAGTGTCACCAAAATAAAAAAAAATATTTGGTTTCTAACACAAGTATAGCATAATTAAGATTTAAAACACATTATAGAAATATTTCAGTTTGAATTGTAAAAATTTCTAAGCAACAGTTGTTTTTTCTAGACACGCCGTAAAAACGAAAAAAAATTAGTCAGCAAAACTAAAAATGCAAACATTCATAATTTCTTGTCATTAATGAAGTTTAATGCGTAGCAAGTACACTAACGAAAAATCTGTATTGTACCATAATTTTTTTGCATACCCAATTTGTTACACCAATTTGAAAGTATCAGATATCCAGTGGTGTATTTTTTTTGGAATTATGCTTTTCAAACAAGTCCTTGGTATTTTAAATTTAATTTTGAAATCAGGACTTTTTCATTGAAAAAAATCGTTAAAATAATTGAATGGGTCACGTTGTATTACACTCACATAGGTGTAACTGAACGAACAGATAACATAATAAGAATAATATGTTTCAATGTCGCAGTACCCAGTCCAATACCTTCGTACCTTGTACGAGTTTGTACAGGTTTCGTATTGGGTGGGAGCTGTATAGTTCTGGGCCACCCAAAAATTGCCTGTCTTTTGCGGTCTAGAGCTTCGCAATAGCACAGTATGTGTTTCACGGTTTCTGGATCCTTACCACATAGTCTGCAGGTCAGGTCTCCATCGTATTGCTCCATTTTTTTTGAGGTGCTCCCTCACTGGTGCATGTCCAGTCAGGAATCCCGCAACGCTTCTCAACTGGCTCCTGTTCATCGTTAACTGGTCTGCCGTTCTTTTGTTTTGATGTATTCTTACCCTTGTTTGTTTCCTGACACTTTTTCCCAGTAGTTTTTGTGCTTATCCCTAATCCAGTCTTTTACAGACGCTCTTATTGTACACTTCGGTACCCCTAGCATCTGCCCTTGTTTTGGGAGCATTTTCGATCCTATTCATGCGAGTTCGTCTGCTCTCTCATTGCCTGGAATTCCCTGATGACCTGGGAACCGTATCAGTTTGACTTGATTCCGGTCTGACAGAGTTTTCAGTTCTTCTTTGCAGTCCCATACCAGTTTGGACATTACTTTCTTGCTACAGAAGGCCTTCATTGCCGCTTGACTGTCAAATAGGTTGTTGATTTGCGCATTTTCAACTTTTCTCCTATTATTTTCCTTCGCGCATTGAAGGATGGCGTACACTTCTGCTTGAAAGATGACAATACTCTGATTTCTGGAGAACACTCCTGAGCCCGCTCCATTCTCAGTCTTGGATCCATCTGTGTACCAGATTTTTCCCTGTAGAATTTCTTTGAGCTTTGAGCCGTTCCATTTAGTTCTGTTTGGCACCAGCACTCTCAACTGGTTGTTGAAGGAGTACCGTTTCGGAATGTGGTCCGTTCTCGTTCCTAGCGCGTCCCCGGTCACAATTCTAACGATTCTCATGTGTCCCGTTCCAACGTTGGGGTTGGGTGCAATCTGCAGTCTGGAGGCACCAAGCCTTATCCCGCCCTGAACCACATAGTGGAGAGGTGGCAGTTCCAGGAGTGTCTCCATCGCTGCAATTGGTGTTGATTTGATGGCTCTTGTGATTCCAAGACAAGCAAGTATTTGAACCTTACTTTGTTTCGTTGCGGTTCCTCTTTGTTGTGTCTTGGGCCACCACACCAAAGAAGCATATGTAAGTCACTCTTTCAACAGAATGATTTGGGTAAAGCCTGAGGAATTCATAAAGTGATTATCGACATTTAGTCCGTTTTTCCTTAATAATTTGAAGTCATCTATGTGGTGGGTGTAAATTGTTTCCATCAATAGTCAATTGACCCATGAGTGCTTGTAGCATCGAATTTCTTCGAGCCTTTAAGAGCCTGTCAAACTTATTCCGGAGTTGCAGTTCATTGAGCGCAGGCTGACGAAGCCTCCTGCTGAAAGCTTCGAACTGCGCTTGGGTTGAATATCTACCATGAGTGGTTGCGGGTACTTATAGATTTTCTCCCGATCAGCGGCTGGCGGGTTATCTACAACACGTGGAGGCTCTTGGATTAAGCAAGAAGGTTTATCGCGGAACTTCATGTCATCCCTGATGCTTCCGCACGCCTCACCAGTGACTTATTTGCAACCACCAGAATTCGCATTCTGTCTGTTTGATGGTAAACCGCTGGTCGAGCTACCCAAACGCCTTTTCTGAAATATGTTTCAAATGGGTTATTCTGAATAGTGTTCTGAAGCACAAGATTTCCTCAAGTTTATTGAAGTTGTCAATGTCAGGGTCAAACTGGTAAGCATGAGCATTTTGTGAGCTCTCACTTCTTGTCACTTCTGAAAGGGACAAAATGTTC
This sequence comes from Chrysolina americana, assembly GCA_958502065.1. Taxonomy (NCBI): domain Eukaryota; kingdom Metazoa; phylum Arthropoda; class Insecta; order Coleoptera; family Chrysomelidae; genus Chrysolina; species Chrysolina americana. Next base: position 8,878,337 of record OY293416.1, on the reverse strand, counting down.
AGGTCGAGTAAACTGTTTGTATTTTTCACAAGACTAAGGAATATTTCAATGTGGCAAAATTTGGAAGCTGGCTTTTCAGAAGCTTCCTTTCTCCTAGTCCAGCACTTTGGAAATACGTTATTTGGCCGCGGTGGTGTGCGGGTTGAGTCCTCACCTCATAAGCCCGAGAGCCTGAGTTCGAATCTCAGCATTGCCACCGGTCTCGTGCATGGCATCACACGTATTAAAAGGTGAGGGCTATGTGTTCCCCTAGCTCGCACAAGTCTCTGACTTTTGAGGGTTGCACGTAGGGGTGCAACCGGTTGACGGATATAACAATTTTTAACAATTATCCAGGAAAACACAAACGTGAAAGGGAGCTCCATCTTGCTGAAACCAAACCCGTTGGGGTTTCAATGATTCGGAAAATTTCTGGATTATTTATACAACGTGGCCGTCAGGTATAAATTTTCAAGTAACTTAGGGAACATATCATACGAGTAGCATACAATGTTTTATCCAACAAGTGAAAGAAATCAATCAATCAAGAATCAAAGCTACTTGCGTTTCAGTACCCTATAAATGTCATAATGACTTGACAGTGACTTTTTCACATTTTGGTCAAAGCAGGTTGTTTATTTGGTTGCCACAGGCATAAGTTAGCAAATGTTAAATTTTGACACTTGTCAGTTTTCCCTGCAGAAAAGGGGAGCTTTTTTGAAGAATAAAAAACGGATAGAAAATGGAGGAAACCGAGGAAAATTACGTTCCTGAGGATATCCTTACGGAAGCGGAAGAAGCAGCGATGCAGATTTTGACAAAAAGTCTCGAGATGCTAACAAGGAGTTCAAAATGTTTGAGTCTTGGATGAATTCACGTAAGATGAAAGGTATCGATGAAAATATTCTATTGGTTTATTTCTTACATTTGCAAAAATTGCCTCATCGTCGCTATGGACCAAATACTCGATGGTTCGCTCGACTATTCACCTTCATAAAAAAATCGACAATTCAAAACATGCCAATCTAATGAGCTTTCTTAAAAGCAAATCACAGGGAAACAAACCTTAGAAGTCCAAGACATTAGAACGACCTGAAATATAGAAGTTTCTGTACGAAGCTCCCGACGACGATTACTTATTGATGGAAGTGGCTTTGATAATATGGGGATTAGTGGTGCTTGTAGATGCGATGAATTGGTCAATGAAATTATTCAAGACATAGGAAAATATTGTCACGTAGTTTTTCCAGAAGAAGGATTTTCAGTCAACCCGATCACTTTGTGTAAAAAATACACGTCTTTGAGACCAAAGAATACTAGTTCTAGCCGCTTTTTTGTTTTTTACGAAAATAAGACTTGTACCAGCCAGTGTGTTGGAATGAATACGATGTCGAAGATATCTTCAAGAATTGCAATGTTTTTGTAACTGAAGGAACGAGCGCTCTACCCCGGTCACTGCGTGAGAAGGTCTTCGGCGACTCTTTTGGCCAATGCAGGGGCTAACACGACTACTTTGAAGCGTCATGGAGGATGGAAGTCCTCGACGGTGGTAGAAAAATACCTAGAAGAATCGGTGCCTAACAAAATACAAGTTACAGAAAAAATACAAGGTTCTAATAAGTCGGCGTCTTCCAGCACTATCAGCAGATGTACCGATATGGGAGCGTCTGGTTCTAACGAATTTTACAATGACTATTTCAATATCAATATCAATGGGTTTTCTGCTTTTAATAGTAATAAATAAATAGAATGCTACTTTGAGTATTAACGCGTTATTTGATAGTTTACTTGTCTAAAATGACATTAATAATGACAGTCATGACTGTCATGTGTTGAATAAATACATTATTTCATTTTAAACATGTAGAAAAAAATTACGACTGACTTCATAACTATTAACAGAAACTGGTGTCATTTCCACTTCCATTGCCAGTCTAATTGATGGGAATATTTCTTTATGTAGTTCACCCTGTACACTGGACATTGGATATTATTGACCCTCCTGCATATCAGCATCTGTTGCAGCGAGAGCACTCGATGATTCCATATCAGCATAATAATGGACGATATATTATGTTTTTCTATGGTCATTAATAAATATTTCAGCATACGTATAACGAATACAGCTGATTTATAACTAGTCTCAGGAATCCAGTGTATCTGTACTCGACTTTTCATATTTATATGGGAGAGAAGGTGGTATGTATAACAAAATACCGTCGACTTTTAAGAATAACGAAAGCCTGCATATATGCATATCCGTTCCGAGTAGCTTTTAAGTTGCTTTTATGTAATTGCATCGAACGGACCGCATAACTTATAAAGTATCGTGTACATTAAGAATACGTTACACAGACGTTCAATTAAATTTGAATTTGTAGCTGGCATGCCGATAGTTTTTCGAATATTATTCAAAGAGGCCAGCGCAATCGACGTTCGATTCAATGTACAAAGTAGCACAGTTTATCTCTTCAATTAGAAGTATTTCTTGTCGATTGATTGGGGTTAATAAGTTGGTCTTTGGAGCTGAGATTCGCGTGTGTGTGTTGAGTAGTTATAGTCGGGACATCGTTGCAGGAAAATATCTGAAAAATCGAAGAAAAAGAGTTACTTCAGTGACAGATAACAAATAGGAATAAAAGGCGAAGTTCGATTTTTATGGTAACAGCAATATTAATTAATCTTCCACTTACTCTGCAAAAAATAGAATTGAAGTGAAATCGATGGTTATTAATACAGATTTAATCGATCATTATGCCATAGCAGCCGCAATAATTTTAAATCAACAGTAGGGTAGTACAAACATCAATGATTATGAATATAAACTGATCGATTACAGCAAACTGAAAATAAAAATTGAAATGGAAGACAGGGTTAACATTTTACAAAATAATGATATTCAATGTTCGTATGATTTGTTTATAAATAAACTCAAATACCACATTGTTAAAAATATCAGAATAAAATCGCATAAAGTGGAAGCCAAAAAAACTCAAACCATGGATTACAAACGGACTCATAACCTCTCTTAAACATCGCGATAAACTAATACAAATAATGAGAAGGCAGAATACGGTAGAAACGAAAGAAAATTATAAAAATTATAGAAACCGTCTTAGTACAATCTTGAAAAATACAAAAAACCCATACTATCAAAAAAAAACTCCTTGAAAATAATTCTAATTATATGAAAACCAGGCCATAAATATCTCTAAAAAAACAAAATCTCAATGATATCCACATGATTGACCAAAATGGATAACAGGTGACCAAAACAAAGCAAATGTCTTCAACGAATATGTGAAAAAAGGAGTAAGTATGGCAGAAAATGTTGAAATAAATTACTTACAAGACAATGAAATCAATAAAACAACTCAATTGTCATCTATTCACCTAAATTCCTTACCAAAAAATGAAATCATATCAGCTACATCAAAAATAAAGAATAATTGCTCCCCAGAACCAGACGGTATTACATTAAAATCAATAAAAGCTTTGCATACTCAACTGATAACTCCTTTATTACATCTCATAAACCTAGCATTTACCAAAGGAAAACTTCCTAAACAATTGAAAGACTCAATAGTTACCCCAATCTATAAATCGGAAAAACAAAATCAATTCACAAAGTGTCGTCCAATATCCATAATTAATAATTTCGTTAAAGTTTCTGAATATTGTTCGAGAGAAAGAATAATCAAATATTTGCATATGAACAATGTGTTAACTGATAACCAGTTTGGATTCAGAAGAAACTTGAGTACTGCAAGGTTGTCCTGAAGCTATCAGAGCATATTATACAAAATTTAGATGACTCTTAGAAGTGCCTGGCTGTTTTTCTTGACTTAGCCAAAGCATTTGACACGGTTTCACACAAAATTCTGATAGACAAGTTATATGACAATGGTATAAGAGGCCCAACACTGGAAATACTCCATAACTTCATTCAGAATGTGTCACAAAGAGTCAAAATCCAGAATGCTCTAAGCGATTCAGCGGTGGTTACTGTGGGTGTACCTCAAGGTACAATTCTTGGTCTACTCCTTTTCCTGATTTACATAAATGACATGACTCAGATTAAAAACTTCGAAGGTCATATAATTTCTTATGCAGACAATACTGCCATCGTTTTCTCTCATTTGGTCAGAACTATATCAAGTTACTGAACAAAATATTGACAAACTTCACAAATGGCCATATCCAAATCTTCTTAGCCTTAATATCTCAAAACTAAATCTACTGAACAACTTTATCAAGAATCGTCTATCCTGAATATCAGGAACATTTACATTTTGCAGAGCCAAATTTGGATTTAAAAAAAAACAGTAATATCAGTAACTCCAGAAATACAAGACATACCACCAATCAAACTTAGTGCATTCCAAGATTTTAAAAAACCCATATGCAAAGGAGTATCTTTTATTCCGGTCCTAAAATATTTAATATCTTACCGACGGAAATAAAATAGTGCAATAATTTTAGAGTTATCAAAAAACTTATGAAGGTACACATTCGGCAAAATCATCTAGAAAGGAGATATTTCCTAAAAATATAAATAACGACTATATAAAAATATACATCCCCACCATCCAGCTTTTTCACATCCAGTCAAAAAATACTTTCTGGCAATTATTTACTTTGAACTACTCTTACACTGATTACAAGATACATAGACATTATTCCTTGGGCTAGTAGTTGGTGTAGCTGCTATTTGCTCAATAGAAGTGCAGATTAATAGTGTGACCTCAGTTGAAACGGAAGTACCATCAGGAGTACCTCAGGGGTTTCATCTGGGACCATTACTACTTTCCATATTTATTAACGACATCAGTGTGTGCTTTTTCATACTAATTATTTACTGTTTGCTGATGATCTAAAACTGTTTTTATTAGTTGAAAACGTACAGCAACAAAAGTTTCTTCAGGCAGACATGGATCGTTTATATCAATTTTGCGAAATAAGCTGGCTTCAGCTGAATGTGAAAAAATGTTTTACCATTACTTTTTCTAGAAAAACACACATTAATTAATGTTTGATGCTCATATTAATGGTGTTATCACGAAAGCTTTGAGGAATCTAGGTTTCATCATGAGAATTACGAGAGAATTTACCCCTACTAAATCGTGCATCGCTTTATATAATTCCCTAGTCAGAAGCCATCTAGAGTATGCCTCTATCATCTGGAACCCATACTATGCTGTGTACATTGATCGCATCGAGAGAGTCCAAAAAAAGTTTATAAATTATATTATCTACAAATTTCACCGTGTTCGATTTTATGAAACTTACGAGAGCAATCTTGCTTTCTACAAATTGGACAGTCTCTCAAGTCGCAGGAAAATGGCCTATATAGTATTTCTTTATAAAGTTCTCAACAATTTGAATGATGGTTTCATTCATATAAGCAGCAAAATATTATTTAATATATACCATTTTGTTCCTAGATAGAAGACCTCTATTGTTTTTCACAGAAAAAAGAAAAACGAATTATTGTTTGAATTCTCCATTAGACAGAATATTGAAAACTTACAATGTGGATTTTCTTGAAGTCGATTTATTTCACTTATCCTTACCATATAAATCTCCTGGACCTGATGGAGTATTTCGTGTTCCACTGCAGGGAATTGAAGATCTAGCACCAGAACTATGCAAACTGTACAGAAAGAGACTAGCATTTGGCTGGCTACCACAAAACTGGAAATCTGTGAACGTGGTCTTTATTCCAAAACCTGGCCGGAATTCATACGAACAGGCCAAGAGCAATAGATTGATAAGCTTATCATCCTTTCTCCTGATAGGACTAGATAAACTGATAGAGGGACATACTGGAAGCAGCTCTAATAGACAGGCCTTTACATATAAAAATTGCTTAGCAAATTTGAACGATGTGGTAGTATTGTGAATACAGTTTTATCTTTTGAGCTATTTAGTGATTACTTTAATGATTGTATAGAAATGTAAAAATGGTTCACATTTTTCAAGAAAGAATTGAAATGATTGTAATATATGGAGAAGTTGGAAAGTGCGCACGAAGGTCGGCATGTCTTTTTAACGAAAGATATCCAAATTGTAATGTAAGTCGCCGGAATGTGCTTCATTTGGTGAATAATTATTACGAAACCTGTTCAGTGACAAATAAAAAAAGAAATAACCCCAGAGTACTAAATGAGGAAGCTCAATTGAAGTTTCGGGAACACTTGCTGCAGAACCCACGAGCTCCTTACGATCAGTATCAGAACGGAATGTCACGCGAGACTGTAAGAAAAGCATTGAAAATGCATAAATTTTCAGCAGTTGAATGGCCTCCGAGATCACCGGATTTATCTCCCTTAGATTCCTTTCTTTGAAGGCATCTTAAATCCGTTGTTTATAAAACACAACTTTTTGATATTGAAGAACTTAAAAGACGAATTACAACTAAGAGGGCTACAAATATCCCTTGAAAATAAAATTAACCTGTTTTTTCGATTCCTCATATTATTTACTGAAAGGAAGATATTGAGGGTGGGATGTTTTTAAATCGAGAACCTGTATAGAAAATGTAAACAAATTGAAATTCTGCATGAAATCCATTGCATGTTATGTTGGATATTATAGATATCGATTCCACTTCTTTGCCGAAAGTAACACAAAATCTACAGTAATCAATGCCAATTTACATCAACCAGGAAGCCTTAAAAGCAGTGTCAGTACTGATAGATATTTGAATGTAATGAAGAGATGATAAAAATTATTAACTTTCTTCTAGGTCATTGCGAATAGTAAACGGTTTTATTAAGATACTACAACTAGATATTGGAGAGAAAATAAAACGTCTAGGTCGTAAAAAAGGGTCATTGCTCGTTGTTTATGGTGTCCTGTTGTTGGTGTAGAATGACAAGATGATGACTTGATAACAATGTGGGAAGTGGCGCTCGAACACAACTCGGAATCAGGTATCTGCAATGTAAACAATTTTCTTCCACTTGAGGATATTTCACTGTACAATAAACGAGTTCTAGGAAACGTCTTTGTCGTTTTCGAGTACAAGATGGGCAGGCAGTTAATGTTAACGCTAAAAATTCAAACAATATTGAAACGTCTTTGTCGTTTTCGAGTACAAGATGGGCAGGCAGTTAATGTTAACGCTAAAAATTCAAACAATATTGAATTTGGTTGAGAAATCCCTTGTCTGGAATGTTTTGAAAAGTTATAACGAGCTAAGAAATTAATACTTTTCAGGGACACAGTAGCACATCAAGTATTTATTTTGAAAGACATGGTGCAAGTCAACTAACATTTATTATAAAAAATTTTTTCTATACACTGTCACCGTTGAAGTCCATATCATATGGGATTTTTTTTAATTGTCAGTTATTGCAAATTTAGAGTTCGAGAACAGATTGTGCTTTGAAAATTAAGCGAAATGACTTATACGATCTCTTCCAATCCATCGGCTACAGCTGTCAAATATGACATTATTTCTGAATCCCTCAATATTTATTTGAGGCTGCTGTAGACAACACTAAAGATGACCCTTCTCGTTTAGAAAGATCGCGTCTCACAGTGATTTAAGAAAGTTTGCTCCCTTGTGATTTAACGAAAAATCAACGTCAGGGCGGCATACAAAGTGTTGGTCCTTGCGTGCCTACGCTTGATGTTTGATACACATAGTCTTTTTTGTTAATTCTTCCTGGAGCGCATATGAAGGAATACCACCCCTTTTCATCCGAGCTGATGTGTCAATGAAAAGACTGTTGTCATAAAGCAGATTATATTAATTAATTAATTCAGTTTATTTCATTTAAATATTTCATACGTTTGTCTGAAAATAAAGTATGTTTCGACTTTGACAATTTGAAATGTCGTATATAAGTAACTTTTTCAAAACGTCAGTGAAATATAATTATTCATGATACAAGTTCGTGAAGTGAACCTTTTTGTATAACCGTGAGTACAAAGAAGCTCTTTACGTTTTTTTTACGACAGTATCTATATTAATAATGAAAAAGTTCATTTCTCTACAAAAAAAACCTAAACAATGAGTATTTCCGCCGGTAAATATGCAATAGATAACCGCTATTGCCCCTTGACCTTTGAATTATGTCTTTGATACTTGGCAATTTTTTTCCCAAGAACTACTTTGCAATATTTTTTTTTCCATAAGAAACATACCAATCAGGCTCTGTCTTTGGAGCTCCGATACAACCGAAGGGCACGCTGGTGTGTAATTAACCCAGTAAACACTCCCCACGTGCGTGAGGTGAGTGATTAATGGGTCCGAGAATCATGTACCTTGAGATGACTGAGTGAACCAAGAATTACGGCCTTCTGCATTCTTCCGGCTAAGTTTTCTGCTGCATCATGGCAAGCCGGTATGATTTTTAGGTTTGAGAGCAGTGTGTCCATCATTCCACCAAGGACCCCTATTATCGGAACCACCATCTTGACAGAATAGTTTGGGTAAAGCCTGCGGAGTTCAAAGAGTAGAACTCGATATTTAGTCCGTTTTTCCTGCTCTTTTCGGACGATGTTCGTTTCGCCTGGAGCTGAAAACTCAATGACGAAAATTGTTCTACTTTGATGGTCGAGGAGGACTGCAGGCTTATTAGCTTGTATTTTCCCGAGGGTGGGGAATGAGTAGTTCCAATATATTCGGCACTTCTCATTCTCCACAACTCAATATCCCTCGGAGCATAAGGCAACACTGGTGTCTCGTCAATACTGTACGAGTGTCGTAAGTGGTAGTACAACACTCGTAGTGCCGCGATATGCTTGTGGATATAGGCTGAGACCGCAAAAGCTGGATAAGCTGACAGCAAGTGCATTATGGTCTAAGCTGCTCCATCTAGAGTCAGGGACCTCTAAACCCATCACGTGACTATATACGGTACAAGAGAGGGTTGAAGATAGCATCTTGGTAGGCCATAACCCCTTGGTTTCCCACTTGATCTGAGAAAAGCAAATGTTAGGTTTCTGGATAAGCCAAGGTCTTCAATGTTTTTGAAGAAGACCCCATGCATTGGCTTATCCTTATGTAGCTGTAGAAGCCTCTAACTCTCCGCAGCTTTGACGTGGGCTTTCTGCTGAACCGGTTCCAACTCTGTGACAGAGTTTGGGTTCGTCTTTCCAGAGTCGAATACAAGACCGAGTTCATCGGCTGCACGGGTTGCTGCATTGAAGATAAATGCTCCACTCCCTGCTTTTTCATGATCGCATGCCAAGCAGAGATGGGTATCTGAACTCCTGATGACTTTACCAGTACCATTCTGTTATGTAGACACTCCAAACTCAGAAGTCCACGGCTTCCCCGTAGTCTGGGGAGGTAGAACCGTAGAACAGCCGAATTGAAATGCAAGATCCTATGAAGGTGCATCAGTTTTTACATCGAGTTGTCGCAGACTTTCCTGAGCCCATTTCATTACTCCAAAGTAGTAAAGTAGAATCGGAACGGCATGCATATCAGTTGAAGCAACTTTGTTCTTTTCCTACAGTTCTGATGACCAGATCTGCCAGAGGTTGTTCTGATACTTGCCGCGGAGAGAGTTTTCAACAGCAGCTACCTCTTATGTGTAGCGTTGTTTCACCTCTAGGTAGGTAATCGTCTCTCCGACATCCAGATGATGTTGGATGCTTCCGTCTACGAGGTGAACGTCGTCTTCGTATTCCTCGCATCTTCTTTTTTTAAGATGAGCGGTGGCACATTTGTCGATTCCAAACTCCATTCCGATAGCATGTGTGTACTCTTGCACCACCCTCAAGGACTGATGAAGATCTTTCTCTCCGGAGGCATGAAGTTTGAGGTCATCCATATAAAACAGATGGGTGACCTAATCCCTTCGGTTGCTGGCGGTGCCGCAGCTGTATCTGCCGGTTTTCCGTAATGCAACGTACAATGGTACAATGGCAGAATAGAAGACGGCTGAGGGAGTTTCCCTGAAACACACACGTCTATTCTGAGGAAGACCTGATCTGTTTGGACTCTCACTTGATGCAGTAGCGAGTCCTTCAGAGTGGCATCTGCTGTTCAATGCATTCCACTATTTGGTCGGGTACCACAAGGTATCTGGACAAATGCATCATGAGCTCATGCGATGCTGTATCAAATGCATTGCGACAATCGATAAGGTCATTGAAAGGTTACGCTTATACTGCACGGAGTCCTGCATGATGCATCTGTAGATCAGCAGGTTCTCCTTGCAGCAGCGACCCCATTTTTGACCCTTTTTGCTCACATATCCGTTCATACACCGGCTCAACTGTAGAGAGTATTCGCATGTATAAGATGCGGGTAAACATCTTCGGAACTAACAAATCTCCGTTTTTGGGGATTAGCACGTTTCGTCCCTCGACAAACCAATCCGGAATCTGTTGCTCCCCTTCTAGCCATAAGTTGAAAATTCTTGCTAGATGGTGGTGGGTACATGGAAATTTCTTCCACTTATAGTTATTTAGCCCATCAGGACCTGGAGCAGCCGCCGGCGGGTTATCCACAACCCGTGGAGGCTCTTGGAATTGGCGAGAGAAGGTTTATCGCAGAACTTTATGTCTTCCTTATGACTATTTTACAGCCACTAGCATTCGTATCCTATCAAGACAGTTCTGTTTGATGGTAAACAGCACGCTTTGATTCAGTGTGTGATGAGCTCGTTTCAAATTTGCGAAAATTCTTCGCACCGCGGACGTGAAGGACCTATTGGCCACCACGTAGTCCGTCACACACCGGATACGAAACGCGTGTCGTCTCACCGACTTGATCTTAGCTTCCATCTTGTGAATGCGTCGCTCATGCCTCTCAATCAGAGGGGTGGTATCCCTCCTCTCCGCTTGATATGAGCGGCGTTATGCACGGCAAGACTACTTAAAAAGCATCGTGAATCTTCGCATCCACCCGTGCCTAAAAGGCATCGTGAATCTCCGCATCCACCCGTGCCAGATGTTGTGGCTTCAGGGGCTTGGTGTTATGAAGCTCCCCGCGGGTTCTAATGCCTTCCGTTGGTGGTATGATGGTATGATGCTTGCTCTTCGAATACTATTTTGCCATTTGTATGGAGGAACATCTACCTACCGGTTTCATGATCCTTGCCAATCATTAGCGAAGGCTAGATTAACCCAATTAGTTAATTGATTTTCGACAAAAGCTGGTAGGATTGTTTGATTAGAATTTGATGCGAAATACTATCTTTTTGAAAAATACTTTAAGGTATGTACCACGTGTTAACAGTGACTCTGGGGAAGGTTTCACGTTTTTGCACCTTTGAGTTTTTTACGCAATTTTGCTGAAAAGTACCACTTTACGCACTGCGAAAACTCCGTTTACGTACTGCCGTAGAAAAATATTGTTTCTTAAAATTTTCTCATATTCATTGCTTTGAAACGTGAACACCAATACCTACTGATTTCTTGGAAATCCATGCAATAATTCTCAATTCTCCAGTCACGTGATCCTCTCCCAGCAGATATCTCTCTTATTCGACGATTCGCAGATTTACAATCAGTCGTGTGTTCGTCTTATCAACTAACTAGGATTTTATGTGCTATTCTCTAGGAACATGTTCCTCTGCGAGATTTTGAACGGATATTGGTTACGCCGTACGTTTTCTTCTTATCTTCAATATTGTGGCCAAGATGCGCTTGTCGCGCTCGGAATTTACGAATTAGATATCTTAGTGAAAAGGGCAATTTTATGGCCTATTGCCGTTGTGAATAACATGATAATCGTGAACATACGTACGAAATGATTCGGTCGGAAAGAAGTTGGAATCGGTTTTGAGAATATAATTGAGAGGCGTGAGACCGCAGATCATTTTCACAGCTCACATCTTCCGGTTTGCGGAAATATACAGGTCTTTTTACGATGAACAGGCATTGAACGTTCTTTGGTTTGCGAACCTGGAAACAAGCCTTTCTGAAAATTTAGCGATGAGCGTAAGTGTAGACATGATGTACCTATGTAAATTATTACGCATAATACGTGCCGCTTCTAACAGAAATTAGTAGCTTTTGAGACATTTCAAATGGAACACTTCTTCTATTATATCAATTTTTATTAGAATTAATTTAATTTTCAAAAATATTGACCTTAAAAAATTTCCAATACTTGGACCCCATATACCAACCAGATAAAATTTGGCAACTCCGATTCCACCCCGTGAGTCAACCAGGGGCTCGAGGGGCACTCAGGGTTCTCCCAACTCCTCAACATGCTTTGGGGTTTTGCTGAACATCTTTCTTCTTCCTCTAGTACAAGGGAAACCTAGCACTCGTCCCTATGATGGTTATCTTTTCACTATCATCTTGTGGTTTTGAATACAAGGCATCTTCAACCTTACTCATGCTCTTACGGCAGTATTTGATGTTGAGATCGTAGTGCTGCAAAAACATGATCCAACGGGCAAGGCTCTTGATGTGATAGAGCCAGAGAAGTAGCTGGTGATCGGTTAGGAGTGATATCCTTCCAGATATAACCACAGCTTCTGAATCCCCCAGATTATGGCTTCTGTGTCATGGAGTAGTCTCGTCTTGCCCTTTTGAAAAGTGCTTAGTGCTCGATAAATCGAATTACTTTTTGAAAGTGCTTGGTAATCGTGAGCACTTCATGAAAGAATGTGCTTAGTGCTCGAAGCACTTTTTGTCAGTGCTGGCATAGCTCTGAATATGAGGCTGGTAGCCTATTGCGTCATTTCCTAGCTGACGGACATCACGGGGGTTTCTGTCATTGTTGGATGATAACGGTATTTGATACGTTCCAACGGCGCTGCTACTTGGTGCGCAGATTGCTGCAGCGTCTTTGCATATCGAGCAGAAGATTCTTGGGGCTGCTCGGCATCGACTCCTGAAATTCCCGACCTGTCTACACCGCCAGCATTCTTGATCTGTATTATCGGATCGGTTCGCGGACGGTGTAATGGTGTTAGGACCACCATTATGGTTCCTAGGTGCCGAGGTATTCTCTCTGGTATGTGGCGAGATATTACGGTCTCTTCGGGGTTGCTTGATCTAGCCTGTTGCTGCTCTGTGGGTTTGCTCAATGATGGTTTACTCAATATCTGACCGGAGCAGCTCTTATTTTTTGGTGTGCAAATACTTGAACATCCGTGAAGTCGGTCCTACGGATTTGTCGTCGAAACTCTGGGTGAAGGTTCTGGAATGTTATGAGTATTAGCAGTGTGAAATACCCTTTGCCACTTCATGTCAAACGGCTTACGAAACTATTGGGATACGACGACGCGATGTGGGCCGACAGCAGATGGTTTGGTACGCAGCAGTATACTTTTGAAAATTTCAGACAAAGTCTGATGGCTTCAGGAGAGAGACAGAACTTCAGTAAATTAAGGACAGAATATGGGGTTTTTACTGTAGTATACTTTTCTCGGTAAAAAACTTTGAAGAATTTCTGAAGGAGCTATTATCACAACAGCAATATTATTTGTTTCGCATTGAACTGGGATAATTTCAATGAAGCGAAGAGAAAGGATGTCCAGCGCCATACGATCTTCAAGTTTTACAGCCATAGTTTTCTCAAAAAAAATTGTGGAATCCACAAGTGGTAATCTAACAGAACAGGATATTTCCGAGATAAAAAGTTAAATTCCTGTTAGTGGTGACGGCATACTTCGTAGACTTGAAAGCCCATTATTTCCGATGTTATTTCGTATCCGTTATATTTCGTATGTTTTCAGGAAGCACATCCACTTAGTTGTACAACGTCCTGACAACTGAATGATGTTACAATGGCTATTTGCATAATAAAAGATAAAAGTGGAAAATATCCTTGCAAAGATGAACTTCAATGGTATATTTAATTACCTTGTATTTTAACAAGAAGAGCCGGAACAAAGTACAATGCTTAGTGGTATTTGTCAGCGGGTTTCGTTTCCGTATCTAGATTCTTAAGTGAGTGAACGACCACTTCTTGGATAACAGTTTGTATCATGAAAACTTCAACACTGAAATTTTCAGCAGTAACTTTCGATACACCAGGAAAAATCATCAGTGGTTCTTTCCGTCATATCAGAGGAAAGGTCATTCATGTAAAGAAGGAACAGCAGTGACCCAGAATAACTTTTTTCAACATTTACAATGAATTGTCTATTTTTTGTGAAGGATGAAATCAAATATTTTTTATAAAAATTCAGGATCGAGTTTGTCAAAAGCACGGGACAAATCAATAAAAATGCCAATCACCAACATTTAACTTGTAGATTGCCTTAACCAGTACATTTAATGCACTTTCAGAAGAAGATCCTACCCATAAACCAGGTTGGCTATGGGTTATTATTTTATATATTTTATTTTCCTGAGAGAACCGCGTCATTTATAATTCTTGTCAAAAAGGGACATATCTCATTTAAACAACTTTTAATGAGCTTTATTGGAATCTCGTCTATAACTCAGGAAGTTTCATTTGCTAATGCTACTATATTTCTCACTTCATAGTCATCAAGAACAGTGAGAAACATTGAATTTTTCTGTTTACAGAGAGTAGTAGTAAACCCTTCATATACGGCTGTGGGATTAATGCCCTGAACCAATTTCACAATTCACAACAGATGTTTCAAAAAAGTAACCAAATTCATTTGCAATGGAAACAATGTCACTTATGATACTGTTTTCTATTTTTAGGGCAATCTTAGAGGTAGAGTAGTTAACATATTTTTTTATTTTTTTTCTGATGCCTCTATAATCAAATAACTGTAGTAATTTTCGAAAGCTGTTTTTTCCTTCCTTTGTATGTGTTGTTTAGTTATGGTTACTGAAAAATTTCTGTTAACGATTGAGGTCCTGGAAACACCATAAAAAACTTACTTCGAATGAATGATTCGAACTCAATGTCAGTGTTCTTTGAATTCCCTTATGGAATCGATATTTAGACTTCTGTAATATGATACCTCAGATTTCGGACTCGATTCCGTAGATGGTTTATGATTCCATTCTATTATTTGTGCATTATAATCTGACATGGCTTAATCAATGTTTTTGAATTCTTATTCATTTATATTAGTTGCAACATAGTCAATTGCTGATAGGCTCTATCGCTCACACCAGACTTAAATTATAATGGCCCATAATAATAATAATAATCAAAGATACTCCAGCCATAGCGCAAGATTGAGGTGATGCACGGGGCTTCTCAGGGATCAGTCCTTGCCCCCTTTTTTTCACTATAAATACTTCGAATTCCTCAAAAAAATGTATATTCAAACAAACACCGATGGCACTATCTTGTGATGAAGTGGAAAGCCTAAGATCCTGAAAGCAGCCTCAGTATTAATTGACATCAAGAATTTGATGAAAATATAATTTTCTCAATATTAATCATTGTAAATTATCAGCGATCAAATTTGGTGGAACCAAAGATCGTTCAATCTTTACAGATTGACGAGAAGTCAGTTTCATATAAAGACACCATCCAATGTTTAGGACCACTGATTCATCACAATCTGAAATTTGAAAAACATGTGAATAGTATAATTCAAAGTTCATATTGATTATTGAAGAATTTATACTCAAACAGGCATTACCTCAATAAAAAATTAAAATTATCTTTATTTGATTCATTATTTCTATCAATTTTCAATTATAGTAATATTGTTTATAGCCCTTGTCTTGAATATGTTACCTCAGCTAGTATTCAGAAAGTTCAAAATTCATGTGTATGGCTGATTAAAGCATTCTATTTAGGGAAACCTCTCATATTGAAAATGTTAACAGAAGGACATTTCATCAAATATGATTTTTATTCAAATTATACCCAACTAAAATACCAGAAGTATTAGCGAACAAACTACTGCACTCACTGTACCTAAACACTCTTTAATTTTCTACGAACGATCTCTTTCATATCTGTCAGCATCAAAATTCAGTAAATACCACCACTATTTGAAGAATAAACCCCTCTTAGCATTCAGAAAATTAGTGAAGAAAGTTCTTACTCGACAAGCAGAGAACTAGAAAGACTTCATTCTGTTTTGCTTGATTTTTTTTTCTTTATAATTTCTTTTTGTTATACTAATATTATTTATTGCTATTATTATTTTTTAAATTCCATTGCTTGTTAACAATGAAGTGGCGGAACCACCCTGGCTGAGTGAAAAAGCAGCTTTAGCTGAACTTTGCTAAGTAAAATAAAGTCAATTTATCATTATAATTATTGAAGAAAATCAAAAAACTTCATTTCCCAGGTAACGGCACACAAATACATTTTTGTTATTCAGAAAACACCGCCGATTGCTTGATTAGAGCTTATCTTATCTCAGGCGTCATCTCGATACATAAAAAGAGAAAATCGAACAGGCCTGACCCAAAATTTCAGGCACATTTTGATCATTCTTCGATAGCGATTGAGAAAGCGCGAAAATAATGCGCATTTTTCGGCTCGGAATATCATATCAAATTTCATAATTGTGCCGACCCACAACACTTGTACATACCTGTATAAACACGCTACCTAAAGTCAGTCAGCAATGTTCTAGATTAATTAAAATATAATTTATTACGCCAACAAGATTTTATCTACGGCTAAATAGTGTCTCCGGCACTGCAGGTAGCTAGTTTGAATGAGATATTTCATCTCGGGATATTTCGAAATGGGCATAATGAATTTATATTTACGTACCCAAAATATGGGGTCTCAGCGGGGAGTTTTGGTCTACTGACGTTCGATAAATTCTCATTAATTGATTTATTCAAATTTACATAGATATATCTTGTATTTCCGGCGATGAAAGGTACATACTAATTCTCCGATTTGGTTTAGGAGTTTGGGACTGTGAGAATGAGAACATAATGATAGTGCTGATGATGGTCCGCCCAGTTTTGTCACTGGAAGTGATCCAGAAGTAGATGGTTTACCTTTTGGGTTCAAGAAATGAAGATTATTATTGACTATTATATATTTTTTGCGTGTTGATAAAAAAGTACCACTTTTCGTAGGGATATCAAACTCATGATCCAAGAATGACGGCCTTCTGCATTTTCCCTGCTAAGATTTTTGCCATATTACGGTAGCCGGTATGACTTTTAGGCTCGAGCCCAGTCATAATTCCACCAAGGACCTCTATTATCAGAACCACCAGTTGTTTTTTATATTTTTATTATATTATTGGTCTTTCAGTTACCATCTCTGACTATAGAAGAGTCAGGAATAAATCATCTACCTTGATTGATAACATACTCACCAATATAATAACTGACTACGAAACAGGTGTTATCGAACCTGGTTTGACACATCACACTACCCAATTCATAAATGTCAAGTCCAACATAATTAGTGGTACTAAGGACAGAGTCAGAACAAAAAATAACAAAATCTGGTATAAAAAAATTAAAACTTAATTGTTGAATATAGACTGGTATCACTTCTATGACTATACCTACTGCTAAAGCGACACTACTTACTTCCTTGGTTCAAGAATCTTTTCCATTAACGATGTATACCTAGAAAAATTGCCCATCAGTTTTTTTAACGATACTTAGTATCCGACTGATGATAGATACATTATCGTTTATTAATGTTTGAGTGATTTTACCCGCAATCGTATAGATCAAATGGTCTATAAACAAATGATTTTTTTGTTCGTCAAAGTTTGGTTCTTCAAAAGTCTGATGTGATCATTTCTCATTCTGGGATCATTCGTTTTCAATGAAAATTGGTTGTTGTAATGTTTTTGTTTCACAAAGTAATATTTCAATTCTTTTCCATTTCTTTGAAATTATTTCCTATCTAGTTAGAGTCTCCATAAAATCGTTACTGAACTTTGGTGGTTCGATAGTTTTAAATCATAGTCTATTTATCGTTTTAATGGATTATATGTAATCCCGAAACCCAAAGATTCTTTCTTTTTTTTACCAGTGACAGATAGGAGATGCCATAAAAAAACTCGTTGTGCTGTGATGTGCTGTGATGTGTATCAATAGCAAAATCAATAAAGAGGCTGGATAAAGCCTCTCACAACACTTACCAATCGTTTTACGTTTCTCAGAAGAGGTCTTTCCGGATGCTTTCAAACTTACTAAAATAATACCCATCTTCAAAAATGGGGAATATAAGTAATCGTCCAATTTCAATTATACCGATATTTGGAAAATTACGAGATATAATAGCAAAAGAAAGACTATTGAACTTTTTTGAAAAACATGATTACTAGAACAAAAACCAATTTGAATTCAGAAACAACTGCTCTACAGACTGTGTCTCACATGACCCACTGTCATTCTGGAACCCCATTACCAGAATGAAGAGATTTGTGAGGAAAACTACATTCATTATACGAGAATCATATCAATAGTGATCAAAGTTGTTATCTCTGAGAATATAATAATAATTATAATACTCCCTCATAAACACTCGTTGAGTGTACCCAAAGGCATAGCCTGTGCGGGTAGAGGGCGCTCCGGGGCGACTCACTGATTTTTGGTGGCGTATTCACTTCTCAGCTGTAGGAAAACCCGGAAAACCTACAGCACCACCTTGGGTAGTCGGTGTGGTGCTAGCTTGGAGTGCAAGCTAGCACCAGATGAGATTGGCATCTAGACAACTCACAAAGCACCTGCTTTTCAACAAGGCTTGCGGTCGCCTATCGATCCGATATAAAGTAGTTGAGAAAAATTCTCTTGTACCTACATCGGGCTCGAACCGACTATCGCTATGTTGGAGTTTCGAACGGCCTGTGGATTAGACCGCTGATTCACCGACCACTCAGAATATGATTATGATCATTCCATTTTATCCCTTCACAGCTTGCTGAGCCTAGTTATGAACATTATGCAGCACATATTCCATATTATTGGGCATACGGTATATGCAGAATCAGATATTTCGGTCTATCTACAAAATATTTCTTTTTCCGGAAATAAAAATAATTGTAGAGTTATTTCGTAGCATGAACAGATGAATGGAATATCTTGGTATTTGTATATAATTTTATGGCCAGTGTGAAGCAGTGTATTGAAAATTATTTTCGAATCACCATACCTCCAAAACTTTCCATTTTGAGCTTTATTGCTATAGGCACTTCTGATCAACACATCAAGCCCACTAAACACGAAACATTACGTAATATTGCAGCTACATAGTTTTCAGTTTGCCTGTACAAGGTTATCTTTGGAAAATTGTTTTCAAGTTTTAGCAATATTACAAATGATACATTATTCTGTATAAGTTACTGCAACATTGAAATATCAAAGATTGAAAACGGTAATCTTGATATAATGTTTGTCGAGAAACATTGTACAAAGTTATCTAAACTAATGTACCCACAATATTACAGGAACCATAAAATGTAATGTTTACTGAATAATATAGCTGTAACTTCATAAACTCAATATATTTTCTATATTCTATTCAACACATTAGGGAGTGACGAATTAAGTTTCAAACTAGTGACTGTAGATGTCACAATCTAGGTTGTGGGGAGATTTGAAATGAAATGTAAAGGAATCATTATTACTAAAAGATGGAGGTTCTAAGCTTTGTGTCCAGTGTCCTTCTGTCGGTTCTGTGGCACCCGTCATCTGTCATTTTCTGCACATATTGGACTTTGGACTTTCTGTTTGAGGGAAACGACTGAAACTAGCAAGCGAGTAAGCGGAGCAAGTGACATCGGCTATTCCATATCCCGCCTCTCGGCTAATGGTCCCTAATTTATGTATTCTTGTGTTTGGATGGTATCTACTAACGTACTCAAGTGCCTAAATTTGCTTCTCAGTGATTTCTATTTGTTTTTTTTTTTCACCAACATAAATACGCAGAGATAAGTGACAAGATAAGTGTAGTTATCTATGAATATCTGTTGGTCATGCAGTGCTGTTTTCAGAATCATAAACGGAAACATCGAGAGCCGTTTGCTAAAATGAATAAGTATTACCTGAGGAAAATCATAAGGGATAGAAAGAAGTCAGAAAAAATCAATCTGTTGAATAGGGCTTCTTCAACAGTGATGATGATGTTGTAAAGGCCAACTTTCCCAATTTCATGGAGGAAACATTGGAGAAATGTGTGATGGCATGGTTTCAGTTTGCAAAGGTGCGTCACGAAAGGAAAACAAATAAAGCATCAAAGATAAAGTGAAGGATGATGTATTCCTGGAAAATGTTTGCGGTTTTAGTTTCACCAAAGAAAATAGTGTATATTTATTAGTGAGAAATGGACAGTTTTCAACTGGGATATGTAAATTTTTCCTGATTGAAGTTGTGCATAACTGATTTAGTGATATATATGCATCCGATAAATCTGCGCATACAGTGAGTTTCTGTTTTGATATTATATACAATGTATATTAATACATATTTTATAAAAATATTTTTTATCAGTTTCTTGTTTTTTTATATCCTGTAGATATCAAAAATATTGAACTATTTTGTCCTGTACAGTAATATTCTAGATTATCGACTTAAATTGTAAACCCGCTAAGTTACATTTAACCAATTTTTGATGTGACTCGTAAAATCACCCTGAAATGTTGATCACCAAAACTTTTAAATCTTGAGGTTTTTCATATTTTACTTCATCGAAAGCAATATGTGAAAGTTCTGATGATATGACATTTTATAGGTGTTTTTCAAGTCTTCTTAAAAATTTGTTAAATGTGACCTGGCACGTTTGCAGGTAACAAAATATGAAACATTAATGAATACTAACCTTACATAAAGCTACTCCTGAACACAGATTAATATTGCTGTAAACTATCTGCTATATTACTTCAAGATTATTAGTATGATTTCTAAATACCACAATAATATTCCTTTTGCAATGTACTCGCTAACATTGCAATAACGTAAAAATGTTCATCAGCAAACTATATGCAATATTACTGTCAGAAAATTTGTAATATTACACATGAAATCTTGTGGCAACTTGATTCCTGAATATTTCCGTAATATTACTTTTGGAATGTTACATCTGTCAACATTAGTGAGCTGCAGAAATGTGCAATACAGTAACATATATGTAACCTTACTGAAGGGAAATTTTCAACATTACACATTACAAAATGAAATTCCAGTAATATTACCTTCACTTTACATTACTTAGTGGGAGGACTACAACATTTTGAAAATTCAGCCATACTCACGGAAAGCCATTTCCCATTAGAATATTCAGCCCTATGCTGTATCACTTCCGTTAAAAATAACGTCAACGTTATTCGACATTTCTGTTATTTTGCTATCAATGGGAATAGCAAAATAACGGAAATGGCGAATAACGGCGTCGTTATTTTTAATGGAAGTGATACAGCATAGGGCTGATTGTCTGAAATTCGAAAAATATGCCCGGCTTCATGAAAAACTTTACCTGTTACCTCTTTTCCTTTACCTTTTGTATATTTTGTAACCCAATCGGATCCACAGAAACATGAGATGGTCTCTCTCTCAATAGGGATGCAGCTTTGAGCTTCTTCTCGATGTCAATAAACATTATAGAAATTTCAATTTGCAAATTGTTCACTTGAATACACTCAAAAGTTCAAACTTCAATTTTTTTTTTCACTATTCGAAACTAAATAAGTAATTCCAAATTGTCAAAAATCAAACACTAGTCATCACTAAACGATCTATTTTCTACCCTGTTCTACTTACTCCATGAAAAATATCTCTTCTATTGGGAAAATATTAAATTAAAATGAAATATAATCAAAATTGATAAGTATTATTATTTTCCACAATGCGCATGTTTCGTTCTTTAGTCTATGCACTGTGGTTTTTGAAATGTCGTGGTACGACTACTTCATTTCAATATACTGTGATATTTTGAGGTTAAAAATGACGATTGTCTATAAAATAGATATAAGTGCACTTTTGTTATTGTTCATGATTTATATCCACTGGGAATGTTCAAATAACAACAAATAGGTACCATATTCGCATTATTGTGAGATATCTGCAGCAACTCGTGTACATGGATGGTTTTTCTTTTCTCCAGGTTAGTTAATTTTTCTTGTTGATTCCTTCTATGACTGGTTCTGATTGTAGGAAATACTTGCTTTTGTGTGTTCTTATAGTATTTTATTCGTTTTTAATGTTATATTTCAATGAAAATATGTCACTTTTTTATGTTTAAAATGTTTTTTCTCTCAAAGTTTATAAATCTTCCTTCTTTTTTTCTAAAGTCCTTGGTACCACTCCAGTTTTTCTTCCCTCACCAATCAGAGATTTTTAAGTATGGACTTCTTGACTGATTAAAATATTCATTATCAACACTACCTTATTACTATTATACAGAGTATCCACTTAAGTTCGTTGCATATGGAAAATTTTTTAACTAATAATTTTACGAAAAAAAGATTTCACTTAGGAAAAGTTCGGCGCGGTCTAAAATCTGGCAGACAAACAACATATATTAAAAAAATTCAGTCGTATACGAGGTGACTTGAATAATTTGAATTTCCTGCAAGAATGAAGTACTTTCGTTTTTTTGACAATAGAAAAAATTGTTTTGGGAAAAAGTTGTTCATGATCATAAACTTCTCTCAGATACTGACACAGAACTTCTTATGAACTATAAGGTTTTTTTCTAGAACTAACAAAGAGTATAGAAAAATAATTTTTATGGATTTAGATGTGATTGAATATCATACCACAGTTTTCAATTCTGAAAAAAAAATTCTCACAACAATTTGAGATACTATCAAAAATGAAGGTATAGTTTCTGCTTGCATGGAAATCATAATTTTCAAGAAACCTCATACTTACTCAAATGACTGAAAACATTCGATATTTGATGGCTCTGCCTTTGGTTTTAGACCATGCAGAACTTTTTTTGAAAGCATTTTTTTTTGTAAAATCAATAAGTAATGAAAAAGTATATCAAACTTATCAATTATTAT
Source organism: Chrysolina americana (assembly GCA_958502065.1). Taxonomy (NCBI): domain Eukaryota; kingdom Metazoa; phylum Arthropoda; class Insecta; order Coleoptera; family Chrysomelidae; genus Chrysolina; species Chrysolina americana. The sequence continues at coordinate 8,855,553 of OY293416.1, read as the reverse complement.
TACATAATCATTCTATACGGTCAATTAAACCTGTTTTGTCTTTTTTTGAATAAATCCCAACATATTTGCTATTTGCTGTTTGCATGTTCAATTCATAACTTTTGAACTGTTATCTTTTATTTGATTTTGTATTCAACAATAATATACAGGTATTGGTAACGTGTTTTTCTTGTTTGGTATAATGATAAATTTGGATATTTTAAAAAAATTTATATTGAAAATGTTTCAAAATATATTATTAAAGATTGCGAATTTAAATTTTTCCATCTCTTCCAGGATTTTTCATCTTGAACTGACTTCGATTGTTCAGATCGCTGTGAAATTTGACTGATATCATACCTGATACCTTTCCTGTTGACTTCAAATGGTTCAAACCTTAAGTTAGAAAATGTCCAGTCCAGGTAAAGTATTCTGGTCTTTCTTAATTTTTTATTTGATAACGATTTCTGAATTTCACTCCATCTTATATCATAAAAATATATTTGCTTTTGTAACTGAACATGCAGTATATCAGTACACTGAGGTATCAACAATATAAATTGTAGATTGTAGGGGGTCATGCAGGCTATGTAGCCTCACAGGCACCTCAACCTGAAAGATCTTTTGTGCGTGACCCTTTATCTCTTCAAGACCCAGGATTCTCAAACTAGTGCAGACTTTTTCAGTTTTCTGGGAAGTTTTTGAGGAGGACGTTACAAATGCCCCTTCCAGGGATTTGAGCCTCTTGCTCTTTCAAGTCTTTTTCGAGAAACTATTTAGCTTTCCTAGGCGATAGGTTCACTTGCCTTTTCGCTTGCCTTTGTCTTAGCACTAAATTCCGATGATATTTCATTTCATCGAATTTCCAGGGTCGAAACTCTTCTTTTGAGTGGCTTTGGAGAGTCCACAGAAGAGTTCTGGACCGGAAAGTGATGTGTTTGCCCCTTCTTCGGCAAGGCAGTCTGCTTCCTCATTGCCTTTTATGCCCCTGTGACCTGGCAGACACAATCAGGGTTACCTGATTGTTTGCTGCCAGTTGTCTCTGGGTTTGTTTACAGTCCCAAGTGAGCTTAGACTCACTAGAGTGTGACTTCAGTGCTGCTCAGCTGTATGAAAGTATATAGATTCTTGCCCTTAGGCTGCCTCTTTCAAGGCATTCCTGGGCACAAATCTCTATAGCATGTACTTCTGCTTCAAATATTGTTGGGGTTCTACCAAGGGGTTTTGAGAGCCTGAAATATGACCCTGTGACGCACACTCCAACCCCTTCGTACATCTTGGATCCATCTGAGTACCACACTGCGGCATCCATTACCAATTGAGGACCATTCTCTGTGTGAATCTGGTGGTTGTTCATGACCACTTCAAACTGCACTTCAAAGTCGTACCTGATCGGCATGATATCTGTCGGTTTGAACATGGCTTCTAGGTAGATGTGTTTCAAAATCTTTAGATTTCCTGCTATTAAGTTTTTTATCTAATACAGTCTGTAGGCGCTATTTGCTGCAATGGCGAAAGGTGACAAATGAATCTTTTTTGGATTTAGACCCCATGTCTTACCGAATACTCTGCGGCATGTCCAACTTGCCGCTATAGCCCTGGAAAGAATTTGGTTGATTTGGATGTTCTATGTTAGTTTTTGGTCGATTATAACGACCAGGTATTTTACTTCTTTCGGGGTATCAACATATTAATGAAACGAACAATAATTACGACTGTTTCGAAAAGCCTTCCTTCAAAATACCCTCACAAGGTGCTGCATATGACGCGTTTGTGCCACTCTGACAAATTTTTTATCGTCAGACACTGAAATTCATGAATCAGTTTGTGATCACATACTTGCCTAAATCAAAACTTATTTCATCAAAGAGCCGATTGTTCATCAGTGCATTTGAGGAAAACTTAAATTTTTGCAGTTTTGAAAAATATTCGGTATGCTCTTTGTTTCGCCTTTTTATTACCTATCTGGTTTGACCGATATCTCTTCCAGAGATTTCCTGGAGCTCAAAGCCTCTTGAGATAAACTCACCAACTCACTTTCCTCCCTTTTTTCCTAAGAATAATTTTCCGAACATGTCAGTTATTTCGATTTCGCGGAACGATACCATAAGAAAACGGGATTCTATAACAAAATCTAGAATTTTTTCATATAATTGAAACCAATAAATTCTTCCAGGTTTTAAAAATAATACAAAGAATTTGCTTGACCTGTATGTGGTCCATACTAATCAGAAACTTCCAAAAAGAAGAGCAGTTCTTATTCACTGAAATAAACGTACTCAATCGCTACACTCTATAAATCTACTCAAACTTATCGTTCAAGTTCTCTTAATTTCCTCACATTTCTTGTGTACCATAATAATCTCAACACTCAAGGCTATCTTATGAGTAATAGATCTTTTCAGTGGCAGTGGTCACCTCCATTTTTTTTTATTAACTCATATAGGCAATTAAAATAATGGCAGATAATAAACACGGTAATTAATAATTGCCAAGCTATCTTTCCATCGCTATGCATATCATTTCATTAGAAATTATGACGAGACTGAACTGTTCTGATCTGATGATAGAGTAAACGGTCATATTGGTCAGTCGTTTTACTACGTGACTATCGAGCAATTTGAAAAAAATAAATTTTGTTAATGTGATGCAGTCTTTTTTGACACGGTACATAGTTTTCGTGAGAGTGCATGACAAATTCACACCAAAATACCTCTCGTACCGTTACTAACAATCTTTTCAAGTTGAACTGTAATAACCAAAATGAGAAAGGTTGTATTGAATGGAATCTGTTCATTATTTTGATGCCAAATGATCTCTAGTCTATTCATCAAACATACTGTTATCAAATTCTCATGTGTCTTTCAAAATTATGGCACCCAGTATAAAATTAAACAATTATGAAGGTGAATTCAAACCGAATTTTTCAAATAATTTCTAAGCATAATCTAGCAGCTCGTCCGACCGTGATATAACTACTCCGCTGTCGCTATAATACCCTACAATCAATTGCCACCCTTCTATCATTCTGCGAATATTCAAATTCCGTCAAAGTCGATGTTTCAAAGGCCATAGACCTGAAGCCATTTGTTTACCAGTCACCAAACATTACAAAATCAAGATCTGTAAGTACGAACAAGTCGATAATCCTCGCATAAGATTAGATTAGATTATTATTGGGCTTTCGTGCTACAAGCCTCTACAACGCGACCTTTTCAGATCTATTGTGTATGCCCTCGAAATAGTTTAGAGTTCTCTATCTAGCCCTGGCTTCCTTACGAGACTCCATATTAACATGTTTTTAGAACTCGCATGTATCTGGGAGCTCTTGTTTTCTCTTCTCCCAGCGTTAGAAAGCCCTCGCAGTGGCAATAGTGGCATACAATATGTACCGATGTTTCCTCTTCTTCCAGACGGAACCTGCATAGCATTTCTTCTGCCAGAAAGATTGTACTCAAATGTTTGTTGAGCCTACAATGCCCTGTGAGAAGTCCTATTGATATTCTATTAGCGCTCATCTTTTGGCTTTGTAGATATTCTGTGAATGTTGGCTGCGGTTGTTTGATAAACTCTTTGGCCTGTCTCATTCATGGTGGATTGTTCCACCATTTCAGAGATTTCTGTTGGATCCATGATTTGGTGTTTTTTTTCAGTGAAGCTATTGCCATACCCCAGAACGGTTCTGAGTCATTCAGGGTCTTACTTGCCCCTTCACGGGCTAGTGAATCGGCTTCTTCGTTGCCTCTAAAACCTGTGTGTGCCCTTACCCAGTCTGTTTTGACTACCCAGCTCATTTAGGGCTTCAATGCAGTCCCAAATACGTTTGAAGGTAACTTGCTTTGAGTTTACTGCTTTTTTCGCAGCTTGGCTGTCTGAGTAAATGACAATGTTTTTTCTGAAAACTCATACCCTATTAGCTCTTGATCGCCAAGGTGTATTGCAACGATTTCCGCTTAAAATATCTTCGGCTTGGTTCCATGAATGCCGCCTCCTGAACCTTCATCAGTTTTTGAGCTATCCCTGTAGACAGCGATTTCCGTGTTGATGGGAGGTCCCTTCTTCCAGGCATCCCTGTCCGTTATAGTTTTCTTGAAAGTTTGGTTAAAGCTATACTTGGATAGTAGACCATCTCATGGCATTCTTATAAAAAAATAGAGCCATGTCATTCTTGGTTGTAATCTCTAAATTTTTCCGCATATTTTCCTGCACAGATCGAAGGTTCCTGTACTTTTTGTAGGTGTTCCAAGTATTTTGCCTCTTGGACAAATGGAATTTCTATCCCGTTCAGTACAGGTGACCTATGACCTTTCTTATGTTGAATATAACTATTGAGGTTTTATGAGGGTTCACTGTCAGCTCATCCTCTTTACACCACTTGTCGATTATACCCAGGGCTGTCTGTGTAAGCTCGGAGACTGTCATTGTGAATTTGTCTTCTGCAATAATCGCGAGGTCGTCGCATTGAATATCCTAAGCAATGAAAGCCTCTGCATACTAGCCTCTCAATTAGTTCGTCCAGTAGGATGGCCCAAAGTAGGGGGTTGGTGTTATTCTGCGAATTACTGATATGATAACCTAGTTTTTCACTGGAACAATAGAGAAGGTGCCCGTTTTTTTGCTATAGACTAGATGGATGCATTATTGAAGGCACTCTCGATGTCAATAAGCTCTAAGCTAAGCAGAAAGCAATGACTTGGAAGTCATAGTCATATTCTATTCGCCTGAAACAGAAAACACCAAGGTAAAAATTATAAATAGTTTGATGTTCCAGGAGGGATATATAAGGCATATTGGTTTGGATTAGCCTAAAGGTGGAGAATGAGTAGTTCTAATACATTCGGCACTTTTCGTCCTCCACAACGGACCCCAATATCTCCGCAATATAAATGCTATTCCACATAATGGCAGTAGCAATTAGCAGTGGCAGTGACTCCGCCATTTTTGATGCTGTTATCTGAATGAACGACATTGGATATAATTTTCAAGTAATTGTTTGTTGAATTTTCAATTGTTTATATTTGATGCAATTTTAAGGTAAGAAATGCGAATACTGCTAGATTTTACTGTGAAAGTTCAAATGAATCAAACTTTTGGTAGCATGACCTTGAATTTTCAGCGTCATCAAAACGTTTCCAATTGGTTATTTCAACAGTAGAGGGGGGGTGACGCCACTGCTACTGTCATTATGTGGAATAGCTTAAGGCAACACAGTTATTTCGTTTAGACCGTACGAGTGTCAGAAACTCGTAACGTCGCGTATGCTTGTGGTTATATGCTCTGACCGCATATGCTGGACATGCTGACAGTTAATGCACGATGGTGCTCCACGACACGATCTTCTTCTAGAGTCAGGGACCTCTGTACCCATCACGTATATACTATGCATGCAATATTTCGAAAATTTTGTGTCGGAGAGGTAACAACATAGTGAAATGAAAACGGAATACCCTTCTCTCTAAGCGTTTCCACCAAGTAGACAAATAAAGGTAAACATCTGTCAGAAAACAACTACTTCCTAGGCTAATACCACGACGGACATTGAACTACATCTGACAGATATTTGTGCGACGTTCTTCCAAGAAGACCCAATTGCAAGTGCTCGTCTTGTAATTATTCTTCATTTGGCTGGGAATGACGACCTGCAGACATGCATGTTTCGAGGTTTATTGCCTCTCATCAGTGACAGGCTAGGTCGGAAAACATTATAATTGTCCTGTACATGCCTTTATTTTTTCACTTCGTGGAAACGCCTGGAGAGAAGAGTACTCCGTATTCATTTCACTAACCGATAGAATTTATCCAGTTACAAATTACAGTTGTTGTCTATTACATTTATAGGTACTGGAGGATAGACTTATTTCCAACAGAAATTCTACTCATCCGAGGTATAATACTATAATCTTAGTTTCTGAAACTGTACCGTGAGCCTAGACACTCAGTACCCGTTAGGGTCATTTTAACGGCTGACAAGAGCGGAAAAGGACGTAACAAGATGCAGAAAAGACGTAGAGAAAATCTCTCTCTGAAATCTAGTCTTCCACGAATAACTTGGTTCATTTGGACTGACATGACCATGTGCAAATTCTCTAGAGCGGTAACTGTCCAATTCAATTCACTATTTAATCAAATACAGCGAGTTGTCTGAGTAAATGCACGATGATCATTTGTGCTGTTATATCAAACGCATTGCTGAAATCTATCCATGACGTCGAAGAGATACGCTTGTACTTCACGTGACTGGTTCTTCTTACAGCTAGCGTCCCCTTTCTTTGACCCTCTTCGCACATAAATACATTCGAACACCCTAGCAACTACGGGGATGTATTCGCATACGTATGATATCCCAGAATGATAGGGACAAAATTTGTTGGTAGAACTTTCACTTCAATTTTAAGCTTAAAGTTGAAATGAACACGTTTTCAAGATACGTAATGTGGAAAGTGGTTTGGTTTTCCAGAAAAATTCCATTGAAGTTCAATATTTTTCGATTGATGTCTTCAATGCAATGCAATGTAATGTCTCTGTGCATAGAAGACGTTCTACGGGTTTCTCACTGCTGTATCTGATGGCGCATAATTGTGGTGTTAACATTTTCCTGATGATAACTTGGTCGTCAGAATACATTCTGAAAAAGTAGGGATCGGATGATAATAATAATAGTCATACTCCCTCATAAACTCTCATAGAGTGTACCCAAAGGCATTGCCTATGTGGGTAGAGGACGGCTATTATTATTATTTGCCGTGGCGCTCCGGGCGACTTACTGATTTTTGGTGGAGTGTTCACTTTTCAGCTGTAGGAAAACCCGGAAATCCTTTTGCACCACCCCGACTAATGAAAGACGGATAGGTTTCTTTCGATAGATGTGTTTATGGTTTCTTCGATTTGAACAGTATTGAAAGAAAAAAACTAAATAACTTAAATCACTTTATTTATTTTGTTGAAAATAACAGAAAATCTTGAAAAAACAGATTCACAGAATCTTAACTAAGAAAAATTAAATAAAAACTGTAACAAATTAAATAATTAAGTAGCTATGTCTTTGTACATGCAGTTAACCATAAAACGAAAAAAATAAATATACATAAATTATTGAAAGGCCGGTTTGGAACCGACTCGACATCATGTTATTAACAATTTGAACACCTTAAAATTTTAACTTAAGTTATACAGTAAAAAAGTACATTCAACATAAACATATACAACAAAATTGTGGCACAACTTTATGATAATTTTAAAACATCTCTCAACAGGTAACATGTAACGTGGCACAGGGAAAATAATAAATTTTTACAAAAACTCGTGCCCGAATAAAAACATTTCACGCCATGTGTCACATATAATAAAACTCAAAATTTTACATCATAATAATGCCCAATAGAAACAAAATACATGAAGAACAGATAAAGACGATTTTTGTCATTCCAATATCAATATTTCTCAATATCAAAAATAGAAAATGAATTTATCTACTACTCTCACAAAACTAAAAAAATAACGAAATGTACAAATATCACAGTATTCGTATATCGTTCGCAATATCTACAGTTCATACACTGCCCAACACAAAATTCTGCAATGAATTAGATTGGTGAATGAAGCAGTTAGTTCGATATGTCCCAAGTTCCAGATAAAAAAAGTTTCATTATTCGTTGTACTCGAAATTCTACTGCAAACCATCAACTATCTGCCTATTTGAAATTTAAAAAAATGGAGATTAAAATCACAAGAGAATTAGACGATACAAACTAGATAGCCTTGCAGAAATTAAGCGAAAAAATGTGAGGAAATGCGAAAGAGTACAAAAGAAACTACCATTTACTTTCAGTTTTATATGAATATATAATAACAATTGTCGCCATTACTGTCACATTCTCAGTACTCCTTCGCCAACCATTCGGTATGCTGGGCAGTGTATTTCGTCGAATTCATAAACCTCTACATTATGAGCTGGACGAATATGTTATAAACATTTTACTATCCAATTGAGATGTCTTTATGTGCTCCTATCTTCATGTCATTTGAACTTACATTTATAACAGTAATCTTTCAGAAAATATCGTGAAACTTTTTTAAAGAAGTTCTTCAGAATAACTATCAATCATTCACAATGTTGAAATCCCGCCCATTCCCGAGTCGAAGAGTCGTTTCTCAATCTTTCACAAAGTCAAATTTCGCTAGACTCGCAATCGTTTTGTTGGTTACTACATGGCAAAGCAATTTGAACGGTAAACACAGATGACAGGGTATTTTCAAACGAATAAATTATCAGTCGACATACTACCGTGTACTGTATTTTTCAGAACTTTCAATAAGGATAATCCTAACAGCTAAAAGATCCAAATGTATCGACACTTCTCCACTCGATTTAGAATAGCCACTATCGCAATCGGAATTCGGAATTTTTTATATCTTTCTTTATTACTCAACAAAATTTATTATCTCTACAAAGAAGTCACTGACGATATTCAGGTAATAAATAGGAATTTAATTCACTGAGCGACCCGCGCTATCGAAAAATCTGCCCTCTACCGGTCGTTACTAGGTTTAAAGATAACCTTGAACTTTTTTGGTGTTGGACTGAAATCTTATTTTCAATGATGTGTGAGATATCCTGATCTCACCTCCGTTGACCAGTAGATATTTCTATCTTTTATGGTGCTCTAAATGTTTTTCTGAATGTTTGATTTCGTTCAGAGGTTTTGAATAGGTTGAACTTGGAAATACTGCCGTTTCCTTCAAATTCTGCTTAAAAAGGTTCTGTCATGTATTTTCGAAGATATCTTCATATCGGATTTGATTTAATATTTTTACTCAAATTCCAATAAGTATTCAGGTCACTCTAAAGTTTTTTGAATTATTCTTGGGGCATTTTCTATTTCTATACTATGCAATGTGAGATTATATCCAAATAAACAAGCTTTCAAACTTATTCTTGCTGTTTCAATTGTGAAATAATTCATGTTTGGTATGAGACTCGAGACTGCTATACAGAGTGGGCCATTAAAACGAAACAGCGGCTCTGTAGGTCGGCAGAACCGAATTATATAAAAACACTCGGAATATACTTGAAGTTGGGAAGTCACTTTTTATTCACTCAATCAATAAAATTAGGATCTAACAATGCAGCTGCTTGAAGATAATTATTATTGTCAAGGTATCAAATGATCCAACTGTTTACCAACAAATAACATGCAATTCTGTTTCAAATTTTCATTTCATCCCCATTTACTTGATCGAATAAAATGTTAAGATTCTTAAGAATCGATAAAAAGACGTTTTCTGGAATTAGACTCAAATGCGAGTACAACAAAAACATTTATGACATAATTTTTTTGGTCAAATCGCAATTGTGGACGTCTATAAGTGTCAAACTGATCTTTGATTGAACGACATTAGCGTAAATTACTTGACTAAAGCTGCTGAATATCTTTCCTCAAAAATGGAGTATCGCAGTAGAATGGATGGAAGACATTTTGAACATTCAGTTCATCGACAATACTGATTATTGCGACAATTGCTTTACCAGATAGTTTTTATTGATTGAGTGAATAAAAAGTGATTTCCCAATTTCAAGTTTCTATACTCAAAAACGAATCGATACAATTAATTTATTTTTGTGGTTAGATATTGAAAAGGAAAATATCTTGAGGTATCACTTGCCATATGTTGCTATTTCAAAATTTAGGGGTGGCGGTCCTCCGAGGGATAGAATGTATTTCGGGTGAATTTTATCGCGAGAACGATGTCCCCCTCGAAAATGCAGTTTCTGAGCTTCTTTATATAATTCGGTTTTGCCGTCCTACAAGTACCGCTGTTTCGTTTTCAATGGCCATTGTTTATTAGTTCTTATGTTACAATACATGTCACGGAAACAACCAGGAAAGTAATTATTAAACCATCTTTCAAAATTAGTTTTTGTCGAAAAATGGCTGGTCATTCAGAGTTTTTTTGTTGGAAATTGATACCATATATATTGAAATAAAGAAGTAGAGGCTACAAGATGTTTGTTTAACTGTTTCAATTTTTATTGGAGACATATTTCGAGACAAAAATCCCAAATTAGCCTTCTTCCAGATGAATATTTTTCACACTCGACTATGAAGAATGTTTACTCATTATCAGGGTGAGGTGTTTTTATTGGTGATAAGGATGATATATCTATTCTTATTCTTCGAAGAGAAGAGTCCATACATTTGTATCGTACTTTAAGTAACCACTCAGTTCCATTTCGAATTATTCAACTTTTCTTGTGAGATTCGCTTCTAGTAGAGAAAGTGTATAAAAAACGAGTGATATTCTGGCATCAAGTTCAATGCCACTGGCCATTCATTTGGCACTAATATCAATTTGTAACAGTATTTTGTAAACTCTTTGTCAAACTGGCCCGGCAAAATTACGAAGCTAGTGGAATGGTCTGAGATCTCCATCAAAAAGGCAAAAAATGGCATAGGTGAAGGTGCCAGGGGTTCCATAGAATTCCAAAAACGCCACAGAACGTTTTCTCCGCCACTCACGGTGTATAATTATAGAGTTAATGAGTAGAAAGTTGATTTGTGTTTGTTGAAATGGCGAATTTGGACTGCTCTGGAAATCCTTGCTCATCAGTGAAACCAAAAATACTCTGGGGAAAGTTCCAGTACGCGCTAAGACTAGATAACAATTTGTTCAAAACAACTTGACCGACCGAATCCCCCACAACAACATAATACTAATATAAATTTGGTCCCAACCAAGTATTTTTGGTAAACACGTCGTCAAATCGAAAACTAATAAGTAACATAATAAATAACTATAACAACACCGGGATGGTTATCAAAAATCTACTCAATGATGCTCGATTTTGAGCGGTTGGCCAGCAGCAACATGCTCAGGTTCGAATCGCGTATGGGTCCTCATATGCCTGGTGATCATGTCCCTCCTGCAAGCCGCATACGGACACTGCGGACACTTGTACGGTTTCTCGCCAGTATGGGTCCGCTGGTGCGTCGACAGATGATCGGACCTGGAGAACACTTGTCCGCAAACCCGACACGTGTACGGCTTGACACCCGTATGCAGGCGCATATGCCGCGTCAGCATGTCGCTGCGAGCGAAAGATCGCTTACACACCTCGCACAAGTAGGCCTTTGCCGTTGCGTCGCTGCCACTCTGCCTGCTCTTGTGCCTGGACGCCATGTGCTTCGCCAGGCGATCGTGCAGGCTGAACATCTGGCCGCAGACCGGACAAACGTAGGCCACGTCGGAACCCGGGGGCATTTCCTCGACGACGGGGGACACTTCCAAGTTGTATCTGGACGCTACGGATTCCTTGGTTGTGGGCGAGGCCACGTCGCCCTTCACAACAGGTACTGAAACGGGGCCGCGGGGCGGCATGAAGCCTGGAGCCAGCAGCTGCAGCTGAGAGGGTACCAGCCCCTCCAAACGTTCTCGACGCGAAGTCTTCATGGACAGATCCAACGGAGATTCTTGAGGCGACAGCGTGTCCGATTCCAAAGACCCCTTGCCACAGCCAGTCGATAGGGTCAGTGGGTGCGGCCAAACCGGAGTACCCCTCGCCCTCTCCGCCTTAGCAGCTTCGAACCACAGCGGTAGATCCGAGTCGGAGCGGCTTCGCTTCTGGAAAATATCGGGCAGGTACTTGGAGTGGAAGTACTGTTCGAAGCTGTAACTGTGAGCGGGCGATGCAGGGGTCAGAGGCGAGATTGGGGACGCGGGAAAGAACCTATCGTAGGGATGGAGAGGTGGGGGGTGGTGCCCCGATCCCGTTACGCACTGGTAGCAGGGGCACATCGGGGGTCGCGGTACGGATGGCGGGCTCGGGCTGGGGTCATTGATGCGAAGCGGGCTGAATCTGATCCGAGGCGACTCTGTTGAGCTGTGTGGGGATTTGTTGCTTGAGCTGGCTGGGCTGAATACGTCCTCGTCCTCGCTTGTTTTGTAGCGTTCTCGGTCGGGCAAGTCGAATTTGAAGACTTGCGGACGGTACTGATGCGGGGTTTTGAGCTCTTCGAGTTTGATGCTGTCACCTTCATTATTGTTGTAGAGTTGCTGGACGTCATTGATGGTCGGCGGGATGTCTGGGGAGGGTTCGTTGTCTTGGGGCGGTGTTCCTGCACCTGAAACAAACGACGGATTCAGTTATGTTGCTATAGTTCACATATTGAAGGATAATGATTCATTTCACCTCGATGAGATAACATTATTATTGAAAAAGGCTATAAATAAACGAGTCAACTGTTTCAACCCCCGAGATCGTATTTGTTGACTTCAGAAGTGGGATTATAAGGAAGTTATTGATAGGCAAGCCGAAATCAGTTATAGCGAATACTAAACTACAGCCACATGTGAGTGAGGACGAGATTATAGAAGGTTCGCTGATTTTGTGAAGAAGCTGAAGGTCAGATGGAGGAATGAAAGGGAAAGTATGGCAAAGAGTAAGAGCAAAGGCACAGAGAGAAAGAACCGAGGTACAAAGAGAAAAAAGTATGAAGAAAAGAAGGGAAAAGACAAAGGCGTAAAGAGGAATAGGAAGAAAGACATCATAAGCGAACGGAAAAAGAGGAAAGAATGAATGAGAAGAACGAAAAAGAAGAGGAAGAACAAAGACGTAGATAGATACAAAAAGGTGAGGAAAACGGCGACGATAAGAAAGACAATAGAAAAATGCGAACGGTTTTTGAAATTATCACAAGAGAACAGAAAGACGAAAGATACCGGAAAAGGGGACAGGAGAGTTTATCAAATGAAGAAACTGTTCGAATTTACCCCTTCAAATGGCTCATTGATCAGAGAATTAAATAAACAAATCCATGGTATTACACGTTAAAAGGTAAGGGCTACGTCTTCCCGATGAATAGGCCGATTGATATTCTGGTAAATTCGAACTGTATCCGAAAGTGAAGACAACAGATAGACAGATTACAGTGTTCTAATGGAAATTATTGATCCGAAGTACTTCAAAATGTACCAGCTCCTATTGATCTTTTTTCAAAGAAATCATAACTATGTGCCTACCGTTTTGTCTGACGGCGCATGCCCATGTGATGGATTCAGGGTCAGGGTCGACTTCTGGAAATATCAGAAGAGGAATTGGACCAAGGATATGAAGAAACACAGTTTCTATAATAACTATGTTATCTCATTTTGATTGGTGTAATTTGAAATGTATTCCCGACGCAATTTCCTAACTCAACCGCTGATCAATAAAATAATAATATTAATAATAAGGATTACTTACCGGTAAGTTTATCCAGGACCTGGCTGAGCCTCTTCCGTTTCTTCGATTTGGCGGCCATTCGATGGTTGTGGTTGATGACGAGCGGGTGGTTGTTGTTCGCCTTGTCGTGGCTGGTAGCGGAAGATTCGACAGCGCTCTCGGCCATCGTCATTGACGCAAGGCGGCAAAGGGCCGCGGAACCTGTGAACACGTGGTTGGGACCTTTTGGAGGGTCGATGGCGGGCTCCGGGAACTCCAGGAGATTCAGTGTGGCGCGGACGGGTCGCAGAAGGCTGTTAACTGAAACAAGAGAGAAGAGTTGTTAGACACGATGACTTCATTCATTGTAAAAATATTATGAATATTTAGTCAACAGATCTGGCAGTACATTGTATCATTGCATAAAGAGTAACAAGATAGTAAGACAATCATATGGGATACCGATTGGATTCGATGGGAAACGACATGTAGATGACGTTGTACTCTGGTCTCTCAGTCAGGTCGTAGATCAGTATTTGAGGATATAAAGAAACTACCAACTAATAAATGGCGATTTAATTATGATAATGGAAAGGAGAAACAAAATTAGTATCAACATTTTCAGTTTTCAGTTTCAAACTATACCAATTTTCCGCTTTGTAAATAGTAACCGTGTCATCTGCGAAGCTGATAATTTTTTCTACCCTTTCCTGTAAAAATAAATTAAACAAAACAGGTTCCAGTACAGTCCCTTGTGGTACTCCATAACATATATCCTATGTTTCAGATAATCATAAAACCATTTCGTGAATTCTTCAACTCCTCCATTGTAGAATGCTCATTATTTTCTACAAAACCACGACCGATCGACAAAAGACGAATTTTTTTCGCCTCAGGTGCATCAATTAGGGTATCGTGACTCACTCTGTACTTTCATACAAGACAAGTGTGTAGTGGTCCGTTCGCACCTGATACCCGGCCTCCGTACATGGTATGAATGGAGTAGCAGAAGCCGAATCGAGCAGGCCCTCCAGCTTACATGCAATGATCGAGAAGTCACAACACAAAATTAAAGGAAGGAAAAAAAGAATATGATTATATTGAGTTTTTCCTGATTCAATAAATTGTGCGAATCAAGAAAGTAATTCAAGCACTTGACGATTTTTTGCTCATTAGTCAACAGTTAATCAAAATTAATAATTCAGAACTATGTTATGTTCATTACTGATGTTCGTGTGATAATATTTATTAAGCCAAAATTTGTTCACGTTCTCTGGAGGGTCTTCGATAACGTCCTAATTCTTTGGAATAACGATTCTGTTCCATAAGTTTTTACTTGTGTTCAAATCCTACTCCTCACAAAGTTTTTGGATCGATAGCCGATATACTTATTTTCTTCAGGTTTTCTTGTTTATTTTTTGAATCATGTGTCGCTTGTTCTATTTTAGCTTCTTGTTAACTTGCAGCTTCCCTTTTCTCTTTTTGCTTCATATGCCTTTTGTTTTTTCAGCTTAATTTTCCTCTTGTTCTATTTTAGCTGATTTTTTCTCTCAGCTTCTTGTTCCTTTCCTGCGTATGCCTCTAGTTTCTGTTATATTTTAGATTCTCGTCTTCTTTTACTCTCTTGTTATTTTTATTTACTTCTTGTACGTCTTGTTTTCATTCTTTAGCTTGTTTTTTTAGCTTTTTGTTTTCTATCAGCTCCCTTTCCTTCTTCTTTTGCTCCACGTGCCTCTTTGTTCATCTTGTTATTGTTTTCATTTGCTTTTTGTGCGTCTTATTCCAATTTTTATTCAGTTCTTGTTATATTTTAGCTTATCGTTCATTTTTAGGTCATGTAGCCCTTGTTGTTCTCTTTGTTCTTTTTATTAGGCTTCTTGTTTTCTTTCAGCTCCTCTTTCCTCTTGGTGATGTCTTCTGTCTGCTTCATGTGTCTCTTATTCTTTCTTTACTTTTTTTTTAGCTCCTTGTTCTCGATCTTGTTTATTTTTGCTTTATGTTTTTGCTATATTTCTTTCAGCTTCTTGTTTTCTCCTGCCTTTTTTTCCACTATTTGCTTTCTGTGCGTCTTGTTCCTATTTTTATTTAGTTTCTTGTTTTCTTTTCGCTCCTTGTTACACTTGGTCTTGTTTTGTTTTCTTGTTCTATCTTAGCTTCTGGTTCCTCTTGACCTCATTTTATTTTTGCTTCATATGCCTCGGTTTTTGTTAATGTTAAGTTCTTGTTTACTTTTAGCTTGTTTTCTTTGGCTTTCCGTGCCTCTTGTTCTTCTTAGTGAGCTTTTTGTTTTCTTTCAGCCCCTCTTCCATCTTGGTCTTGTCTTCTTTTTGCTTTTCTTGACTTTTTTTTTCTTTCAGCTTCTTTTTACTCTTGGTCATGTTTTTCGCTTCCTGCGCCTCTTGTTCTATTTTAGCTTTTTGTTCCTCTTGACCTCGTTTTATTTTTGCTTCATGTTCCTCTTGTTCTTGTTATATTTCAGTTTTTCGTTTTCTTTTAGCCCATTGTTCCTCTTGTTGTTTCCTTTGGCTTCCTGTCCTCTTCTTATTCAGCTTCTTGTTATCTATCAGCCTCATTATAGCTTCTCATTTTCTTTTATCCTCCTTGTAGTTTTCTTTTGCTACTTATTGCTCTTCTTTTCATTTAATTTCTTGTTTTATCAGCTTCTTGTTCCTCTCGTTCTTGTTTTTGATTTTCCTCACAGTTCTTGGTTTCTTGATTTGTTTCTCTTGTTTTCTTTTTGCTTCATGTGCTATTAATTGTTCTGGTTATATTTTAGCTCTTCGTTTTCTTTCAACTTCTTTTCCATCTCCTCGTTTTCTTTTCGTTTTCAACTCCTTATTCATTCGAAAATTTTTGCATCTAATTTTATTTTATAATTATTGGCTGTACAAAAATTCAAATTTTCTTCGGGAACAATTTTTTCAGTAGAGCACTGCTCTTTGAATTCGACAATTATTTATTGTCAAATTTGACTGGCCTATAATTCACCAACAATCACAAATCCACCTCGATCATCGCTTCAGCCACACTCCGAATTCCGACAGTCGTCCGCTCCACCCTGTAGCTCCGTGTCTGCGGTAGTCACCGCTATCGCACCTGATACCCGACCTCGTTACGGAATATGAATGAAGAGGCAGCAGCAGAAGCGAAAGAGGCCTCCAGCGGGCACGCACCACCTCGAGGAAGATGTCGCGACACGACCGCAAAACTAACAGAAAAGAAACCAACAGATTGGTCGTTTCTCGCGGAACGATCTTTAGGAGCGGTATTTTTCAGTAACGTACGTTGCGCTAGTTTATTAGCCCAGGAAAATTAGGCGAATATTGAGCGATTCAGGAAAGTCCCTGAAATATTCCTCAAATGATAGAAATAAGAAATAATTCTTATGTTAAGAAACTCAGGAATAACTTATGCATCTACATGCAAGGCATCACATATTGAAAGGTGAGATCTCTCACAAATAACAAGAATGATTCTGAGAGTTGTTAACAAATTAAACTAACTTACTGTTGTGAGTTGAAAAAAAGGCAACTGCACCAATCATAATGTCTGGTTCAACCTCACGTGAGTTGACGTTAAGTCTGTCACAACATCACAAGATTTATACATTGTTTATTAATACATATTCAAATCAATTCTTGTTAGAAAAATGTTCTATGATGGACAAATTAGATTTTTCTTTGATGATCCCTTGCATTAGCTGCAGAAAATTCTCACTCTCCGCAGCTTTGACGTGGGCTTTTTGCTGAACAGGTTCCAACTCGGTGACAGAGTTTGGGTTCGGCGGTATCAGCTGTTCAAAGCATCTCACTATTTGATCGGGTACCGCAAGGCATCTGAGCAAATGCATGATGATGAACTGTTCATGACTCAGCTCAGATGATGACACTGTGTGTCGAAACAATTATAAGCGTGACTTTACAAGTATATACTCTTTTTGTAAATTGGAAGCATTTATTTCCTCTATATTTATCAGTCATGATGTATTTACACGTATTACATGCCACCACGACAGAACATTAATAATAATTATTATTATCAGTGAGGAATGTAATTCTTGTGGTTGAAGAAATCGAAGTTGAAGATTGGTCTTTTGAGCCGGACGAATGTTTAACTTAACTCTGATTACATATATTGCTCTTTGGCTCTTTTTTCTCAAAAATGCAAAAGCATGAATAATCAAGAAAATTTTAATGACAGCATGTTATGTCCAACATGTTATCGAATAACAATGCAGTCACAAGTATGGGTACGAATAAAGAAACAAAAATTAATGAGCCAGACTACCTGTCTACTCTCACAAAAATAACGATAGACAGGAGGAGTCGTTTCAAACTAATGGTTTTCTTTTCGGGCCCGGTCCATACGCGAAACCGCTCTAAAACAAGCGTACTTTGTCGGCAAGAACGTGGTGCACTGCGGCGGGGGTGGGCGCAATGCACTCAGACAGACTGCAGTGCGGTGGAGGCGGCGGTTCAACCACTGCAAGCCATTTCATCGTTATAGTTTTATGTGCCCGAGTTGCAGATATCGCTATTATTTAGTGTTGGCAGCGTCGAGCATATTTTCGGAGGACGAGGAAGGACTGCTAATCCAGACAAATTAGCTTCGTGTTTATGGCGCGCAGACAAAGTATCGCGTTTTCAGGAACGGTTGCCGACAGAGCGAAAAACGGGAGCTTTGCATTTCGGTGTGTTTCGCCATATATCTGTTTCTGAATTCCCTTGGGTGGGATTCGCGAATCTGGCACGTTTTCTCTGCAGGAATAGCGTTCCGAAATGGGTGACGAGTGTAATGTCAGGGGTGGATATTGTTCACTATTGACTATGGCTTTAATCATGTAAAGTATTGATGGTTTTTGTTTTTTATTTTCCAAGCTTCGTCTAGCATTGTTTCATAAATGTATGCATTATGCTCTGTACAGCTCAATAGCCGATCTGATTCGTAAAATACTTGTTTGGTTTTTGACCAAACGACCAGATGGCAAAATAAAACTTCCCATGTATTTTTCACTGCCTTTAAGGCCGATTCAGATACATATGTGTTCATTCATCAGATACACTGAAAGATACATCGGGATTATTTGAAAAACTCAAATAGCATTACTCCAGCATTGACAGAATTATTACAGAACCAAATAAAATGTGTTTTGTGATAGAAACGGGAATAAAAGGCGTTTAAACTGCTCGCGTGCTTCAAAAACCCTGTACGGGCACGCATGTATCTGAATCGGTTTTTCGAGCGTGAAATATCGGACGCACGAAATATGGAACATTTGATTATATGAATAGTTCTAGATGTTGATGTTTTTGTAAGAGGTAGAATATTCTGAGAACTGAGGGGTAGATCGAATCTCCAAAATTCAAGAGTACCTTGTGAAAAAAGGGCAGTTTGTTATTTATTGTTAGTGTGAGTTCTTTTGATTTTCAATAAGTTTTCTAGTTTCAACTCTGATTTCAATATGAGAAATTATTTAATTTTCATTATCAACTATTTATTTTCATGAACGATCCTTCTCATTTTTCTGGAAAGTTGATATTTCCGATAAATGTTCGTATTAGTCATTATGATTCTTCTATTCAACGTTCGTTAAGTGCAATCATTGCATATTATTATTAAACTAGACTCGTTCAGAAGTTAGTGGATAATCTTGCCTTATTCATATTGATTCATAATCAGTTTCCATAATAATCAATCAGAAGTTGTGATTTGATATAAATATTTAAATGTTGTTGATTTATAAAAGTTCATAAACTGTCCCTTCTAGCCTTGTCCAGTTGAGAGTGAGGATCTCCATCAACAGAGTTGAGTAAGTGTTAACTTCGCGAACCTAGTAAATTGTGCGATGCGGCTAATTCCAGCCAATGAAGAGAAAATGAAGTGAAGCATTAAAGGAAGGAAGAGAAGTAGATAGAGAAATCAAGGTGATATGGAAATCTTAAATTCCGTGAACTGACAAAACACTATTCAATTAGAAAGTAGCTTTTGTTATAGATTTCTCCCTTACCAACCACCTGATTATATTATTTCTAACAATCCAATATCGTATGAATATACAGGGTGTTTCCTAACTAAGGCTCTTAGTTGCGGGGGGGTGATTCGTCATGTCATTTTAAGAAGAAAAGTTCCTATGAACATATTTCCGAAGCTGCTTCATTTCTATGAAATTTAAAAAACGGTAATAATAATATATGAATATTTTAGAACCGATTTGGTTGAAATTTGGTACATTTATTTGAACTAATAAGGCGCTCATTCAGCCCTAACCAGATTGAAATCATCAGGGACAGTGGCCAACAATTTTGTAAAAAAAGTGCTACTGACTTATGTTCATAGGAACTTTTCTTAATGGAGGTTTTTGCTGAAGTATGGAAACTGTTTTGTACATGTTCCAGTACATTTATATTATTCTAGACTAGAAGGTTCGTTGCTTTTTCTGAAGCTATTCATTATATATTTGTGAAGAAACGAGTACATATGTGTACTAATCGTTGTCAACTAAATTTTATCGCTCTGTTTGAGTATTGTATCTCAATTGAAACATCAACGATTTTCTTATAGCTTCTGAAAACATAATTGAATACCTACATATTTCATCCGAAGCAACTATTAGAAAAACTCTAAGAATATGGTCGGGTGAATGTATTCAATTCCTTGGCTTCCAAGCAATTCAAAGTTATTAGAAACCAACAGATCCGAAATCTTTGAGGCGATTCCTCAGAATGATATATTTCTATCGATCAATTCCCAACGTAGCCCAGCGTGTTTCAAAACGGAAGCCTCAATAAAATTGAACTTCTCAAATGGCTCACCTACATATGAACTTACGAAACATTTATCCACGCTACTGTAATGACTCGATAACATTACCTGACGCTATGGACCAATCAGAAGTAAGAACGCCAACTCACAGATACTTATTGCGAAAAAGAATGTCAAATGTCAAGCAATCGAAAGCGAATTTTGTCAACTACAAAAATCCCTCTTGAAAATGCCAATTACTCGTGTTAGCGAAACGTCGAGTCTAAAAACCCGAAGATTCATCTTATACATTTTCTTTTTTGTTTTTAGGTGATTTCTACAACAAAGCTATACTCGGTCCTGATTAGGAGGAAGTATTCTTCTTATTATTTTGATAGGCAATCATATTTTTTCTTCGAAGTCAACAGGCACTGTCGAAGAAATGGAACAAATTGCATGCAGAAATGCCTGAAACCATCTGTACACCGGTAAAATCTGAATATAGAAGGATACCGATGTGGATGCACGTAAAAACCACCCACCTTCCTCTACTTGAATATTTGTAAGCAGTTTCTCCTTATAAGTATGACAAACTGGCCAAAGCGTATGTGTTTAAATTCGCGTAGCGTTCAGAATACAAATTCAACGGCGGTTATCTTTTCATCTTCTTGCGACAGTTCACTTCGGGAACGATTCTTTGATTGGAATCACTTGAATGGAATAACATATGATAATGATGCGAATGAATTCGAAATGGAGCATATCGGGTGTGCGGATTTGTATTTCATTAGGTGGGGAATCCTATTATTAACCTGTTTATTAACTTGGTTTTATAATTTTCATATTATTTTAAATTATTTTTATTCTCGCTCTCTGGTCTGTCTGTTTGGTACAAATTTTGCAGTCGACGAGAACTTTTCGATTAGCAAAGATATTTGAAACTTCAAACTGGATGATGCTAGATTATTACATAATTTCAGACCAGTTCGAATTTTCATTCAAATAGAAATTTAAAAAATACCATCAATTTTATTTTTACTCTTTCAAAGAGCTCTTTAAAATGGCGCATCGAGTGGTATCAAACTATTTTTAAAAAAATGTATAGGGGGGAGCTTTCGGTTAATAACTGGTGTTTCAATATGAATCCCAAAAGCAATTTAGTTAGAGTTTCCACCCTGTATATGCCGGATTATAAAACAAAATTATACAGGAAATGGTCGATGATCTTCTAAAGTAAGACAGCTAGTGAAACATGTTGAGAAACATAAAGTGTACTAGAAGAAGTGTACAAGATCAGTCAGATTTAATGTAGTATATATAGAACATGCGGTATATTGATACAGAACATCATATCCTAAATTCAAACGTTTTCGAAATATCGAATTTTGAAAATAACTTTTTACTTCTTGAGTACCTAATGATGGATATTTATTATGATAATTACAGAAGGTGGAGTATATAGACATGACTAAATTTGAATTATTATTTTTTTTAGAGGAAATTAAAAAGCATAATTGTTCAGGGTTAATAAAAATGCACGAAAATATGTATTTCTTAATGAAACAAAAAAAAAAAAGAAAATAAGTTTGACAAAACAACAAATCAGTACTTTCTCTAGCATCCTATTAAACAAGATGCACGAACTGTTTATCATCAACCTCTTGACAGTAATGAATTCGCTCAACAAAATTTGCAATGAATCTAAAATCGTATTAGAAAGAATGATTTTCTGCAACTCTTGCGGCCTATTATAGACTATAATTTTTATGTGACCCCATAGAAAAAAGTCAAGTGGAATCATATCGGGAGACCTAGCTGGCCTTTCAATTGCCCCCTGCGTCCAATCCATTCATAAGGACAAGTTTCACCTAAATTTGCCCATACCACACGTCCAAAATGTGGAGGAGCCCTATCCTGTTGGAACCATATTTGTTCTGCCGGCAAATTAGGATTCTTATTGTTTGGGTACACCTTAATCGTCCAAACCTTGGAATAATCTGCCCTCAAGAAAGTACTTAATACATATTGTTTAGAGATCAAATTTCTTTTAATAAAATAACGTCCTATGACGTGTCCACCAACGAATATGCCACACCAAAAATTTACTTTTTATGGTCGTTGAGTGTGAACTTCCTCCATCCAATGTGGATTTTGATCTGACAAATACCTACAGTTGTGTAGGTTTGAGTGCCGGTTTGAACAAAATGTCAGAATATATGAGGTTGACAGAGTTGACATTTTCGTTTGATTCATCCATTATAACCTCACATAACTCGATTCTACAATCAGAATCGTCTTCACTCAATTCTTGTAACAAATGATTTCTATTTGGATGGAATTTTTGCAGTTTGCAAATTTTTTTAACGGAAAATCGAATCATGTTATAATTTAAAGCCTTCTGTAGTGTCGAATTTCTTGGATTTTCCACCATATCTAACATGGCATTCAAAGAATTTCTGTCATTTGTATCACTCACTGTACTTCCAGTTTTTTTCGATCTTTGATACTTCCAGTTTCATGAAAATGCTGCAATGTTTTTGAAACGGTTGATTTAGAAAGAGGTACTCCCTTGAAGAAAGAGCAACTTTGTTTCGTTATGAGTTTATGACTGATCTTGTATACTCAATTCCCTTATGTATCAGGGACCCTGTATGATACTAGTCTGGCTCAAATTGATGAATTCGAAACGGTTACTCCAACACTCGATTCTACAATCAGAATCGTCTTCACTCAATTCTTGTAACAAATGATTTCTATTTGGATGGAATTTTTGCAGTTTGCAAATTTTTTTAACGGAAAATCGAATCATGTTATAATTTAAAGCCTTCTGTAGTGTCGAATTTCTTGGATTTTCCACCATATCTAACATGGCATTCAAAGAATTTCTGTCATTTGTATCACTCACTGTACTTCCAGTTTTTTTCGATCTTTGATACTCCCAGTTTCATGAAAATGCTGCAATGTTTTTGAAACGGTTGATTTAGAAAGAGGTGCTCCCTTGAAGAAAGAGCAACTTTGTTTCGTTATGAGTTTATGACTGATCTTGTATACTCAATTCCCTTATGTATCAGGGACCCTGTATGATACTAGTCTGGCTCAAATTGATGAATTCGAAACGGTTACTCCAACACTCGATTCTACAATCAGAATCGTCTTCACTCAATTCTTGTAACAAATGATTTCTATTTGGATGGAATTTTTGCAGTTTGCAAATTTTTTTAACGGAAAATCGAATCATGTTATAATTTAAAGCCTTCTGTAGTGTCGAATTTCTTGGATTTTCCACCATATCTAACATGGCATTCAAAGAATTTCTGTCATTTGTATCACTCACTGTACTTCCAGTTTTTTTCGATCTTTGATACCTCCAGTTTCATGAAAATGCTGCAATGTTTTTGAAACGGTTGATTTAGAAAGAGGTGCTCCCTTGAAGAAAGAGCAACTTTGTTTCGTTATGAGTTTATGACTGATCTAGTATACTCAATTCCCTTATGTATCAGGGACCCTGTATGATACTAGTCTGGCTCAAATTGATGAATTCGAAACGGTTACTCCAACACTCGATTCTACAATCAGAATCGTCTTCACTCAATTCTTGTAACAAATGATTTCTATTTGGATGGAATTTTTGCAGTTTGCAAATTTTTTTAACGGAAAATCGAATCATGTTATAATTTAAAGCCTTCTGTAGTGTCGAATTTCTTGGATTTTCCACCATATCTAACATGGCATTCAAAGAATTTCTGTCATTTGTATCACTCACTGTACTTCCAGTTTTTTTCGATCTTTGATACCTCCAGTTTCATGAAAATGCTGCAATGTTTTTGAAACGGTTGATTTAGAAAGAGGTGTTCCCTTGAAGAAAGAGCAACTTTGTTTCGTTATGAGTTTATGACTAATCTAGTATACTCAATTCCCTTATGTATCAGGGACCCTGTATGATACTAGTCTGGCTCAAATTGATGAATTCGAAACGGTTACTCCAACACTCGATTCTACAATCAGAATCGTCTTCACTCAATTCTTGTAACAAATGATTTCTATTTGGATCATGTTATAATTTAAAGCCTTCTGTAGTGTCGAATTTCTTGGATTTTCCACCATATCTAACATGGCATTCAAAGAATTTCTGTCATTTGTATCACTCACTGTACTTCCAGTTTTTTTCGATCTTTGATACCTCCAGTTTCATGAAAATGCTGCAATGTTTTTGAAACGGTTGATTTAGAAAGAGGTGCTCCCTTGAAGAAAGAGCAACTTTGTTTCGTTATGAGTTTATGACTGATCTAGTATACTCAATTCCCTTATGTATCAGGGACCCTGTATGATACTAGTCTGGCTCAAATTGATGAATTCGAAACGGTTACTCCAACACTCGATTCTACAATCAGAATCGTCTTCACTCAATTCTTGTAACAAATGATTTCTATTTGGATGGAATTTTTGCAGTTTGCAAATTTTTTTAACGGAAAATCGAATCATGTTATAATTTAAAGCCTTCTGTAGTGTCGAATTTCTTGGATTTTCCACCATATCTAACATGGCATTCAAAGAATTTCTGTCATTTGTAACACTCACTGTACTTCCAGTTTTTTTCGATCTTTGATACCTCCAGTTTCATGAAAATGCTGCAATGTTTTTGAAACGGTTGATTTAGAAAGAGGTGCTCCCTTGAAGAAAGAGCAACTTTGTTTCGTTATGAGTTTATGACTGATCTAGTATACTCAATTCCCTTATGTATCAGGGACCCTGTATGATACTAGTCTGGCTCAAATTGATGAATTCGAAACGGTTACTCCAACACTCGATTCTACAATCAGAATCGTCTTCACTCAATTCTTGTAACAAATGATTTCTATTTGGATGGAATTTTTGCAGTTTGCAAATTTTTTTAACGGAAAATCGAATCATGTTATAATTTAAAGCCTTCTGTAGTGTCGAATTTCTTGGATTTTCCACCATATCTAACATGGCATTCAAAGAATTTCTGTCATTTGTATCACTCACTGTACTTCCAGTTTTTTTCGATCTTTGATACCTCCAGTTTCATGAAAATGCTGCAATGTTTTTGAAACGGTTGATTTAGAAAGAGGTGCTCCCTTGAAGAAAGAGCAACTTTGTTTCGTTATGAGTTTATGACTAATCTAGTATACTCAATTCCCTTATGTATCAGGGACCCTGTATGATACTAGTCTGGCTCAAATTGATGAATTCGAAACGGTTACTCCAACACTCGATTCTACAATCAGAATCGTCTTCACTCAATTCTTGTAACAAATGATTTCTATTTGGATCATGTTATAATTTAAAGCCTTCTGTAGTGTCGAATTTCTTGGATTTTCCACCATATCTAACATGGCATTCAAAGAATTTCTGTCATTTGTATCACTCACTGTACTTCCAGTTTTTTTCGATCTTTGATACCTCCAGTTTCATGAAAATGCTGCAATGTTTTTGAAACGGTTGATTTAGAAAGAGGTGCTCCCTTGAAGAAAGAGCAACTTTGTTTCGTTATGAGTTTATGACTGATCTAGTATACTCAATTCCCTTATGTATCAGGGACCCTGTATGATACTAGTCTGGCTCAAATTGATGAATTCGAAACGGTTACTCCAACACTCGATTCTACAATCAGAATCGTCTTCACTCAATTCTTGTAACAAATGATTTCTATTTGGATGGAATTTTTGCAGTTTGCAAATTTTTTTAACGGAAAATCGAATCATGTTATAATTTAAAGCCTTCTGTAGTGTCGAATTTCTTGGATTTTCCACCATATCTAACATGGCATTCAAAGAATTTCTGTCATTTGTAACACTCACTGTACTTCCAGTTTTTTTCGATCTTTGATACCTCCAGTTTCATGAAAATGCTGCAATGTTTTTGAAACGGTTGATTTAGAAAGAGGTGCTCCCTTGAAGAAAGAGCAACTTTGTTTCGTTATGAGTTTATGACTGATCTAGTATACTCAATTCCCTTATATATCAGGGACCCTGTATGATACTAGTCTGGCTCAAATTGATGAATTCGAAACGGTTACTCCAACATTTGAGGTTGATTCCACATGACAACTGATCTCAAAAATATAGTTGTTCTGAAAAGGGGTCGCAATATTAATCGTCTACACATGAAAAAATTTCATGAGGAAGCCAAAACCAAAAATATAATCTGCAACAGTAAAACCCGACCACAATAATTTTCTGAAATCGCTCGCACACTCACGGAAATTGAGACCGCATCCTCAGACATACATATATAGAACCGCAATCGTACAGGGTGGTCATTTCCACTCTCACTTTCTAGTATCCACATTTGTTACGTTGTGCACTATCAACCAGCTGTGTTTTCCGTAGTAATTATTTTTGTAGTGAAATATTAATCAAAAACTTAATTTCCTCTAAATGAAAAATTTTTTATTTCTCTCTATATAGTTATTTTCCTAACAAGTGCGGAAAGTCATACTTGACGTTGAACTACATCTGATAGATCTTGTGATAAGGCTCTAGCTTAAAAAAATCTGGATGTGACAATATGCATTTTTATCGTTGGTTTTTCTTTCTAGTTTTGGAACAATCACATTCTTTAAATTTATTGGGAATATTCTCCATATTTACAGTGGTCGAATATCTTCTACAATTATCAGTTCTTCTTCAACTAAAAAGTTTAGTTATATCGATTCAACTATTTTGTCGAAATGGCATTTAAACTTCAGAAGTTAAATGCGAAACGTATATCATTGAAGATTAACCTGCCCATACGAAACGTCTCTTGAACAACTCAGAAACAGTAAAGTACCCGGCGTAAAAACAAAAATAAAAAACTTGAAAATCGGAATTGCAATTCTGAAGGATTTCGTGTCATAAACACAATAATATATGATCAACTCAGAAGTGACCACCTCGTATACTTAGACGCCTGCGATATAAAAACTGATAATGGCTGGTAATTTGTAGAAATACTGATTAACTACACCCAACCATAAATATAATTTCTTTCCCGTTTTTATTTCCGCTCTCTACCACCTACTAGTGGTTTGTGGTTTTGAAGAATCAGTTACTGTTAGATAATCAAATTCCTATTTTGTGTTATCTCCATACTCCGATAAAACGGTACTTTTTCAGATATCTGTAATGCTTTTAACAGTTGTATTGATGAGGAGGAGTGGTTTGGCTAGGTATGGTCTTGAAAAACTTTAGAAGTTTTGTGTATAATATCTAACCTTTCCAGTGAACAGAATTAGAAATTTATCTTGGATCTCAACTCTCTTGAGAATAAAACCTAGATATTTTTGAGAATTAGATATCTAAAAATCAGAAAATTGACATAGGTGATGCCTTGAGCACCGAATCAATAGTTCAGACAGGAATGCCACAAGGTACAGTATTGGGACCCGTACTGTTTCCAATATACATATATTATATTAACATTCTTGCGAAAATCAATAATTTCGGATGTCAACTGATTCGTTATGCTGACGATACAGCAATTATCTTTACCGGGAGAAGTGTGGATGGAATAAATAGTATCTGAAATGGGATTGATCCGCGGACTCGTGGTGTTACGTCAAAGCAATTTGATCGAGTTTAAGATTTCTAACAGAATTAACGATAGTATTGTGAGCACGAGTTGTATTTATTCAGATTATTTCAAGAGCCAACGAAGTTAGGAACACGTATATTCTTGTTCATTTTAGT
Organism: Chrysolina americana; assembly: GCA_958502065.1. Taxonomy (NCBI): domain Eukaryota; kingdom Metazoa; phylum Arthropoda; class Insecta; order Coleoptera; family Chrysomelidae; genus Chrysolina; species Chrysolina americana. The sequence continues at coordinate 8,827,941 of OY293416.1, read as the reverse complement.
TCAATGAATAAAAGCTGTCAGACTGACATTTATAATGTCATCCTTGCTAGCAAGATATATCCTTCATTGTTGTTTGCATGCGTGGTTGCCCATGACGACGTGGCATTACCGGATCAAAAAGAAGGAACTGTGTACTATCAGTGAACCTCCGTTTTTATTGGTTCTCATATCGCAGGAGATGCGAGTTTCATATAGCGAGTGCAATTATCTATTCAATTTCGCCTAGTTATGCGGGGGGGGGGTGACTATTGGACTTTTACTATCTGGTTTCCAGTGCCCTAAGTATTTCCCAGAAAACCAACGAAAAAACGGGTTAGAACATGGTTTGTTGAGCTGGTTATCGCTCGGCTTCTAGATCTTCATGGAAAATATTTAGTATCTGGTAAATGAGTCCACCATGTTTCCTTGGCCTGTTATGGTGGGCTCTGACTGCTGTAATATCTCTTGTCGATGGACTTCCCAGGATAAAGTAATGATAGAACTTTACAGAGATGGTTTTTATATAATGTTCCATTGACTGAGTATCGGCCAGCTCTCACAAATCTACCAGCCGAATGTATCTATCACCATTCGTGACGATACAACGTTTTGCATCCTCTCCATCCTCTCCATTCGTACCATTTGTTACTTGTTAAATACTGGACAGGCATAGGTCATCGTAGGCCTGATGACCTGTTTGTAAAGCAGTTTTTTATTATCCACTGCCAACCTAAAGTTCATCGCAATCAATGGATACGTCTTTTTGACTGCGGCTCCTGCTCGCTGAATTGCTAGATTGACGTGCTTCATCAGTGTTCTGTCCAGCTGTACTCTCAGGTACCGCACGGAGTCGGACTCGTCAATCTGATTTCCCAGAACCCTAAATCCCCCAAAGATCTCCACATTCGTTCTTTTCTTTATGAAATTTATAAGTTCTGTTAGCCCCGAAAGTCCTATTAACTAGATATAAGTCTAGAATTTTCACCATACAGTCCCGCATGCTCCATCTCTATCCAGACGGTATCGAAAGCTTTCTGGATGTCCAGCAGGACTGACTATGACTGTATTGTGGCCTAGTTGAAAGCCCTTACTCAACTCGTGGACAATTGGGGCTACCTGGGAGGGATACCATGCAGGGATGATATTTACATTGTGCAGAAGTTCTGATTTACTAATATGGAAAACAATTTGAAAATAAATTAATGACAACTCATTGATGAACTGAATGAGAATGGGTAGCAAAGGCCACTTAGGCCTGATTTCATAATGAGCTTAAAGTAGTATTTAGTATAAATGGATTTTAGACTGTGACTACCATAATTGAGTTGCAATCGGTAGCTTGTCACAGTCTAACAACTATTTAAACTAAATGATACTTTAAGCTCATTATGAAATTGCCTTTTAACTTTTTTTCGTGAGTAAGGAAAACGTTTAACATATTATAATCGTGAATGAACTACGAACTCATCCAAATTTTCCTCCCGACCCTCGTAACCGCCACACGTTCGCCGAAGGTCCAATTTCTGCGGTTCACGATCACTATTGTGTGTCCTTTTGTTGCTCCAAAATGAAAACGATCGACTGTTGTATCTTGCTCGGGGTATCGAACTGCCAAAGATCAATCGAAAAGCCAGACGAGAGATCCCGCTACATTTTTATAGGTCGAACTTTGAATGAACTACCGCGGTACCGAGATGCCCCCTAGCGGGGAAATTGCCAAATTGCACGTAATCACCGGTATGTTGGTCTTTTGCTATTAACACTTCGGCGAAAATTTCACCAGGCCGAAGGCGTTTCCTGTTATAAAAAGTATGTTTTGCAATTGTAACAGTACCTACCTACCTATTACTTTTTCGGTCTATTTGTGATACAGAGAGGTCAGGGCAAAATTTTAGCCGAAATCTTGAAAATTCCCTTGTTTTTATTCATGGCAAAGCATAATGTATATCAAAGTGTGAATCATAAATGGAATTGCGGGAACTTGATAAAAAAAGAAAAAAGGAAATATGCATATTAGCAAGCTAGCAGGCAATCGATTTGCAATAAAAGTATTGAAAAAAAAACAAGAATACATGCTAGATGATATAAGAGGGTACCATCAAAATGAGTACCATCAAATTTACTGAAGATTAGTTTATAGTGTTTCGGAAAAGAAATCACTACTGTAAATTGTTGTCTTTTATTTCGGAATCGCTGGAGTTGATTTTTGAGGGTGGCGAATCTATTTGTTCGGAAAACTTTCGGATTTTGTTGAGGAGGTAATCAGGCCTTGCAGAAATCAAAAACTTGTGAGTATTTTTTAACAAATACAAGAAGAACAATCTTCGTAGTCTTTCCAGTCTATGAAAACGCATTCTTGCATTTTTTTAAAGCACTAACTTTGAGATAAATGATGTCTTTATTTATGAATCGTCGGCAAATAATACATTGTGGTATGTCGTGGTAGAAATAATAAACATAAATGACAAACGAAAGCGGACCCAGATCCAATCCCTGTGGTACACTTCGTCCAGCAGATTTAGCTTCGAAAATTTATACTTCAAATTTTCTGGAAGCGATTGTTCAAGTAGGTATTTTGAAAATTTTCAAGTAGGTTGAATTCTGTGAGCAACATATTTGAGGGCCTTTGATAAGGTCAAGTTTCAAGCCTCTCCTTTATGTTTCTGACAACAATCATGGCAACATGAATGGTAAAAAAATTATCGCGAAAACTGTAGTGTCAAAATATCTGATGAGTGATTTCTGAGCAACTTTTTGGTGATAGTAGGCTTAATATTCATCTGATAATTTCATTTATTGATATTTCGACCAATGTCATACTATTACTCAACAATAAATCTAAATTTCTCAACAAAATATTGTCTAGTAAATTTTTGGGCAGTTCTGCATGTCTGAAAAAACACCACATTTTATGTGACCATGCGGAGTTGGATGAATGAAAAAATGTTGACTGATTCTAAAGTTTTGATAACAGGTTATCTATTTTGTCAAACTATTTTCATCGGTTTTCACAAGTCTTTGTACTGTGGAACAATTGAACTGTTGTCCGACCTACCCTATCACTGATGAGAGGCAACACCTCGAAACATGCATGTCTGCAAATGGTCATTCCCAGCCAAATGAAGTATAATCTTCTGTTTAATTACAAAAACAAGCACTTTTAATTGGGTCTTCTTGGAAGAACGTTGCACAAATATCTGTCAGATGTAGTTCAACGTCCGTGGTGGTATTAGCCAGGGAAGCAGTTTTTTTCTGACAGATGTTCGCCTATATATTTTCCACTTGGTGGAAACGCTTGGATAGAAGGGTACTCCGTATTCAATTGTTTTGGGGAAAAATCACTCTGCAGACTCTTTTTTTCAGCTTTATGATTATAATTAATTGATATCTTAAAACATCTTGGTAATACGAATATTGCCGCTTAAGTTTTGGGATAAACGATTATGCTTAAACACTTTTTGTTTGAGCTGATGTATGAGACCTTGCATTGTCTTGGTTGAAAATGATTCATATTCTGCGATTGGTTTCCCTGATTTTTCCGGACGCGTCTGGGAAACAAATGTTGATTTACCGTGCAGAACTAACCACAGAAAAACACAGGCGATCATTTGTTTCGAAGTGCTTCGTGCGCGATCTAATTTTGTTGGATTCAGCTCGTCTGGAAAGATCCATACAGTCGATGGTTGTTCAGTTTAGGGTTTTTATGATTAGATCCATGATTCGTTGTCTGTCACGATTTTACTTATAGACGTCTTTTGAAGCATCGCAATCGAAATACTTTAATACGAGTTTTTTTTCTGTCGAATGTCAAATGGTGCGGTATCCAACGCGAACAATTCTTCTTGACGGCCAAATATTATGCAATGTTGAATGTAAGCGAGGGGAACTAGAGCCCAAGTATGCCTTAATGTCACACGACGATCTTGCAAACTCAGTTCACACGCGCTGCCTCGATTTTTTCTGGTACAACAGCCGATTTTGGAAAACCTTCACGAAATTCGTCCTGAAGCAAAGTACGACCACGATTGAAATCGGAAATCCAGTGAAACACTGTGGCAAACATGGTTCTTCATCGTCAAAAGTCGAAGCGTGTTGATTGGCATACTGCTGTTGATTTAATCCACGAGTCATAGAAAATCATCGCAAGGAATAGTTCACGATTCAATTCCATTTTTTGACCAAGACGAATGTTTCAAGTATCTGTAAACAGCACTCGTATTTGTTTTGAGTACGTTTTGAGTAAGTTCACTATTGAAAATGTCGAAATTTACGATGACAACGTTAGATTTGCCATGTCAACATCAGTGTGGCCATATCCTCAAACCCAAGTGGCAATCTTCGTAATTCCTTGTGCTATAATATTCCTTCCCACGCATTTACCTGTAGGTGGATGACCCTGAAGGACATTGGGTGGTCATGAAAGTAGCAATTTCGAACTTAATTATGACTATCATGAGAATGGAACTCAAAAGGTATAATATAATGTTGAAAATGGGTAACTTCGGACTTTTCAACTACGTTTTCTACTGGTATAATTTTCCTGTGTTCATATACCGGCGGCATAGACTCAAACAGCGACTGTCGCGTCTACACCCAGCAAGTACTGTACTATGAGATATGACGAATGTACGGAGCGAATTTATTTCATACATGTGTGGTCGGCATCCCAATAGCTTCTCTTATCTGCGATCTCGTTAATGCAACCAGCGCTGTAATAAGTGCAACTACTTCTATATCTTCTGTTGCCGACGCCAGTTACTAAATAATACATTACATTACTGATTCATAGGAATATTTCTGCGAGACGGGTTTTTTGTCGCATTGCGGCCGTTTTCTATTAGGTGTGTCAACGAGTTAATACCACGGCATGCTCGATCTGTTCTGCTGTTAGTACGATAGGCACAGTTGGGCGATTTTCATCTCTGACGAGATGAGCCCTGAGAGGCTCGAATAGTACACCAATCAATAGAGCATAAAATAAGTGATTTTTTCAACAAAAACACCAATAGAAAACTGACTGTGCCATCACACGAAATACAGTCCGTAGCTATAGTCTGTTATGTTTTGAACTCGCAACTGTCATTTACTAATTTGTCATAAACATTTAAAAACAAAAAATGAGTTTATTATCAGTTTTTTGCTTATAAATGAATCTCATACAGCATTCTATATTTGCTTCAATGAGAAATATTGTAGATAATTGAAATACGAACAAAATGAGATTTTTACGACCCTGTCGGATCATTAGTAACAGAAAAAAACTGGAAAAACCAGAAAATTTTGCGATTCAAAAGAAAATATAACTCTGCAATTTTTCAAGTTGTAGGGTAGGCTCTTTCTATGAAAGTATTGAATCATGTGTATTTTATGTGTGCACAAAACAGGCGATGTAGGATTATTTGTTTTAACACAATTGCTGTTTGAATTTTGTTTGCACTATCTTGCAGCATGCCTGGATGCTCTAGTAATAGTCCGAATTTGGTGAAAAATGCTCAAATACATAACTGAAAACGGCCCATGTAAGCGGTCGAGTAGTAGGAGAGACCGGGAGATGAGGGGAATTCTTCTGATGAACACAATACGTGATAATACGCTTCCCCTCATACGTGATAATACGCTTCCCCTCATCTTACGGCCTCTCCTACTACAGGTATTCGACCGCTTTCTTGGGCTTGGCCATTTTCAGTCATGTTTCCAAGCATTTTTCACCCATTTCGCAAAAATTCAAATAGTAATTTTGCCAAAACTAATGATACTATAGCTCCTGTTTGTGCTCACATGATTCAATACTCTAATAGGAAGGGTCAACCCTACAACTTGAAAAATGACGAAGTTGTGATTTTTTTTAAATCGCAAAATCTTTCGGTTTTTTTAGTTTTTCTTCATTACTAATTATTTGATCGGATTGTAAAAAATCTCATTTTGATCGTATTTCAATTATCTACAATATTTTTCATTAGAGCAACCAGATTGCAATAGGAGTTTTAGTTTTATAGGAAAAACACTGAAAAAAATTTTTATTTTTTTTTTCAAATGTTTATAACAATTTAATAAATACAGTCCAAAACATTACAGAATATAACTACAGACTATCATCATGTGATGGCACATTCGGTTTCCCACTGGTATTTTTGTTTCGAAAAAAATTTCTATTAATTGGTCTATAGTGTGTTTTCGATGATATCTTTTTGGTGAAGATGCACAAAAAAATTTCAATACGTCCAACTGTCACCTACATACAAAACGTGATATTTTCAAGATTCGATTTTTTCTTGGAAATCATTATTTTGGTTCATCAATAATGCATTCGTTTATAACAATTGATTAAATAATGAAAGTAACAAATCAAAAAAATATAGTTGTATCCCTTTCATTATTAACAAAACTTTGAATAATTGAAATAAAAAATTCCTGAATGCTTTATTTACATTCTTTATTTTTTAATACATTTGACCTAACCTAATGACTGACTCAGTGTTTTTATTTTAACTTTCAACTAGTAAAAATTGACTAATAAATAAAAGCATAGTTGATTAAAAACTTGGATCAAGAATTTTTTGTTGACGAATTATTGTGCATTGATGTGTTTAGATGGTACTAAAATTTTTTCATTCCTCCATATTTATATTTTATCGGACAAACAGGGCCTTTCTTCAAATTTTGGTTATTTCAAAAAGTTTTGAAATATTCGCTAAAAACCAAAGTATTGGGAAAGAACGCTTTAAAAATCAGCATGTAATATGAAAACAGTTGAAACTAATTCTTTCACACGACTGAAAACACACTCCAAAAGAACAATAATCCAATCCTATTTATAAAATACCACGTGCAGAGATATATATAGGGCAAACAGGTAGGTACTTGAAACACAGGATTACAGAACACAAAAGGGACTGCAAAAATATACACAACTCTTGTGGAACATTGTAAGTCACCCTTAATGTACTTCCAAATAACACTTGAACTTGTTAGTGAGCAGTAGCGTTTCTCATCTGCAGTTTTTGCCGTTTTCTCATTTTATCAATTAATTTCAACAAAAACAACTAAAACACCATTTTTTCATTGGAACATGAAAGGGTTACTTCTACGTTTGACAGTTAATTCAGTGACCAGTTGAAAAATTTTCATAACAACTCCCTATTTCGACTGGAGTGGTATTGATTACTTTAATAAATGTGAAACGTAATACTGAATACAACAGAATTTCCTTCTTCATACTCGAAAAATCGTCAGTGAATGCAAGACACAAATCTAATTGTATACAAATAAATTACAAAATCAGCTGTCAACATTGATGTGAACTCTTCCATGGTCTACAGAGATCACATCAGCCAGATTAAAAAGGAACAAATGAAGTGAGCATACACATCAGTCCTCACAAATGAAGCACGAAATGAACAAGTATTTGAAATTTAAAAATAGACACTTTGAGGGGAACATGAAATTCAGTTGTATTGTTAGAGTAATTTATCTACTACTACTAGGAGATTGGGAAAGCAACAAAATTATGAAATTATTTTATTTCTCGTTAAATTTATATCAATTTCCAAAGATATGATACTAGTGGGTATAAGAAATTTGATAACGAAAATTTCAGAGAACAATGTACATATGGAAAGCATTCGCAAGCAAAGTTATTCTTGAGAGGCTGTGGGAACAAATTCATTTTCTGTACATATTTTTTTGTCAGTAAACAAAATCAATTATAATCAGATTCCGCAAAATCGTTAACAACAGTAATGACAAATATTTTCATCGAATATTTCAACAACTACTCGAAAAAATATTATAACTAATTAACACTCGCTATAGCAAAACATCCAACATAAGGTATCTGCTCAGTAGGAGTCTTGTTATTGCAATTATGCTTGACCATCGTCGACAACCATCTGCTTCTTCATAAAATTCTTCCAATTGAAATTCTATAATACGGTTAACGTTCAAGTTTACTCAGTTCGTATCTCATCGGTTCTCGATCTATGATAAACTATTTATTCTTTGATTCACTTCCATGGACGTGATTTCGTTTTCTATCGTAAGGCAACAAGTTGATACATTTTTATGAGTGATCTGGACCAGAAAATGATTGTGAGAAAATGGAAATTTTACACTGCTTACGTTGTCAATTTCGTTCAGAAACTGATTTTCCTTCGAGCGTGCGCAGAGTAGTACTTTGCTGCATATATTTGCGTGCGCAAAGTTACAATTTTCTGCATACATTTGCATGCCCCAAGTTACACTTTTCCGCACGCCGTGCTCCGCGTCGTTCACCTAACTGTATTTGCGTGCGGAAAAGTAACACTTTGCGCACGTGTTAGGACAATAACTATTGAGTATTGTCGCATGAACTATCATTTAGCCACATCAATTGATATTTCATAACATTCAAAATTGAGATTCTAAACACGCAACTTCATTTTCAATGTTCAGTATCAACAATGTTCAGAAGTAACGACAACTTCAGCAACTTGAATTTTTTCCCAGTCCTTCACAGTTCAAGCATTAATTATACAACTAGCGGCAGAGTTTTTTTACCTTTATATCAACTTTTTCAGCAACCCTACACCAAGCCATACTTTCAAAGGTAAGAAGATTACCTCAGTAAACTACAGTCATCTCTTTTAGGCTAACTACATAAGTACCTACACTCATGCAAGTCAGCCGATTTGACTGAAATGACCGTGTGTAGCACAAGTTGCAGCTTGATTTTGGCATGAAGTTGACACCGATTGCGTATAGTCAATTGAACCGCAAATCCAGACGTTTGTAGCGAAGATGTCACATTGTAGTGATAAACTGAGTTTGTTTGCGGCTGGTTTAACGTGATAATATTGACGAAAATGTGCCTTAAACTTGATGGCAGTTGCTTCTTCTTGTCTTTTTCTTCAAGCACATGAAAACTATCGAACAAGTTGATGAATGTTTCCAAGTCGCGGATATTTTCCCGTGTAGGCAGTAGCATTGTCTTCTTTTTCTCTTCCTGCAGACTAGATGAGTGAAATAACGACCAAACGTACGTATATATTACGCTACACCGCCCCCTATTAAACAGTAATTATAGTCAACAACGCTATTGGCAGTCGAGGCACCTGCACAAGGAGCTACCAGTTTTATTTCAGTATCGTGTTTAACTTTATTTTGATAAAAACAAGTTGTCTGCAACCTACTCAGTCCTTGTACTCTTCATGCGGCTAACACTGAATTATATCTTTATCGGGTATTGTGATCAAATTGCTTCTCGTTCAGATACTATCTCAGGTGCGGGAACAAAGTGCGCAAATAATGTAATCCATGAACAAGGAAGTTGCTGTACTAATAACATTGGAATCCAAATTGGTTAATGGAATTGTATTATGCTAATACAAACATCAATGGGAAAGGTAGCATGTAGTGCTAGTAGAACTCATTGTGTCATGAATTGAAACATTCATTTGATGCATTATGAATTGCAAACACATAATTGTATTATAAATGAAATAAAACATGAAGTACTTCACCTAACAGGGCAAAAACAGTAAAATTGTGGTTTTCACGAAAGCAGAAATGGAAAAAATAAACAAATTGTGGAACGTTGGTGAATATATGTTTCGTATCAGTTTTGGTGAATTTACCACAAATAATGACAGAATTTGTTCATTTCTATTTTAAGAAACATTCACTCAGACTTTGTTGTTGACTTCTTTATAACTATTGTTATCACGCAGATTTGCCCGCTATAGTGCTAAGTGTATAGGAGATATAGTGACAATCATCATAAAGTTTTTCTATTTATGAATATCATCTTTGAATTTTTTCAAGTTATTTTCAATAAAAGCAATATTTTAATAGATTTGTCAGTCGAAGAGCACCCAGAAGCAATTTTGAATATTAATGTTAAAAACACAATTAGTTGCATTCTGAAAGAGAGTCAGGATAGCTGGTCCAAAGTAGTAAATTGGTGGTAACACTCGCAGTTTGCAAAGTGTATGAAGATGACGGAGACGGCATCGGTTGCAAGTTGTCAGTAAATGAAACAATTTAATTCGGGATGGGTTTTCTTCTGTTCTAACCATCATCAACAGCAGTTGACTTCCAGCTTCCAAGACGTTTAATGTTGGTTATCCCTTAGCCTGAATCTGCCGAGGATCGTCTAAAACTGTGACCTGTGAAACGTTCTAGGTTAAGTAGGCCTAAGTAGGTTCATGTTCATGCCTCTTTTATAATAATTAATGAAAAATTACAGTGAGTGGTGGTAGGAGGCCGTAAATTTCATGATTATTTTTTGACAATTCTTGCAACCAATCGAAACCATCACTTCAAAGCATTCATGTACGTTCAGGCCAATCACAGCAATATTATAGTGGGAATTTTCTACCTTGAAAATTGCCGGAATATTTTGGAGTATTTTGTTTTTATTATGTGACAACTGATACTTTCGATCTGTCATCAGTTTGCATGAAAAGTGAAAAATGATTCGAAAACGGTTTAGTACATCATCATTTGATTAAATTTTGAGAAATTCAACGAAAATGCATGTAAGAATAGTATTTTGAGTAACGTGTCAATTTAGAAACAGTTTCAATTGATAACTTAGGGACAGAGAGAAAGCAATACCTTTCAATCCAACAGATCAAAACAATGTTACGGAATCCTCCAGCCAAGGACAAAACATCCATAATAATTGTATATTTCATGATGAGAACTTCAAATTCCAAACTTCATTCTGTTTAAGTATAGTGATTCAAGTAAATTGTTGAAATAAAAATGTTATATGTATAGTGAATAGGTCTATGATTGGGGCATCAAAAAATAATCTATTGAATACCACACGAGAGTTCGATAAAGTAGAAAATAATTCTCCAGATTTTTCCTCAAACTTGTTGGCATTCAGCAATAGCCACTCGAACCCTTCGAGCTCTCGTGTCTATTGTCTGGCAACAAGTTTTCGAAAAATCTGTAAAATTATTTTCACTCTCTTGTGATATCACAACTGAATATAACTTGAGGAACACACCTCTGAGGAAGCTAGCCACTCGCGCTAGCAAAACGTTAGGATACTATTCCAAATCACGACGGCTTATAAACTCGAATCGAAATAATAGTGATAGTGAAAATTTCGGCCGCGAAAGCCATAGCCAATTTATCATAATCAAAATAATTTGAAAAATTGAAACTTTGTCGTCTTGATGACAACTGGGTTGTCATAGCAACTCTTTGATTACCACACTAAACCACTCGACTCAGCTTAGTTCGATTGTTAAGTGAATTGATTTTGAGTAAGGTACAAGGTAGATTTATGAAAGTATCCCAATTTTAATTTCATTTCAATGAATAAAAATTGCGAAAACTAGATATATAGCTTGGGTTAGATTAAATATTAAAACCTACATTATTTTGAATAGTAATATACAGATAAAATTAACGAAATTTACATATAATAATGTTTAATTGACAAAATTATAGGTAATAATCATTACCAAGAACATAGACAGAAAAAGTAAGAAATTACTTATTCTCATATAGACATCGTTTACTTTCTTGATTATTCTTATTGATAATATATAATATTAAAAGTAAAATATCATTGATTTGAATTGATCATATCGAAATTAATGTGGATAGAATCATACTCTCAATAAGTGTATATAAAACGATATGATACAAGGAGATTTAATGTCTTGAACCAGTGTTGCCAACTATTGCCGCGGTGGTATGCGGGTTAAGTTCTCGCTTCATAAGCCAAAGAGCATGAGTTCGAATCTCAGCATTACCACCGGTCTCGTGCATGGCATCACATGTATTAAAAGGTAAGGGCTACGTCTTCCCCTAGCTCGCACAAGTCTCTGACTTCTGAGGGTTGCACGTAGGGGTGCAACCGGTTGACGGATATAATAATTTTAACAACAATAACAACTAAATTCAACTCAATATGTTTTTGTATGGGATTTTCTGAATAACTTCAATAAGGAAAATTATCCTGGTACATTTCTATAACAAAAAGATTGTAGTTTCGACTTTTGGAGAAGTTTTGAAATAGTTTTTGTGTTGATTCCCTGTATCGACTTCGCTGAAAATGGGTTATAAGTGAGTTAGTTGTCATTTTGCGAATCATAGTGAGATATAAAGAAGAAACGACAACATTTTTGAATGTTAATTCGAAATGTTTGTGCTTACGCTTTCACCAAAAGACGATCATGAGAAAACTAATCCCTGTAAACATTGTATGAAGAGTAACAAGATAGTAAGACACTCATATGAAAAACTGATTGGATCCGATGGGACACGACATGTAGATGGCGTTAGTACTCTGGTCTCCCAATTAGGTCTTGAGGATACAACGAAACTTCCAACTAATAGGTGCCGATTTAATCATGATACTGGAAAGGGGAAAAAATATCTATTTGGAATCTTTTCTTTGAACTGCTGCAGAAAATGGGATAGTTTATAGGTAAGTAGAAATTATATTTGGTGATCAATTGCGAGAATCGAGATTATTCAGTTTGTGAAATATGTTAAAATTTCAAACAACTATTTTCTATTGAGTAGAAACCTTCTACAGTTTTTCGTAGTTCCTCTTAATTTTCAACATAGACGCTAGATGGCACTAGTGTTTTTTTGCTCCAATGCCAATTCCACAGGCATTGACTAACTATCTTTGACTCTTTGAACAATGTTGTAAACGAACTGAGAGCTTCAAATTTATAAAAAAAATCAGTACCTTTGGAATTTGCATCGGCAACACTGCGCAAACGATAACCGCGATAAACGACTGCATGCGCGAGCCCCGGCTAACAAGATATTATGAAGTAGCTCAGGCGGCTGTTTGTCTTGCACAAAAACAAAAGAACAGACAAACAAGCCACAGGTCGACGTGGATAATCAAAGATCTGTCACTGAATGCGAAACGTTCCTACCAGCATAAGTCGTAAAATGTCTTGGGAGCTTTGGCACGCATGAGGGTACCGAAGAGAGTTATACCTTCTTTAATTCTTTTAATTTTTTGTTTTGGTTCGAGGATAATTTCCGTTAATTCGAATTATTGGATTAAATGCCGCCACAATGATTATTTGTTCGAGATGAGACCTATTCATAGAAAGATGGTTTAGTCAAATCGATTTTCTACAACTATGTGATAATTTGATTTGAATATTTCAATCTCACTTTTTGTTAGCTCATAATTCCGATTTTATCTTTGTTTAATTCATTTAATGAAATTATAAACCGTTAACTGGTACATTTCAAGACATATGAATATCATTGTTATATAATTTTTGTAGCAATATTTTCAGTAATGAATTCAAATTTATGATTATAGATAATTGATGCATCATTATTACAGGGTTACATGTGACTATCATTTACAGTTAATAGATGTTTTCGATTCAATTCCGAGAACTCAGGATCCGTGGACAGCGCTGACTCGTAGTTTCCTACTCATCAGCACGGCTTTATGAGGTCTCTCGAAATTGAAACGAACGAACTCTGAATAAGTATCCTAAGGCAAAGACAGTTTAAATGAAAAGTAACTTGTGACATCTACAGTCACTAGTTTGAAACTTAATTTGGTCAGAACAACGAATTGTTGGATACCTATCATGTCGTAGGAAATTATCTTCCTTTGTATTCAATGGGTAATTAATTTTTTTTTCCTTTTGGAGTTGTTTGCCACTGGAGAGAGCGTCTTAAGAAAAAGTTTTCATGATAACTTTCAAATTATTACAATCATCAAGAATTGTTGCCAAAACGCACTTTTCAGAGGCGAATATCAAAAGGAACGAATAGAAACTCATATTATTGAACTAGTTTTGCCAATTGTGGATTCACGTAATTATGTATTTGATTTCAGAGAGCAATACTCTGAATCCAATACTATATATATTCGGAAATTAAATAAATATCCAAAGGAACCCACACAATAATTTGGCATTTTATCGGCCATGTCTTTGAACTAAACCTAATATTTTCTTGACTTGAATATATTTTTTTCTCTTGGGTGACTCAAATTCTACAATCAATAGTTCATATTCTTGAACCAATTGCATTAATTCTGAATTCATACTTGGTTCCAAAGAGCAATATACTCCACTCTTTACAATATATTCTCAAATGAAATAAATAGAAAACAACAACAATGTATTTTGTGATAATTAGGACGCATTGTCACATCAAATAAGCCGAAAGAATTGGTTGAGGAAAATGTAACACTCGGCTTTGTTCAAAATCTTCTTGTATCAATCAAATATTCCTTTTGGATTTCGAATTAACTCCCATTTTCTTTGAAATAATAGGTTTATTTCGCCATATTGGAACCACGAATTTGTTTGACTGAAATAAAGTGTGTTTGAATCATACTATTTTTTTTGTGAAGCTCTGGAATCCATAGCAAATTTCATATTAAGTTTCAAACTAGTGGCTGTAGATGTCACGAGTTACTTATCATTTATAATCTTTCAGAGTGTATTCGTTTCATTTGCGGTGCTGATGAATTGGAAACTACGAAACAGCGCTGTCCACGGATGATGAGCTCTCGGAATTGAATCCAAAACACTTCAACTTCAGATTCTGTTTGCATTTCTTAACACACTGGAAACTTGATTGAGTCGTGGGTTGGTCAGAACAACAAATTGTTGGCTACATGTCAATTGTTGTTGAAATTGTTATAGGTATCCGTCAACCGGTTCCACCCCCACGTGCAACCCTCAGAAGTCAGAGACTTGTGCGAGCTAGGAGTTGATGTAACCCTTACATTTTAATACGTGTGATGCCATGCACAAGACCGGTGACAATGCTGAGATACGAACTCATGCTCCCACGGAAGTTTGGCTTACAGAGCGAGCAGTTAACCCGCATGCCACCGCGGCCTATAGATAATCATATACCTTTGGATTCTATAACTCGTTTCAAATTAAGTTTCAAACTAGTGATTATGGATGTATATTGGGTCTATTCAAATGACAACTTGAGTAAATAAACTTATTGAAAGTGTAGATATCTGCTAAGCACAGAAGCATTTTCGTTTCTAGTGGATTTTAGTAGGCTGAACTGTCGCTCTACAATCAAAAACCTTTCACAAGAAGCCGACTTCAAGAAAAAAAATACAATCCTGACTGGGTGCCACCAAGAACACCAGGAAACTAATCCACAATAAAACCGATAATCGAACAGAACAGATGTCGAGATACCACTCGAAAGGATACGCGTTAATATTTCGTTGAATGGAAATGTAGGCGTAACTCAGAAGTGTTACAGATAAATCCGAGTAAAATGCATATATGCTTATTTATTGAAACATATAGCTGGGTGTGGTTGCCAGCTCCCAGTTTGTCAAGTGTACGACTTGTCTTTGAACGGGCTACCTTTGCATCGTATAACTTGTCAAGATCTATCCGATACGGTCTGTCAAAAGTGATACATAAATCAGACGGTGTTTTTCTAACGATGGGAAATTCTATACTCACCTGTTTAATGGAATGCCCAAGATGCAGCGAAGACTGCGCGAAGCAGGAAATGATTTGAGACGATTTAGTGACGCGAAGGCATCAAGTGCGCTCACAGCGTTTCTTTCATGTTCTTTTTTATTTTCGATGAATATTACTAAATAGTAGTTGTACTTAACAATCGCAGAAGGCAGACTTTTGATAGCATTCATTCAAGGTTTTGTGATAATCTAATAAACTGACCACTGGTTGGTAGAATCTTTTTTCTAGTCTCTTTAGGCGGCCACATGCCTTGATGTGAAGCACATGTGATGTGAGTTGCCTAGGTGCCAATCCCGACGTCTGGTGCTAGCTTGAAGTAGGCACCGACCACCGACCACAAATTTTCCATATTTTCCTACGGCTGAAAAGTGAATACATCATCAGAAACATTAATAATAATGATAATAGCCGTCCTCTACCCGCACAAGCTATGCCTTTGGCAATATCTATCACGTGACTTCGGTAGAGAAGAGAACAGACAATTTGGAGAAAAGGATCTGAACTCCAGATGACTTCACATGCTCCATCCAGTACAAATCTGTTATGTAGACGTTCCAAATACGAAAATCCTTTGCCTCCCTGTTGCCTGGGGAAGTATAACTGCGAGTTTTCATGTCGAGTTGTCGCAGCTCTTCTTGATTCTATTGTATCACTTCAAAGGAGTAGCGTCAAATAGGAAAGGCAAGCAGATTAGTTGCAACAACTTATCTCTTCCCCAGATATGTCTGAGTTTGTTCGTAGAGTTTTAAACTGTTGTTGTCTCATCTCTTAGTTCACCGATTATAATTATTCAACTCCAGAGCTCTTATTATAATAAATTCCACGATTCCTGCCTTCAACTCTCCATAATATTCCAATAATGACTACCCATTACCACGTCTTATACGTACATATTCAAAAGCTCAGGAAAAACACTGACTTGTTATAATGACCGAATAAACCCGGCATTAGTTTCGTTATCAGAAAATGCATAATGCATAAGACGCGGTCAATAAAGTAAATCAAAGCCCACTCGTTGAATTCACATAAAACGTCTATTTTGTGTTAACGCTCGACTTCCTGTCTACATATTCTCGCTCATGTATCCCAATTGCAGGCGTGCACATTGGAAACACCGGTGAAAGGTACCCGCGATACGTGCAAGGCCACAAAATTCGGGCGAAAACAAAAAACAACGCGCTACTTTCGCTGAGAAACACTGGTAAAATGTCGCATCAACCTTTAGGTCAGTTCTTCGAGTGTTTTATTTTTAATGAAGGCGACTTCATTGTATATAATTACCGTGTGAACCACACCGGACACCGTTCCCTAACTGACTAGATGCAGTGGTTAGTGTAACTTCTTATGGAATGACATAAATCGCCGTAATTTCGTAATAATCACGGAGTATATAGCATTATATTTGTTGCATAATTGGCTTGCTGTCCAGCGACTTCAGAATCGATATGATCCAGGCGATGGTATTACGCGTGTTGAGGTAGGAACTCGTTTGTTCTAACTTGGGTGTTCTTTCGAACAAGTTTTCATAGCTTGTCCAGATTGGACAATATAGAGCGGTGTTCGGACACTGAAATGGAGTGGAACAATGTTGCAGAACTGTCGCGATCAATAGTTGAAAGTACTTCAGATCAAAAAAAGATCAACCACTTGCTACTCTCTTGAGAAATATTGCAAATCCTATATTATGTATGTTCAGTAGGGTCCATATATGTATATTAGCAGAAAGGCAAAATATTCGACAGATAATTCTCAATAATAAACAAACTCAGAAACATAAATAAATAGAGTCGGATTATGTAGGGATTCGCGAGACCAAGAGACTAGTCTTGGTCTTGTCTTGGTCTTGATACAACCAATAAAACCAAGGCTAAACCCAAGACTTTATAAATCTTTTCAAGACCAAGACTTGACATTCAAGACCAATACCAAGAGTCCCCAAGACTCGAAAGAAATATTATGAACTCAAATCTACTCAATATTAAGAAAAATCTGATGGAAAATGTTATGGCATTTTATTACAATTCAATTTTTCATATAGTAGGTTTTCAATTTTTGTTAATTCAAAATCGAAAATACATTTTTGAAATTCAGTGATGCAATTTTACAAAGTTTACACCAAATAGATGTTTGGTTAATAAGTATTGCAATTTCCTTGGGATTCCGATTCCACCCCTTTGTCGATACCGCATCTTACTGCTCTCAACACAATAATCCATCATAAAATGGTCAATAAAAACCTAATTACCATTTCGACCCTTTTGGGACTGATCAGTCTTGGTCTTGGTCTTGGTCTTCCGAAGCCCCTATTATGCTAAAACAGATATTTGGCGACAATACAATCGTCAACTGTAAATATAGCGATCACCTATGAGAAATTATACTTATATAACTTAAGATGCAGACTTCATTCTGTAATAACAGTAAAAATGTAAACCAATTATGCAACGTATTTTAAAATTATCAGAAAGTTATTCCATTCAAATGATTCATTCAAGAAACAGAATACAGCATAAGTGTACTCACACAAATTCGGAATTGATCAAATCCGTATTGCATCAGACTGGATTCTGTAGAGCGGGAATCCATTAGATTGTACAATCCAATATCTTCCGTTGTTCCGATTCAGTATTTCACTAATTTCAATTCAGTATTTTTGTTGTTTCGATTCAGTATTTCATTAGTTTCGATTTAATATTTCATTTGCCTACCTTCTTCTGTGTTGTCAAGGGCATTTTGGATAATAATTTGCCATGCAACCAATTCAATCCAAAATAATAAGTCACTAATAAATACCACACCAGAACATATCTCGCTTTCAGTCCTGCAGGTGTTGAACTGCAAGACATTTGCATTTTTTGGGTAAATTCGTATAAGGGGCATTAAATTGGTGTTAATCAGCATACTTCCTACAATATCTGCAGTAATAAATTGATGTAATCACTCTGGTAGTACTCATATTATATTTCTCACACCTTTTGTGTCCAAATCAGATAAAAATGTTCATATAATTTTCAAATTCGCCAGCTGTCGACAAGCGTATAATTTTGATAAAATCATGAAAGGACGGTTTGGTGCGGAGTTGTCTTACCCTTCGTATATCTAGAATGGGAGAAACAAAAGCAGGTGATATTTTGATTGACCGTTCAAATATTGATTTTATTATTTGATGATGAAGGCTGATGTTTTGTGAATACCGATATATTTATTTCGTGACTCCAGACGCAATTTTATCAATAATTTCACCAAAAAAATTGGTTCAAGCCAAATTAACATTTCACCTAAAAATAAATTCTCTTCTTACCATATACCTCAGCAGTTCTTCTGATATTCTTTGACGATAACCACAGAAGTTATTTATTCAGATTCCTTTTCGATCACAGCTCAAATTCTTCCATGGGAATACAAATATACGAAATGAAAGGGGTCCCAGATGTGATCCCTGCAAACCTACTGTTGGCAGTTATTCGATATGATGCATCGAATGGTAACTTTTGCTCGAGCCGGCCCTTATTAGGTGACGTCGTAATTGATTTAGTTTATACTGATCAGTATGAAGAACGTTACCGACAAAATAATGATACAAAATTCTTAAGATGCCTATTAAAAACGTTAATTGTGCACTCGCATCATGGACAGGTATTAAAAATTTCCGCTTGCCTGGGTCGTATGAGGGGTATCAAGCTCTAATCATAAGCGCGCGAGTGGTTTTTTTGAGGAGGGTAAATTCGGGAGAGAAATTAGAATTGTCACTTTCTAGAACCCTATATTTTCCTGATGTTTTCTGTATAGTGATTCAATCTGTTAATCCATTTCGCCTTATAATAATTTCTTTCAGTGTTTTTCTTATTTCACGTAGGTACCTCTGCAATCTTCTCTAACCAACATTTCTTGGTATTTTTATATTCTAGTTCTTTGTTCTGCATTTGTTACATCTTCAATAATTAAATTGTTCAATGTTGTTCAATTCAACTGTATTTGCATTCATCATTTTTTGCTTTCCGTTTCTCATTTTCTTCTGAAAACTTTTTACCAATGTTTTTCAGGCTTTCTAGGTATCAATTAATTTTTTGGAGACACTGATGAAATAGCTCTAGTGAAAACTTCTCCTACGAGAGCCTTTTTATGTACCTATGATCATTGCACATTTTACTAAGATCATCCCTTGCGCATTGATAATCATTCTTTGATTTTTTCGATCGTCTGCTATCACAACTGATTTCCTCCTCTACATCTTCTTGATTTGTTGTGCTTCTCTCCGTTTCGTTTGTTTTCAACTCTTCCTTTTCTCGAATACAGATAACTAGAGTCAATAAAACACATGGAGAAAAGTAGCATTATCTGTAGCCACTTGATCTAAATCAGAAACAAGTGAACATCAGACGAAGAAAGGAACAAAATGTAAATGAAGAAAGAGACCAACAGAATGTGTAGAAAACAAGGAAACAAATTCTGATAGCGTTTTGGAA
This sequence comes from Chrysolina americana, assembly GCA_958502065.1. NCBI lineage: Eukaryota > Metazoa > Arthropoda > Insecta > Coleoptera > Chrysomelidae > Chrysolina > Chrysolina americana. The sequence continues at coordinate 8,808,038 of OY293416.1, read as the reverse complement.
GTTTGAAAATCTTGGGAACATTTTTAAAAATAACGAAATATTTTAAATAAAGGCAAAGAGCGTTATCGTGTAACATCAAAGTTTCAGAAGGCAATGGATGGAACTCAAAGAACTGGCTGAATTGGGGAGTGCTTTGATTTAGTTGGTTACATGAACATACACGAAGAATGGAGGAGAAGATGGTATATATAACAACAGTAACTGCCAACATTTCTTTTTAAGTATTCTCTATTGACATCATTGAATAGAATGTTTTATACTCATCTAACATTACGGCAAACCATGTATCAACTTAATTGTTTTTGATCGAATTATCACGCATTCTTATTTTGAATGGATAGAATTCCCTCTTTGGATCCTTTGATGGACGCCCATGGTTCTAATCCAAAAACCGGCAATATTAAACCGTAGAATGATCTATTTTGGTCCAATTTAACTTTCAAATTAGTCTCTCGAGTTAGGAATTCCTTACAACAAGTTGATCGTAGCAATTTTTTCGGCAGCCACTTTTGAGTAATGGATTTTTTCATTGATTATCTGATATTAATTGCCTTCTCTGTTCAATAGTGACCATTCTAGTAATCGTTCTTTGTTTCAATTTCAGGTTTTGGACACCTGTTCCTACATTGAATTGGAGTTAAGTTTGTGGTTTTGAGATTTGGCGATTTTGCATTCGTTTTATGACAATCACCTACCTCATTTTGAGAGTTCAGTTTCTGATCATGATTTTATAGTGAAATTTTGGTAAGTATGTTAAAATCAATTTTTGGGTGGATATTACAGTAATGAAATGAATAGTTCTGTTGAAATGTCTGCAATGTTTGTATATTGAGCAGTATGAAAAGTTAATGCCTTTGTTTAAAACACTGAGTTGTTGCAGAACCAGTTCTGCAAGATATCAAGATGATGATTTATATTTTGTCTTTTGATTTCATTAAAAGCGGAGAACTAATAGCATACGGAAAAGTGAATCATTTTGACAGATATCACGGAAACTGCAACTCTCTGATATAAAAGAGAGGATCGGCCCTAAGGTTGGTCCTTGGTAAGTAATTAACAGATCAGGAAAAGAGTTTCGTTGAAATTATTAATCGAATATTGTATTCTGATAGTTTGAGTGTGACAAAGAAGATGTGATATAAACCACCCAAGTTGAATAATTCTTATACCTAGTCCTATGGAAATTCTAGAGAAATAAGTGCCGAGTCGCCTGATGCAATTTCCGAGATTTAATTAAATTGCATAATAATTAAGTTACTTTCAAAGCTTTATCGAATATTGGTTATTGTCACGTTACTGCCATTTTAGCGAGCCATGAAAATTAATATAGTCTTGTGGTAGATTGTGGGTGTTCTCAGGACCATTATAAAACTTGAAGTGTTTTCTGGTTTATGGGCATCATTTGCAGCAATTCAGTCTTGTATTTCTAACGACAACACATTCGAGAAAAACACGGCGTGCTATACTAAATGCATGACAAATGTCCCATCGTCTGAAAAAACGGTACCGATCCCATTAATTAGAGGAAAGTAGATTGAAGGCGCTTCTGCGCCATCCTTTGGGACTTGGCTCAATTTACCGACAAGTGAATCTAATGAATCTAATGGCATACCACTTTTGAGCTGTAAACCGGCGAAGTGCAAATAAATCTATTTTTTTCTAGCAGTACCAGCTCGTAAAATTTAACAGCTCTCTTGATCGCAATTATAAAATACTATGACAACATTAGGGACAATTACGGAGTATCCAAGTATTCGGTTTTTCAACTGTCATCGGGGCGGTGGAAGTAATGCTTTTCTTGACTTTGTGACCGGACGATTGGCTTTTGTTGGTCGAATTTGAATGACGGTGGAATCAAATGCCCAAGAGGTTTGAGTATACGTACTATGTAGAATTGGTTAGTCTATATTTCATGATATTTTTTTGAAACATTTTTGACAGTTTCAACAACCATTCAAATTTTGTCATTTTGTGTCATATGAAACAATTTCACCCAATCATGTCAACATTACACTGAATATTTCCCTTATAGTAGGGGAGCCCACGAAGCTAAATGTGGATTTACTAGAGTGTCATAGAGATCTATTGGGCAGCAAAGCTTAGATGATAAGAAGACCTTTTCATCGGTGGGGAAAGCGGCTATAGATTTTCTGACGAGCTCAAATATATAATTTTTGTGTCATTATGAGCTCTCCGCGAGACCGATGGTCGAGCGATTGTGTCAAATGTCAGTTTTTCAAGCAAAATTACTGATGGAAAATTTTTGAGTTTAAAAGAAACGTATCCTTAAAAGAAAAGCTCGAGTGTTTTTTGGCAAGATAAATTAACGAGCGAAATATGAATGAACAACAACAATAATTATTTTAATTGATACAATTAAATTATTTAAATGAACAGTTATTAAATACACAATTGTTATAAATTGTTTGGTTTGGTGTACTGATTTCAAAATTTTCTTCTCTGGTATTCACTCATGTAGAATATTCATTTTGATTTTTCTCACTCGAGGCTCGTAAGGAACTAATAAGATTTTCGTGATGTTCACGATCAATTTGGAGGTAGGGTTTAATAGAAGATGATGATGAGTGTCCGGTTATCTTTATAAGTTGTTGGTCACTTACTCCTGCTTTGGCTAACTGGGAAACTGCACTAGCACGATTCGAATGAATAGTAATTTTGAATTTTTGATTTCGAGTCCAATTTTACTTGGAGAATATTTGGTTCAAGTAGAAATCGTATTAATACCCAGTGGAACATTTTTGTACCAACCTTTGGAATTTTTATTTTTCCAAAAGGGATTTGGAGTTAAAAAAAGTCGTTCAGATGTTGTGTTTTCATTTCTTTTTTGTAACAGTAATTTTAACAATGCAACGGGACAAATACCTTCATCCATTTCATTTTTTTTTATTCATTTGCTGTCTGCCAATTTTTTCGACCCACTCTGTGTCGTCTTTGTTTCCATCTTGATTTCTTTTCTTTAAAATGGTAAATTTCACAGTTTGCAGCTTCTCCCCCCCTCCAAGCTAATTCATAAGGAGCTATATGAAAGAATATTTTCTGTAATCCCTCTGGGTTGTCTATATTCCACAATTTTGCCATTTTTACTACATCTTTCTTGTTCAATGCTACAGAACTTACTTTTCTTTTCTCTGGAATAACTTGTAATTCTTTCCCTTCACTATTTCTCGCATCACGGGCTTCTTTAAAAGTCATGCCGGCAAAAGGATCAAATTTAATATTGTATTCCTTGAAATATCTTTCTTGAATCATTTTCGCAGTTGAATTTCGAATTGATTTAACTGCATATTCTTTATAATCTTCTCCATTCCTCTTTTTCATATTATAGGCTCCTTTAATATATCTGCTACTTCTTGTAACGGAGTTATTTTCGACAGTTCGTCTTCATATTGACGATTTAGTATTTTTTGTGGATTGCAGGATTGCTTTTTCTATATTTTTTGTTATTTTTTGATTCGAAACTTCCCCAAAACGACTCATGTTGTAATGTTTCAGTATCAACTATCAACAATACTTAAATAACTGTCAGGGCAGACATTAAAGTGACGTAAGCATACTAGATGTAGACGCTAAAGAGGAACAGGCGTTTTTATCGGTGATAAAAAACGATGCACCTTTTTTATATCTGTCAAAATGACACATTTTATACAGGAGTTAATTTATCAGTATAAAACCAAATGATTGACCAAAATAATCCGCTGCTATTGATTGAAATACCAGAAAGGTCAAAATTTTACATGTAGAAAAAATAATCGAGAAAAATCTGTTTAACTATCGTAGTTACATATGGCAATGATGGTATTGTTATGAATACTGGTTCAAAAAGTGATTCTTAGGTCCTGATGGCGATTCATTTAAAAATGGACTGATGAAGTGATGATATTGAACTCAACGCAGAAAAGTTTCCGTGAATCGGCGTATTTCTTGAAACTATATAGTTTTCCCGATATAGTGAATATGTTCTTGCCGTTGGGACACTCTCTATGGCTTATTGACTCAACTTGGAGGCGTTTCTACACGTTGCATGTGAGGATAACATTTCATAAAAACAAAAATACGTGGAAACGTCTAGAACCGGCGCCTCGCAGCTCCTGTTCGCTAACGGTTAAGTGCACCGATTGCTCGACGAAACAAAGAGCACGTAGTAGGCGTAGAAGTGAAAGATCTTTCGCAACTTACGGTGACTTACTCGTAGTCACCTTCACAAGTACACCGCTTGTCCAGCGGTCCAGCGGTGCTAATTGCGATTCGCGTAAGAAAGTGGGTGTAGGAATTCACTGCATTATAATGGTATATGATACGGCACTTGGCAAATACGGTCATTATCATGCGATATAACTGCTGGCACAAATCACGACCGTGTTTTACATAAATTAACAATTGTTCAGTAGTCGCAGTCGCTTCTTTGGCCGATCATATTGCTACTGCCTACGATTTTCAGGATTGGTGAGCGTGCGATTGCGGTTTTCAACGCTGCGGTAACAAAATCTCGATAGATTATTGACTATAGCGATCGGATATCAGACACAGTGAATGAGAGACGTGTCGACAACGACGTCAGTTTACTGGTTGAACGCAGAAATTTTGATTTTTTCTTTGAAAATATGAACATGAAAATATCAAGTCAGACGTGGATTCATCTGCAGCTGAATGACAAACTGCAGTCGTCATTTTCCATCGTTCAAGATGACATCCTGTCGTAAGTAGGTTTTTTTTCACTTTCGAAAATATCACAGTTTTTCAATTCTTAGTTGGAAATAATTTCCTTCTCAACATCAATCGGGTGTAACAGGATCATGGTACACCCCCCGTATCTCCGTTAGTTCTGAAGGTAATTGATTAAAATTTGGGATATCCCATAAACATAAGCGGCACTTTTTGACCTAGAAATTATTTTTTTCGACGAAAGTGAAACCACCTTTCGATTTTTAAGAGGTACACCCTGTATATAATAACATTTCAGAAATCTGCAAAATTTTCTTAATACAATGATACCACATGAGTGACATTTCAAAAGTCAAAATTTTTGATAATTTAATTCAATAAAGTTCATCGTAATAGATTTCGTGGTAAAACTCAATTTTTTTCAAATGGAACCATATTGGTAACGTGGCACCATTTATTAGTACTATTATTAAGGAATTTAATTATAGCTGGTAATAAAATGTGCGATAAATACTATCAAAATTACAGCTTGAAGAAAATAAGAAATATCAATTATTTTTTTAAAATTTAATGCTAAGAAGTTACTAAGGTGGCTTTGAAAAACAAAACATTACAAAAATTGTTCGAAATGCTGTCCAGTAACGTCAATGCACTTCTGAACTCGCATAGCTGTTTCTTGAAGAACGTTCGCTAATTGCTGGGCCGTTATATATATAATATTAATTCCGCACCTTACTTGCAACTTCAGGTCTTCGCGGGTTGTAACGACGGTTGCATAGACAATGAAGAAATGAAGAGATGTCAAATCAGGTGAACTTGGAGGCCATCGCACAGGACCATTCGTCGAAATTACGTTTTCTTCGAATGGCTGTTGGCATCAATTACTATTCTTGAATTATGGGGAGCTCCATCCCGTTGAAAATTCATTCCCTGTCGTTAATGGACAAGTAATTCAGAAAACCTGTCCTCAATTTCATTTTGCAGAAATCCTGAGTATCTAGCTCCAGTCAAGGATCTTTCAAATATTATTGGACCAATTGGACGACCGAGTAAGCCAAAAATTGAAACCGAACCGCACTTGAAAGTTACCCTTTCGCAATAAAATTTGATTTTCTTGTGACCAATACCATGTATTCTGTCGGTTAAATAATCCCATATTTGTAAACCTAGACTCGTCCGAAAATAAAATCTTTCGCAAAAAAGAATTGTTTGGCTGCACATTATTCTGCAAGATCCAATTATTGCAATATTCCATCCTACCAAATGATTTTAAAGATGATTAAAATAATTTCTCATTGGACATTGTCTATGAGGATATCGGTCGGCATAAAGGTTTCTATACACGCATCAGAAATTTTTCTACATTCTCCACTAATAATTATTCAATAATTATTGATTTTATTATTTTTTCTTCGAAGCTCTTTCAGTTTTTGTAACATAGCTTTTGCTTTAGGAGATATTTTTTCAGAGGTTAAGCCCTTTTTCGTCCTATAAACTTTTTTGTGGTACGTCGCTGATGGATTCTGTTATACGAAATGAATTTGTTTTGTTTAGAAACTTTCTTGTCTTCTGTGATTTTCACACATGTGCAACCGACATCGAGAAAAAAATTTGAATCGTGTTTTGTAATAAATATGTTTCATTGGCATTATGACATTGCATTTTTCCACTCATAAGGTTTGGTTCCTTTGTTCAATACCAAATATTACTCATTACTTCCAATATTCGGTGCAAAATTCAATTTAGACTATATTTCAAAACCAGGACATGTCAATTTCGAACTAGTTACCCATATTTGGAAAAACCTTTCAAAACAGGAAATATTAGTATTTTTTTCGAATTCATAATTATTATCAACTATGACAGAAATAATTATTTTCGATACTATACGAAAAGGGACATTATAGTTTTTTGTTACAATTTCCAAAACAGGATATTAGATTTGTTCCGAGCATATGGGTGTGAACTGGTTTTTTCAAATTGTTACCTCAACTGTACGACAAGATAAATCACAATCTATTGAAAAAATGCAGTGTTTCATTCAATGACAAACAAAGTGATCAGCTGTGAAAGCTCGGCAAGGTTGAACAAATAGTAATTGAACTGGCCAGTCTGTGAAGTCCTGCTCAAATCTCTCACAATTTTTTGTGTACGTCAAGCATAAAAAAGGAATTTGGTCATACATACATACCAGTGATAAGGGTGAATCAATTTACCTGGAACAAAAAAATTTATTGTAAAAATATGTTATGTACATGTAAATATGTGGATCAGAAACACAATACTTTCAATAATGAGAAGTGTGCCAACTTGGTGGTTTTACCAAAACTAATTACTAATTACTTAAAGTTTGATTTTGGTTGCTAGATTTTTGTCAAAAGCATCGACTGCATTATCACTGAAATTATAGTGCCAGAAGAAAGATTTAGTGAATTGGAATAAATGTTCAAATGATTCTATATAGAAGATATGAAGTCAAAACGTAATAGGAAACCTCAGACATCTAATAGGACGTTTGAAGTATTTCCTCGAAAATTCCATCGCGAAACATTCAGACCCTTGAAATAATGGAAGTCAACGAATATTATTATTTATTCATATTTCTTTTGTAACATAATTTGTATTTTTTCAGTTCGACACAGAATTTTCTAATCCATTTCCGCAATTCAGAAGAGAACGATTGTAATTTACGCAAAAACTACTATCCTAGCTGATACGTTGGATAAAGAATTATATCTGTCGAATACTTGTGCAAGGTAAATTTCGCAGCATCACCAATGAAAGAATGTCTTATCGTTTTTATGACTAAGAGCAGCATTTGTAGAAAAAAATTGTGTGTTCAGTTCGAGCACAAAGTGTCATTGCCACTCTCCAAAAATTGATCTCTTTGTCGAGCAACAATTAATCACTTCGCGCTCTAAATACACAAGTAGCTATTGAAGAACTAACGTTGAAGTAACGTTCATGTTTGATTATTACCAGAGTACAGGATATACAAGATGTTCTAGGAATTACGAAAACAATTTGAATATAATAGAATCATACTTTACAACTTGAAATGAGGGAGAGGAAAAGTACTTTCCTCCCTGGGAAGGAAAAGAATGAGTTTCTTCCCTGATTTGTTTGGAGAAAGTGTGTACTTTCCACAGAGGTTAGGAGGAAATGGTTATTTACCAATCAAGTGCGGAAAGTCATCTTATTTATGAAAAAAAAAGGTTTCAATAAACAGGATTTTAGAATAATGCTACAAAATGACACATAAGACAGAATAGTTACATAGATCATTCAGTCAGTCCTAAATATACTAATTGTCAAAAAAAAAAATACAAAAATCGTGCGAAAAAGTTACTTTTCCGCACGATTTTTTAATGCACTGAAAAGTTCGTCTTTTAAAACGAAAAATCGTGCGGAAAAGTTACTTCTCCGCACTCTCGTAGGAAAAGTATTTTCTGGCGTTTACGGAGTATCACTTGCGGATACCAAATTTCTTAATTTCACTAAAAAGGATATATATATATATCTAATAAATGAAAGTTTCCTGTTGTAGTTTGTAGTTTTAACATGGTAAAACCATTTTAATAAATGATTTTTTTATTCAAAACTCCATAATTTTTTGATTACATAACATCATTTTCAATTTTAAAAACCACTCTGGTTTTAGTTATTCAAAAGTTGCATAGCAACGAACTTTTTCTTCCTAAGCAGAAAAAGTACAACTTTCAAGCCTGTCAAGTGTCATTAAAAATCCGCTTTCAATGTAATTTGGAGAAAAGAGCATTGAGAAGCAAGCGTGCGGCTTGCCCTTTACATTTTTTGTTTCCAGGCACATTTGCATCTGTTCGAAGGATAATTCTCCTCGATACCAGACCAGGAAATAATGATCCCCACTTTTTGCTCTCGTGCGACGAGAATGCCGATGAAATCATCTTGGGCAGCGGAAAACCGATGAAAAAACTCATTTCGCAGTCAGATCGTACTCGAAGAACCTCCCACTGCAAAAAGAACACACAAATCAAGTCGCCTTCAGCGCAAGAAATCATCGAACTGTGCCACCGAACGTGCCTAGCTTCGGGTGATTTCGACTTTTAATTCGTCGATCTCATTGCGGCCAATCAACCGTGAAATTATTGTTAACATGTTCCATTCGTTACTTGTGCACTCGCAGAGGTGTTGATGGTCGGAATAATTACGTATTCCTAGTAGTCGTATTATACGTTCAATAGTTCGCTTCATGGTCCGTTGTATGCAAGATATTTCGGCAATCAGCTTTGGGTTTCTACCGTTATACGTTCCTCAAATATTTGGCCACCGAGTCGAAACCAAATAAAAAAAAAATGAGATTAAGACTGGCGCCATAATGCTTCCTGCTGAAGTTCTTTGGTTATCGTTTCGTGATCATTAAAATCACTGTTAACATTTTCATATCCTTCAAGCGGCTGCACTTTTCTGAGCATCACTCATAAAAGACTTGTGCAAGTTCGGGAAAATGAGGACAGATTGAATCAAAGACACTACCATCAGGACTGCTGAATTTTTTATATTCTATGCTGGTATCCGAAATGACCTTGAATTATCGTTCTACGATAACCCCACCACTTATTTTTTATAGGAGTTTATTTCCGTGCATTTTATTTGCACTCAGTCGTCACCTGCCATTTTTTTTCATCGTTGTATTGAAGATAAGATAGCACCAAGGTATATCACAATTCGGTGACTGGTAAAAGTCTGATCTGGAAAATACCGAAGCTGATCCTCCAATCAGAATTGAAAGACAGCTGGTGTTATCGCGATAACACGAGTTGTCTTTAGGGTAATATAACAAGACCTTGATAAATAGTCGACTATTTTTATTGCATCTAAATTTCGACTGTATTTTATAATAATTTAACGAGACATTATTTTGGCATTAATAATCTGATGAGAGCCCGAGAGCGAAGCTCGAGGGCTTTCATCTCTGATTATTAATGCCAAAATAATGTCGAGTAAAATTAATAAATACAAGAGAAATTTAGCAGCAATAAAATAGTCGACAATTAATGAAGGTCGTGTTATATTTGTGAAGATTATTTCTTGAATCTACTTCTTTATATCAGTCATATGAATGAATGAAAATTAAACAATTTGGAATAATTTATTCAAAATATCAAGAACAAAGCACAAAATCTAAACAAAAACAGCACCATCTGTATAATTTATCAATTGAAATTAAAGACACAATTATTGTATGTGACATTTCCACCATGCGTAATTTGTGACATTTGTTCAGCTTTTGAAGAACTTGCAGTATTAACTGTAGAAGGTCCACATTCATTCTGATTTCTCAATCTGTTCAAAATACCCTGGTGATGTTGTTCATCCATCTGCAAGTAAGGTTGAATTGAAGAAGTAGTAGCGTGACCAGTAATTCGAATGAGTTACTGCTCTGGTACTCCGGATTTTGCCAGTTGAGAAACTGCAGTTGATCTGCAAGAATGGTTTGTAATTTTCAATTGGTTGGTATCTAAACCAATAGACTGCTCCCAATTTAGTCCATTTTGAAAATTCGTTTTTCCAAACGGGCGAATTCTTGTACCACAATGAGTTTCCATTCTGCCAGAATGGATTTGGAGTTAGGAACAAGCGTGGACATGTGAATCCTGGTCCTCTTTTTCCAATCAATTCTGTGAACAATCTAACTGGACAGCACTGTGGGTTTTGTTAATTTTTAGTAAGCCACTTGCTGTCTGCGCATTTCTGGTTGCCTCCTTGACAGGTTTTTGTAAAAATTGGGTTGTATTCTATCCTACCTGATTCATTACCATCATTCTGAATTTCAAATTTGAAATGTGTAATCAAAGCTGAACAACCTTCGCCCCCACGCCACGCTAATTCTACTGAAGCCAAATAGTAAAATTTTTTTTGAAGTCCGTCTGGAGTTTTTTCATCGCATTTGTCAATAATAGCAAACATATTTTCTATACTTAAAGCCGTTGAACTCTGTTTCCGTTTTTCCTGATGTTTCTGCAATTCCCGTCTCTTGGCATTGCGTGCGTCTCGAGAGCTTTTGAATTCGCACGCTTGAAATGGATCTATTTTTATATTATACTTCTTGAAATAAATCTCTTGAAGAGTTTTAGCTGTAGAATTCCATATGCACTTCACAGTATATTCTTTATAATCTTGCCCATTTTTTTTTCATATTCCAGGCCCAGTCTTTAAAAATATCATTCAGTTTTGTGATTGGTGTCGACTCATTCAATTCATATTGACGATGCCCGCAAAATTTGGTAAACTGTTTCCATACGCTATTTTTACTCCTCACTGTTTTGTCAGGGATTGCACCCTCGATTATCCTATCTATCTCTTCATTTATAGTTTCTCCAAATCGATTCATTTTCAAATACTTATACAGCTTCAACATGATTGATTTTATTTGACGTTTAATATGTATTTATTTAGAGTACTGTCAGACGCTCAGGCTCCTTGATATGAGTATCATGCTGAATAGTCGGTGACTATTGTGCATCATGTAAATAGTCGCGAATAGAGCGTGTTGATTGGTCCTGTCAAACAGGAAACAAACGTATGATTGGTTGATGATTGATATTTAATAGACGAAAGAAATAATCAGAGAAATATCCGATGCAGCTAAGCATTTCAAATGATCCGACCCAAAATGGGAACCAAGCTGCTACTGTTACTATGGAGAAAGAAATAGCCGAGAAAGTGATAAAATAAGGTCGGATTGATCCACATCACAGCTAGAAAAAGAAGTCGCAAAGATGCTATGCCATCTATTTGGACACCGGAGAGAAAACTGCAAAGGAAATGTAGACGTGATGGTTCAGACCAATTTGCTTATGAAAAAGATTGAAAAAGGAGTTTGAAGCTGCCAGAGGACTCTCAGAGTCCCACAGGTATTTGTGCTAGGGCCTAACCTTCGGAACATGATCTATGATGACGTGTTGGATGATTTGACAGTAAAAAAAGTTTTTTCAGGAGGAAGAGTTGTTGGGTGATCAGGACGAATAAGTGCCGTCCAAGTTTTGGGAAGGAGGCTTTCTCATATTTCCAGATTCGTGGTAGCATGGTTCTAGTTCGTTCGATTGATAATCTATGTATTTATTTTTGGTAAATTTATGTTTATATATAGCATGAAGATATAACTTCCGTCTAATTTCCACTAAGACTTTTTTTAATTCGACTGCAGTTTCGGCTCTTACACCATTTTCCCAACACCAGTCATAATTCGGAATCAGCTCGTTGAGATGATACATTTGAGAAAAGTTTGCAATTTTTTGAAAAACTAAAATTTTCAGTGGATTTTGACGTTTTATTCCTTTTTAATGCCTAACCTCTCATCTAAGCATATGCAAACCATATATTTTTGGAATCATCATAAAATTTTGCGTATATAGTGTGAATTCTTTATGATTTTTAGGGGTCTATTCAGTGGGACTTTTATCAAGTATTCAATGTATTTTCGCCTTGAAAGTAACAGAGTATACTAATTTCATCATTTTGAATCGATTAGCGTTTGCGAATTTGATTTATCCTTAATCGTTCTCCAGTTGGAAAGTTCGTATTTTTGAATAAGAACACCATTTCTTTTACAAAATGTAGATTTTGTGGATATCTGCATTTTTTCCAATAAAAATCTTTTGAAATATTGTCAATTCGTCAACGAAATTTATTTTTGTAGAATGATTCGAAATCAACTCTTCGAGTTACATTTGAGGGACATTTGCGATTTTTAAAAATGGAAAATAAAGGGGCGAGTGAATTTTCGACGTTTTACTTGTGTTTTATGCTGAACCTTGTATTTAAGCATAAGTATACAAATCATATATGTTCGGAAGCAGCATGGAATTTACGTATATAGTGTGAATTTTGTGAGTATTTTTTTGCAGTAATCTTGAAATTCACAGAGTTCTCCAGTTGAAAAGTTCATCTGGAGTTAAGACGAGTCATTTTCCTTTAAAAATTGCAAAAAATTCACTAAAATTCGTGATAATATCATATGTTTCGCTGGTTTTCAGAGGAAATTTACTAAATCTTTGAAAGACAGGTGACTCAGACATTAATTAACTAAATGGCGATAATGGCAGACAAATTAGAAAATAATGGTATACTTTTGGTACCACCGTGCATACAGACGAAATTCTTAGAGGTACACTATGCCAACTAGAGCTCTTCAAAGACCTAGTTGGAGTCTCGAGTCGAAACTTCATGAAATAATAATGGAAAAAAAATATTATAAATGAAGGAAACCTGCTTTATTCTCTCAAGACTCGAATTTTTCTTATTTTCGTAAAAAAAAACTTAGAGTTTTAAACAGATATATCCTGCGTTCATTCATATATGATACTCTAACAAACTACCTTTTACTACTTCTACATTTTCTCAATGCCTCAACTGAACACTAAACATTTCAATTGTATTATGCAGCACAGACTACCGAGAAAAATCGAATGCATATGAACGTGGTGATAATTTGGTCTACAAACAGTATTGTTGACACCCAGCCAGTCCCTTTAATCTCGCCGAAGTTACGGTGCTAATTGGATTCAATTTGATGTTTGTTTCTGAGGAAAACATTGTGAAGACGTGATTCCTAGTATCATACACTGTAACATTTAGATGTTATTACTTTGAAGGAATCTAACAACTTTCGTCTATTCGTTCCATTTCATCCACCAGTGAAACCAACGGCATCCTGACAAACATACCTCCGGAAAAATTGTTCGCAAATTGGTGACAAAATTTCACGAATCAGGTTCGGTTTATAAAAAAATAGGCAGCATGAAAATCGAGTACCTAATGAACCCACGGAGATAGCAGTATTGGGGCAAGTTGCAGTAGATAGTACGCTAAGTAAAAGACAATCGGCCATTGCGACGAGTGTGTCTCATACTAGTCTCCAACGGGTATTGAAAAAAATACAAATTCTATCTCAATAAAATTTGCTTAGTGCACGGACTAAATGAAGACGACTTTGATCGTCGCTTGCAATTTTGCAGAGTTATGAGTGAGCTAGCGTTAAACATTGGGAACGATCCCGCATACAATGAACAGGAACTGATAGTCCAACAAGACGGAGCTCCTGCGCATTACTCCCAAAATGTGCGCATTTTTTTAACTGACACGTCTCCAGGATGATGGATAGGACGACGAGGCCCAATTGAATGGCCATCTCGGTCACCCGAGTTAAGTCCTTTAGATTTTTTTTGTGGGGACACATTGTATACCATCAGACACATTAGAAGAGTTGCAGAATGTTCGACAACGATTTGAAAATAATTTGTACCACTGTATGCAGGTTTGGCGGAAAGCAATTCTAGCATTTACTTGACTAATAAATAAGTTTTAAATTACAATTGAATCAATTTTTGCAATTTTCGTCACATGGTAATGTTGGAGTTTCAACGCTCCATATTTTCTAAAAGAGTGGATCGATTTTCAAAAACTACGCACCACTGTATACGGAAAGACAAGCCCCTTCTACTTGAGGTATCACTTGAGCCCCATTCCCATTTTAAAACATTTTTGGGATGACACCCCTACTTAGAGGGTTGAAAGTGTCACTATGCTTTTTGCGTCAAACTGTGCCACCCTGACATTCTTGCCGTGTTTTTGGATTTTGCCAAAAAATTCTTTCCCATCCTGTAATGTCTTGCGAAACCCTTTGATGGGCCACCCTGTATAAAACGATTATACAATAAATAACCATAATTATTTGTCAAAAGGATCCATTTTTGTTCAAAGTACTTATATATTTCAGAGACTGTCTTGTATGCATTGAAAATGCATTGAAGCTGAGTTAAGAAACAATTTGTCTGAATTTTTTTTTCTCCAGTAGAAATCCAATGAAATCAATTAATTTGAGGTCATTTGATTGAACACAACCAATCAATACAACATTATACTGAAAACAGATCTCATGGGCTGTTTTCACTCTACCACGTTGCTATGTATACATTTTAATTTATTTCTATCACATAGCCGTGGTAAAATTAGCTTGGCGAGGTGGGGAAGCTGCTGCTTGCTTGACTAACTTTTTTCGTATCGAATCAAACAACGACGGTTCTGTAAAAATCGAGCTGAATATAACCCTGTATTCAGCAAGACGTGTCAAGGTGGTTCAAGAACGCGTACTGAAAGCAAATTTTTAGTAGAAAACAACAACAGCAACATTTGTTCCGTCAGATTATTTAAAAAATTGATGTCAAAAAGGGGCCCAAATATTAAAACCAACAGATTATTCCTAAGAACAAATCATCACTGGAAAGCCGAAAATGACCACTGGTATGATAATATGCCTATTGGAAGATACATGATTCAAAATTGGACAAAATCGTCTCCCGAAGCGATTGGCTGAATACCAAGGAAAAAAAATTACTAATCATTCCAATAGATCGACCGAGGTCAGTCGAATGGCCAAAAGTGGTGTACAAGAGCAAGAGCTTATAAAAATTGCGGGTCATAGCCAACATAATTGACGAAGAACATCAGTTATAGGAACTAACACGTATGGCTCTTCATTTAAGTTTTCTAATTGTTCTTTCGTTAATTGCACCTTCAAATAGATTGTTTTTGCTCTGTATTTTTTCTAGAATTAGCAAAAAAATTTCTATCCAACTAAGCGTCGAACATTGATAAATGCTCGAACATTTTTCAACAATTTTCTCGCTTATATTCCACAGCCCTCTCCTGTTCTGTTTTCAAGCAACAAGCTTTCGAAATCTGATATCGAACTTTTTCTTACAATTATCAATGTCCTTGGGATATTACTACTGAAAATGAAACTGGAATGGTGAATGCTGTAAATCATCGTTCTCCTCCATAGCTGTTTCTGCATATTGCACGCCAAATATTTCATACCAACGGGAGGCCTAATGAGTTAATGAAGTAGCCAATACTTTGAGATAATTATTAAATGAACTCATTTGTTCAGTAGATATTTATTTGTTTAAAGTAACCCCAATAAATTATTCTCAACCGGTAGTCAACACTCAGGTAGAAGTCCTTTGTCAAAGGCAATAAAGTCTTAACTACACCCCAAGGAAATTTAACAGCTTCATTGTTCTTTTTAATAGTGCATAAATCATTTGATGTCATAGCTTTCAATATAAATTATATATTGTGTAATATCCAAATGTAGAGGAGATTCCAGAAAACGGTTCATAATAATGAAAAACTTCTGAAATATTCTGAAATGTTCTCAATTCATGGAAAACTAAAAAAAAACCTCCACTACATTAAATAACATTCTGAGTGAGTTTTATGGATGATAAAACTTGGGACTCAAATAGTTTGTGGCTCAATTATTGAATCATTCTGTATGTCTTTTTATCCTATGTTCCATGATCTGCAGCCAAATGAACGATAATCTACTGTTCAATTACGCACTTGCAATTGGGTCTTCTTGAAATAACGTTGCACAAATATCTGTCAGATGTAGTTCAACGTCCGTCGTGGTATTAGCCAGGGAAGTAGTTGTTTTCCGACAGATATTCGTCTCATTTTTCCACCTGGTGGAAACGTGTGGAGAGAAAGGGTACGTCGCAAATTTTTTCGAACCTCCTCGAATTGAAACAGCTAGAAAACAAAAAACTGTCCACAAAATTTCATATTCATTTTAAATTTAGTAAAACAACATACTGTGAGAGGCCTAGCTTTTACCAGTTTTGATAGGAAGGAAACAATAACAGACAGAAGAAATTTGAAAAATTGAAAATTAATAAAATAGTCTATAAACAGGACAAAACAAGTAGATCCAAATGATAGGTGAACAAGAATTGTTTAGCTTCTGAAAAGTAACTGCCAAATGAATAAAGATCAGTATTGTTGGATTAAGTTTTTTCAATAATTGTAAAAGCAGAAAAAAGTGTACTTAGTTTTTTAAAGTACACTATTTTCTACTATTACAAAAATTTGACAAAAATCCTTAGTGCTTAAAAAAAGAGTGTGGTGACCAAGGAGGTATAAAACAAGTGGAAAGGAAGCCTGGAAAAAAATTTAAAGAACAAAGATTGAAAATTTTAAAAACCAGAATTAGTTTGATACCAAAAAGCCTACGTTACTCATAATAGAACAATCACAGCAGAATTCTTTGGAAGGCGACCAATTGCGACCTTCATAGTAACAACACACCAAGTATTCCCTAAATTTTATCAATATTTGAAAGAACCACTTCACTTAACAAGAGAATAATCCCCCTTAAAGACAGATTAGTGCAAAACCTTTATTCGAATAGAAATATAACTAAACCTCACTTTGAACCAATGAATCAAAGAACTTCCAAGAGGTTTGTTACACAGTCTAATACATAATCATAAACTGAAGTCAGCATTTTTTTATGTCTATGGTTTGCGAATTTGATTTAATTTGTTTAAGACACTAGAAAAAGAGATAGAGTTATCGTTTGGAAGAATTATCATCAGAGCAAAAAGGTATAAAATTGAGAATTTGATACTTGCTACCCAAACAAAAGAAAACTAACAAATTTGGTACCAATTTTGTTATCCTTTTACTACAATATTGCATGTTTTTACTTTGACATCAAGAAGCAGACGAAAGCCAACGCTACAACTCTCCAAGCCTAAAAGGTAAAAGGGCTACAAACTAAAGGTATAAGTATAAGTGGGCGAATCTATTTTATGTACTAACTAAATTGTATAAGTACTATAATTTTTCAACAACTATTATCACTACGATTTCATTACCAAAATAAAGCATTTGTGCGAAAGCTATTTCCACAACATTGCATTATATTACACAATATATTCCAGTGAATAGTGACAATCAGTGTACTGAAATTTGCAAAATAATTTGAAAAAGATAGTCATTACATTAAAATCGCATTCAGACAATGAAAATAAATAAATCTTACTTATGAAACAAAACTAAATCGAACCTTACATTGGTTATATCGAATAGACAACTAACTGGGATGGTACTCGGTACTTGGGTACCAATAAACGTTAAACGATAAAGAACCACCGCTGAGTTGAGAAGCAGCAGGATAAAGTACACAAAGCATGCTTTTGCGGGCAACCGAAGAATTTTGATGAGCTGCTGCTCGATCGTGGCAATCTAGGAATATTCAGTTATGGGTTTCAAATTCTACGAGGGTTGGCTGCTATTTTGTGAGGATTGTGTCAGCTCTTGATACAAATTTGATGGTGAGACTCTAGCAACAAGATTGAAAATTCCACCAGATAAAACTTTATAGGATAATAATACAACTGCATTATTTGCTATAAATCAAAACGACAACTCCGATATAAGCGCGGCCATACAGGGTTTTCAAAGTACGTGCGATTTACACGCATATGCATTTTTGACCCATGTTTCTCAAAACTGCATGACCATTCACATATGTTCATTTCACTTGCGTTTCTATGATGCCCTTTCGTTGTACTTGAAGAAATATGTAGTGACAAGACTCTTTTTTCAATTCCAAAGCTCTGATGATGACAAATCCATATAAGATATTGCCCTTTCAATGTTGAGTTGAATATTCTCTTTGAACCAGAACACATGACATACTTCCCTACACAGCCTTCTCAGATCAAGTAAT
The DNA here is from genome assembly GCA_958502065.1 of Chrysolina americana. Classification (NCBI taxonomy): domain Eukaryota; kingdom Metazoa; phylum Arthropoda; class Insecta; order Coleoptera; family Chrysomelidae; genus Chrysolina; species Chrysolina americana. The sequence goes on along the minus strand of OY293416.1, from coordinate 8,789,794 downwards.
ACGACTAGATTTTCGTAAGGCTTTCTGACTCAAATAAGTTTGTATACAATAAAAATATTGGAAAACTAAATAAAACTTTATCAAGATTAACAGTAATAACACGGCCAGGTTTTTGTTCGACTACAAGAATACTAATTGGGTCCCGAAGGTGCTTAAATAGACCAACAAAGATCAGAAATCAGCTAATAAATAAATAAACTTTAACATATTCGATGAAACATGGTCTAAACAGAAAAGTTTATATAAGTTAGTGAGTAAAGTGATACTTGATGAGTAAAGAAAATGAAATTAGTCGTGAAGATATTGAAATGGAAACTCAGACCCTGACATCCACTATACAAACCGCAAGGAATGCTTCTACCAGAAAGATCGAGGTTAGAGAAATCCGGAATATCTTGACACCGCTTGTCGAAAGATGCCACCCGTAAAAGGTGGAAAAGAACGGGAAATCCGGTCCATAGATAGGAAGACTATGCTCCTCATGGGCAGAGGAATCAACGATCTGGTCAAAAAACACATTAACAAGGTATGGCAAGATAAACTGGAGAAGACGGACGTCCGAGACAACTCTTTGTGGCGCATGTCAAAGCGCATTCAAAGGCGCTTTGAACACGTGCAGTGAAGGATCCCCAGAAGGCCAAACTGTTTGGAGATTACTTCAGCACTGTACACCAGAAGACACCTGACGTCAATGAGGATTAGGTGAAGTGCTCAAGGCGCGCAAGTCGCGTAACTAGCTTAGGCGAGATATCTGCTCTCCCATTGGGCTCTAATTTATTCGCCAAAGTCATGGTGAACAGTAAGGAGCTGTTGGACGCCGTCAAAAGACTTCCAACACGAAAGGCACTAGTCCAAGATAGTACTGATGCAGTTTTGCTCCCAAGAACCTCCTGCGAAAGTCTCTGATTCAGTTGCTACACAGAGAGGGGTAACGAATTGCGACTAGAATACTCTCGCTTGGCCCTGGGGCAGGACTCAGCAAGTTATCAAGGTATCATCTGCTACAACCATGCACTGAAGTTATTTGGAAACACATGTAGTCTAGGAAGCTTTAAATCAGAACTATACAATCATCTAGTACAAAATGCATTCTTCTCTGTTAGCTAGCTAGCTATCATCCAATTTCGCTGCTTAGCGTGATTGCTAGAGTGCTGGATGAAATCGGCCCCAAAAGGCTCTTGATTCTTGAAGTAAGATTGAAGCTCATCCCGGATGTGCTATTTGGATTCAGTATAGGTGATGATACGACCTCATAGGTGGTCCATACTGTATACGGGATGAAAGAGGTCTTTCATCAAGGTCTCAACACAGTCATGGCTCTGTTGAATATGGAAAAGGCCTTCTATGGCGAAAGAAAAGACCGAGATCGTTAACTTCTTGAAGATGATTCGCTTCTCGAAGCTCGCTCCTCGAGGGTTGAGGATCAAGGATAAATTCGTGAGAAAACTTGTACCTATGACATTCCATAATCAAATAAATCTGGCTAAACAGATGGTGGGGCTGCCTTTAGGTGATCTTACCCACTGATAGTTAGGAATTCTGAACTGAATGTAGCTAACAAATTGCTAATCCATAAACAAATTTTAAGACTTATTTCCGACGTATACTAAAAAGAAATCATATAACTTTCACAAATATTTCTTACCCAGAAGCCCTTTGACGAGCAACTTCACTTGCATTAGGGAGTATGACAACGCTCCCCGTAAACACATATCGAGCTCTGGAATTTCAGACACGATACGAATAACTGGGCCCGTAAGGGGCAGACAAGAGTATAAGTGAGACCAATTTCTGAACCCGATTTTTAATTGTGAGATTTTTCCGAGATTATACACCATACTGCCAACATCATCGATTATTTTCGTCCAGTTTCCGTATTGAATCACATCATATCCACGCATAAGCTTCGCAGGAGGCGTGGAATCAGTCCGAAATCGACTTAGTCTCGAAGTATTTACGGACCAGCCCGCCATCATCGCGGGGGCCGTCTCAAGTGTCTCCCTAGGAAGATCAGGGGTCGGCTTGGCGTTGCAACCGAGGGATGGACTGGTGACGGTTCATCGCTCGGTATACAATTGGCTGTACGGATCTTCAATCTTACGATATGGTGCTGTTGAGGCTGAAGAAATGATTCATGCATATATTCTAAGGCTAATCAATTGTAAAACACTACCAAACAAAAATAAATGAATTTGAATTTGGGTCATTCAGAGCCTTCAGTTTTGGAATCGAAGCACAGTTCCGTCACTTTGTGAGTTCCTCAGCCGTATGTGGGTGTGCGGCTTTCGGCCGACAAAACATCGTGGATGACCGTCCTGAATTCCTCGGTCGAAATAAGGAATTGCTCACGATGGTGCCGTCACACACGAATCGACGTTCAATCCACGAATTCGAATGCCTCATATGCCCGTATAAGCGAATTTCCATAAAATAATGTAAAAAAAATCGAACAATTTGTAGCGCGTACACAGAAACGATCTTTATTCGTTTCAGCTGGTATAATTCACCTTGATTTATCGTGAAAATAGGCATTCGGTATCTGAATTCAACACTGCCAGGAAGGCAGTTTGTCCATATGCGTCAGCAGCGCGGTGCCCATATGGGGAAGCCGAGTGCCTATTCTGCGAACACCATCCACCTGACTAGAATTCCTGCGATTCCAGTATAATTATCACCGTTCTTAATTGCGTTCGACGCCGATATACCCTTATCGGCCGGGTAGATGACGCAAAAAGCTACAGCGTGCTTTATTAGAACGCGCGCTTTTTTCGCAAATCACTACTTTTGCCGTGTATCGTTCGGGATTCGTAGCGAGTGAGTCGCTGTTGAAGCTAATCATGCTGTTTTTCTCGATCGCGAATGACAATGGAAATTACGAGATTCAAGGATATTTATCGCGTGCTAGTAATACTTGCTTCGTTGTCTTGCAGACCACCTGTGTAGCGGAATTTGGATTACGGCAGTGACATCGCGACAGATATCCAAAGCAAACGCTTTTCTACCATTCCATTCCATAGAAATTCCATTTGTCCAAGATGCAAAACAGTTATGAGTAATTTACACCTACAAATACTAATAAAAAAGTACAGTAGCCTTCAATCTGTGCAGAATGTGCGAATAAAATTGATAGCTACAACCACAAACGACTACATGGCTCTATGCTAGAGCTATCAGTCCTATTCAGGTGACCATCAGGAAAGAAAGGAAGCCTCAAAGAGTGTTATGACAGTTCTTGAAAAATCATTTGAAAACTTGTCGACAGAAAAATTGAGACCTGCTAAGAGTTTTATCAGAAGTGAAAGCGACATCTTTGATTCAACAACAACAGGAAGAACTGGCCAAGCCCATCCGATTCGGCAACCACCAAGAAGAGTTCCATTTCCAAAAAAAAAAAACAGCATATCTGGTGGACATTTTGGAGTGAATAAAACCTTTGTGATTTTACTGGGTCCAATGTCGTGAAGATGAAGAGAGATGGTGCCGAAGATGTCCGAAGTGTGAAGCAAGCAAAGGTCCCAAGACAAGATCCAGAGGAGAAATGAAACAATACAATGTAGGTGCTCCCTTCGAACGAATCGCCACCGATGTAGCCAGATCGTTTCCGATGACGAATGCTGGCAACAAATACATCCTCGTTGCCAAGGATTACTTTAGCAAATGGGTTGAAGCTTATGCCTTGCCTAATCAAGAAGCAAGAGCTCTGGTGGATAACATGTTTCCAAGGTTTGGAGTGCCAATGGAGCTTCCGATCAAGGAAATAATTTTAAATCGAACTTATTCAAGGAAGTTTGTGAATTGATGAGAATAAGCAAGACCAGAACAACGGCCCTCCACCCACAGTCTGATGGCATGGTTGAAAGGTTCAACAGGACTATTGAAGAACATCTTTCCAAAGTAGTAGAAGAGCACCAAAATCTTCCACTATTCTTGCTTACTCCAGCCAGCATTATCTTCGTTTGCCCTGTGACTTGGTGTTTGGATCACCAAGCTCTGAAGAAAAGGAGATACAGGATTATGCAGACGAGATAGTTTGAATGGAATCCACGATTAAAATATTGAAGATAACCAGTGACAGAATGAAGACTCGATACGATCTTAAGGCCAATACTGGTGGATTTAAAGAAGGAGATCGAGTATGGCTGTACAATCCTCGTCGTAAAATAGGAGTGTATCCCAAATTAACACCATCTTGGGAAGGAGAATAAACGACGTGGTCTATAGGATTCTACGCAGCCCGAGAGCGACACATCGTTTGATAGGGACGATCAAAATTGAGAGGGGGATAATGTCACGAGATTGATAATAATCCCTTAGCTACTCCGCTGAGTCGATTTCGCAAGCGTGTCGTCGATAATTGATTCCTGGAAATTTGCAGAAGATTTTCAGTATTGAATATTCGGGACAACGGAAGTATCTATCGCGAATGATCTAGCTACACTACTTGAGTATATAAGGACGAAACATTTCACTCAAAAAAGTTTTTATGAAGAAGTGATAAGCAGTATTTGAAGAAGTACATAAGTGTTTGGAATATTCAGCTAGTTGTATAGATCTAAGTGTTTTATTAGTCAGTGAAGTAGTTGTTTGTAGTGAAGTTAGAAATAAACAGGTTAGTAGTGTGCTCGGCTTATTATTTAGAAAAATCTTAACACTATGATAACGCACGGGACACTGGTATGGTAGCCAAGGACCAAGCAGGTAGGAGTGGTTCGACGACTCAGAGCACTGCAAATATAAGCATGTCTGAGTGCCACCGGGGCCATGAGAACCACCCCCATAGCCGCAGAGGTCTTGCTCAACCCGCCTGCGTTAAACACATACATACAATGCGAAGCCACGTCAGTCACAAGCCTAGGGAGTCTTATAACGGAAACAGGGCTAGATGGAGAACTCTGAAAGATTTCAAGGGCACACACAATAGATCTGAAAAGGTCGCGGTGTAGAGGCTTGCAGCACGAGCGCCCCAAACTAATCTTATCTCCATAAATTTCAGCAGGAGTAGTCCCGAAGTGTTCAATAACTGCACTGGTGATAACATCATACAAAGGCGGTGATATTAAAAATATAGTCGCATTCATCAGGTTGTTCTCAACAACAATTGGAGATTGAATGGGGAGTACTTTAACGATCAGTGCTTGGCCCCATTCTCCTTTCCATCTACGATAATGGCCTAGCCTTAATACAGTGTGCCCAGGATGACGATGAGCAGCATTAGGAACTCGGTAACCGTAAGAGTTATAAAATAGGTCAAACGGAAAAAAAATTGCGCAGGTGAGGGGTCAAAAAACAGATGTAAGAAAAGTAAAAAAAAAATTACTTCGGGGAAAAAAACGAAACTTGGCGATTTATTTTTTAAGTTATTTGAATAGTTTTGAAAAAACTGAAGGCACTTTTTTAGCTCTAAGTCAAAGTCAAAACATACTTCATTGTCAGATGTTATAGAAAAGCTTATTGGCTTTAGATAATGTTGAAATTGAATTAAACTAAATTGATAATAATAAAGTTCACACAATCTCAGTACATCGTTTGTAAGAAACTATTATCAGAAAGCAAATAGAATCAGATTTCTTTTCAATTCAAAACTTAGTGTAAACTTAGATTCAACATGAGAGGTGAAACACTTCGTATATTCACAAAAATGGAACATACATCGAAACTTCTTTCTGGAACAATTCGCACGATGTGCTAAAAATTTGCAGAAAAATCACACACGCAATTTGAAGTATTCCAGGCCAAATTCTGAAAGTAAGTTTGCATTCGGTTGCTAACACATTATAAATCTTTTCAATTTCACAGTATCAAGATACCGTCGCGATACTTTAGGTATTCGCCATAATAAATAACTGCCATCAAACTCAGCAAATGATATAAGATAGCCGCTTGAGAGCTTCTTATAGCAAGAGATCGCTATTCGCATCAAAGAATGCTGCGATCCCTCTCTATTTACGAGGGAAACTTGATAGGTTCGACAGTAGTTTAACTATGACGAAATAGATAAATCATAATAGGTCAATGCATTTACTCTTATTTGAATAATCCTGCAAGAGATATTGTTGAACTACTACTGGTACCTTCAACAGATGTTGTTGTTGGTTGATTATTTTTATTCCGCTTACTTTTTTCTACACTTTTGCGTTTTCAGAGATTACAGAACATTGAACATTGGCAGGCGTTCGTCATAATTCTAGGTTGTGTCGACTCCTGCTAGTTCGCGCAACACATTCAGTGAGATGCATGTCACTATTTGTGACGAAATGTAATGCTTTTCACCTCCGATAGTCTCAATATCTGCGATTTCAAAGATTACAGAACATTGGGCAGGCGTACGTCATAGCTGATCTATGAACTCTTATGATATTTAAAATATTCAAGTTGATGTGCCCCCCGCGCCATCTATGAAGCAATTACAATGTATTTATTCCAAAACGTAGAATCGGTTATACCCTCCAGAGGTTTTTTTTTAAGTGTGTACGTCAAGTAACAAGGGAGCAGGGCATTTAAAAGTTGCACTCTATTGTAGGATCTAATTTGCTGATGAAACCTGATAAAACCATACTGGTTTGGACCAAGAAAGGTCCATGAATCAGTTTTGAAAAGGCAGCAGAAGCGTCTGAATTTATAACGACATTTGATCCTACACAAGTTGGAAAAGTATGTGTACGTAGAGAATATGAGCATATACTTGAATCCTGAGGGTTTGTTATTTACTCTAACAGTTCTATCATTGAGATAAAAGTAGCAGGATATAATAATAATTATAATATGATGGCATTCTTCATCTTGACGAATATTTCAACGATTCGAAAGAAAGATTCATGTCCAACAGAACCATGAAAATGTTTTGTTGTCCTTTGAGATATTGCACAGTTTCTTGAATAAGACTTTAATGGAAAGATGTTTCACCTTGTAGTCCTCGCAACATTGACGATATTCATGGTAATAGCAATGGAAATGGTAGGTATGGATGGTGACTGATGCGCTGCGACCTAATTACATCTATTGTGCCCCATCTTCTTCTGCTATTTCAAGGTGTTCTCGTTTACAGTAGCCCCTCAAGCCCCAATTCCTTGAACGATTTAAGGATTTTGAGGGGGTCTATCCGTGGTATTTCTCCCACAGTCAGCTGGTGTGATCCCAGTATATTCAATCTCTTGTGATGTACAGCATAACACTCCATCAATATATGGTGTGGTGTTTCTGGAAGTTCCCCACAGAATCTGCAGGTGCTGTCCTCCTCTAAGCCTAGCTTCCTTAGGTGTTCTTTGAGTCTGCAGTGCCCCGTCAGAAATCCCGTGATTATATTTAGGCTAGTTTTGCTGAGGTTAATCAGTGTCTTCGATCTTGCTCGGTTGAAGTTGCTGAGGAGATCTTTGGTCTGCCTTAGCCCTGGAAGTCTTTGCCAGTATGTTGCTCTCATTGCTTCTTCAGTTTTATCGTGTTCCTCTTGAAAGTAAGATTTTTCAAGTCCGCAGAATGGTTCTTGACCGATCAGTGGCGTTGATGCTCCTTTTCGTGCCAGGGTATCTTCTTGTTCATTGCCGTCCACTCCGACGTGCCCCGGCACCCAGAGGAGGATCATCTTGTTGTTCCTCCCTAGATCATCAAGTTTGTCTAGGCATTCCCAGATCATCTTTGAGTTGATGTTATATGACCTCAACACTTTGATGGCTGCTTGACTATCGGAGAGGATTGTGATTTCCTTGTTCCGGTATTTCCTGTCGAGGTTGAATTGAATGCACCTTTCTATGGCGTGAATTTCCGCTTGAAAAGTACTGGGGAACTAGTCCATGGGTTCGAAATATTTGGTGCGAGGCCCAAAGACTCCTGCTCCAGTTCCGTCTGGAGTTTTGGACCCGGCCATGTACCATGTTATGGTATTCTTTCCCAGTGCTCGAATGGATTCTATGCTCCATCCACTCTTGGTATTTAATTCCGTTCGAAAAAATATCTCAAAACTAAATTTCCTGGTAATTTCATCAGATCGGCATGGTGTGCACTTTCGGTGGGAGTTGAGACCTTTACGTTTGTGTGCTGTCCCTTTGAGTCCGACTTTAGCCAACCTAAGGTTTGCTCCCGAAGCAGTTCTCCTCACCATGAGATGGAGAGGAGTGGGGTCCAGAATTACCTCTATTGCTGCTGTTGGAGTCGACCTCATTGCTCCTGTTATACAAAGGCATGTTAGTCTCTGCACTTTCTCCAGGATTTTCTTTGTTATGGCCAGTTCGGTCCTGCCGTGCCACACTACTGCTCCGTAGGTGATCATTAGGTACTGATGGGTTACAGCTCCACGTGTTTCCAACAATGTTCCTGCACACCATCAGTGATGATGACGATTTTCATACAATGTTGTTCTGTCGAAAAGGAAATCCTATGATACCTACCCTGTAGAGATTATGATTTTTATATATTTTTTTTTAGATGTAAGAATCTAATTACAAACGCGTACTTTTCTTACGTTATTGAAATGATTGCATCTTAATTAAACTGAAATTTGTACCGATACAATTTTATAAAACTTCAATCAGAATAACAAAAACATGCAGTCAGTCCGATACCTCGTATATAGAACTAGTTATCTATCGTCATCCAATACATCAAAGTCACATATAAATGTGTATCTGGATTATCTAACACCTATCGATCAACAAAAATGTCTCAATTTATGTGTTCACAGTCTAGCGTAGGAAAAAACATGAATTAGTTGACCAATAACAATCCCACAAAGTCATTGTAGGAATTCAAACGGGTTTCATTAGTTTTTAGCTGTGGCGTTGAGGTCGTTATAGGTGTAAATTCAAAATACATTCATCGATTACGTAACAATATTTATTTGGTTCGCTTTAATTGGTTTTCTGTGTTGGCTGGATTTTAAGGGAAAATTAATGTACTTCTTACAATTACAATCGTCAACTACCGTTCATGCTCTAATTGATATAAATGTTCGTGCAACAAATTAATTAAGTTCCAGCAGGTGTAATTGGAATTTATTAGGAGCGATTGGTTTTAGTGGTATCGATAGGTGGAGTCTATAATTCAATGTGGGTGATTTGTTTACTCTTTCTCAGCGATAATCAAAGTCAGCAATGAGACAATTGAAATGAAGACTTTTTCCACCAACAGAATTCAGTGGCGATTGAACAAAAAAATCCAAAATTGAAATCGGGCGAGCGAGCTGGTCATTGGATGGGACCGTCATTTTTGTATAAAACTGAACTGTTATATAAGAAATTGAGAAAAGTTTCAAATTGGGTATCATTCGATCGCCAATGCCATTAAAAATTATTCAAAATGAAAAACCCACGCCAAAAATAATAATGTCAGCTTTTCTGTATCAGCCCAGGTTATGCCTTTGTGTAAGTACACTTATATAAGTTGACGAAGTAGATTTTTATCATCATAACTATCTTTATTCAGAATATCGTCTGGTCTCCTTTAAAGGGTGGTAAAAAATACATTGCCAAAGTTGAAGGGATGATTATCATATCCAGTAGCATCTCAGAAGGCACCTTCACCAATTTTTTCGACACAAATCTGAAATTTTTGTATTCTTTTCTTACTATTAGATTAACAACCTTTTTCCATAAACATAAAAATAATATAATAAATAATTTGAGATACTAATCCATGAAGAACTGGGGTGTACCAGTTATTTCTTATTCATATCGATAGTCTATTTCAGTGTTCGAAATTGTTATTGAAATGGGGACAAGCAACTTAAAAAATTGGGTTTTATCGATTATTACAAAATGTTTCAATTGTTGTTCATGGACAGGCAATAAAGAGATTTTTATTGATTTACACAAAAATAATATTTTGAATTCTTTCGTTCAGATTAATCGTTTTCAATGGAACAAATTACGTTATTTATTGCTGTAGCTTGTTTATATGAGAGCAAATGTGCCATGGAGGGAAAACAGTTTTTTTTTTAAATTGACTTTGGCATAATTGACATATCCACCTATTTCGACACAGTGTATAGGTACGTAATTTTTTGAAGTGTTCTTCAGCTTTTTCCCATTGTTATTTATTGAGAAATAAAGAACTACTATTATTATTATTATTATTATCCCTTCAACATTCAGTCTAGATTCCAGCTGAACCAACGCAGCCCGACGTTTTTGTGAAATGATATCTCTTTAATTTTCGTCATATTCAGATGTAACGACTATAAAACAATGTAAACTGATAGCGATCAGGTGCACCAGACCGACCAGGTGTTCCTCGAACTAATCAGGTATCAAGGAGCGGACCGGTCTCATTAGATCACCTTGACGAATTGTAGGTGTAACTTTGAAGAATTTCTACCTTATTACCGAAATCATCCGTGATGAAGAATGTTGAACTCGGTGGAAAAGAATGGATGCCACAGCTTTTGATCAACGGTCGGCAGAATGTATTTTTTCAATAATAAATGATAGATATCAAATTAGGATTGGTAAGAACCTTCACAAGGGGAGCAGTTAGAGTAAATCCCCACTTTCCGTGTAAAATGTATTTATTTTTTTCACACAGATTTTCTACAAGAAATCTTATCTCCGTGTAGAAGAATTGATTGAACATTTTTATCTTAGATTTATCAAGAAATTGTATTCATGTTGTTAAGTCAATGGATCGTTCAAAATATACAATGGATTTTCTTTCTGTAAGTGAAAATTGCAATAATCTCAAAATTGGCAAAAACTACCTAAAATTTGAGGCAAAAGAATATAAATTTCATGACAAAATTTTCATAGATCTAAAGTTTCAAGAAGAAAAGGAAATATCAAATATCACGGAAACGAAATTGGTGCAGATTTCAAATGAGAAATTAACTTTTTTATACAACCCTTTACGTCATTTTGTTATGGAATACCTTCAGCGAAGTGTGATTTCCGTCAATAAGTGAGAGAAATTCTCATAACGTTAATTTTCGTTTGTGGTGCCGGAAGTAAAATTTATATTTTCAATCATTTCCCGCCCTTATATAATGTTTTGAAGACTTTAAATTATCAATGAACAAAGACAGGAATGATTTCTATAATTAGAATGCATTTATTTACTTTAGTTCAAGTGAAAGCCACATAGACACGTGAAAATACCGTTAGATTCAAATAAGTAGGTATTTAAGTAACAAGTGCGTTATATACATCCTAACGCCCGATCATTTTTAGTTTTTTAGGTTATCATGATTTCAGATTCTGACAGTGATTTAGATTTTTCTAATACACCACCAGAAATAGCAAATGCAAATGATACTTCTTTAGATTTATTACCAGTAAAATATAAAAAATATATATAATAATAATAATAATGATGTCCAGCTTATGCGGTCTCAGCCTATATCCACAGGCATAACGCGGCACTATGAGTGTTGTTCTACCACCTACGACACTCGCATGGTATAGACGAGACACCGGTGTTGCCTCATGCTCCGGGGGATATTGAGTCCGTTGTGGAGAATGAGAAGTGCCGAATCTATTGGAACTACTCATTCCCCACGCTCAGGCAAATACAAGCCGATAAGCCTGATGTAGTCCTCCTCGACCATAAAAGTAGGACGATTTTCGTCATTGAGTTTTCAGCTCCTGGCGAAACGAAAAGCGTCCGAAAAGAGGAGGAAAAACGAACTAAATATCGAGATCTACTCTTTGAACTCCGCACGCTTTACCCAAACCATTCTGTCAAGATGGTGGTTCTGATAATAGGGGTCCTTGGTGGAATGATGGACGCACTGCTCTCAAACTTGAAAATCATACCGGCTTGCCATGATATGGCAGAAAACTTAGCCGGAAGAATGCAGAAAGCCGTAATACTTGGTTCCCTCCTCCTTCTCAGGGCACATGACTCTCGGATCCAGTAATCACTCACCCCACGGACGTGGGGAGTGTTTATTGGGGTTAATGACACACCAAAAAAAATTAAAAATGATTTGTCATTTGTACATGAAATCAGAACTGTGACAAATGTTTAAACAAATAAACAGGTTAATTACTGAAGCAGTAAAAAATTTACCGCTTGTTTAGTGATGACTAGTTGACATTAAGTAGTAAGAAGTTAGATTATAAATAATTCAGTAAGATGAACACATATTAAACAATGATTGAAACACTGATTGAACACTCTAATAATTGAAATAGTGATATTAATTTCTCAGAAACATTTTTTTTATTGACTATTTCCAAATATAAATAATTAATTGTGGGCATTCTGACCAACAAAGTCCTGAAAGAACAATCTTCCTTTGTCGGAAATCCAATTTTTTATTTTACTTTTGAATTTTTTTGGTTTAAAACAATGTTTATCGTTTGTGGTAAAATCTGATAAGAGTCGCGGTCCGAGATACGATACATTATTTTGTCCAATTGCTTTTGTTACAGCGAGGAACATACAGGTTTTCTTTGTTTCTTGTGTTGTGGGTGTGGGTAACTTGTTCTAGTATATGGAAAATTAATGCAAAACTCATAGATGAGAGAGTTACTAATCACGTTAATTCATCAAAATTGTGCGTATTTTGGATGGTTCTCAAAAAATTTAAGTTATCGAAGCTATGGTCTACGCATTCGATGTTTAAAAACATTTTATCGATTGAAAATAATTTCGATGTCAGTAAATATTCCAAGTTACGTTCCAGATGAACGAAAAAAGCGTTTTTCAAGAGTATTTATTTTTTCAAAAACCAAACTTTTGTCATTTCGGAATAGTAACTAACGTTCAGAGATAAAAAGTTTTGAACTGTTAAGTGAATGATACAAAAAGAAAAATTAATGAAAGTTGTTGACATAGAATGAGGAGAAAACGTTTACGAATCTTATAGACAAACGTTTCTTAATGATTCAACATGAATGTATTTTATCAAAGAAAATTTAATTGTGCAGTGTCTGTGCCTAATTTTGTTGGAATTTCTATATCTCTCAGAATACTTGTCTTGCTATATTATTGGCGGATCACCAGGATCCTGCACTGTAAAGAAATGCGGAAAATTTCGGCCTTATTACCACGCTTTCTCGATAACCACGAGAAAGCGAAAATTGCTTCCCTTGCCGATGGAATCACAGTTGACATCTTTATGAACCGCTTACTTGTTGACGAGATTCATTGTGAAGATTCTTGCAAAGAAACTTACGATAGCCACGACGTTATTTCCTGCAAGGAATTTGTTCTAATAGTGGAATTCTGTGTTTTGCTGATGCCTTAATTGTTATTGCCCTAAACGAGCTATCTTTCAATATTCACTTGAGCACACACACCCATCCAACATTGCGAACATTCATTGGGAATTAGTCTCGAGTTGGATTTAATACCCAAAGCTTTGGCTTTATTGCCGGTTGAGTTTTATCGAGGAATAGTAGTGAGTAGTAGTTATGAGAATGTTACCGTTTCTTGCAAAACAATCACTTTTATTGCTGTAGATTTTGAGTCCCTCCCAAGAAGTCTACTTGTCATACGAATTCCTCCTCTTTGGATCTTCGCGATTTGTTGTCGAGCTGGGTACCTGTGACCCCTTCCTCTTCAGACTCAAGCAAATTCGAGGTGGCCAATAAGACATCGGACACATTGGTCTCACCCGTACTTGAATTACTATCGAAATTATATTACGCTTAGCGTCGACAACCTCAAACGGATCCTTCTAAGAGAAAATCAAGTTCTGCAGCATGATCTAATGAAGATTTTGAAAGTATTCTTGACATTGTAGGACGAGGACACGCCAGAAGGTCTTCAACGCAAGTTTTTCCACGTTTCTTTCCGAGAACTGGCCTGGCTAGAGTAAAATACTTTGTGGAGGAAAAGAAGCAATGGAGGATTTACAGGATTGGCAGACAGCAAATGACTGGTTACTAATTCAAAAGAGAGGTGACACTGTCAAAACTGTCATTATTTTCAACTGCAAATCCAAAATGGAAGCATCCACAGTCGAAAGGGTGGTAAAAATATTGCCCTGTTGGGAAAAACATAATTTTTATGTGGTTAAAATCTGCTTCCACTGAGGTCGGCATTGAAACCCAGAAAGTGAAGATTTCTAACCATTCAGCAAGGGCAAAACTACAGTCTACAGTCCAGCAAAACTGGGATCAGTGAACAGTAGCTGATGAAGATGACAGGAGCCAGTCGATTAAGTCTTATACTCATAAATGGATATTGATCATCATTAAAGCGTTATATACCAGCTATAAAAACATCCCTAGTACTAGTCGCAGTGTCTCATCAGGGTTAGAAAATTAACAAGGAATTGTTTGTAATAACTTTGTGTTCAATATTAATAATAATTATCAACTGAATGAAAACAATATTGATAACTAATTGATTATTTTTTATAATATGATTTCAATATAGTTCAATGAATACTTTCAATACCTGTTTATGTTGTTTCCTTTTCGTATTTCTGTGTAGGGATATTTATTTCACAAAGAATTCGTTAGATATTCATGGTACAAATGAAATGTGTCCCTTGAATTTTAGTTACATGAAATAATTAAAGAAAAATTTTCAGGTTATGTTTGTGGAGTCGGAGCGTCATAACAAATAATAATAGTAATGTCCGTTACTCAACCGTAAATGTATTATTGCTATAATAGTTCGGTTCTCATAGCTTCAACTAGTGATGATTAATATGATTTCCTCTTGATTGAAAGGACCAATAAAATCATGACAGGCTAGGCCCACCCATGTCCAACGGCGTCGATTTAACCATTATACCAACAAAGTAGCCATAAAAATTAGTTTCAAATCAAGACGAGAGACCAGTAACAGTATTCAATTAAAATGTTCATATTCATGACTTACGCAAGTCGATGATAAGTTAATTACATATAATAGTTCCAATAAAAGTGTTGAAAATAATGGGTAATGGCCGTTTCTTCTCCATTAGCCATTGAGACATGCTGTTTTATTTTTCGGGTTCTCTCCGTTCAATTTCAATTACGATAATGATTTAGGATTTCATGTTTTGGATGTGAAATCGATGATTGTTTGTTATATGGAAAGAATTTGGAATGGTTGAGCCGTGTAGATTTTTCCCACAATTATATTGTGGGTGCAACATTATACAAGGTGGCATTGCATGGAATAAATACTAGTCATATCGCAGAAAAATATGCATAAATAATTGGTAACATTGCATTACATACATGGTGAAAACTTCTTTAACTTAATCTAAAATATAAAAACCAGGTAAATTTTATTTTCAAGGGAGACACTTTCAAGGAATATTAGTAGCCCTCCTGGTTCAACCCCTTAGGAGGGGTAGATGTTACCCTTAGAATTTTAAATGGGACGGGGGGGCCAAGTTGCACATCATTCCGATTGACGTTCAATTCTTTTTCCAATGGTACCCTGACTTATTATTTTCTGGTGAGCATTTTCCAAAAAATTGCATTCTAAACTCACAGAAGTAATTATTAGAACTTGCCTATACTGAGATGCATGGTTTGACGGAGGTTAGGGATAACATGAGCCATTAGCACCAAAAAAATTACATCAAAAATTAGTCTAATAGTAAAACTTAGATGTTAGTAAAGTTGTGTTTATTAAATGCTGAATTTTCAATTCTCATGGCAGAAATTTCACAGATAGCCTTCCTTTTTTGCTACTTCTGCTGTAGAAAGAGTCTGTTTTCAGGCAAAAAATTGTTTAGCTAATTTAAACGATGTGGTAGTATTGTGAATACAGTTTTACCTGTTGGGCTGTTAGTGATTACTTCAATAAGTGTATAAAAGTGCAAACATTGTTTACATTCTTCAAGAAAGAATATAAATGATTGTAATTTATGGAGAAGTTGGAAAGTGCGCACGAAGGGCGGCATATCTTTTTAACGAAAGACATTCAACTTGTAGTGTTAGTCACCGGTATGTGCTTGATTTGGTGAATGAGTTTTACGAAACTGGTTCAGTCAAAAATGAAAAAAGAAATAACCCCAGAGTACCAAATGAAGAAGCTCAAATTGAAGTTTTGGAAACATTAGCTGCAGAGCCCACGAGCTCCTTACGATCAGTGTGAGAAAAACATTGAAAATGCATAATATTTCATCCATATGAAATGCAGATTCTCCATCAAGAGCTCCACGAGGATGATTATGATAGAAGAACAGAGTTTTGTGAAACCATGTCTGATCGAGTCAATACCATCCCTGACCTTCTGTTAAACATCTGTTTCAGCGATTAAGGAAACTTAAATAGCAATCTATACCTTGAAATGCTTGAAGAGACTATCGATCCACTTATAACTCACGAGCTAGAAACTCAAATTGATGCAGAAGGTAATGAACTCTAGCAGGAGAATCTGTTACATTTCCAGCAGGACGGTACTCCACCTTATTATTTTCTTCCCGTCCGACAGTAGTTGAACTAGAGATTTCCTAGGGGGTTGAACCACGAGAGCTACAATTATTCCTTGAAAGTGTCCCCCTTGAGAATAAAATTGACCTGTTCTTTTCGAAAACCCTGTATTATTATTGGTTCGAATAAATATTTGGCAAACCATAATTCGCTTTCATCAAATACTCGGGAATCATTATGAACCACAAATTTACAATTTAACTGCTTGTTGTAATTATATCACTAAATTATATTATCGTACCGAATTATATGATTGAATTTTTTTTGTTTTATACACCTGTAATAATACGGTCTCACATATACCTAATCTCAAGTATTCATGCATATATCATCGATTATATAAGACACTATATAAAATTCAATAGTGTTCTTGCAGAAATAATAATAATACTCCCAACAACCCGATTATACATATTTCTAAATAAATCACCTAGAAACAGAGAAGGAATAACAAAACTGAATTGTGCAATATTAATTACAAAAATACAATATCAAAAATATACTTAATGTGTTTTGGTTGGTTTCCGGGTTTTGCCGTGGTCTTCTTTGGTTTAAATCTCCAAACGTTTCGACTGCAACTGAAACTGAGTTTCAGTTGATACGTCTAGAAGAGTACTTCGACCACGCCACTGAAGATGACTGTCGCAGTTGCAGTCGAAACGTTTGGAGATTTAAACCAAAGAAGACCACGGCAAAACCCGGAAACCAACCAAAACATTGACGCCAGCCGTGAAAGCCTACATTCCTATATATTTAATGTGTTTTTGAAACAATTTATTTTTAGTTTCTTTAACTTATCTAAATAAATCTTTGAATAATGTCTTTCCTTCTTCTTTTTTTTCTACTTTTTGACTTGATATTTCATTTTACTAACTTCTAACTTATACCGTATCATAATTCTTGTTTTATGGATCACAGCAAAAGTCCAAAACAAGGCCGATTAAAAACCCTCATCCATTTTTCAAGTGCAAACCAGGAGAAATAAACCATTACTCATTCAGTACGTTTCCTAATCCTACCTTTCGAATTTAGAAAGGAGTATAACCAGTGTTATAAAACACTGTCAGGTTGTTCTATCAATAATTTATTAAGCGAATCTTCCAAATCTTGACCCGCATATTCTACACATCTGTTTCGGTGTTTTGACTACTTTAAACCGCATTGTTGAATTCGAAATTTGGCACCTATTAATAATATCACTGAATCAGTTATGAATAATCAATTCTGTCGTGGGAATCCGATTAGGAAGAACGAGAAGCAATACAGGGTGATCATGTTGAAAGAATGAAAGACACTGAGTTTATGAATTAGATGGTTAATAAATATTTATGCATCTATGCTTCATCTTTTTAAATACTCTGGCTTGACCAGTTCTATCATTGAATGTTACTGTGGCATGTGATGGTTCATTTCTATCAGAATTAAATAAGAGAAAGTATTTGGTAAATGAGGATGATGTATATAAATCTTATGACTTCCAAGGTGCATGTTGTAGACTTATCCAAAGACTTTACTGGCAAAAAAAGAACAGCAGCATGTTCAATCAAACCATTCTGAACGCAGTAATCAGTCCTTCCTAGAAAAGTGGAATTTTCTAGTGGGATTGGTTTACAAGCGCTGCTCATGGCAGAATCGTTCAGAGACGATATATTAACGATCAATAATAATGTTTTTCAGTTATTCTTTAAGCTGAAACAGATGTTCAAACAGTTTACATTTTCGAAAAGAGTTTCTTCTTATTCTCCGCATAATTTCATAGAGTATTTGGAGCCAACAAGTTTTTCGTCAGGACAACCAGATAGTTCCGAATTTATGGTATACCTGCTGAGTACACTTGGACTTTCTGATGGCACAGAGCCTTTTCACTTCTTCAGTACAGAAGTCTTTTGGATGGAAAATCCTTACAGTTTTACGTTGTAGTAGATGCAGTATGGATTACAGAAACTTCAGTGATTTTTTTTAATGAGAGCTTGCGATTCCCAACCTTTCGGAACCTGAGAATCTAAAACCTAACAGGTATTAGTCAAGGGTATAACAGACCTTGATAAATAGTATACTATTTTCATTGCATCTGAATTTCGACTGTATTTTATAATAATTTAACGAGACATTATTTATTTTGGCATTGATAATCTGATGAAAACCCGAGAGCGAAGCTCGAAGGCTTTCATCTCTTATTATTGATGCCAAAATAATGTCGAGTAGAATTAATAAATACAAGAGAAATTTAGCAGCAATAAAATAGTCGAGAATTAATCAAGTCGTGTTATATTAATGAAGATTATTTCTTGAATCAAATTCTTTATACAAGTCGTATGAATGTCACGGATTGTAGCCTCGATTACCTCATGTATATCTTCGTTTTTGGTTTCTCCAAACCGATTCATTTTCAAATACTTATACAGCTTCAACACGATTGATTCTATTTGACGGTTAAGATGTATTTATTTAGAGTAGGTACTGTCAGTTGCACAGGTTCCTCGATATATAGGTATCATGCTGAATAGTGGGTGACTAAATAGTCGCTGATAGAGCATGTTGATTGGTCCTGTCAAATAGGAAACAAACGTATGACTGGTTCATGACTTATATTTAATAGACGAAAGAAATGATCAAGTGTATTGCCGAATATGTATCAAAATATAATTGAACTCGAAATTGATACTGAAAACCTTGATGGAACCAGAATGTCAGAAACTTTATAGGGTTCTTTCTTTCTCATCATAGCCATTTGTCAGGATATTCAAAGCATTGGTATATGATAGATAGAAATTGGGAAAGGGAAAATATACGATTAAACAGTTTCTACCCACTTATTCAAATAGCATCTGAAATGAAATAAAACAATATTTTTGATAGATGAATTGATATTTGTTGTTGCTACAATAATGTCTTCTCAAATGTCTAGGAACTACATGAAATAGTGCTTGTAGTACGTGATACAAGAGCTTGAAATTAATATAGGTATATATTATGGTATTTAAATAGTTCTTAATGATATGTAAATTAACATACTTTATACATATGACCTCTGCCAATGCTGAACCAACATATAAAGAAAATCAAGATATTCTAATGGAAGTAATAACCTACACAATAGTCCGATTTGACTTACGATATGAGTTCGTTTTCAGGAAATATACGATACGACTTGAATATTCATTAAAAATAATAGCTTTTAATAATCAAATGCATGAAGTGGTACATAAACCTTCGAATTTATTTTGGAAGAGTTCTAACAATACACCCATTCTGATATTAATTCGAAGCATCTGATACTGACACCTCAAGTTTCACCCAATTTCGGTTGAGTAAAGCAATAAAAAATAAATAAAAATGGATGCCAAAATTCAACAGAAAACAGCTACTGTCCCATATGACTGTTGAATTAGGTATATCTTTCGAAACTTGAAAAAGTGTTCTAAAATAACTGCCATATGGTATTGAAAGATCATAAAATATCTAGAAAGCTTTGCGAAGTATCAAACAGATATAATTCAACGGTCTTAGAGGGTAGAGTGGTTTTTGTCAGATAATTTCTGATGAGAACACCCAGTTTATATGGTTATTTGTGGAAATATTTGATTATTAGTATTCGTCCAGTACGGTGAATACAAGATTCAGTCAATATGAGGTGCTAGCTGAAAATTAGCGAACTAACGACTACTAGATTATATCTGTCAGAAACCCGTGCAGGTCATCTTCAATATAGACCTTTGATGCGCTTCTTGCGAAGAAATGAAGGAACATCATTCAGTTCAGAATACGAAACCACCAAAACAAATGATGGGTAATAACTTCTGAATATACAGGTGTTCCCCAGTTTCCAATAACAGAAGATTTCACTATGAATTATAGGAATTCTCGTGAAAACAGTTTTGCAAAACCCTTCAATGACTGAATAACATCATAATATAAAAGTCTTGCTTTTTAGAAAGTTTTGAGAAATGTTTTTCAGCATATAAATACTTCAAAGATGTATACTGAGGGTAGTGTTGAAATTTCATGATTTTCGAAATGATCTGTGTGTTTACTTGAAATTTAAGTTAAATATCACCCTGATGATCCTTTTTTGTGAAATGAATACTCTGGATGCACCAGTTGTGTTTCGCCATAGCATAATATTATAGGATATAGTGGAATATTGAGTGAATAGTATAGACTTGGATAAGCTGTTCAGTATTGAAAATGTTTTTTAGTTGCAGTATAGCAAAGTAAGCACTGTTTAGCTTTTTACAGACACTGTCAATGTTAGATATCCAAATTATATTACTGTCAAGCATTACTCCTAGAAATTTTGTTACAGTGGATAGATGAATTTTCTCGCTTTCTACTTTGACAGTGAAGTGGCTAGTTAATTGATTCCTGGAAGAGAACTGCATTCCTACAGTTTTATTACAATTTACTATTGAAGAGTTTTTGCACAACAGTGTACATTTTTCATCCAGTATGTTAAGCTTATAGGTTTGATAGAGGTTTCAGCATCTACTGCTAGAGTAGTGTCGTCGACAGTGTAATCAGCATTAGTATGTGAAGAAAGATCATTGACGTATAGCAAGAATATCAGAGGACCTAAGATGGATCCTTGAGGAACTCCCCGCTCGACGTCTTTGAATTCTGATGTGTTATTTTCAATGTCAACACAAATTCTCCTCACATTGAGGTAAGAGAATAACCAGCATAGGAAATCTCCTCAAATTGAGGTAAGAGAATAACCAGCATAGGAAATCTCCTCTAAAACCTAATGCATATAGTTTATTTTTCATTATTGATAAATCAATTGAATCGTGCTAGGATTCGCACGTTAAAATGTAAGACTTCGTTAATCCTTAGCTCGCACAAGTTTCGACTTCTGAGGGCTGTCGTTCGTAGAGCGATGACAGCTGGTTAACGGAAAAAAAAATTTAACAAACAATTTAACAAAAGCATTGAAGAGATCGAAAAAGACTTCACAAGTTGTGTACCTTTTTTTTAAAGACTGATGTTATAATACCAATTTTGAGATCCGATGGAAGTCTGACCAATAATCGTTGGGGTATTAGCCATGACAGCAGTCATGTTCTCTTGAATACTCGTCAACAGAAATTCTATTAAAAAGGTTGGTCTTGTATTGATATGTTTATTATGAGTCATCACTTTATGACATTTGAATACATATCTTAGGAATGTTACTGAAAGAATAATAATAATACTCCCACATATACACTCATAGAATGTTCCAAAAGGCGTAGCCTGTACGGGTAGAAGGCAGCTATTGTTATTATTTGCCGTGCCGCTCCGGGGCGACTCACTGATTTTTGGTGGCGTAATCACTTTCCAGCTGTAGGAAAACCGCTTCGCTATCGACCACCTTCTCGTATTCGAGAAATAATATATCCATCGCCTTTTTTTTAGTAATTCCGGTTCTGCAAACAAGCTGCATTCATATTCATTGTTATGTACATTGCAACTCCATATTTCAAAACATTATCGCATCGATAAACGGCAGAAAGTACGTACACGTATGAGGTATCACCTTGTTAATTTTTCATCCATATGTATGCGTATTAAAATAGTATCATCTACACACTTTTTGTACTAGCAGGAGGCACTCCTACGGCCTCGCCCATATTACGGGTTTGCTTCATATTTTATGGTTATCTTCATAATAAATTCAGAACAAAAATTAACCAAATGCTCGAGGAAATATTGAAACTGTACGTATACACGGCAATCAAGAGAGACGTTTCCTACGCCGCGTTCATTTTGTGGTCATTAACACATCCTACATGATGAAAAAATTGAATATGATAATCCAGCGACATTACAATTATGGGGATTTTGCCGAGTCATCACAACACAGTAGAATCGAATTAATGTAACGATTTCATGGCTACATACATATGATTTTGGAATTGATTGTAGGGTAATATTGAAATATACTTTGCGCACTCGAAAATCTATCGAATAAACACATGGACAACCATGACTTCAAGTGGAAGCATCAGCATATCATCGACAGTGATGATTTTCCATCATGCTTGGGAATATCAATTAAACACAAAGGTGAAAATGAAGGACATAAGATTATCTGTCATTTTTCCGCACGCTACACACATAAAGAGAAGTGAATGAATATTCTTCAATTTCTAAGAAATATTTTCGGAAAGAGAATATTGTATTTCTTGAATACAGAATCTTATTCATTTGGCCCATTTTCTTCGTCGAAGAAAATATTATTGCCGTGATAAAATTCATGTGAAAAAATATTCATACTTGGATCAAGCATAATTGAAATCGTTGATTCAAGAAACGTTTTCTTGATCAGATAAAATTTTAATAAAATATTTTTGAATCAAGTAAATCTCTACATGTTTTACTACAGAATCCCCACCACAGCCACAGTAGTTGCTTCCCTTATTATATGACAATACAACGGTTGCCGGCTAATACGAAATTGCGCAGTCTTTCTGTGTCAGGTGTAAGCGTGTGACGTGGTTGTAAATAGATTATTTATTTGTTTGACTTTATTAAGAATTGTTTATGATAATTTTTTATTCAATGTTTCAATGTTTGTGAACATGAAATATATTTATTAAATGAAAATATCTATTTTGTTTTTAGTGAAATAACAACTGATGATAAACCTGGTTGACTTCGTAATTATTTCTGAGGCTGTAAATCAATGATTACAATATTTCTGAAATACTTGATGGAAAATTCTTTCGAACCTGATGATTTCTTTCTCAAAAAGAACCTTTTATAATAGGAAGAGGAAAGTTGTAGTCATATCCTCAAAATCTGAAGGTTTGTTCCTTAGAAACAAAATTGCCATCTTTTCCAAAAGTTTTCATTTAAACAACTATTCTCTTGGTTGACAAACAATATTAAATCCACACCAAAAAAGTCAATTTCTCAACCCTACATTATCATAATGTAGAAACGAGAACATGCTGATTTCAAATTAACCACAGCAAAGTTTTTATTCAAGATTAGTGTCGTCTTCTTCTGAGAGTAGGTATCAATAACTGGTTCTAATATTCCAATTTTTCACAATGGAGTATTCAGTATACTTGAATGAAAACACCTTCCTTTACTCAGTTCAAGAATATACTTTCCTCATTCTGAGAAAATAATTCTGACAATATCGATTTCTTATAATGAGACAATATTTATTCCATCATTTATGGATGATGATTATTAAATCAAAAGAAACCAAGCGACTTGGACCCTATTCTATGAACGGTATCGTAATGTTGGATCTTTTTCTCTAATAGGAAACAGCTTTTTCCTTCAAAGCCGCTTAGATCATTAGTAAAAAGATGTCGCCAGAATTCTGGTAGGCACTTGACGCTTGGTTCCTTTTCATTAATAATTATCCAATATAAACGAATCATTTTCTTGTATTGAAGCATATTTTTTTTTGACTGTCAAGATTGTTCAAAAGTGCTGCCACATTAGATTTTTCTCCTACTCACAACATAATGTTTCATACTTTGGAGAATATCGATACTACGCAAAAATCTGTCGAGTCAAGAGGGAAAATTTTACAGGACAGTCTTGTATTTTTAAGTATGTGTGTTTTAAGACACAGTAATGAAATGAAATAAGAAAAAATCCTACGACCACCGCCTGCTGCAACGTATTATATTTTGTAACTATCGTATTATGTGTTTTTGTAATGTTATTAATTTGTAATAAAGATTCAACTGAAACGAGGCTTAATTTTCAAACATTTGTATTATTCCATGCAAAGTATTTCCTTGTTTTCATCTTTGTAGAATTCATTTAACATGTGCTTTTACGATAATTTCAAAACATTTATACATGTCGGATTAGAAATGAAGTTTGATGGATTGATTGGTCGATATTTGGCTACCTATCGATGATATCATAGAAGCAGCCGGAGTAAGTGGATATTTCCAGCATCGAAGAATATCAACACATCAGAATTAGAATACTTGATTGGGTCCTCATTAATGTTTGTTTCACTAATTCACCTTTGGAAGTTCTTGAAAGCAACAAAAACCTCGCCTAGAAAGGTCGACATCAACCAATTCAAAATGTAAATCAATCGAACGAAAAAGTGTCTGAATCGCGGCGATAAATATGGCGCGTCTCGTTCGAAAATTAAAATCTCTGTGGAATTCCTCGCTCATACAGCGATTTTGATTGTGATTGTACGCGATTTAATGAGAATGATATGTTTTATTTATGAAAGCGTGATGATAATGCAGATAAAGTTTATATTATAAATAAATATACGGCACACAATAAGAATTTAATAGTCCGAATACCGGAATGATGACAAGAAGTGGTAATTCTTGTGCCCTCGATGTTATTTTATGGCACAAAAAAGGCCATCACCAACGGCATAGCGCGTCATAAGTCTTTCAAGATGCAGTCACCAGCATTCGTCCAACTTGAGAGGCATTCCATATTTACCTGGTTTTTAGCGGGTTATACAGAGTGGAGAGGCCCAAATGATAAAAACCAAATGAATGTTTATTAAATCTCTTTCTACATCATATGCGGATCATTCAACACAAGATTCAATCTAAAATTCGACACGGAAGGCAAAAGTACTTAGATATAATTGTCCGCAGGTTTTTCATTTAATGATCAATGCATTCTGTACTAACTGTAAAGAAAATGTGGATGGAATCGAGAAAGTAAAGTCATCTAAGAAATTGAGAAACACAAGAAAAATAGCCCACACTGCTGAAAAACACCTTTTCACTCAACTTGCCGAGCTCTTCGAATGGGTTTCACTCCACTTGAGATTACTAATTATATTTTATTTTATGGTCAGGTAAAAACCTTTGATTTATCCGGCGTGAAATGAGAATGACGGCCGATCCAAAGCACTTGAATCACCACCCACTACAATACCTGTCTGTAAAAGCCACTGGATGTTACCAAATAGTGAAAGCGAAACGGAATTTGTGTGTTGAAATTCATTTCCAGTTATCGTCGATAAAATACTTTGATTTACAGATATTAAGAGATACTATAGAGACAAGTACCTGAAAACATCCCAAAAGTGGTCATCATGTTCGTGGAACGATTTGGAAATTATTGCAATTAGTTCTGCCGAAACTAGATGGGTTTTAATTGATTGCATATAATCTATCAAAACGGTAAAATGAACTGAAAAGTCTATGAATTGAAATTATCGAACCAATGAAGTTTAGTAACATTAAACTGGAGAACCAAATTGAAAAAGAAATAAGTAGCTTTGAAGAAATGAAAAAGGAGTGGAAAATAATTTTGTAATACCAACACATTACAAAACAAATTTTCATTAATTATGTCGGAATCCTAAATAATGATGATAATTAGATGACCTAAACATCACAAGAAGTTAAATCTGTAACACTTTTAAAATTAGAAAACGAAAATGTTAAGACAAATATTCAATCAAGCCAGCAAAATACAAAAACAAAATTGATAAAATTTCGTGGAATCGTCGAATCCATACATCACACGACCCAAAATTGACAAATTGAAAGTCATCAGAAAAATAAATGGTAAAACCAAAATATACTTACATAACCGAAAACT
This sequence comes from Chrysolina americana, assembly GCA_958502065.1. Lineage (NCBI taxonomy): Eukaryota > Metazoa > Arthropoda > Insecta > Coleoptera > Chrysomelidae > Chrysolina > Chrysolina americana. Next base: position 8,763,941 of record OY293416.1, on the reverse strand, counting down.
ATAAGAACTTGGATCGCGGGTTGCTATACTATCTCAGAGATGGCGCAGCGTGCAGTCAATATAAATAAATTGTTTTGTAGGGATAACATTCCTCTTTATTTCTGTCTCACGACCTAATATTACCAAAATGGCAAGGTTTACATTGAATTCAGTATCAGATTATCAAAAAACATATTAATCTCAATTAAATCGTAAAAGGAACATATACGTATATCGAACGATTTGTTATAAATTCGTGTGACGTGATACGATTTGCCAACGGTTACAAGTGAGCGCCATCTAGGAGGCAATACAGCAAGTTTCATAACGAGTTGATCGTTCTCTAGGCATTATTCGTTTATCCCCTCCCCACTTTCTGTTAGATTTCGATTCGGATCATTTTATATATTACATATTTCGGTTCCACGCATTTTACGTTAACTACAAATTCATTTTCGGACAATTTGTTGGTTTTACGTTTTCAGATAATGTCAATTGATATTTTGATGAAATTTTGTTTCGTCAGTTTTTGAATTTGGCGGTTTTATATGATGAACAGCTCAAGTTAATGAGTTTTGCATCAGTTTATTGATATACTCACTATATTTCAATACTTTACGCATTATTAGTGGCTTTTGTATTTTATTTCGAAAAAATTGAGAACGTAATAGATGAATATCAAATTCTATTGATTTTCAATGACTGTCTTGCACTACGAGTGTTTACAAATCTTTTTCAATTCTCTTAATAGTAATATCAACGTCAGTAGGAGGAAAAGAGTAGTTGAGCGAAAATAATGTGACCTATACGAATTCGTTATTCTTGGTTTGGTAGATCATCTAGACTGCCAAACCAAATTATTAAAGAATATATATCGTATTATATGACAAGAATCAACAATATCAACGCAGTACGATATCCGTTGTTCAATGCTATGAAAATATCATCCAGTACATTGGGGACAGCCATACTTTGAAATATATTCAAGAAGCTCTGAGGTGCATAAGAGTTTTATGAATCTTCCAGTAGACGAAAAGTTATCAAACATAACAGCATACTTTGCTGAAACAATTACAAACAATCGAACACTTAATACTAAAAGACTGGACCACCCTGTGAAGTCGACAGAGCAAACAAAGACGAAGAAACTGAGAGCGACAGTGTTGGATCAGACGAGAGGAACACGCTTAGAGATGGGCATTATTAAATAGCCTCATTATAACACTTCATTGTTCTTACAGATCCATGGTACAGCTGATGTTTTAATGTATACGAGATGTTTTGATCAGAGTGGCAGTAGTGGCTCAAAACAGAGCAACTCTTATCAATAACAGATCAAAGATAAAAAATTGCCAGCTTTGGTTGTGAATTCATCAGTAATGGTTCCAGAGAAAATGTTTTGAATATCCAACATTCACTGCAACAACTAGCATTTCTTGTTTCAAAAATAAGTTTTCAAATATGGTGTCTAGTAAATTTTGGTGAATAAGATAATGTTTTTCAAGTGGATCAAAACAAAACATCCCGGGATATGTTGTAGGACCATGGGGTGTGTTTTTATTGTTGACCAAATCAAAGCGGTTTTGATTATCAACTGAATAGATTTGTTCTCAGTAGTAATATCCCTAGGGCATTGATAATAGACAAGATAATTTTATGACTTCGTGGAAGACATGTGGGTTGACAACTGACCAGTAACTGTAGACTCATTAGGAAAGCAGATGTTGAAAAGGAAATATTCATCAGCCTCTATTCTCGTAGTCATAATTTCACAAAATTCCTGTCGCCTACCAAAATCATCTTCATTCAATTGGTGTACCAAATTTATTTTGTAGCGGTGGAATTTACGATGTTTCAGGATTCTGCAGATACTGGTTCCACTGATATTAGTAACACTAGCCAATTTTCTTATGCTCAATGTTTGGTCTGCATGAACTTGTCCTAAAACTGCAACTTCAGCAGGTTCATTTCACACTGGAAACTCACGTTGTGGTTCTCGTTTCTTGTTGGCTACAGATCCAGTTTGACGTAATTTTTGCACTAATTCTAGAACGTATTTTCTAACAACAATTTTATCGGATACCGCACTCGTCATTTAAAAAAAAAAACTCATTTCAACTCTTTCCAAAGATATTCAGCAGCTTTAGTAAAGTAATTCACTCTAATGTCGTTCAATCAAAGATTTACTAAGATTGTTATTTCACAAGAATATGGAGTTCTTTTTCTCATGTAACTTTCTTGTATATAACTATAAGGTGATTTGAAAATTTCATCAATGCTATTCAAAAGGTGTTTTCATTATTTGTATCATTCCCTTCTATATAACAATCTATTATTTCATCAATTATTTCTGCAGTATCGTATATGAGTAACTATTTAAAATGTAATAATGATTGGAAACGTTGGCCTTGAATTGGTGACTTTTATTCAATTCACAGAAATTTTGACCTAACGAATATAGGTCCATCCAACTCCGAAAAAAACGCAGTACGTCCCTGGAGAGAGCGGCTCATTTCGGGTTACAGAAGAAGCCTTCCTCACTATATCGACTGGCGAACGCCGACTTGAATACAAATTTATCGCCCCGTCAATGCATAACTTTGCCGTCGGACACTTCAGAAGAGTTTGTGTCTCTCCCACACAACGAAAAAAATGTTACAACAATAACAAAGTCTAGGCCGAGTGGACATACCTCATTAGAGGCGCCCCCGCCACAATAGGATTGTTTCGAGGATGGAGTATGCTCCACTGAAATTAGTCAAAGCTGGATTGGTGGTTTGATAATCATTTTTTGACACAAAGAATTATTTCAATAAACTCCAAGTTTAATGAACTCAACAATCTTTTTTTTGTTTCTGCTTCAAAGTTATCTAAAACTGAGGTTATTGCAAAGTTCCTACACGCTATAAGCATCCGATATCTTCATTTTTCATCTCAGAAACATTCGTGCTCAGAATATTTATAGAATAGTTTAATCTTGGGATTGGCCTGGTCCAGGAAAACCTTTGCAATTACACAATGGAACACCATGTGATTTAGAGCACGCTTAGTCTTCCTAACGAGACTCCGGAGCTTCGACAGTGGTTCCTGCAAGTGCCTTCCGTTTGTAGTTCAGCAGGTCTGCTGTGAGTTTGGGCAATAATCCTTCAACTAACTCCTTCCGTCCTCCTCATACTTGGTCAGTTATTTCACCAATCTTGTATCTTGGTTTGCATCTGTTTCTTCAGGGATATCTTCATGTTTATTTTTGCAATGCCACAGAAGGGCTTTGAACCAGCTGAAGCATTTCTTGCTTTTTCTTGGGCAAGTGCATCTGCCTCATCGATCCCCTGATGTCTTTCATGTCTGGGTACCCAGGCCAATATTACTCTGCGATCAAGCAGTTCTATAATAGCGTAGAGTTCATCTAGTTTTTGTAGCTGCTTGGCTGTCAGAGTAAATGACAATGGTTTTCAAGCATTGAATGGCCGATACTTCCGCTTGATACTGGTGCTGGTTGCCCTAGGCTAATCCAGATTCTGATTCTTCTCTCAGCCTCGTATAATCCAGCTGCGAGTCTTTCATTTGTATCTGAGATTGTTCCTACAATTGCATCAGTTGACTTATGAGTTACGTAGCTTACCTGTCAATGTGGAGCTTGTGGTCAAACGTTACATCTAGGTACCGGTACATTTAGACTTCACAGTTTCTTTTCCTAGTAAAAGAGGTTTTCTGGGCATTGGCTAAGAGTTGCTATTGCTCGTATCACTTTCGCTGGTGCCTAAAGTACTCGTTACTAGAAGAACGTTTATGACATTAATCACAAAATACAGTAGTTTGATTCATATTGTTTTGTGGTACCGTGGTAGTTGTGGTTTCATTCATCATTGAATATCCATTATTTCTGATATTTCTGACGTTTATTACGTATGAATGTATATGGTGACTGTTTACCTAATTTTTGTGGTATAATAACACGAGGATCGGGAAGAATCCCAAGAATGTCCGTACTACCGTCGATATCTAGCTGAGACGTTTTCTGGGTAGGGTATCATCTCCGTAACTTGATTTTTCTGACAATTATATTCGCGATGACAAATGAAATGATTAAAACATTCTTCATTTGAGTACCAGATTCCATTTTGAAGCGAAATGAACGTGAAAAGATTGTGAGAATCCTTCTTTAGCAGTTTTATAAGAAATCTGCTGCAGAGAAATCAGCTAAACACAAAAATTGGATAATTTCATAAACAATGTAAAAAACACAGCGGTAATCTGAATTCACTTCCACTAACTCTCCAATTAATTTATGTTTATCTTTGCTGGCTCGTAAGTTGGATTACAAAATACTCACATTCTACTGAATCCAGCTGTTGAGTCCTGATGAATGTCTGTCAAATCAAATTAAATCAAAAAATACTTTATTGTCCGAAGAATGAATTCTTATTGACAAAGCTTTTATACATATAAAAATAAAGACGTAAAGAAATATAAAAATGGTAAGCGTAAATATGTGTTGATGAAATCACGAGTCGTCAAAAGAAGGAAGAACAGGTTCATCATAGAATATCATCATAAAATATAATAGTATGATGTAAAAGCATAGCTATCATAGGAGAAAATAATGCTACATACATTGTACAATAATGATAAAATAGTTAATAAACAATATCAGTTTTGTTAATGTGTAAAATAATACTACATGTAGTTAAAATTGGATTACGCGAAGAAGCGAATGTCATAAAAAGAGAAGAGAATGAGCACGAGTGTCTGAGATTAAGATAAGTTCCAATCTTTGTCTAGATACTCTTGAACACTGTAGTATGGTTCATTGATAAAAAGATTTTTCACAGATCTCCTGAATAAAACTGGAGAGATAATTCTTCTGGTAGTAATTGGGAGATGAATAAATAGTATCAAAGCATTATAAATAAGAGACTTTTTTGTTAAATTCGATGATGGAATGGGAAGTCTTAGATTATTATTTTGGCGGGTAGAACTAACAACCGTCGCATATGACGATTTGTTGCTGTGGACTAAACATACAGTCTCTACAATAAATAAAGTTGGAAGGGTAAGGATTTTGAGTTCCAAGAAATGAGGTTTACATGATACCCTAGGTCCAACATTGAGGAGGTAGCGAACGGGGCCCGTTTCTGGAGGATGAAAATAGAATGGAAATTGTGGCCATTGCAGATATCCCAGAAAGGTAACCCGTATCTGATGTGAGATTCAATCAAAGCATGATAAACTACTTTTGCACCCAGTTCACTGGACACTACCCGCACGGCATAACAACCAGAGGCTAGTTTTTTCTTAGTGTTCTCACATGACTTTCGAAGTTGAGCTTATCATCTAGATGAATGCCAAGAAACTTGGTATTCATTTTTTGTTCAATGAACATGTCAGTACCTACTTGAATCTCTGGAAGATTGCACTTGATCGATAAGAGGCTGGTTTTATTTATGTTAAACGAAAGCAACGTTCACAACGGAAATATCCTTGAAAATTTTTGCGTGCAGGTTCTTTACTTCACTTCATCATGCCAGAGGATTGTTGTGTCGTCCGCAAAAATAGTAAATTTACCGTCAATCTTTAGATTAGCTATATCATTGAAATTAAGTAGAAACAAGATAGGCCCCAATACAGAACCCTGTGGTACGCCATGACTAATCGAACCGGATTAGACAACGTATCTGCCCCAGGTAGGATTCAATTCTGTATATTCTCAAATAATTGCAAAAACCACTGGCAAAATGTAAGTTGGGCAAACTAAGAGAGACCTCAAAAAGCATTTGGCACATATTAGCTTATCGTGTATGTTTAAGAGAAAGTCTATCGAGAGAATTAATATAGGTATATATGATTAATCTTATACGAAATGAAAAATTTTTGTCATTTGAAGGAAATAAAATAATTTGAATTTAAATTTGAACAATAGACTGCTCGAATCGAATAAGTCCAGAAATACAAAGTTTAGTATAATTGGCGGTTATAATTGCATTAACATTGTATACCTGTTCTCAATTTTGTGCCTCCTTTATTTTGCCTTCGAAAGTAATAAGGAGAATCTATCAATCAAGCAATATATAAGTAATCATTAGGTAGGTCTCGATAAAGTCATTTATTATTCATGAAATGGGTTGTTAGAACCAAAACAGGTACATATTCAAGTAATCATATGAAAGATTGAACTTCCAATAGTTTTTTATCTTTGAGAATTTCTTTCTGGTTTTATTTTTTGTACAACTGAAATTAAAAAATATAAATACCTCAAGGAAATAACAAATTGTGTCGTATTTATTAATCAGTGACCCGGGTTCGCTTCGTACCATGAGGTCATAATTTTAGAACTGAAAAAACTTTCCGCTTCATCAAACTCAAATGAAAAAATCACTACTACGTCGCAATAGTTGTAATTTTTCACACATCAAAGAATGCTTCTTCTTTCGCAGGGACGTTCATGGTAAATTGAACAAGTCTCGAAACAATTTATTCGGCCTGAACTGTGGCATTACAAAGACACTATATTTAAAATGTGACAAACTTCGATTTTTAAAATAGACGCCATGATTCTCGCTAACAAAGGATCCACCGACTCATTTATCACTTCCATTATTAAATCACTGAAATAAGCACAACATTGTGAGTGATATGCACATAGGCGGAGTGATGGTGAAATTATAGGAAGGCGTGTAGCTTCTATAAATGCACAATTCTGCAAATATTCTTGAACTGTAAAATAGCTTTCGATAAATATCATCACTATCATTATTTTTACATGCCTGCTTCCAACATGACCTAGAATTGTTTCGCGAGTAATTTTCAATAAATGAAACTCCTATATCGTATTCGTTTCCAATTATGCAAGCTAAAATCTGATTGAAAAGATTCGTAATAATCTCTTTTCCAGTTTTCAATGAATATTGCTTCTACCGTGTCTTGTCCTGAACAGTGACATCTACATATTATATTCTCAAATCGCTGTAGAAAAAAATCCTTGTTCATTTCTCGTTGAGAGAATAGTCCTATCATTTTTGTTTTCGATATTCCTATCGGAAAAATTCAAACGAGTTCGAATATAATGTGCCAGAGAGGTATCAACAATGTGAAAGAATACGGGGTACCCTTCTCTCTAAGCGTTTCCACCAAGTGGAAAATGAAAGGCAAACATCTATCAGAAAACAACTACTTCCCTGGCTAATACGACGACGGACATTGAACTACATCTGACAGATATTTGTTGATACCTCTCTGGCACAATATATTCGAACTTGTTCGAATTTTTATGGCCAATATAAAAACTAAAAATACTGTAGGTCGGAAAAGTTTTTGGCAGTTTTGGACATGGAAAATTAAAGTGAAAACACTGAGAGAAAAAGTGACAGAACTAAAATCAGATATACCCGTTAAAAAATGGGACAGACACATAATTTAATGGAAAAAAAATGTTGTCACCCAGTCCCCTGAGGTCTAAATAGAAAAATTTTGCAAAAACTCTCGAAAATAAAATAGAAAAAATTCTGTAATTATGGTGAAAAACATTGTACCGTCAAATAACTGGATTTGAAAACAAATTTTATACCCCAAGTCCCCTTAAAGGCTAGATAAAGAACGTAGAAATTTACGATAAAAAAATATAGATCGGGGACTGACCTGCTTCTTTTCAAAAAAAGTTGCGAAGACTAGCGAAAATTAAATTGGAAAATTCTGTAAAAACAGTGAAAAATATTCAGCCCTATGCTGTATCACTTCCGTCAAAAATAACGTCACCGTTATTCGCCATTTATTTCCGTTATTTTGCTATTACCAAGCAATAGCAAAATAACGGAAATGGCGAATAACGGTGACGTTATTTTTAACGGAAGTGATACAGCATAGGGCTGATTGTATCGTCAAATAAATTAAAAAATTGGAAATATGGAATGTGTAGGAATTCATAAGAATGTCAGACGGTTTTGGACGTGAAAAACTACGACAGAAAAGTTGCAAAAACTCACAAAGATAAAATTTAATTATACTATAAAAATAAAATCTCAAAAAATTATGAAAAATATCAGGAAGTCTAATAATTTTCAGAGTTTGGCATAAATATATGTATCTGGTAAGAAAAAAGTAGTAACGATAAAATGTATAAAATTAAAGAGCGTTTGAAAAAGGCTCTCTTTCAAATGTTTTAAAAATAAGAAAATAAACTTTGTAATAATTCAAACCCACCATTTTATTACACTATAAAATTCACCACGAGAATAAATCTTGACGCAGATAATTTCAAAATTGAATCAATAAGAAATACATACGATACTAATATTAGTTTTTCAACCATTTGTGGTACTGTAAGTACATATGGAAAATCATATAAAAAAGATATCACAACGTACAATATGACCATATTGTAAGTCATGAAGAGAAAAAGTATGAAATTGTAGTTTATACATCTACAATTTCATAATATAACGAAATTAGTAGTTTTATATAATTCAAAGTTTATTTTCTTACTTTTCGACCATTGAAATAAAACCGTTTTTTTTCTGAATATACCTATCTGACTTCGATTCCATTTCAAATATCATTAATTCTATGTGAGTACTGGACCGTTTTCCTTTTCCCTGAGTTTTTGAGAATTCACATAGTCAATCACATCCTCCCATAACCCCTCCCACCATGCGGAACCGCCTGTGATGATACATTGTTGAATTGTGTTTCAAACTTTGAAATTTAGATATGGAGCATAAATCATTTTTATAGCTTTAATTCGAGCATAATGCTCACATTAATTGTTTCGCCGTATATTTATGATAATAACTCAAGTATTTACAACAATTATACAATGGCTGACTACATTTTCCATGTATTTTCCAACACTAATGATGATTTATCAAGATTTATATTTACAATAGCTGATATTTACCTTTTTAGTTCCACTTGGGAAGGACGTCGAAAGGCTATCTGAAAAATAAAAGAAATATACGTGAAACTGTATCTAGCCGACTCGTTATTATACAAGGTAAAACAAAAAATACGTAACATATGGGGAACTGTTGAAAAAAAGCTTTTTCCTAATAAGAATCATTTGAAACGATTTTTGTCCACAGTTTCTACGAAATCCTACCGATAATTATACCCACAGCTGCCACAGTGCACACAACCCATTCAAGTTGTGTTTAATTTGCCCAAAATCGATAAACCGACTTAATTACCCCATAAAAATAATAATAAAATGAATAAAATATTTGATAACTTAATAAAAGTTTTTTCATGCTCTTCACACTTCGTGGCGGTCACTGTAGGATTATAATTGGGTAAAAAAACCTGTCGAGGCAGTGAAGCAGGAAATGATTTTTTAAAATTATGCTATTTTACATCGAGCAAGCTGGTTAGTGCGGTTGAATATCATATGTTTCCTCTGAACTTTAGAGGAAATTGGTAGATAATTTTTTATCAGGAAGTATAAATTATTTATTCTTACCACACTTCCACACTGAATTAGGATACACCGAGATACATTTATGCATGCTAAGTAAGTAGTTGATCAACAAATTAATTATTTTGTAGTTATTACAAGGATAACAGTAAAAGAATCGTCTCTATAAAAAGACATTACATCGAACAAGATTGATATCTCAATTGATTCAGTTGTGATTATTTGGAATTATTTGAAAATGTAATGGATTCGAACAGCGATTATTAAATACAATTTATGATAACAATAATTGTTGCTTCAATTGATATTTTTTCTGACCCACAGAACTAACAATTTTTTTTTATCTCTTGCGTATTTTCCAGTTTTCTGAACTTCTTTTAATATAATTCGACGATTGACAATAAATAAGTACAGTCAGTTTAACAAAAACTTTGACTGTGCCTACTAGCTTGAAAAGTAAGGATTGGCCAATTTTTTTAACTTTCTATGGAAACACGAAGGCATCAATGTAATGAATTCACTGATAATACTTCATTTTCCTGAAATTATTATAAGGAGCATGGGTTCAGTTATGCATAATTTTAACACGTAAAATATTTCAAAATTGACTAATCCTAAACCGAAAAACTCTCATTTCAATTCGTACATTTATTAATTCATCAATTGTTCAAAATAACCTTCACCAACCTCCATTCGGTATAAAGTCTATTTTCGATTTATTTGAGTTTTCCAAAACTTCTTTCATTGATGTTTGACAGTCGTTCATGATTTGATTTTGTATAACTTTTAGGAATCCTATACCATCCACTTGAGATGTTCCTATTGAAAAAAATCCCAACGATTGAAATCGGGTGATCCAACTAGCCATTCAATTGGTTTTCATTGTTTTATCCAATGATTGGCATATCGCTCCTCAAAAAAGTTCTCAACTACCACAGCTTTATGTGTAGGAGCATTGTTTCCAGAACAACCTTTATTACTTTTGATGATTTCAATTATAATAGTGTTAGTTTCAATAACTGAAGAATTGAAGTTCATACTTGATCGAAAGAATGCAGCTAGATAATAATTGACTTCTCACGGATTTCTGGATCAATAATTAAAATCAAATTTCGATGAACTCGAGCAGAGTTCAAAAAGTGTACTGGAAGATTTCGAAAAGAATTTACGTTTTCATAAAGCAAACTTCGAAATAACTTTAATCCTAATAATTGGTGGGAGCTCAGCAGGGGAATTGATGCTGGCCAACATTTGGGACAAAGCGTCGCCATTGTAACAAATTCCGGAATGAGACTTGTCCAAGCAGGCCAGTATAGGAGTCCGAGATACTGTCGTCAATTCCGATGAGTTCTCAATTCCATAAGGGTTCATTGACATGTTTTTTGTGAACATAACTTTCCACGGCCTGAAGAATTTTGTCGATTCCTGAGATCAGGTAAGAATCACGACGAGATGTTGGTCCAACTAGATAGATCATGAACACACGGTTCAAAGAGCATATTGCTTATATTAGAATGATGAGACAGGAAAATTTCGAAACTTATTGGACCATTATCCAGATATCCTTTCAGTGCCAGCCTCGTACGAAAGGGGTCCCACTTTGTGGTTGACATTTCACACGAAATTTGCCAAATGATATTGTGCAATTCACAGAACGCAAAAATATCCCATCTCTTGATATAAGCTGAACAGTTTGTCATAACAAATTTCCAAACGTTTAATTTGAACGTGTTTGACATATGGACAACATATTTGTATATTAGAGCGATATAATTGCTGGCAAATATTATAGTTTTGTTGGCGGCTTCACGAAACTAATTTGTAAACGGAATAATTGGACGGCTTTGCGATGTAATTAATCATAATTCGGTTCGATTTCGATGAATTTCGATCATTCAGTTTTGACGTTATTTGAAAAGGGTTTGTCATCTGCCAGAACTTTCCAAACAGGCAGCTTTGAAATAAACTATTTCCGTTCAATGGTAAAAAGGGATACCTAGATATGAAATTTCATCAGAATATATTTTGAAAACCAATATAACATTTCGGCAGTTTGGAAAGTTCCCGAATACTTTGGTGCATCAGAGGTTGAATTCCTAAAAAAGTATAAAAATGGGAGATTATTCATTAAGCAGATAAAGTAATTACATACAGGAAATACAGTTGATTTGCGGAGTACCCTAAGCAACAGTTTCAGGGCCTGTACTTGAAATGATATTCTCAGTTGAAGAACCTATGGTGAAATCTTCAGTTCAGCAGACGACACTCATACATTTTGTATTCTTGCTTTGAGCAAAATTATAGATTGTTCTGGAAAATAATCTAGGAGAAATATCGTTAAAGAAGGAAGAATTTCAATATTATTAATAATATCGTTTTCGCGCTGGCACGTCCACCATTTTCATACAAACTACCCTAAACCCCTTCTTCATCACCACTGTATCTCCTCTGAGAAAGTTCTCAATCAAGAAGGCAGAAATAAGGGTTCGAAAAGCCGATGAAGAGGATTAAAAAAAGTCTGAGAAGAGTTAAGAGAGAGTTCAAGAAGATGGAGATCGCGAACTGAGTACAGGGTTGAAAAAAATTGGTGGATTCGCAAGGTTTACACAAGTATGAATAATAAGTTATCAAGCAAGGGGGCTTTGTATCAATTTCTACTCTTCCATTTACGTTTATACTTATGTGTACGTTTCATCAAGTACTTCATCTTAACGGTAGAATTCTTTAAAGGTTATCGCTCTTTCAAGAGAATATCTATCAACAAAATAAATAAATCAGTAGTTATCTTCAACCCACCATATATGTTCTGATAAAAACAATTATTAGTGTTCCAGTCTAGCAAAAATGGCACATGAAACCACATCGAAAGGGGCGAACTGCAATGATCATTTATTATTATAGTTTTAATTGAGTATACGCCTTCTCATTGCTGAATGAGTAGCAAAAACAGTTGTATTGGTTTTCTTGAGGGAGATAAAATCTCTCGGTTCTATAACCAATTACGGATTTTTTTGTTGTATGGAAACACCATTAATTCAAAACAATGCACCGTCGCTACTAATTGGTTTAGTAAATGAATTCAACAAGCATAGCGAATGTTTGTTAATATCAACAATTTTTAAGCGATGCAAATGATTTGTGATATCGCAATTTTAATTGAATCGTGTATACATTTAAAAACTTCCTACCCTTAATATCTTCCTTCCAGTAAACAATATGAGGAATCTAAAAAACAGGTCAATTTTATGTTCAGAGGGGCACTTTCAAGGAATATCCGTAGCCCTCCTGGTTCAACCCCTTTGGAGGGGTAGATGTTACCCTTAGAATTTTAGATGGGAAGGGGGTCAAGTGCCACATCATTTTGATTGGCATTCAATTCTTTTTCCAATGGTACCTTGACTAATTATTTTTTATGAGCATTTTCCGAAAAATGGCGTCCTAAACTAACAGATGTAATTATTAGAACTTGTCTATTCTGATTTTGATCATTGACTAGCACAATCAGAAAAAGCGATATATACAAACTCTTCCGAACAATATTAATAATTTTTTAGTTATTTGAATACATTTATTATATTATCATTCGTAGTGGTAGAATTAGAGAAACTGAAAGAAGGTACAGAAAAGTTTTACCTGGACACTCAGGATTGCGCTACGATATTCAACATTATAGGGGTCACTAATCGTCGTTTTCGAAAAATCATGCATTAATGACTAATCGATCATTAATAGGGGTCATTAATGATCGGTTTCGTTGTCATTGAAGAACATTGAACAGACATTTTAATACAAGGTCGATGAATTTTTTTTATTTACGGTAACATTCACTTTTGCAGAGCTATTTTGTTTTCACTATAGTTCAAACGGTGGGCAAAACTTCAGTGAAGCGTAATATCGAATTTCATCTTCCTGATAAGTCATTCGGATCCCAGTACACGTGGATGTCATTCCTTCCATTCCCATGTGAATGTTCACAAATAAAATCGGATTTTCTAATTGCTTCAGCAGTGAATTCATTGAATGTCCATCGAGGCATTTTTTGAATTGTCGGTATTGTTGTTGAGAAAAACAATTTGCGAGTTTGGCATAACGAGACATTGAGGAAAACACTTTGCTAGCAAATGAGCATCAAGGGAGCAATCCGATCATTACAAAGTCAGAACATTAGACTTTGTTAGTGCATTTTATTCAGCAACTGTAGTTCCTGCTCAGGCAATCATGGTTTGTCAACTTGGAGTCCTTGCATTCATATGTTTTCAGTTTACATGTAACAAATGAAAGTTTTGTATAGAGCGTCCTGATTTGAAAAAAAAAGCCAATTTTTTGGGCGGTTATGTTATAACGAACCCGTACCACCCTTATGGAAAATAGCTTTGGTTTAAATTTTATAAATTATAAATGTATGTTGTAGATTTTGACATAGGCACAAAAAATCTGCTGACTAGTTTGTGAGATACGCCGGATGACAAAGATGAAAAATTGTCGTTTCTACTAAGAATTTTCAATAATTCCAAAAATTGACATAAGGTCTATTTATTCTTGGAATACCATGATACTAATGATGGGTGAGTTCTGTGATGATAATGAATATTCAATTTATCATGGATGATCTCCCTCAGTCTCCATCAAAGTCAACTGAAATTATTTTATAACTGTGGAACAGACGATTTAAGATGCAAGCTTTGGTTTTTATTATTATTATTGATGGAGTTTCACTTATTAATTGTTCAGTATTAATTGATCGTTTTGCCAAAAGTAAAAAAATTATTATTTATATCAATGATATGTCAAAAGATGAATTCCTCAGCGAGGGGATGAGGGAGTCGTTTTATTTTCGATTTTATTTTACTCTTTTGGCAAAATTACCCTCTTAAGTACAAGTTGTTTTTCTTATGCATCAAGTTGAGAGTTCGTTTCAGACAGATTCTAGTGATTTAATTTTCAATTTTTTTTTATTTTTAGCAAAACGATCCCCTTGACCCCTCGCTAAAGAGGTAATTTATTTACATATGTTTGTAAAGAATTCATCTTTTGACATATAATTATTACTAGTTGTTTTCAATATGTGTCAAGTTGATAACTCGTTTCAAACATCAGAATCAAGTGATTTATTTTCGATTTTTCTTTACTTTTTTAACAAAATGACCCCGTGACATATTTGATTGTTATCATCATTACGATATGTTTCTTATAATAATTAAGTTGATATATAAAGCTCAAGAATTTTTAAAATCTCTTGTTTTTTTGAGAAATAACACCCATGAAGTCATACCCACGCACCCGATATACCAGGGCAACTGCTCTCTCCTCTAGTGAATTCTATAATCATTTCGAGTTATTTTTGGTTACATATAATTGATTTGACCTGTACAAAACCGTGCAGAAATTTCAGCTGTTTGTGAAAAGTCCAAATACGATGCTTAGACGTCTATTCGTATATCACAGAATTTCAAATTCAGTATTAACCCCTTAAAATTTGAATTCTTGCTGCCACCGACGCTACTGATGGTTCGGGCGTTTCCGTCAAATTGGCTGTTGAGAAGTGGCTGCTAACTTCACACCAGCCTCTACTCGCACAAGCTATGCCTTTGGTACAATCTACGCCTTTGGTACAATCTACAAGTGTTTATAAGTATTATTATTATTACGAGATCTTAAAAAATCCCATAGCTACGTTGCTACGTAACTCATCTGCTTAACAAATAAACCGGCGCCGATCACAGTTATTATTTCCTCTTTCTCGGAACTGTTCATCTGGATATTTTTCTGTACTGATCAATCTGGAGAACGGAAAAATCCAGAAAAATCTACTCTGGGCGAATTGAGTATATAAGGCGACACATTTCACTCGGAGAGAAAGTTTTGAAGAAGTTTGAAAGATTTAGCTAGTTGATATCAGTTGAGTGTTAAACAGTCAGTGTAGTACTTGTGTGTTTTATAGCGGAGTTGATGAAAAAAGGAAGTATTTTATTTTGTCTTTACAAAAAACTTAAAAATAGGAAATGAATAAAATCCGTCATTTTGAGAATCAAACAAGAGAAAACGTCTACTTTCCCACCCCCACCCCCTTCGCTCCGTCATCCTGGACGATTTCCGCCTCGCATCAGAAACAGGTGGAAGCCCCGAGGTAAGCGAAGCAGAGCGAGGAAAGTGATCGGTTAGATACGGATGAAGTGCATTCGCTCGTCGCTGCATCGATCCTCGAACCATCATCTGGTCTGGGTCGACCGCGTGCTCCGGTGTCAAGGTCAGCGCCGCTCTCGTCAAGTGAGCCCTGTCCGTCGCCCGCACGTGTCAACAACCGAGCACGGCCCTCTGCGAAGTGACTGGGGCGCGACCTTGGACCTTGCACTCGTCCTGTGACCTTCTCAGGGGGTGAATCTCGCAGGAAAGCGGAGCTGTCGTGAGGGGGGCGGTCACGGACGCCGTGGATCGCCAGAATTAGGTGAATTATAATACCGGGCCAGCAAATCGTAGTGGGCGATGCTAAGAAATGGATTTCGACATTTGTCAAAGCGAACGCGTCTGAGAAAAACAACAGTTGTTTCGTGTAATGCCGAGAGCGCAGAGAGCTGGAATCGACTGATTCCGTGCCAAGTTTTCGTCTTATTCTAGCTCCGCTAGTTTTCAGAATTCGATCACCTACGGCATTCGAGGAAAAGTGACAACCGACCCGACCGTGAGACCAGTTTTATAATTTGCCAATTATTTTCGTCATTATCCAGTGAAGAAATTGAGGACGTTCGATCGCAATAGCAAGAAAATATAATTGAAGTATCTAGAATAATGACGGTAATAATAAGGTTCGTCCTTATTATTGAGAAATATTTATAGATTGATTTTTTATCGACACTTACGTACGGTGTTTCTCAATAGAACAATACCAAAAGCCTCAACGTGGACTCAATAAGACTTTGCCAGAATAACTGTATCATGTTGATGCTAACAGAGATATGTATGTAGAAGAAAATGGTGAATATTTTAAATTGAGTGAAATAACTGGTATTTCCAACTCAACTTCTTATACGTAGAATATTGTAGTCATAGTAACTGGAATAAAATATTTCTAATTCCACAATGAATTATTTCAAAAATTTATGAACAAGTATATCATAAAAACAGAACAAATTTTGTACTTCTGAAGGACCTGATGTTTTTACTTCTACAATTTTTTTCTCTTCACTTCAACCTCTCTCTAATCTGCTTTTATTTTTTTCTCTATTTTTCTTTTCGCGATCTTTCCATTGCTCCCTCGATTTTTGATTACACTCACTTTATCATCGTTCTCAATTTTTATAACTTTTCTCTTAGCATAATCTTCATCAAGTATTCACGTTTTCCAATTATTTAGCTTATTTTATTTTTATCGATTTCGTTGTATTAAGTACACTGCTTTTGAAATGATTTCGATTTTCTTATCAATGGATTACTATTACCACTTTTTTCTAGTTCTGATAAACTGGTCGCATCATATTCTTCAGTTTCAATTGAGACTATTATCTTCTGATTTTCTATGTTTAAATCTTGTTATTTTTTTTTCTGTGTTCAACTCTAGAAGATTCATATCTCATTCTATTTTTCAATTTCTCAAGAAAATATTCTGAATCCTTGACGTTTTCTTCCTGGTACATTCCAGTTTATGATTTTAAATCAAGTGTTCATCTTCAATCAAGAAAGAGACTTGTTATATCCTGTTCTTCCTTGTTGAGTTCAGTGTATTCAAATTAGAGCAATGCCAAACAACCCAAAAGACTGTGTCCTAAAAATAAGTATTCCAAAACCACCATGAAAATATAATAATAATATTTATTCAGGTCAATATACGAACTTAAAATACTACCACTACACTGACAATTCGACTCATGTATGAAAAGTTGCATATGCCACAGTGCAACTGTCACTTTGACAACGGCAAAAGTTACCTGTAACTTTTACAGTGAGAAATGCACCAATGGTTTTTTCACTTATTCATTTGTTTATCAATTATCGCGGTGTTAGTTGTCAAAATAAATAGTTTGACATGTTTGTCAACAACTTATTGAATTTCTAAGCCTAACAATGAGTCGATATAAGTGAATAAATATAGACGGCGATAAATTCTTAATACTTGTTTCGCATATATGAATATGAAACGTGAAAATCGAAATTATTCATATAAAATTTAGTCAATATAAAATTTTGAAAAAATTAAGAATAAAAGTATCAAATAATTGAAATATATTATAAATTATTCAATAGTGACCTTCCAATTCAATTTTTTTTTAAACCACCGTAAATCAAAATCAGTCAGACATTATGAAAATAAATTATTATATTATAGTTTGAAATAATACTTAATGGCTACTCAACAAATACAGAATGGGCGTGAAACTCTAGTGATGAATAAAATTATGTAAAAGAGTCAACAAAGAAGAAGTAGAAATTACTAATATGGACCAATATTTTTTTTTATTCAACAATGCATAATTTTTCATTATGAAAAGTTCAACAATTTTTATAAATGATAATTTTTTTTGTAGGATGCTGATATGTTTATCTGTTTTTATTGGTCCTATATTCTTTGATCCTATTTTTCTGTGCACTATTTTGTCCCCATTTTTTATGTGGTTTCAATGAATTCGATGCTTCTTTACTGTTTTCGCCCAGTCAGTACGCCTCTGGACTATTCTCTCTATGACGATAAATTTCAAATTAGATCATAATCACTCCAGGAAAAGAGTGGTAACCCAAACACAGACCGACCGTGCATATTTTAAGAATTGATTCCAAGATCCAGACTATTCGCATTAGATAAACCTACTCAGTAATTATTTTGGCACTCGGTTGTTGATAAAAATAATGTCATCTCACGAAATCACGATAATTTGTGTGACGACCGAATCAAAATTACCTCTAACGTCATGCTGTTGTGCCTCTCCGATGTTTCTCGGTGTATAGAGGAGGCGGTAGGTGTTTTCAGTCCACGTCTATGCTTGTACGCACTTGCAACCGTGGGGCCTTCATTTCCGAAATAATCAGTTTGTGAAATACTTGCAAACTTATTTCCATACAGCCCAAAAGAGTCTTTTGAGCAGTGAAATTTGAATTCTTAACAGAATTGGTCGGTATTTGTAAATAGAACCGATACCCTTTTCAAATTCGATAGATTCTCTGTTCTACACCTTCAATGATTTCTTTCAAATACTCATAAAGCTGCGATATTGTGAAAAGATTGATCATTTCCCATTAACATCTCGAAAAATTTACTCTAGATATATCGTAGAGACATATCGCTCCTCAAAGAACAATTAATCGGTTTTGCAATAAATGTTCTCAACGTGGATATATTGAACCCGAGTGTCATAAAAAGATGCAAACGAAATGATCGGTTGGGAAGGAGATTACAATGTTTTATGAGCACATAGGGAGTTTCAAACTTCGAAGCTATGGCAAGATCAAAGTGTACCTCTTCGGCGATCTGTTTTATTTTGGCAGTAAATCAGCCAAAGGGAATTAAAGTCGTGTGTTGGATTCCGTGAAATTTATTCGAGAAATGTAGATTAAAGCGAACATTTTTACAGACATCTCCCACGTCAAAATAAAGCATTAATCTGCGGGAATTACGTTGTAGCTCATACAGAGCCGGCCTGGTGATTTTTTTTGCAACGGGAATAGATGAGACTGGAGTATATTGAGTGCTTCTGTGCTTCAAGACTCGACATTTCCAGATCATGGGGATCCGGCAGTTTTTCTTCTTGCATTAGAAAACTGTCAACACAAATTCCTCGATTCATGTTTATTATCGAAAACTAATTATAGCCTTCGAAATATTCGAGGATAGTTCATTTGAATCGCTCCATTTTTTTTCAAGTCGAGGCGTATATTCCTATACAAGTGATTTTTATTTTTGCTATGCCATGATATCGTGGTGTCATCCACGAATAAAGTGAATTTTTCTCCAAACAGTTGTCATCTATGCAAACGTATTGGGCCAAGCACCGGTTCTTGTGGAACTCCGTAATGTATGCTGGCTAGAGATGAAGAACATGTTAGTTTGACAATTTGTTGTCATATAGTCAAGTAAGATTGTAGCACTGGACTTCCATTTATGTCTTAGTGAGACAGTTTTCGCTCCATGGTTGAAACAGACGAAGGCTCTAGATGAATCATAGAATATACCGCTGCTAGCACTTCACGATCCTTCATTGAGGTATGAACTTAGTTTAGGAACCAAAATATACCATCGTGATTACTTTTCTTCGCTTGGAATCCGAACTGAATATTACTTATTATTATTCACTTTTGAGAACATTTTTCAGACGTTTTTTCATAAGTATTTCGATCTGTTTTGCAAAAATAAAGGCTCTTTCATATTGCCATTCTTATTAAGAATTTTTATATATTTTTTATTGGCATTTCATCAGTTCTTGAAGTAGTTTTATTTTCAATAGTTTCAATGACTCAATCAATTTATCTGTTTGAATCATTTCAAAATTCTGAGCACCAACGATATTCCGTACTAGATAAGACAGTAAGCAGATTTGAACTTTTTTACTCTTTTCTCCTATAACTCAGAATACTATTCCAAATATTTCACAACCATCTTTGAAACCTTTTCTTTTAGTATACCTAATCTTTACTAGGTTTACAGCAAATTGCTTCAACTATTTTTGTGGTTACAGGAAAATATCTGAAATTTTAGTTGGTTCTGGGTTTGTTTAAGAGATTTGTTTTCATACTGCCAAAAGCATCAACCAAATCTTGTCTGTACATTTTAATCAAATCAAACAACTCTATTATTATGCATAATTTTGTTGGTCCACTCAAAACTGCTTTGGAATGCACATATTTTGGTTATTGTTTAGTCGCCTTTGATCCGTTCTGGGACATTTCTCCTTTGATACCACGAAAAACAGGTCAAGTAACTATACATACTAATTTATTTACAATAGGTATATAAATTTTAAAACAAAAGAATATAAAAATTCTGGTATATCGATAGTAATATATGTACATAGTTGAAACTGGTAAGAGGTCGGATAATTTGAAGATATCTTTGGTATATTAAGTTGAATGAAGTCAGAGATGAGACATGTTGAGAACTTGGGGGATAATGTAAATAGCGATCTCGAAACTGATCATCCAGTCCGAATAAGTATCTAGTAGACTTGATGAAGCGGAAAACTCGAAAATCGAAAAATTGAAGTTGGGAGCTCGAAATTCCGAATAAAAAATCCGATTACGCCGATCCTGATCCCGTGAAACACGTAATTTATTTCTCGTTGTTTGCGAGCGCATTCACAGCTGATGGGCTATTTTTCACGTGGCAGTCGGTCAACCGCAGTTATTTGCGTCCCTGTCTGTACTAAAATTACTTCTACGAGAATGTGTGGCGATTCCTTCCATCCCACCAGGTGTAGCTGTGACACGTTACGTAAAATATTTGCGTCAGACTTTTCCTAGATGCTGATATATCACATACATCAAATAATAATGCTGTGGTTACTCTTTCACACCCACGCTCCCGTTGAAACGACGACATCTGGCAGACAAACGCTGTCAGAGAGAAACTACCGAGAGAAAAAACTCCTTTTTCTTTGCGACATCGAGTGTGCTCTGGTGACACTATTATGATGAACTCTGATTCAATCGAATACAGCTAGTACTTGGGAAGATTGAAGCTTAAATTATGTGAAAATGAGATCGAGGTGGGTATGAAATGTTCTATTGAGGGCTTCCATACAGGATGTCCGAAGTAGAACTGACCTAAACGAAATATCTCTGTCAAAGATAATGAAAGTATCTCAGTGATCACCTTTCATCCCCTTGAAATATTGGAAAGGAAGCCGAAATGTAATAAAAACGAAGAAGAGATTCCGAGTGCAGACTGATATTATGGCCTTGCCACAGAACATTCGAACAACTAAAATTCGCCTGTTTCCCCTCGATTCATGTTCTTAGTCATCATCTACTTAATTTCAAATACTTTCTAATTAGGATGCTTCTGTTCATTGAACATTCCACGTATTCCACTCTAGGCGAATACGATGAACCCCTATCTCTGAGCCAAACAAAGGAAAACATTGAAACATTTCTGCGAATATGTCAAGGGCATGGCTGAATGCTCACGACTAAACAAGATCAAGAAAAGAATCTCTGGAGATTCTCCTTGATACTCACTTTCCTGATTCTAGGGGAACAAACGACCCAGTCGTGTCCCTGAGGGTACAAACAGGCGAAGGTAGAATGGGCTAGAAACTTCTGTCCGTTCAGATCAGCAAGGCCAGATGGAACAATCCAACCTGTACAGCAAGGAGCAGACATATTGATTCCATACCTACTTCGGCTGATCAGGACGAGCCTAGCTCACAGATACGTACCCAACAACCGGCGAAGATCCAATCCAACCGTCCTATGCCCAGGCCAAGGTATTGAGACCCATTTGCCTCTCATTGTTCATGCTCAAAACGATGGAAAAACTAGTTGATCGAAATATCCGAAATAATGATATAGAGTATCCAATTTTCTCGGACTACCAATACGCCTTCCAATCCGGAAAATCCTGTAAGACGATGCTCCACAATTTAGTCTGCAGGATCGAAAAATCACTCTTGAATGCGTTTCTTAGCGTAGAAGGGACGTTTGATAACACATCACATGCGTTTATCAGTTCAGTCCTCGAGGGAAAAAACGTTGCTCCAGTCCTGCCAAACTTAGCTGTAGGGTTAAACAAGCCTCCCTCCTATTCGGAAAAAATATCAGAGTGGAAGCCACGAGAGGTTACCCTCAGTGGGCAGTAATATCCCTACTTTTTCTAAACAGCATTCTTAAAAACCTCAATCGGGGTGGAGTATTAGCCGTCGATATCGATGTCGCTGACTATATCGAAATAATGGTGAACGAGAATTATATGGGGGTTTTGTGGATCTAATGAAATCAGCACTCACAGATATACAGACTTCCAAAAAAACACGATTGTCTCTTTCACCAGAGGAAGGAACTTGAAGAGCAACAGAGCTCTTCGAATCTTCGGTGAAAGCCTACACAGCTGCCAGGAGAGTCGAAATACTTGGGGTTGAACTACGACTCGAAGCTCGCCTGGAACAAAGATTTGGGAAAAGTGCTGACAAGGGCAAGGACGTCATTAATGATGGCTAGGCATCACATGGGAAAAGGCAGATGAAAGCTGCCTGCTCATTTGCATATTGAACCGGAGGCGAGGATAGAAAGAAGCCTCCAGACTAAAGTGCATGGGCCAATGGAGAGACTACAACCTAGGCCACTCCAACATGATGGAAGTCATAAGTATCGACACTTCTGAGATGCATTCGTACAAAATGACCCCCGAACCTACTCCCTTGAAAGATTCATCACCATCATTCAAGATGGAAAAGTCACAACAAGGGCTCTACCAATGCTGACAAGGCATCAAATCTGGTATATGAATGACTGAGACAAGCAATGGAATTGAGGCAAGCATTTAAGGGCAGAGGCCGAAGGGAGCCTCTATATTCCAAGCCAAGGTAACAGCTATTTCCGTCTACTCAGGCGAGATTCTAAGGAGGTATTCTAGAAACCAACCCATAGTCATTCTCTCTGACAGCCAGGTGGCAATGAATGCTCGGCGATCATGCATGTTTACTTCCAAATTCCAAAGACTCACAAAAACCTCTACAACCTAGGAGCACAGAACAGGGTACAACGTGTCTGGGTATCAAGTCAAAAAGACATCCAGGAGAATGAGAGCGATAATGCCTCAGCAAGAGCAGGAGGCAGCAACAGCTCTCAGTGGACCAGAATCAGCCTGTGGAATCCCATTCGGTAATATTGAGTAGAACACAAAGAAATGGGCCAAGAACCATCATCAATCTTTCTGGGAAGACGCCTCGGACAATAGTCACGGGAAAATGTTGATGATGGGGCCAACTGAGTTCGTTGATGATGGGGCCAACTGAGTTCCTCAAACTAGCTCTTTTTATCTTCGGTTATAAGTTTCTTTTGGAGTTGAGATGGATATGCTGAAAGTTTCCATGGTCCTTCCCATCTTTTTGTTTCTTGAGTGTTCCGACTAGTCTCGTCTGAGTTTATTTCTATTACCTAGTTCGCTTTCTTCACCAACTCTTACTTCCATATTAGTGTCCCTGATGCTCTTGATCCATAAATAAATCTCCAACTAGAATACTTTTCTCACTACTATTAATCAGGAATTCTTGTTACGTCATCTCTGTTGACTTCTCTTGAATGAGTCTTGCTTTCTGAGTAGAGGTTCCAATTTTATCCATTTGTTCTCCCTTCTCCATTTAACGTCTTTGTCTACTACTTTCCCGTTGTTTATAAAAAACTGATACTATTTCATTGTCATTCCTCAGCTCGATCACACACATACAAATCAAAAATTTCATGAGAGTTGCTTTCACTCCAAAGCGGATGCAGTAGGAAATGCAATTTTCCAAAAAATTCTAAATTTTTTAATAAAAATCGACTTGTATTTTGAAAAATGTTGACCCCACTGTATAAGAGAGTTAATCAAATTTACCTCCCAATGTTTAGTTACGATAGCGTTGTTGGCCAATGAGATGCCACTTTAAAAACAAAAGATCGATCCAATGTCTGCTACCAATCTATATCTATTCCCAAGTGATAATGAATCCCGATAATGCTATAATCGAATTGCGCACACATCTGCGCGCGGATAATTGGATTATGGGATTACTCAGCATGAAAATTCAAATAACTTATTACAAAGATCTTATGATATTTAATTGGCGATTACTTTAATTATCTGAGCGTCCGCAAGGAATCTAATTGGAAACGAAAGAATTAATAATTGAATTGTTGTTCGAGTACGCAAGACTAGCAAACCAAAACAAAAACAATAATTGTTTTCGAAGCGGGAATAATGAATAGAAATTTTCGAAAGATACGTTATTATTTGAAGGTAAAAATAACTACCACCACCACCTTCAGACTAAGCGTTGGAATAAGTTGAGATAAAAAAAATAAATGAAGTGACCGTTTTTGAAAACAGAATTTACGATCCTGAGAATATCTAACTATTATTACCGCATTCTGCAATGTTTTACCAAGCCAACATGAATAATCTTCAATCCTTCGACTGAAAAGAATATAAAAAAGTATGTCGGAATAGCTGATGATGAGGAAATTATTTTTTGAGACCCCAAGAACTTAAGTTTTTCATTTCACCAAACTGAGACGGTTTTACCTCAGGGATCTATGTTATAACCACTCTATCGATCTCCATGCTGAATATATTTCACTCCTTCCTATCGTTTTGGGAACCATTCAGATGCACAAAACAACATTATCACTGAATGAAACTACATCGTTATCCAGGTCATCCAATCACGCTCTGAGCATAAACAGTAAAATGATTCAGTGATAGTTTTAGTCACAAATGCAGTTTGTTCGAAAATCAGTACGTATCCAATTGAGAGTTGGGGGTAAAACAACTGAACCACAGTGAACAGAGGGAACAATCTTGGCCTGGGTTTCACTGACCAAATGAGTTTAATATACCATAACAATTTCATCAAGAACGCTTTTCAGAACTCAAAATCTTTCAAGAAAGCATGCGAATGCTCTGTAGGAACCATCAAAACTAACATGAGATCAAGTATAATTATGGAATCAGTAAAATGGTATTGTGGACTCGAAACTATCACCAAACTGATTGATTATCATCAGTAGAATACTTCAATGACCAAACCTATCAGTATTCATCTTCTTCTTTATCCATATGCTTATTGTTATTGTTATATCCATGAACCGGCTGCACTCTTACGAGCAACCCTCAGAAGTCAGAGACTTGTACGAGATAGAGAAGATGTAGCCCTTACCTTTTACCGTGTGATTCCATACACGAGACCAGTTACCACGCAGGGAATCGAACCCTCGCCTCTGTGATTGAGAGGCAGCACTCTACCATCAAGACCACCAAGGCCCATAACGAGTGTAAAAGCTCAATTAAATGGATTTTGGGGTGAGGGAAAGCAAATTGGAATGTAATGGGGCTTTGTCGATGTTGGTAACTCTTGTGCGTCATTATGCCAAATTCAGTTTTAACGGGGACCTCGAGGAACTGATTTTTATGGAAAAAACTGATTGTTATGGAAAATACTGATATTTATAACACTTCCTGCTAACATTTATTCAATAACGATTCCGAATTCCCATTACTCCGCCCTGTTTCCTCCTCCTCAAGCCAGAGAAGCGTTCCCATAATAAATTCAACAGAGAAAATCATTTATCAAATTCATTATTAATACAATTTCCACGTAACTTGAATTCTATCCGGCAAATTTCTGCCGGAAGTGATATTCGAGGAAAGTTATCAAAAGAAGGTCGAACACGAGCTAGTCACGATAACATTGTTGCCGATACTCTATTGTAATATCGCAAGCCGACGTACACATTGTTCATGTATGGCATCGAAACATTCCTGATATCTCCGGTATTCCGAGCGATTCGGCAACGTCGCGCACTGGGGCAACGAAACTTCTAGTAGCGATGCGTCCCGGCGCTCTCGTGACCTTCACCTTCGTCCTCGTGTCGATGTGATCGATAAGGGAGGTAACGACCGCCACGTCAAAACTTCCCTTTCGCAAGCACGAGGCTGGTCCTCCAGACAGGGTTGCCAGTACATCCGTATTTTTGCAGAAATGCTTCAAAATTTCAGCAACTGTGATCAAAATGAATCGACATGGTTTAGTGTTTTCAATACACTATAGGTTCTAGTTATAAATTACTGACTGATCATTTTGGAAGCACGTAGAGGATATGATGGATGAATCAAATGACAAATAATTCTGGCACAGTTTGTAGAAAGCACTGAACAGCATTTGAGCCGTCTAACTGCAAACCCCGCCAAGTGCAAAAAAAACAAAAACTGAGATAACACTGTCATTCGATAAAGAATATTAATATATCCACGCTGTTCAAATATTACGCTCAAAACCCGCCAGTTTAATTATTATCGCGTATCTACAAATCAGTTTACTTTCAATCCATTGCCAACTGCAGACTTGTTCATTTTCAAAAACCTCCAATTACGCGTGACAAATAGGAAAGCCATATTTTT
Source organism: Chrysolina americana (assembly GCA_958502065.1). Classification (NCBI taxonomy): domain Eukaryota; kingdom Metazoa; phylum Arthropoda; class Insecta; order Coleoptera; family Chrysomelidae; genus Chrysolina; species Chrysolina americana. Next base: position 8,737,482 of record OY293416.1, on the reverse strand, counting down.
GTCATGTGACCACGTGTTTTGAGTAACGGCTGTTTTTGGCATTTAGATTATACCTCGTCGTTATTGGAAATCTTTGCAAAATCTAAAATTTTATAAGGATGCAATTGAGAACCAAAACATCCAAGATTTACCAAGCTCTTCTACATTGGCAGAAAAATTCACCTGCGACCAAAACCTGGAAGATGATACAAAATTCGTTTAATCAGATTGTTGGTGTTTTCGAAGTTTATTCCTGTATTAAAGAAATATTTAGTTTATAAGTTTGTTCCATAATATAAGAACGTTCAAGCTTGTTTATAACTTCGTTTTGCTTGAGAATATTGAGTTAATTCTGTAACTACTTTTCTGAAAAAAATGTATTAAAGATAAACCAAAAATGGAGTTTAATTTCAAAAGGATCTATGCCACCAAGTACACACTTTTTAAATATTTTGAGTGGTATTATTGAAATTTTTGAACTCTTCTGTAAAATTTATTCAAATTACATCATTTTGTCCGCAAAACCCGCCATTTTTCATGTTAATTTTCAAATCCCGCCAAGTGCATTTTATATGTTTCATTTTATATTGCTATAATCTCTCTCTGTTATATGAGATGAAAGATGATGTTTAAGAAACAGTATCTACATCCACTGAATAATAAAGTATATTCCTTTTATCGCTTGTTTCAAGCAAAACAGTTTTTCGCGTTTTTCTTGAAACTACTTAGTATGCACTTGGCGGAGTTTGCATTTAGACGGCTCATTTATTCATTCAGATCTGGTTCAACTGCCTGGACCTTATCATTTCAATTGTCTCAATACAATCGTGCGTTAGTTGTTGGAAAGTTGAGTGCAAATCAACATTTACCTAATCATACACCAACCATGGGAATGGTTTGCGTAAATAGAACACAGCAGAGGTCCTAAGTCTGGCCCTTGGGGTACTCTGCTATTTTTTGTATCGAGGATACAGATAAAAACAGATAATTTAATTTAAATAAAACGTGAATCTGAAGAAAACTATGAACTGCTGTTGTAGAATGATTTGTGATCATTAAATTACAAAAAAAATTATATTTTTGCTACTCATTCTCGTCAATCTCGTATCCTTAGATTCCGTTCGATAATATACTCTCATATCCAGATACGGAATTCTTTAACGTCACTATTAAAATCAGCGCGTGAACCTTCAACCTCTAACCTTGGCTCAGTTGTTCCACTGGTCAACAGAGTGCGTTTCGAGCTCATAACCTCACTAGGAACGGTTCCCAAAAAGAAAGAACGTGTGATGGACGTCTTGGAGGATTGACGGCATTGAATGTGTTAAGGACGTGGCAACCCTGCATCCACCCAACTGTTGCATGTCGAAGGATGCTTGGAACGATAAAGGGTAAGGTGAAATGGGGTTAGTGGGTCAGTGAAATTACAGTTGCAAGTGTAGGCGAATAACCAACGAAAGGGTTTTATGTAACACAGGAAATGCATCCTGAATATTCCACTGTGGGAGGGATGCTCCACTTTATTCATTCCGAAGGGTTGGATTTGACGAGTTTGAATGGATTCCCGTGCGACAAACGTACTTGAGCATAGTCATAATGTTTTATTTAGTCATTGATTTTTCAATATGTAGTTTCATACAGGGTGTATCTAAATTCAATACAAATATTTTAAGGGCGTATTGCTGGGGTCAAAGTATGACTGTTTTAGTATAAACATGTGTCCTAAGATTCACCTCCTCCCCCTCAAGCTACAGAGATCGCAAGTTGACGGAAAAAAATCGTAAATTTTGATTTGTGGCCACAATTATACATCAAATGTTCAGAAAATGTACAGGCCCTTGGTTTTTGGAATCCCCGTTTCATTTCTTGCTTCAAAAATAATGTAACTCTGATTCAAATATGTGAATTAGTGTTGCCTAGAGTTTTTAGAGCAAAATTTTTCTATTTCTGCCATAAGAAACATAAGAACATCACCAATTTTGATCTCTTGCATTTTTTTGAATCAGCCAACCGTTTCCGAGATAATCGCTAGTAAATAAAAGGGGTAGTTTTCAAGTAACAAACTGAAATACTTTGTGGGTTATGACTTTGTACTTGTTTCACCTTTTGTCATTTAAATTGTAACAACACTTCGATTCACTTGAATTTGTGACGTTTGTGTTCCTGGATTGCTTTCAATCATTCGTCAGCGTCTATGGTTTATGCCATATGGTGCTCCACCTCATGTTTGTTCAACTGTGTTTAATTATTCAAACTTACTGTTTCGGAATCGGTGGATTGACAGTGGCTCCCCGCTCACCAGATTGCAACCCACTGGACTTTTTTTTTCTGGAGGAATTTGAAGAGCCTAGTTTATGATGCAGGACCAGTGCCTTCCACTGAAGTACTTCGTCAACGGATCATTCATGGCTTTGACCACATAAAAAATAAGTACTCCTGAGGTTGTAGAAAGCGTACGTCAGTCTATGCGAAGAAGGATGGAGGACTGTATTGTAGCAAGAGGGGGGCATTTCGAGCACTTACCTTAACGAACTTACTACAGAAGATTCTATTTCCTGATTTTATCGTTTAATAAATTATTTTTAACTTTGGTGTGGAAAGTGCATCATTTGAATAATGCACATTTGTAGAAACTGAATCGTTTTCTGAGCTTGATTATAACATGATTATGACATACTGCTATGTTATTTGACATGAAACGTCAGCATAATTTGTTAGCAGAACCAAAATAAGAACAACCCACTAAGGTTTCTTTACTAAGAAACAAATATTTCGTAAAACCGAAAAATGCCTGTCTCTCCACACAATTCCACAAAGTGGATATTTAGGCAGATATCTGACAGAAAACTTCCCCCTACGGATATTGAATTATATCTGTCTTCTATTTGTGCAACGTTCCATTAAGGACACATAATTGCAAGTGCTACTTGTTATAAAGCCATTGAACATTAATCCTTCATTTTTGTTGGAAATGACCACCTGCATACATGCATGTTTCGAGGTTATTTTCCTCTCATCAGTGCAAGGATTGGTCAGACGACTATGAAGTCGTCTTATTCCACAAATATGAATGATGATATTTCAAAAGCCTTATAGTATCCGTCTACGAATGGAGCTGTGACTCATAATAAAGTAATTCGCAGCGCCATCCGACAACGGATCAAGTAACCCTCCTGGTAGCACTGTCTCCAGGCAGAGACCAAAAGTACATAAAACGAACGGAGTTCGAGAGTGTATATAGGAGAGTTCAATTCTTCAGCTTAATAATTCATTTACCAATGATTTTCTCGAAAACGGTTGGCTGATTAAAAAAAAAAATTGAATACAAAAATTCTAGGTTTTTACATGGCCAACTCATCTGTGATGTTAAAATGTTTTTTTTTATGTCTGTAGTTTGAAAGGGGTGAATTTTAGGACACGTGTATTGGAAAAAAGGTCTCATTTTAACCCCAGTTATATGCCCTTGAAATTTTTCTGCTGAATTTAGAAACACCCTGTACATTGACGAATATAATAAAAAAATTATTAAAAATTACTCAAAGCATTCAAGAGCAGTATACTTGATCGAAGAAATCTGCTCTTGATTGAATTCAACACTGCCAGTGTTGATATTGAAAATCTCTTTTCCTACAAGCGTGCGTGTTCCGCCCTATTCCCGCACGCAATTTAGTTTGAGAGGTGTCATTTTACCGCACTAGTGCGGAAAAAAATTTCCCGCACGCTAATGTCACTTCAAATGACTTTTTCCCACACTAGTGCGGGAATAATTTTTCTCGCACGCGAAAGTTTGTTCAAGAACGCTACATAAGATGTTTCAATACGCTTGTAGAAAAAATCTTGATCCTTACTCATACGGAAAGGTACTCTCCCGCACTCGACTGCTTACCCGAACTCCGCTTTGCGTCGTTCGGGTAAGGGCAGTCTCATGCCGGAAAGGTACTCTTTCCGTACTTGTTAGGATAATAACTATTCTGAACGAGCATTACATTACTGACGCTTTCCTTGAAATCTTTCATTTGAAAACACTTTAATTCATTGAAAGTGAAATCAACAACGTGTGGTCAATTATCATATGTGAAGGAGGAAATTACCCTTTATAAAAAGTGGTATTGTATACTAAATTATGTTAATTTAATTTCCATTGTCAATGCCTTCGTTACATTGTGTCGGTATTTCATTTATTCATAATTGTTTTTAATTTTGAATGACTATTTGAACGAATAATGATCAATGAATTTGCTATATTGAGGTGTGGATGATGATACTGGAAAAATAACGATCATATGTGGATAAATTTACAGCAATTATTCATAAATGCACAGAAACTAATCATTTTGATTATGATAACATCGAATATTTGTTTCAAAATGAAAAGAGTTTGATTTAAAATGATCCCAACATTCACCAAATAATTGATTTGTGTGTTCACTTACTAAAAAACAATATAAAAGAATCAATTCGTCCGTTAGTTTAGATGAATCCTTCAGACAACAGTTGGCAAAACGACCACTTGACAGCTATCTTGATGACGAATTAGTCAATTATCATTGACAGCATACCATTTGATTCGCATTGTCTCTCGATTCTTATCGGTTATGATTCTGCCGGTACTGTTGAGAAACTAAGAATTATCATTAGAAGCGTTTTTGAAAAGACTGGTTCTAAGAGAAAGGCAATAGGTTCAATAACCAATTACTGCTGCAAATTAGCGATTTACAACCAATTAATATGCCTCTGAATCTGAAATACATTAGTGGACGTCTGTATCGAGTACAGTCAAAATTTGGCACTTTTGTTGTAGAGAGAATGTCGATTATTATGTAACATTCATGGCTGATAAAAAAAATTCAAACCAGATTGCTATCCAACCCTGTTAATTTTGTCTTGAAAAAATGATAGCGGGTTCACATACTTCAGGATTATCAGGTAAAATTTATTTTGTACGCCAGACTTTTTCCTTTGTTTTTTCAAGAGAAGCAAATCTCAAAATGCCCATATCTTCAAGACTGCTATATTTAACTGTTCCTCAGAACTGTGATGCCTCTTAGCCATACATAATGATGATTTTTTACATCTAAGCGGTGTCTAGAAAAGGAATGATTTCGAAAAGGAAATCTGAAAGCTTCAGGAAGTATTTGATGAGCGCTGGATTCCATATAAAAATAAAATCCAGCTAGTCGAGGACAGGATAAAAAAACATTTTTTTATTTTCTCGACGTTAAATTTTTGTTAAGAAAAAATTTTTGAAAAATATAATATTTTCTCTTGTCTAGCAGATACTGACTTTCTCATTATTATCAATTCAGTTTGAGGTTTGGTTACAGTCCAATACATTTTTTATTTTGTTTTCAGATTCCAAATATGGTATTTATTGATATTTACTAACGGGCATGATTTCATGTAAGTAAAGTAGGGACTGGGTGTGAAAAACTAGCAAAAATCCATTGGAAAACGATCTATTCCACAAAGTACGATCTTTTCATCTACATCAAATCAGCAGGAGACTTCGAGGATGCAAACGGAAACAAATACATTTTAACTGTATCAAATTTTTGGAACAATAAAATTAAAAAAGTATTTCTGATCACTAGTTTCTTCATGATTCCCGTTTCTAAAACCTTTCTAAGGATTGAAGAATTAACGTAGGTATTGTTATTAAGCATACTCCACAGCCCCAGCAAAATTTTAGAAATTCTGATCAATATTAATTTCATTCACGAAAATATTCGTTTCTCACAAGTATTTTGCATTCTTGAACTATTTTTGCCAATTCTGAAATCACGTAATTATATATTGCATTTCAGAGAGCAGTAGATACTCTAAATCCAATACTGAAAATTCTGAAATGAAATAAATATCCAAAAAAATGTCTTTGTACTAAACAATATGTTTCACAAATAAATATTTCTTTCATTTGGGCGACTCAAATTTTACAGTCAACTAGTTCATATTCTTAATTCTGAATTCACACCAATAATTCCGATTTCACACAATTATTTATTTAGTTTCAACGAGCAATATACTCCACTCAATACAATATATTCTGAAATTAAATAAATAGAAACCACCAACAACGCATTTCATGAAAACTGGGAGACATAGTCAGTCTTGAAAAAAAAATATAAAACTTGGCTTAGTTCAATATTTTTTTTGTATCAAACAAATATTTTTTTTGGAATTCAAATAAACTCACGTTTCCTTTGAAATAATGGGTTTATTTCGCCAAATTGAAACAACGAATTCGTTTAACTGATTTGTTTGATTCAATCCTGTTTTTTTTTTTGTGTAGACTCTCATTTTGGTAAAATGTTGATCTTTGTTTGTGGACGATGAAAGATTTATTTAGTACCTTTAATTGATTTTTAAACCAAAACATAACTTTTTGGATATCTAATATCAAAATTATATTCTGAAATAATATAATTGATTATTTCTTCCGTCTATTAAATATTAGCCATCAACCAATCATACGTTTGTTTCCTATTTGATAGGACCAATCAACACGCTCTATTAACGACTATTTGCATGGTACACAATAGTCACCAACTATTCAGCATGATACCTACAATGTGACCCACTTTTAATGGAAACACCCCCCTAAAATTTGAAGTTGTAATCGATTTTAATAATTTTTTTTTTAAATGTCAAGTACTAAAAGGTCCACCTTGGGACAAAATCTGAAATGTTTATTCCAATTTCCAGGGCATACTCCGATATTTTTTCTTAGTAAAAAATCGGGATTTTTTATTAGCGATTTTTTTATTGAAAAAATCACTACACCACTGGATTCAGAGTGCCTCTAAACAGGTGTGACCAAAATTTCATGAAAAAATATTCATTAATAACAAAGTTATGACAACTCAAAAATTAGAAAATTCACACAGCTAACAGTCACAAAAAAACACCCTATATCAACAGATATAGCCATGAAATTTTTTTTAATGATTTCAACAATAAAATGCCACCAGATGAAATTAAATCAAAGAGCGTAATTTTTTTTAATGAAAATAACGGAATTACATTCAAGTTTTCACGCAATTTAACAAAAACTAAGACCTAATAGATTTTTCAATTTAAATCTTAGTTGCCATGGAAATGACATTACAGTTTGACACTTGTGAAAGATTTAAGTGTACTATTGTCAACAATATTCACCTTACAGTTCTTCGAATTATTTTGTGTCATGGCTGCAAGATTGAGCGTAAGAGAGAAAATTGAAATTGTACGCCTTTCGGGAGATGACGTTAGAAGTGCTAGAGAGGTTTGTAGAGTATTCTGAGAGACATCCAAATCGTCCTCGTATTAGCTGCGGTACGGGTAAATAAAATAAATAAAATATTCAATTAAACTAGTGCAGTATTAAAAATTATATTAAAAAGTAATGCTGTACAAAGACAAAATAGGAATGACAGAAATGATCAAATCATTTTAGATTATTTCTGAAATAATCCTAATGCCAGTATAAGGAATGCCACTTTAGATTTGAATATTCCACGAGAAACTATTCGGAGATGTCTCAAGGCGAAGAATATTAAACCTTTGAAGCCAAAATTTTTACACTGCAAGAAAGCGACGAAGCAAGACGTCTGGAATATTGTTTATGGGCCCAAGGGGAATATTTAAACAATAGAAATTTCATCACAGAATTGTCGCTATTAGGCAGCGGATAATCCTAACTGGGTAATACACTGTAAAAGCCAGTATTCCCAAAAAATCAACGTCTGGTGTGGGATTTTAAACGAACGAATTATTGGTCCTTTCCTTTCCAGAGTTTTGGGATGCTATTCACGAGCTGCCAATCAATGAACGATCAAATTTAATTGTCCAGTTCGATGGGTGTTCAGTTCCTTATGCCAGAGCTGTGAGGCAATGGCTTAACGAACATTTTCCAAACCGATGGATAGGCCGTGGTAGTCCGTTTATAGAGTGGCCACCCAGATCTCCAGACCTCACAGTTTTGGACTTTTTTCTCTGGGGACTTCTCACACAAAAGGTTTACAAAATCCGCTCAAGAGATAGAAATGAACTTTGTGCAAGAATTCGACAGGTATGTGCAGATATTACCCCTCAAGAACTAAGGAACGTATCAGAAACATTCGTAAGCGCTACGACAAATGTATCGAAATACATGGTGAATTAGTGGCAATGAATCGAAACATTTCAAAAATTAGTTATCATACTTACGTTTATTAAAATTTTTTGCTTCATATTGTTGAATTGTGTGAATGTAATTCCGTTATTTTCATTAAAAAAATTTACGCTATTTAATTTTTTTTCATCTGGTGGCACTTTATTGTTGAAATCATAAAAAAAATATTCTCATGGCTATATCTGTTGATATAGGGTGTTTTTTGTGACTGTTGGCTGTGTGAATTTTCGAATTTTTGAGTTGTCATAACTTTGTTATTAATGAATATTTTTTCATGAAATTTTGGTCACACCTGTTTCCAATGGTGTAGTTATTTTTTCTATAAAAAAATCGCTAATAAAAAAATCCCGATTTTTTACTAAGAAAAAATATCGTAGTACTTATGCTCTGAAAATTATAATAAACATTTAAAATTTTGTCCCAAGGTAGACCTTTTAGTACTTGACATTTCAAAAAAAAATTTATTAAAATCGGTTTACAACTTCAAATTTTAGGGGGGTGTTTCCATTAAAAATGGGTCACACTGTATATATTAAGGAACCTGTGCAGCTGACAGTACTCTAAATAAATACAAGTTAAACTTCAAATAGAATCAATCGTGTTGAAGCTGTATAAGTATTTGAAAATGCATCAATTTGGAGAAATCAAAAACGAAGAAATAGGATAGGCTAATCGAGGCTACAATCCCTGACAATACAGTGTCGTTCATATGACTAATATAAATAATTGGATTCAAGAAATAATCTCCATGAATATAACACGACCTTGATTAATTGTCGACTATTTTATTGCAGCTAAATTTCTCTTGTATTCATTAATTTTACTCGACATTATTTTGGCATTAATAATCAGAAATGAAAACCCTCGAGCTTTGCTTTCGGGTTTTCATCAGATTATTATTGCCAAATTAATGTCTCGTTAAATTATTATCAAAAACAGTGGAAATTTAGATGCAATAAAAATATTACCAACCGTTCGGCAAAAAACGCATCACCGATATCTATAGCGGAATAAACTCAATTGAAATAAAAGTGTTGTCATTTCATAGTTCCGCATAGTCGTATTACTTTTTATTAAAGTCATAATTTTTATCTTCGCATACACTCGGTTCATCAACACGTAGTGTCTGTCGTTCATTCAAAAACAATAGATATCGCAAGATAATAAATATTCTGCTTATAGAACATCACCTCAAACGTCCTTCGATCTGGTCACATTCTCGATAGTACGGTAAATGGAGAAACACTGTCAATAGCAATTATGTCGGATTTATTACTACCACTTTTTAATATTATTTGTTTCTCTCGAAAGTCGTGCTGCTCTTTAACCAAACACAACCTTCCGAGGCCGTAGAAGAATAAGAAATACCACAGCACCTAAGCAAACATAACACATAAACGTTTATGGTAAAAGCATAGTAACGTTTAGCATTCTAATGAGTTGACGTACACTCAAGTGTGTAAACTTTGTGTGGGAGTTTGGATTTTTACGTGCCGGTTTTCCTTTCGAATTCGTCGGCTTTGGTGAAGGACGCCCGTCGACAAAATGCTAGCAATTTTCAAAACGACCAATCGATTCATATTTCAGTAGAATTGCCACACCATACTTTTGACAGACGATTACTTGACCCGTGCATGTTATACAGAGTCTGCATATCTCCATTATGGTAATAGATAGGGATGATTTATTTCATCAGTGGTAATATCCCTAGGACATTCAGCCCTATGCTGTATCACTTCCGTTAAAAATAACGTCACCGTTATTCGCCATTTCCGTTATTTTGCTATTACCAATCATAGCAGTAGTTTTTTTTGTTGGAAATATACACATATTTCATAGGTTAAAGCGACATACTGGATTACATATATAATCCATATTTATTATTAGCATAATGGGTCACCCTGTACTCAATATACCTACCAATGAAACTTATCAGTAATATATCATGTATAAGTTGCAAAGAAACTCATCAGACATTATTAGAAAATATTACAGTTATATAGTTGTAACATTAAAGTAAGTAAGCTGATATACAATTTTGTCATTACGTTTCATTCTTGCAAGATCATTTCTGCATTTTCTGCATTGTTGAATTATGTAACACTATTACATGTAACTTCAGTGTCCAGCAGTTTCAGTAGTTGAAGAGGCATTGCAGCAACATTACATGCTAACCTTCTACATTACTTCGAATGATTACTGTCACATACTAGATATTTACCTTGCTCAGCGTGACTTCCTTAAGACATTTTTAAGAATGTATTCAATAGTAAATAAAAGAATGAGTACGTATGTAGGTACTTGAGTGAGTGACTAAGTAAATAAGTGAGTGAGTAAGTGTAACAGTCTGTTGCAACAGTATTCGTTTACCTTTCAAGATGAACGAACTCCAGTACCTATGCAGCAGCCAATTTGTCATCATTAAATCATCGAATGCGATACGGCAATAAGGCTTCATAGTGTTTCCCATAGTTCATAATCTTCGATCTAATAGACGAACGAGTGCTCGTTGATCACGATAAATCATTATTTCGTGTAAAACCGTTCACGGCTACCCACCCAGCTACACTTTCCAGTTAATTAATCCGCAACTACTAATTATTGTAATCAAAACCACATGTTAATGTTGAGGAACTGTTGTTCAACACTGCGCTTGAGATGCTGACTTAATGAATCCATCAATCTACTCAGATATTCGAGTTCATCACGTTTACACAATCAGCTGAAAATGACTCGAAACGTTTGGTAATAATGGGGTATAGTTTTTTGACCCAGAGCCCGGCTTCGTTTTGAGCGTTTGAGATTAGGACAATTTTTCCGTTTTTTGTTGCCACCAACAGTTTAAAAATGAAGTTTGTGGAGATAAAATCGTTTTCCGTGTATATAGTTTTGACAATAACTACGGATCTTCATACAGTATACCGGTAGAGAAAATCAGAAAAAAGATAGAGTATCATTGAACTGATTGATATTGGATTGTTAACACAGCAGTAAAGTGGTATTCTTTGGAACACAAAGTTCAGCATCAAATCTATTTTCGAGGGTAATATCTCAACAGGTTTTAATTTCATTGGATAAACTTTTATTTTCAACGAAAACTTGGTTGCTTTAGATTTTATCTAATCTCATTTGCAAGCTACCAAGTTTGGATGGAACAAAATTAAAGTTTATCTGATGAAAACAAAACCTCGATTGGCATTCAGTGGGATAAGTTAACGAATCAAATAAATGAATTATCAAACAATAGTACACAGAACATAATTCATTATATTGAATGAATAATTCATTGAACTGAAAGTACATTTAACAACAAATACTATCTGTCTATTTCATTTTGATTTGCCCCACTTTTAAAAGGCTGTAAAATATTTATTTTCCGAGGTAAAATGTCGAATAAAATAGGAATTGTTAGTGTTTTTCATTTAGTTTTATACTGTCCAGTCAAACATTTTATAAATGGTCAAATGTCAAAAGTTCTTAGAATAATATAGGCTGCAATAAAAAAAATGGCCAAAAACGGTTTTGACAGAAGAAGCAGAAATTGATATATATTAATATATATGATATATATACGTGATATATATACGTGATATATATATATATATATATATATATATATATATATATATATAATATATATATATATATATATATATATATATATATATATATATATATATATATATATACTTCGAGAGAACTGAAGGAATAGGCAGATTGAGACCTTAGAGAGAACCAGTGACGAGACATGGGGAGTAGGCAGATTGAGACCCCGACGTCAAGTCACAAAAACCTAACGTAATTATACCTGAGGAGTAGGCAGATTGAGACCTCAGCGTAGAATTACGTTTTAACCTTTCATTAATTTTCTTTCTATTTCAGTTCTTGAAAATGGCTCGAGAGAACTGAAGGAGTAGGCAGATTGAGACCCCGACGTCAAGTCACAAAAACCTAACGTAATTATACCTGAGGAGTAGGCAGATTGAGACCTCAGCGTAGAATTACGTTTTAACCTTTCATTAATTTTCTTTCTTTTTCAGTTCTTGAAAATGGCTCGAGAGAACTGAAGGAGTAGGCAGATTGAGACCTCAGCGTAGAATTACGTTTTAACCTTTCATTAATTTTCTTTCTTTTTCAGTTCTTGAAAATGGCTCCAAAATCGGAGCCGAAACGTCGAATTTCAACAAATTCTAGACGCGGTTCAACCCGAACTTTTAGTTTTCAAATATCTGAATATATATATATATCTTAGAACCAATCTTCAAAATTGATTAAACGATCTAAAGATAAGAATTAGGAATCATGATAAATGGTGGATTGCGTAATCCAATCTTCCGCAAAAAACCTATAAAATAGGTATGGTCGTCGGCAAGCATTCAACAGAAAACAACTACTGCCCCCTACGACCGTTGAATGATATCCGTTTAATACCCCTCTTCATGAAGAATTAGAAATGCCATTCGACTGGTGCAAAACAACAGAGACACTTTTAAAGAAGTGGGCATACAGAAAAAGTATATATTACGTGTATTGAAAATGAAGTAGGTCAAGTGGAGCAGCACTTATAAGTGCAAAAAATTGTTTTAGTTGTTTCAAATTGTATGCTATTTGTGAATTGGATTTGTTTCATTTTTCAATAAATGTGTTGCTCTCAGACTTGACTAATTTACTCGTCGAGTGAGTTACAAACCAGAAAATCCTCTACATCAGAATAAATGCCCACGAACTATAACTATATCGAGGAAATATCTAGAAAAATCACAATGTTAATCATGTATTTTCACCAATTTGCGCCAAAATTACGGAAAGGGCGAATTTGGCATACTTTCGTAATCAGAAAAAAGATTTTTTTTATATTTAATGATATACAGGGTGTAAAAACAGTTAATATTGTCAATAATTTTGACATTTGACAATTTATAAAATTTTTGACTGGGCAGCTTAAAACTTACACTACAATTTCTCTTTTTGTTCGACCATTTAGCTCGAAAAATGAATATTTTGCATCCTTTTGAAATTGAGACACATTAAAATGAAAGCACTATACGGTTTTGGTATACAATCCTTGCTGAAGAAAACAGCTGGATTTGATTATTTTCCGTTCTCAAATTTGTCACCAAAGTGGAATGATACTGCGAATCTAACTGAAGAATTGACATTCGAATGTCCGGTCAGCTCGATAATTTGTTGTTCTTCGGCTCCTGCTTTGACAAGAGTAGAAACAGTGCTAGCCCTATAGGGGCGATTGAATTTTTATTTTTTAGATCTACACTATTTTTTTTTTGCACTAATTCTTATCGACTTCGAAGTTTTGTTTACACCAATGGGCACATTTTTGTACCATCCCTCGGCATTTCAATTTTTCCAAAACAGATTTCACTGTGGTGTGAAAACAATCCATCTGAAGAAATAGGTTTGTCTAGTTTTTCTAGGAGTTTTTTCGACAATATTGCATACGTTCAGAGTTCCATTGTTTGTATCAACCACTTACTTTCACTGCAACTTTTATCTTACCGTATTGTATTCCACTCTGCCTATCAATGTTCTGTTATTGTGTTTTTCGAATTTGGAATAATAAATTTTACACGGAGCACTTTCACCATTTCTCCAGGCTTTTTCGGCGATATGAAACAGTTTTATTTTGAAGTCTCATGGGAATATTTCCATCCCGCTGTTCTCTTATTTCCATAACTTCTTCTTTACTTAATGCTATAGAATTTTGTCTCCTTTTGTCGAATTTACTCTGCAGTTGCTTGCGTTTAGCATTTTCAGCCTTTCTAGCTGTTTGAAATGTCACATATTTGAATGGATGGTTAACAATCACCAATCGGGTATCACTGAGAAAATTCACAATATTTTTTGGCATCATCTACTATTCATAGTTATTGTATTTTTCAGCTGCTAGTGCTTTACATTCCAACGGAGACATGCCATTCTTTCTGACATGCCCCAACGTTTCGACTATTTTCGGCCCACATCATGATAAATCATCTGGAATAGACTCGAAACTTCTTAACCAGTTCATCACGCAACCGCCTGTGATGGCCATGTGACAAATGTCGTATTCCGAACATATTTGATCAACCCACCTACTCGTTTCTTTCCCAAGAAAAAAAAATCCCCTCTCACGTACTCTCTCCGCCGTCAAGATCTTTTGCATTCGCTTCGCTGAAGTCCTGATGACAAATGAACGTCAATGTATAAAAACCCGCTATCTAGATGGTAAGCGTTGATTAATTCCCGGCCAGGAATTTCATCCATGACATAATAGATAAACTACGAGATTATGACGATGGTTATCGAAATTAAAATTAATATTTCATAATTGTTATGCTATGACTCGGATTGCTCAACTGTTTGGAAGTGTGGGAAAAGTGATAGAAAAATGAGATTACATTCGGAATAATGTTCGTCACAGGAGAATTGATCATAGATCATAGAAATAGTAAATATCACGTATTTTCAGTAAGAATTTGTATTTTAGGCGAATTTGCCTTTCGCAATAATCGCAAGGTCGTCGGTTAGTAATACAACAGAGAAACCACGAAGAAACCTTCTCGTATCAATCACCCTGTTTATATCAGCAGCTACCGATACTTTAACTCTCATTCAATATATTGTTGTTGAAGAAATGATCTGATAACGACGAAAGCCGCCGCAAAGATGAAATTACCGCGGTTTTTATTCTTCTTCTTCATTTTATTTTTTCTGAACGAACAAGCAGACATTGCGTGCTACGTATAACAGGTTCTCGTACCAGACATCTATAACATTAAAGAGAGATTACTTTCAACGGTAAATAGCAGGTATAAACGATATTTTTCCACCAGTAATTATAACTTTAATATTCGAAATATAGGTATAATCAGCCGAAGCTCCGTTTCGATGTGTTTAATTGGAGAAGAATCACCAGAATCAGTGTAAGGTCTTCCTGTGCCAAATTGATCCCGCTCCTCTGCATAATTTTGCTCTGCTGATTGCCAGCGTCCTGATTCAACGATGGCTGAATTAACATTATCGCCTTACTGAGAATCGAGGAGCCGAATGATATCATTATTCAATGAAAGAATTGTCTGAATGTCGGCGATGAAAAAGGTGAGAACGGACACTAGATTTGACTGAAGAAAAATTACCACTTCGATACGATGGTGAAAGTTTATATTCGTGATATCCTGGTGAAGGCAATAATGACTGTACGAAACGCTTTCGACCATCGTGAGAGCCGATAGAAATTGGTGTTGTTGAATTCCTGCAGGCTGTATACCTCAGGAAACACATCCTAAGGCAACGAGTTCGATAGCTTTGCTGTTCTTTTCTGGTTTCACGGGCTGATATTGAAGGTTTTGGAAGACAGAACGGTATGAAGGGTAGTATTATCCGAAGGATCTAGTTAAAATGTGTACAAGACTCAAAATGTTTCAAAGACTCGAGACACAAGATTGGGACTGAAAAGACTCAAAATAAAATCCATGTAACTCAAAGACTCAATCAAGCCTCAGCTGAAACACTGAAGCGAAGATTAAAAGACTGAAGATTGACTCAAATGACTCAAACTTTCTAGTTGTACAAGATTTGAAGTAGATGTTTCCCCCTCGGTATTATCCGCAAAGCTGTGCACTGGGTATGATGCAGCTTCCAACAAATCACTTATGAGTGGGAGAAACAGTAATGATACTGGAATGGATCCCTGCAGAACACCAGTATTCATAGGTTGGGTGTCGGATGTCATGAAATCGAAGCCAGGAAGACAAAACGCGTATCAACAAATTGCTACCATATTATATTCGAGTTGATTCACAATTCCTGAGTGTTCAAAATATTTCGTGAGTTTCATCCTGACGGCTTTTGTCATGACTTTCGAGATAAAAGACAAATACGTCGTTATGTAATCTCGCAGAGAATTCATTTGTCTTTAAGACAATGCAAGGTCCAGGTAACCATTTTTCTCAAGATCAAGTCAGTTAATTAGAATATTTTTTGAATTATTTTGCGACTAATTAGTTGAGTTTCCATTCATACTGAATGATATCATGTTCAGTAACTGCGGAATATTTGTATAAATATATTAAAAACTTGTATTTAATCAGAATTTTGTCCGTCCAGGTTCCAAACAATGGTACAGATTTCATTGGAAATGGTTTTGGACGGTCCGGAGCATTTCTATTCTATATTTTTTGATGATCTCTCATAGAAGTCAAACTGATCCAAGTCAGGTATTCTGGTAGGTCAATACAAGAATGCATCCACCGAAACTTGTTTTGTCTAGATACACGGTAGATTGTGGAAGTGATCCATCTTGTTGAAATAAGAATTTCTTCGTTCGATAATTTATGTTGATGCAGTATCGAAAGTTCCTCGTGAAAATCGTGAATATACAGGGACCTACAACGAGAGCTCGATCTTCCATATCCCAATTATGGTAAGAAATGGATGATTTCATCAACAAAATGATACAGTTTCCTGGGCTCTACAAAATGAAAATGATGGCGCTTATGCAGGTTGTTCCGTTTCTACTGAGCGGGTCCCAATATGTATTTTTAAATGTCTGCCTGTATTTTTTATCAGTTTTTCGGTTTCTATATGATTTGAAATTAAAAAGTTATACCAAGTCCCAGTTGAATTCATTTCTAGTCGAATATTGTAGCTTGGTGATTCTCTCGAACAATACATCTTAATTCGACCTGATGTGAGATACAGGTTGCGAAAAACAGCACCACTCATTGCGAGTAAAAATTTACAAAATTTCCGTTTTTCAAACGGAACACCCTGTATATTATTGATCCATAATAAGCACCAACAAAGCCTCTAAAACTTTTATTGAATATTCGCTATGGTTGAAATCGATGGATTTTCTTAAAAAAACTTTTATTTTTGGAAAAATGGCAATTCTTTCTATTTATTGCCCATAATTTCAATGATCGATTTTTTTGATCTTTCATGTGATTGTCTTCTATCTGCATTCTATTTGCCAATAGACAATTCCTGATTCACATAATATGAAAGTCATACCAATCAAATCAGTTTTTGAAATCAACATTTTGATTATATGGCATCGAATCTTCTCGATACAGCAACATTTACTAAAGATTTCAGTTCTCATACTGGCATTCCAATTCAATGTGAATGAAAATAATAACAGTGGTGGTCGAATTCACAACCTGTTTATGTTCTAAACAGGTAATTATAGGCATTTTGAGGAAAGAGTTGGACAAAAACTATGCAACTAATGAAGGAATTAGAAGGCGTTTCATCAAGAGAAATGCGTTACAAACATAACATCTTCATTGATTTTAACCATAGGGAATATTCAATGAAATTTGTAAAGCAATTGATGACGCCTCTTAAGGATCAATAATATACAGGGTATTCCATTCAAAATGAGATTTTGTACATTTATATTTGAAATGTTTGACAAGCTGTTTTTTGCACCCTGTTTGAAAGACTCACCAACATACAATATTTGACCAAACATTATTGGTAGGTACTGGGACTTGGCAAAACTTTTCAATTTCAAATATTATGAGTGGCGAATTTTGGAGAAAAAAAATCTGTTATGCTGAAAATAACCTTTAATTTCTCATGCAGAAACCCAAAAATACTGGGTGCCATTCAAAAAAAAGGAAGTTGGAAACCGCACAAAAAAAACTGAACATCATGTGTGAATACCATCATTTTAATTTTGTAGACCTCTGAAAACAGTCATATTGCTGTTGAAATCATCCATCTATCTATTACCATAATAGAGATATGGAAAACCGCGCCCCTTTTACAGGACCCTGTATAATAGTCATGTATATGAGCTTCTGGTAGAAAAGGGCCAACGAAACAATTTTCAAGGCTCTGAATGAAGAAAATCAATTATTTTTAATGATAATAAACATGAATAATTGGTTCATCTTCAATGAAATTCATGAAGACATATCGCCTTAATTTAACGTTAAATTATTGCGTATTATTATTACTATTGTTTCAATAGAGTGCCGTTTTAGGAAATAGGTCATTAATTCGTCCTTATAAATTATATACACTTCTTTGAATCAGTTATGTACTCTCATACTCCCAGGACAGCGACAATAATCACCCTGTACGTCAACCGATAATAATTATCATTTGTATCGTTACGTCCTCGCGAATTTGCGCACATGCACGAATTAACCGCCTAAATGCGTTATTGCTAGCTAGAAATAAAATTATTGTTTATGTTTATTTTTAGATAAGTCTCGAAAATTTACGTTGGATGTTGAATAATATGGATTATTTATAGCTGCTGTTCCGATTCCTTCTTTGTAGTCTCCCGTATATTTATAAAATATGACGTTCCAGGGGAAAACAAAGCATGGAAAAATGTATAGTCCTGAATTATTTTCCAGGCTGGAAACAATATAAGTAGTGACGGTTTACGTACTCATTGACAGTTTCATTTTGTGGAGGAAAATCTTTTCTTCGCATTTTTTGGCTGACTTTTAATCTTCCATAGACAGAAAATTCAAAATCCCATGCAATGGGAATTTGAATGACAAAAAATATCTGACGATACAACCACTGTCCTGAGCTAACACCCTGCCAAGTATTGAATTACTTCTTGAAACCATTTGCTATTGAATATTGTTAAATTATGTCAGTAAAACAATTCTTTACAGTTTTTTATTGATGAAATATGGAAAAACTATTGAAAATTGATATGATCCTTGATGGAAAACTTGCGTATAACTCTAAAAGATCCACTAATGGAAATTACCTATAAAATAGGTACATGTCGAGAAGATAAGTTCCTCATTCCTAAAATTGAAATGTCATTGCAAAAAAATAAAACACGCCATTTAATTTTCTGCAGATGTTTGGAAAACGTTTGGTGATATTAACACTAGTGTTACGACATGAAAAATGTATAAAATATACGTCCAGTGTTCATATTCAATTTCTGAAAAAACTATCGATTCTGATTAATAATAATTACTGTATAAATCTGGCCGATTTTCCACATGGAAAAGTGTGAATGTATTTGTTTTGTTTAACGAAAATACTTAACAATTTACTGTTCAGTAGATATTAGTGGTTATTATTAGACTTTGACTATGCCTATAAGTGTCCATTTCATGCCTCCCAGAATCATTTGCCACTACCACCAGTTTTTCTTTGTTAATTTTGCTTGGATGTAATTTCATTGAATAACTTTCTTGATATAAACTGTGCTGAATTCAATTTAATCATATTTTTGTGATCTTCGTATAATTCCAGAGGTGTCAAATCTGGTAACCTTGCAGGCCAATCCGGGAGGATCTTCTACTCTCATCTATATCGTACAGAAGCCCCATCAAATTAATCCTCAACAAATCTGAATACATGTTCACCATGGCATTCCGAATCGACTACACTAACTCGCCCTGTATGCAGACACACCGTGATAAAACAGCCTCCTATCTACATTGTGTTCATCAAAAGCAAAAACACGATGCTAATTGCAGCGAAAACGGACGATAAAGTGAGTTCTTTGAATGTGGGAGTAAAAAGTAACTGGCCACTTGAGTCGGTCATACAAATCGAATTCTTCGCCTCGAAAGGTATGTCAATGATCTTTTAGAATGGCCCGAGTATACAGATACAATCGGGCTACCGGTCCTTTATCGGATACTCGTTATATACTAATAACCTCTTTGTTCGAAGATGACGTATTTATCATTAGGAAAATCGTCTAGGGTCGGACTGAGGTAATTGGGTGGATATATAGTGGGGAATGGATTAGATCGCAATACATAGAAAGTAGTCGAATGAAAAATTACATAGAAAATTTCCTGTAGACCATAGAAATATAATAAACGCTATATATAACGCCATACATGCATGCCGTCCGAGATTCAGTTAAACGACCCTCACGCAGGGATAGATCACCGTCACTTGTACTTGCGCAGAATGCCTTTTTTGGTAACGTCGTTGCCTTTTTTTTTTTCTTAATTTTCAAATAAAGTTCGGCAGGTAATTGTGGAAACTACAGTAAACTTGGCAACTCCGCCCCAAAAAAATCCTATCGTGGCATGATCGTGACGTATTAAGCAAAAAACAACAGTGTCGGTTTTTGGCGATTTTAAGTTTAACAGTTGTTAATACCTTGTTTGTTTGTTTTTTGTTTTGTAATTTCTTTGCTTGCCATTTGTAATAGTATCTGGCATTTCTATAGTTTTTTTGTGAAGTATTACTTTGAAAATATCTGTTTTTGGTTAAATTTGAGTTGTTAAACAATCCAAAGTGCTTGAAAAATTAATAAACAAGATGAAGTGCATAATTTTCTTCTGTGAAAATAAAGGAAACATTCCAGAAATGACCTATTTTATTATTTTTTATTATTTATTTTATTTAAGTTAAGTAAGTATAAGTTTTAGGAAATTGCTTCAGCTGAATTGATCAATATTATATATTACAGTATTTCAAAAATTGAAATTATTGCTAATACTGAACTTAAGTTATTGGCTAACTAACTTTAACAACAATTTGTACTCGAATTATATTTTATAATATTGCAATGTTTCAAACTGAGAAAATTAGAGGTGAACTAAAGAGAAAAACAATTAACAGTTTAAGTATATAATTATATTTTCGCATCGATAGATTTTGAAACAAAATACCTACCACATTTTTTGGTTGATGGAAATGAGTGAGTATCACAAACATTACAAAATAAAATCTCTGAACATTCGATAATTTCTTTCTTAGTGCAATGATGCAATGATGGCGTTCTAGTTTTTATTACATTTCTATGCTGTAGACTGTACACACTTCCTATGTTTTGCAGTCCAGTGATGAAGACGAGATAAGACAATGAGCTCTAAAATGACACTCCCTCAACTCCCAAAAACTAGTGAAAGTACAACTTGATTTATTGAGACTATTCAACTAGACCTAGGAACAGAGGATGTAGCGATAGATGAACTCAAAAAATCAAGAAGTGAATAAGTTCTGGTCTTAAGTAATATCTCTATTCAATTTCGCTCGTCGAATACTCATTATTTCAAGACGGTCCTGTGTTAGTACAATTCAAATCTAAGAAACAGACCACCTGTGTCCATCTGAATTCCCGTCATAGGCATTATATTGCCTCTGAATGAAGTAAGGAGCCCAATTAAAAAAACTTCTCACAAAACTAATTATCCAACAACATGCCTCAATTGGAATGAATGTATTGTTATCATTCAGTGTTTATTTTAATATTTTATGATTAATTATTGTGTGATTACGAGGTTATGTCTTATTGGGTTGGCATTCTTGCTTTATAACGAGTTTTTTATGCACATGGCTGGATTTTATGGTTGCAAATATATGAGATTTTATTGCGTATCTAACTAAATGATTATTTCTGAATTAAACAGGATTTTATAAAACACTTTTGGTCAAGAGTTACAAAAAGATTGATAAACCAGTATATTGATTCCCTACTAAAAATCAAATATTTATTGATGAGGAATATTAGAATTGAGACTAATTTTCGTCATGCATTTCTCATACTTATATGAGCAATATTAATTCCATTATCATCCACCAATATTTTGAAAAATCATATTCAACAAACTGATATTGAAAATGAATGATTATGTAACACGTAACAAAAACTCATCATTCAATTAGTGATTATTCAGAGTCAAGTCAGCTTTACGAAAAAAGAAAAAATGTATTTTCAAATCATGCAATGAAGGAATTAATGAAAAATGTAATGATGTAAAAACTAAACGTTGTTCTGTCAGAATTCAAAAGAGATAATTGAAAGAATCAGAAATTTAACACAACCTTTTATTTTTCGAAATATAAATGTATTAACGTGAACATGAATATTATTTCAAATAATTAAGTAGTTTCTTCACTTATAAATTATATCAAATCTAACAGAAAATTTTGATTATCAACTGTTCCATAGCCTCGAGACTCCATATTGAACGAGTTTGATAGTTTCATTGTTTTACAGTTTCAATTTTTGTTAAATGTATAAGTAGTTACTCTCAATTCCGCATGTTTTTTTTTAATAATAATCACTTGAGATAAATGAGCGGTTCTACTCAAATGTTAGACTTTTCTGGTGGAATTTTCTTCAGCATAAGTAATAGTTTCTTGAAAATTATGGTGGATGTGCATGAACAAGAAATATAAAAGTGTTTTTTGGAAGCGCAAAATACATCAGCAGAAATGAATATATTCATAAAATTGTCAAGTTATCGAACAATAATTGTTTAGTAAATATCAAACTGACACAATACATGTGGGTAATCACTAATCAATTAAAGTTCATAAAAATATATATCGTACTGAACAAACTGATTGAGGAATGTTAAACCAAGTATTTGATGCATTGGTCTCAAATTCAGATCAAAAGGAATTACAACCTTTACAACTAATTCAGTTCGAATTATTATGGCCTTTATTGTCAATTTTCGTAATCATTGTAATCCTAATTTATATTATATACTAATTTTTGTACCAAATAGCTCAATGAACTCAATACAATATATACAGGCTTAGTCACTTCTACACTCATCCAAGTTATTCAGTTACAATTTCACGTCAGCTGTCAAACTCTGAAGCCGCCATATCGATGATCGATGACGCTGAATTGAGATTATCGAAATAAATATATAATAATAAACATAATCCCTTACCGAAACAGAGAACCACACTCCCTTCGAGTACTGTAGTGCCGAATGAGAATAATCCATAAACAAATATTTCCACAGGACTGTCACTTTACAAAAGAACAATCAAAGAGTTCTACCTTGATGTAACCGAGTCTATACACTATTTACGACTGAGCAAATGGCTTTACTATTTTATAGCAAATTGTACCACATCGTGAAAGGGCTACCGAGAGAGAGAGAGATAATCTTATTTGAACGCGATTAAAACAGATTGGTTGACTGTCCTTAGAGTTTTGACTGTTTTTTTTTATCTGCTAAGTTTGCATGTCTGTGCTAACATTCCACCACCATTTCCGTGCATAAAATGGTGCCAAAGATAATGATAATTTCGGCAAACAAGATGAAGAAGAAACAAACATTCAAGGGGGTTTCCAAATAATTGATACTTTCTTATTTGAAGACTTCAATTGTATGTGTTTGTTTCGATTCTGTTAGTTGAGTATACATAATCAACAGGTAATCTGGGTTTATTACTATTTACAGTAAATACAAAATATTACCTAAGCAAAGCAAATTTTTCTTGGTAAAATTTACTTAATTAATCCGAAATAGTCACGAGTTTATTTAGAAAACTTTCAACTTTAATCATCATTCATAATACAACCATAAAAAAGTACCGGCATATCAACTGTAACTTATATATGATCCTAATTTTCTATTATCTAACTCTTCTACAATTCAGTTGAATTAGTGAGGATTTAAACACCAATTTGAATTTCAAAAAAGGTTAATTTTACGCTTTGTCCTTCGAGGATAACATTCAAACAACGTTTCGTCATAAGTTCTATAAATCATGGTGAAATTACTTGACAAATTTAATTTTTCAATACCAAAATACTTCCTATCTCTCACCAAATCGAATTTTCTGCAAGTTTTAACTCTCTATCTCTGTGTATTTGTGGGATGAGAGTATATTTTTCATTATCCCTTGGTAGTTCACATAAAATTCAAATGACCAAACAAACAGGAAGTAAAACTTTATACAAAGTAACACGTTAACGAGCATTTGAGGACAGCCAACTCGACTATTGATCCACTTTGACCTTCATCCTGAACTCCAGAGGATCAACAGGTTGTCAGATATTGTTACAATCTCCGTAAT
This sequence comes from Chrysolina americana, assembly GCA_958502065.1. Taxonomy (NCBI): domain Eukaryota; kingdom Metazoa; phylum Arthropoda; class Insecta; order Coleoptera; family Chrysomelidae; genus Chrysolina; species Chrysolina americana. Next base: position 8,713,577 of record OY293416.1, on the reverse strand, counting down.
ATGCTGTTGTGGTGTAGATGAATGAATTTTGCATTTTAGAGATAATCGTAATTGGCTCACATTGAAATATGAAATACAAAACGAGTGACATAAGCCTCAGGAAGTATATGTGGAAATAATTCAGTACAATTTCCATGAGAATTTGTTATTGCTTGTTGATTTTTCAGATCAGTATTCATAAATTTTCCGTTTATTACAGATAAAGAATATTAATCAATTATTAATATCTAATGTTCCATTATCTAGACATTATACTCAGTCTCAAAAAATGTTTCATCTTCCGGTTAGCTGGAAAATACGAATCTCAAAGTGGTGAAGCTGTAATATTCTGAGCTTGATATACCTATTGAACTTTTGAAAATTGTCCAAGGATGTGATAAGCAGTTATGTACGTATTTTCAATTTTCTATTTGTTTTCAGTTCAAGCATTGAGATCTAGACTAGTGTTTGTCATTTGAATAAGGTTTTGAATCATTCGATCCATATTTATTGTCCTGTACAAGATTTATCCAATTTTTGTGAGTATTTAAAGTATCCCATATTGATTTCTCATAATACTATTTACATTCAAAATATGCTTTCGATATATTTAAGGTGTAGGTAATGGTAGGTAATTAAAATCGTTGTGTGGTGTTTCTGTGTTTGAAACATCTTTAGTTTGGTACAAATTATATTTATATAGTTTCTCCTTCAGAAAAATTATCATTGTGAATATTTATATTGGAATATCAATCTCAGATCACTGGTGTATGATTTTCTTCTGATAACACATTCATTGCTTGTTTTCAATTAATTTCAAAACAAAATGAGGGCTAGATAAAAGATCTCTGAGAAGGAAAATATATTTTGATGCCTAGTTTTAAATATTATTTTCAAAAAAACAGTAGATTGAAGACGAACATATAAAAATTCTCAAGACTGGACGCTGTTATATCCTCCTATATCTTTCTAATGTGGGATCATACTGGAACCTTTTTGTTGAAAAAATTAACACGTTTTCATTTGCAAATAAACTTGTTGGCGTACAAAAAATCATAAATAGTGATGTACTTAAATGAAGACAGTTTGAGGGTACATGAGTTTCAAAAGGCCACACATTGTTGAAATATGGAATATTTTTCGAAATGTGTGTGAAAAATTGGACACGGGAGCAATACAAAATTTCACACTAAATAAACACTAATATTTATCCGAAACACCTATCAGACCTGGGATTTTTTATGCACATTTAGTAATTCCATTTCGAGGTTCTTTAAAAAATATATCATCGTACTCACTTTGAAATAAACGTGTTGTAAGTACACAAAAACCCAACAACAAATAATCGTCGACGTCGCCAGTCCTACCACTATGGTCAACAAAACAAAAACTAAAAACGAGCCCACTGGAAAGTGTCACATCACTGTCTAAACACTACGTTCCACGCGGTTTCAATGGGAATGGCCTGCTGTGATTACGTTTTAACCCAGCAATGGTTTGTTTCCGACTGAAGTTTGGGAAACGCTGGCACCCACTGCTGGAGTGGTGGGTCGTCGGCGTTGATTCGCTCCTGGCAGCTCTGCCTCCACGGCCTTTTCGACCCCCACCACCCACTTTGCACCAAGAGGCGATTGCACTTACGCCGGTGTGTGTCGGTGTGTCCACAACACGTAGAGAGCGGAGGGATTTGGATGCGTCGGTCGTCGCTGGTTGACTGGAATTTGTGGATTCGCTAGGAGTGGAATTTCCTACGCTCTCGCAAAAAAATTGCACCCAATGCGTGACGCCAGTAGGATGTAGTTTTTTTTTTCAAATATGGCTATAAAAAAGTATTTTCCTATAAAAAACTGATTAATTTAGAGGATGAATGCATAATTGCACGAGTAAACGACACTGGCAAATTCTGCAATTCGTCGTCAGTACTTTTTATTATTTCTCTTCTTTACTTTTTCTACGACTGCCCTACAACACGTTGAAAATTTATTAAAACATTTGTCATGAACACATTCCATTATAGATATATTATCCAATATAGATTATAGTTAGACCATCATCATGAATAGACTTTTCAAAGGTTTCTTTCATTTACCATAATTTTTGACTCTCAGTACACAGGAACACAGGAACAATCTATATATCCTTTGAAAGTACATACTTTATTTTATATTTCGCAATATTTGAAGTTTTTTCTTAGTAGTGCAGGCTCGAGTGAAAACGATTTCTCGATTATTAATTTTTTTTGGGAGGCACAAAAACCAGTTTCTAACATATTTCATTCAATCATTGAATACCTAGAAGACTTACATAACTGTATCTATTGTTTTGATACAAATTTTTAGGATTATATTCAGGTGAGTGCAGAAAAGCAAAGATGGTACCTGTAGGGAGAGCTCATTTCAATATAGTATAAATTTGTTCATCTGTTCGTAAACATTATGATAAACTATTGGCTTATACAGAAACAACGAATAAAAAAGTTGAAACTTTAGATGATTTCACAATTCCGAATTATACAAAATCATTTTTTTAATATAATGATTCATTTTAGAGTATATACGATTTGACAATAATATACAGGGTGTTTTAAATTCGATCCTTACCATTGGGACCTCGGAAACTATAAGAGATAAGAATATGGTTGAATTGGGGCAAAGTTGAGCATTTAACTTAACTGACTAATAACATGCCGTTAAAAAAGTTCAGAAATCCGAGTATAGCCGGATATATCCAGAAAAAATTGAAATTTTGGAAAATGATTTTTATTTTTTTGGCATTATTTTTCGTAGGATTAGAAAATAAAGTGCTTTTCCACATTGCCACTTTTCCCCTGCTACATTATGGTGTTTTCAGATTTGCTATCCGACGTTTCGTCTTCCGGCCACCATCATCAACTTAATAATTTTCTCTTTTTGGTGCTACATTGGACTCTTTCTGTTTTGAATGGAACCCGATATTACCTTTTCAATGATGTATCAGAAGTTATCATTCTTTTTCTAAAAACCAGATATAAAAATTATCTGATCATCATAGACTTTGACTGATATATTTCTAAATTTGACTTTCAGTTTGTTAAAAGCAAGGATATTTTGTTGTTGTACAGTTCAATGAATTTTTGGCAAAAAATGGCTTTCAATAATGAAGAAAAAAGGGATATGATACAAATTTATTACAATTAGGTACAATAGAAACAGTGTTTAGAACATTCGAAATGTAGTCAAACTTGGATCCCGAATGACAACAACCACATTGAACTATCTTCAAGTTATTAGATCGAAATCTCACCGAGTTTGGTTCATTTGAAAAACCGATGAAAAAATACAGAAACAGTATCAACCAGGAAACTAAAGAAAATTTGATAAATGAGGTAAATTAGAAAATGTGTCCTTTTCAATGAAAATAGAACTTTGAGCAAATGACAATAATTTACTAAAATGCAAAGACAAAAGTAAATCAAATGCCCAAAATACTGGTCTTGTTCATGATAACACAACTGTGCCCTTCTTCGAATATTATTCACTGCACGAATAATTTCCCTCCTCAATCTTCCGAATACACTAAAAATACTGTGTTGAAAGTCCTCAGTATTTTGAAATTTCCTTTGACCATAAACTCTATGGAACACCATAATGTTGAAACCAAATGTTGCTTCATATCCTATAAAAATAAATTCACGAGGGTCACAAAAGATTCCACGTCCATAATCGATCATATATGAACAAGAACAATACTTGATATACACAAAATTATTGAAATTAAACCAATTATATCCCAAACGGGCATGACTGATCATTATACCTTTAATATCAACAAAGTCATCGCCTAAGTCTACAAAAATTATTCAACCTCTTAGACAACGAGGATTACGGGAATGTTTCAAATGAAAACAACTCACAACTAACCTGTGGTAGAAGTCCATTGTATCTCGAAGTGGAGTGGTATAGATTCACGATGAAGAAAAACTCTATAAAATTCATTGGAAAAACTAAAGATTGAAACTTTCGAAGTGATATTGAAGAGATAAATAGGCACTACAAAAAAATAAACAAATTGATAACACAATAATTGAAATTTTCAAAATATGCCCATGAACGAAGACAAGACAAAAGCAAACAAATTGAATAATTTTTTTTCGGAAATTTTTTCAAATTCTGACATAAACTCCTCATCAATGTTCATACAACCAGTTACTAAATATGAATAAATTATTACTATAAAATGAAAATTTAAAATATAACTGTTCTGGAAACGATAAAGTCGGAGTCAGAACCATCATACATATACACAATCATAATACAACACCTTTATGACATAATAAAAAACCTCTGTTTCGGATCATCTGACACTCCACTACAATAGAAAGAATCAGTAGAACCCCTATTTTCAAAACAGGACCCTCCTCTCTCCTAAATAATCACAGATCCGTCTCAGTCATCATCAATTCGGCCGAAAATTTTGAACATGCATGAAAAACAGACTGCTTGATTTTTTAACATACATAGCATTACAAGCTACCGTCCCATCTCGCTGCTCAGTGCGGTGGCCAAGGTGGTGGACATGATCCTGTTGAAGAGACTTCGGGAAATCGAAGAAGGGCTCTCGCTCATCCCGAAGGAGCAGTTCGGCTTCAGGAGAGGTCACTCAACGACCTCTGAGGTAGACAGGATTGTTCACGAGGTGAGGGAGGGCTTCAACCGAGATCTTGGCACAGTGATGATCCTGCTGGATATTCAGAAGGCGTTTGACACCGTATGGATAGAAGGTCTAGTCATGAAGATGTTACGAGCATGCATACCTGATCACATGGTAAGAATTATGGACACGTACCTGGTTGACAGGACTTTCAGGGTCAGGGTCAATGAAACCAGCTGCACAACGAAAAAGGCCGGAGCAGGTGTACCACAGGGATCGAGCTTGTCGCCGATGTTGTACTCGCTATATACACATGACTTTCCGATGTTTTGCCAATACTAGCACGGCCATCTATGTCGATGGCACGGCAATCTACGCCAGAGCGCATTAGTGCAACGCAGCCGCGGTGAGGATAAAAACACACCTACAGCGGAAGGTCGTGCCGTATTTGGCGAGTAACAAGATCGTGCTGAATCCGACAAAAACAGAGCTCATGATATTCACGAAGAAACGCAAACCGGTACTGGCGGAGATCGCCGGTGGATTCAGAGCTCTGGGAAACCGGATAGACAACTCGGACTCTGTGAGTTACCTGGGAGTACAGCTGGACTGGACAAAAGGTTAACACTTGGTACGCATGTCAGCTTGGCAATTCAGCGAGGTGCGGCAGCAGTCAAAAGGTCATACCCATTGATAGCCAGGAATTCCAAGCTGTCCATGGATAACAAGGTGGTAATTTATAAGCAGATTATCAGACCAGCGATGACTTATGCATGTTCAGTGTTCTGCAGCCTCCCCAAAACTGACATACAGAGATTGGAGAGGATGCAAAACAAAGTACTTCGTATCGTCACAGACAGCGACAGGTACATTCGGCTAGACGCGTTGAGGGAGCTAGCCGATATTCAATCCATCGAAGAGTTTATCAAACAACAATCGGATAAATTCTACAGATACCACATCCTTGGAAGTTCTCTGACCAGGGATATAACAGCAGTCCGAGCCCACCATAACAGGCCAAGAAGGCACGGAGGGCTCATCTACCAGGCACTGGATATTTTTCAAGAGATTCCAGAAGACGAATGATAAACCACACATGAAACCAGGACAATGATCGAACCCGGTTTTTTCACCGTTTTTCCGGGAGACCACTCAAACACCAATAATACATGTATTCCAATAACTAGATGTCTAACGAATAAGCAAACGATACCCCCCACATAACTTGGAGGAGGTGGGGAAGTCAACAACTTCGACTTAGCACCTAGAGCACTTATTCGCCTACACAACACCGTAGGGCCTGCCCCAGGGCAGGTGTGAGCTGGTTTTGCTCGCCTGCTGACAGCTCAGCAGGGCAGGAGTAAACCCCTCGCCGCTAAATGCAATATTACTCCCTCCCAATCCATCCGTGGCTTTACGTAATACATTTTTGGCTTTTTTGGCTTTTGGCATTACATCAGACTGTTTCATTGAACAATCTAGTACAGAAAACGCCATAGCTGATTTTCCCGCTTCGTTCCTATTGCGAATAAACCCCAGAAGTACCTGGCCTGACCTAGAGATGGCGGTAGTTGCTTGAATAGTACCATTGTATTAGAAACTACACAATCCAGAGAGCATATGTGTCAAGTTTGAAGACGCCACGTTGTTGAGTATTTGTTTGGCAGCCATCAACAGTAAACGTTTCAAGTGAATTTGTAAACATGGAAAAAATTGGTCATCGTTATGTGATACAATACTTTTATTTGAAAGGCCTTAGCCCAACCCATATAAAAGCTGAACTAGATTCTACTCTGGGTGAGACTGCTCCTTCGTTATCAACAGTGAAATATTGGGTAGCAGAGTTTAAACGAGGCCGTACGACCTGCGAAGACGACCATCGCAGTGGTCGACCAAATGAGGTGACGACTCCAGAAATGTTGAAGAAAATCCACAAAGCGGTACTGGATGATCGTCGACTGAAAGTGCGCGAGCTAGCAGACATAGTAGGCATTTCAAAAAGTGCGGTACATCGCATATTAACTGAAAGTTTGGATATGAGCAAGCTGTGCGCAAGATGGGTGCCGCGTTGACTCACAATGGAACAAAAACAGCGTTCCATCGAGTGTTTGGCAAGGTTTCAAAGAAATAAAGCCGAATTTTTGCGCCGTTTCATAACCATAGATGAAACATGGGTCCATCACTACTCACCCGAAACAAAATTACCATCAAAACAATGGACTGAAAAGAGAGAACCGGCTCCAAAGAAGGCAAAGACCGTTCCATCTGCAGGCAAGGTCATGGCGTCGGTTTTTTGGGATGCGCGTGGGATAAGTTTCATTGACTATCTTGCAAAAGGAAAAACTATCAACGGCGAGTATTATGCAAACTTATTGCAACGTTTGAGCAAAGAAATCAAGTAAAAACGGCCGCATTTGGCTAAGAAGAAAGTGTTGTTTCATCAAGACAATGCACCAGCTCACACATCCGTTATTGCAATGGCCAAAATTAATGAATTAAAGTTTGAATTGCTACCTCATGCACCCTATTCGCCAGATTTAGCCCCCTCGGTTTTTTTTCTGTTCCCAGACTTGAAAAAATGGCTCGGTGGTCAAAGATTTTCCAACAATGAAGAGGTTACGTCGGCAGTTAATGGCTATTTTGAGGACTTTGACGATTCTTATTATAAAAAGGGTATCAAACTTATTAAACATCGCTGGGAAAAGTGTGTGGAGCTAAAAGGAGATTACGTTGAAAAATAAATATATTTTTTTCCAAAATTTTTGTGTTTTCTCTGTTGGGCCAGGTACTTCAGGGACCACCCTCGTATGGTCCTTCTTAACAGTTGCCTGAATGTATGCAAAACAATTCGTGTGACATATTATGTTCATTAATTTAATAAAAATAATTATGTACGTTGTGGAATAAATGTTATTGGTTAAATGACATATTTGGGAAATAATCTGATCAAATTTATCTCGGCCGTCCTTCATCAAATCGAATAAATTTTGGAATTTCCTCTCAAACATTTTTGTTTCAGAAAATTCATCTCGTTAAATTCGAAGATTTATATTCAAAGAATAAAACCCTCGATTAAAAGCTCTCGGGTTTTATTCAGAACATGAGTCTCCGAAATCAACTCAATAAACTTTCAAACAAAATTTTTTTCGTTGAAATTGAAAACGAGGTCTTGTTATATTACCCCTGATAAAACAGTGCGAGCTTTAGACGAATCATCGAAATGTTTTGCAATTTTCCTCGACCTCGCAAAGGCCTTTAATACGGTCTCTCGTATAGTATCCTGTTGAAAAGAATCAGAAAACTACGGAATTCGAGGTACCGCACTGGACCTAATACAGAATTATTGAGAAAATAGACCTCAAAAGTAAAGGTTGAAAGAGAAATGATCTCAGAATTGACTGTGAAAATGGGTGTACATGAAATTTTTATCTTGAAATCAATCGAAGACTTAGATTTTGAAGTTTATACAAATACTGAATGAACACCCTGTATATCGTGGTAGTAAATTGTTTACGATTAATGGTCCAGAAAAATGTGTACTTGAAAGTCCAATAGCCCTTCTTTCAATTATTATTTTCTTTAATCTTCGTCGGAACGGTAAAGAAAAAAAATGAGAAATGCATAAAAATACTCCCATATTTTCCATTACAATATTCCTTCTGTTAAAGAATGTTGAATGTTAAAGAGTCGCCGTAGGACGAGTTCTATATTGAGATATCATTCGGAAAGATCAATGGCCATTTGAATTCTGTGCTCTCTACGCACCAGTATTCATTCACTTTGAGCCCAGAGATAACCACAACAAAAGAAATTGATAATGACGATGTTACTCCACGGTTTTTAATTGGTGTTACTCGTTTATATTTGCTGTAGTGAACTTGAACAAATCACGACTTTCATTATCACAAATTGAATCAACTCGGTGTTGATTGTTGACTCAAATACAGGGTATACTGAAAAGTTGCACAGAAAAAAATTAATTAATAATAATAATGATGATAATAGGCTGGTCTCGAAATCGTTATAGTAATTCAATCCATCAGGGCCTGGAGCAGCAAAGTTCTTCGAGCATTTGTTCACAAAATTACACTACATTTGAAAACTCATCCGTATTCAATGCCTATATACGCCTTCGGATACTTCAAAAAATTTGTGCTTTTCATATTTCTACAATATTTATCAAAAAAAAATGTAATCACTCAAACGCATTCATTTTATTTATTTTATCTTCACTCACTCATACTCATACTAGATTATCAGCTCTGATCTTGACAATATCAAACGAAAATTTTATATTTTTTTATATTTATTAAACTTGGAATTAGTCATATAAGGCGAGTCTCAATATTTATAAGTACCTTTGGAAACTTATACAAGAACTACCTTTCTTTTGGTTAATTCACCTACATAATGACAACCCAGCTATTTTCACTAGAGTTTTTGAACACCCTGTATGAAATTTGAAAAATCCCACCCGACCTATTCATTTGTTCAACACTCAATATATCAAGTCTTTTCATAAATAATGTATTATACAGGTTAATGATAATACTGGAAAATCCCAAAATATTTTGTATATATTCTATTAAACTGATGTTCACTTCCCCTGGGATTATTGAACTGACAATCCACTGAAACAATTGAAAAATGTACAAAGTATTTCAATCAACAGTAACGAAGAACTTAAGATGAACACTTTCCTTTGTATAGAAATGGGTAAAAAATAATAATTTCTCTGTGATGAACTTGAAACAAAATTTTTTGATAGATACTCTGGCAAAGTCATACATCTAATTAATCTCAAAAGCATTGCCATAACAAGTTTTTATTGACAGGTGCAACCTCCGATCATTTCAAACAAAGGACTACGCACACTTCTTATGCAAAAAGTCTTTTGGACAAATTGTCCAAAATGTCAATATGTTGTTGAAGTCGGGCTTCTTAACAGAAGTACCGTGGTCCCACGAAATTTCTATGTATAGTTGACAAGATACAGAATGCTGAAGTTGCAACTTCCAGATCATTATTAACTGAACATTGTTGATATTATCTCACACTTATTATTTCACAGCAATTTTCATATATTATGGATTCAGCCGATCTTATCAAATATATCTAACATAAAAACATCGATTTTCATACGATCTGACTCCTGACGTTGATGCTTCATTCTGAAATTATTTTCAGTTTCCGTAACTCGGAGACAGTCATGATTACCCTGTATATTGTTTTAGAAAAGGCGTATAAAACATAATTTTGAACTGGTAAAGTGTAATACTGTGGTGTACATGAAAACCCATAATTAATTTTGTAATATTACCAACAATAAAGTTCAGTTAATAGTGGCCTGAATGAAACATATTACAACGTCAACACTCTGTATCTTGTAAACTATATTTAGAATTTTTGTGTGACCACGGTAAGTTCTCTTCAGAAGCCCGAGTTGAACAACATAAGAAATATGCGTAGTACTTTAATATTTTTCTTTCAACTCCCTTGTTCAAGTTTAGCAGTTGAGAATACTCTGTTTTGATCTTCATGATCACTGTTCAACATCATGAGGTTTCTCCATTTTCCTTTGGCTATCACGTTATTATATAACAAATATCAAAGAATCATTCCATAAAATCAAAATTTCTTATCGAATGAATAATTCACTTACAATCATGATTATTGATATTCATCTCTTGAAAGTTTACACATTCAATTTTATCCACCATCTCATCTAAAATCTTCCAAACCATATGGTCATATCTGAAGAAAAAAAAATTCGCACCTCGGCACCAAGAACACAAAAAAATCAGTATCGCAACAATACCTCTTTATTATCCAGATTTATCGACGAATAAGGGTTCGAAATGAACCCCTGTCGTAGATGGCATACAATAGTGGGCGAAACACCAAACATTGGCATAATGATCATAACAGCTTGCAAACAAGGGTGCTAAATACACGTACAGATTGACCGGTGGTCAGTAACCATTACGAGAAAAACTTACAAGAAACTACGGTAATTTCTTGCCATATAAGAAATATAGCCGAAATGATAGGCCAGGCGCAAGTCTCCATATCCGTGTGAAATGATTCAAATGGCAGGATTTGCTATCATTCTTCAAGTATAAAATGAATGATCAGTGTATTTTTCCTCATTTTTGAGCATATTTGTTAATTTTCACCATCAAAACAACAGACTATTTTTGTGTAGTTTTATTTCAGTATCATTTACTTAGTTAAACGTCTTTCTCACTTTTTTTTTTCGAAGCTTTAATTTTTGTGTAAATGATTTTACAATAATGTCTTGATTTCGCCGAAAACGACACATTTATTGTTTCTTGTGATATAATAAACGGAATATCTAGCTAGGCTTCATACCAAAAATATAGAAATTCCAGACCAGAGAGCCCAAAACATCGTACTCCAGATTTTTTGTTAATTACTACCTATAAAGGAAAATTATTCGTCAATGTAATCGAAAAGAATACACTGGCTGAAATTCCATTTAAAATTGCAACATTCTTTAAATTGAGAAACCCCCAAAGTTATACCGATATTTTTTTCCGAAGAACTTTGGCTACGCTGCTCGTCAATGCCGGTGTTGACTTGGTGACACTCAAGCAGCATAGAGGAAGTCTGGGAAGATTGCTGAGGGATATGTCGCATAATCATTGACAAAAAAAATGCAAGTGAAATCATTACTGGTCGGGAATTCACTTCAATGCCAAATTCTTCTAGGATAAGTATAATTTTCCTCCCTTATTTAAGGGCCAAAATTGAAGTTTTCTAGTAAAGTAGCAGAAAAAAATTATTTTACGTTCCCAGCCAACGCAGATACATCTCTAAGATATTGCTGCGATGTCACTTCGTGACCTGCGACTCGCATCGTTACGTCGCACAGACGTCCCAGCGACTCACTTTTGTCCCACTCATGATGCATGCTGGCGACGTCTATGCGATTTAGTTCTGAGACGTCTTTGCGATGTACTTCTGAGACGCCACAAAGATGCCTCCTAATAACGTATCAGGGATGTAACAGAGCGACATAGCAGCGATTTCTTCACTGTTATATTCAAGAGACGTCAAAGTCTATGCGATATTCCAGACAGAAACAACAAATAGAAATAGAAAATATATTACAGAGACGCATTAAGCTTGTTTACCGAATGAAATTAATTTGAAAATGTAATTATCCAAAACCAACCCAGAACTTTACACCAAAACAAATATTCGAAATAAATAATCAATAACGTAAATAAAAACACAAAAATAAATCAACGCTGCAACTTAGAACAAATAGCAGTTTCAATAATTGTAACGCAGCCAAGCTGGATACATCTCTGCAAAAACATTTCGTTTGGTGTTGTGTCAGGTTGATGACCAATAGCGTTGCGAGAATTGGCGATCACGAGGTGGACACGCATTGATCACTGTTTACATCAAGCGTATTTGAAATATGAATTCACTATAGAACCAAATATGGTTATACGATACAGTAACAGCCGGTCACGCATTTGCCTCCCGCTTTCAGGTTGGCCAACATTGAATACGATCTTTGTTGCCAACTAACCGCGTTATTTCAAAATAAACATTTAACACCTCTGATCAAATAACATAACCTAGATGAGTAACTCGCCGCACACACATTAAGATTCGTGTGAAAGGGACATCGTCCCCCCAACGGCAATGTCGTGCGTTGTTAACAGAAATATTGAGGTTCATTAAAATAGAAATAATGGAAACCTAATAGGAACGGAAACCTGAAATTATGATGAAATAATCTCCACAGGATTTTGAGAACCGCCGATGCTTTAATTGACATGATTTGTCATAATTCATTCATTTTTCTCTTTTCCAATTTGGTTTCCCTTTCTCGATAGTTACGACACTGGTAGCTTCAAATGATTGTTCTGCCAAATATCATATGCAGCGTTGTCGTACTGACAAGACTATATCGACAACGAAGAATCTTCGCTCGGCGATGGAAATACTATTGTTTTTACATGCTCCCACCAAGCTGCAATGAAGGTTTAAATTGCCTTCTTATTGTTATATATTTCATCCGAAACAGTATTTTTGGGTTTTCATTGCCAAGAATCTACCCGACAGATATCAATATCTACCTGACGTGCTTATTGTATCCTTAAAAAATTGCTTCATGGCAATAATGTCATGATTTGAGGGATAACATTATGAAAAGATGTTACCTTCAGATCTATTTGAGTTTACTCATCTAGGTTGTGTTACTTGATCGGAGTTTAACACAAATTGATGATTCGCCTTTCGACCATGGTGGACCGATGGCGATGACGATATTGACATCCCTGAGATGTGGATGTTTGCCCAGTGTTGACTGGGTTGATGTTCCTAGACTTAGTTTATGTCTTACAGTACATAAAAACTTAGTTTACCCACTGTGCTAGAAAAAACAAAGAATACATCTTATTCTCGTTTACCAGGGTAACATGTGTGTACTTGGTATCTCAATCATAGTAACAGAATGTCTGCTCATTCCATATTGTCACAACTTCTCTTGTGATTTGCCGCTGGCCTATAAGAATCAACGGAAGCACGTCTAATGTAGCGGCCTATGCAATTTATCGGGAATCTCGAAGTTTGAAAAGTTCGGAGGGATGCTTTTGGTCCATTGAGCGTCTCGAACGCATCCAGGCATATTTACAACTGCTCACTTCCCAGAGACCGAGGGTATCTGGAACTATTGTGTACTTTCTAAAGATTGTAGGCACGCGCGTAAACTACAAAAAATTATTTATGACTGGAGGAACATATGTTTTGTGTTTGTATTTGGTTTCGAAGTCAGCGGCTGGCATTTGTATATCCTACCAGAATTAATTGTTCGACTATTTATATGGCATAGGACAGTTTCTTCCAAGTTCAGTTTTATATAAATTTTATCAGAATGAAGTAATTCAAAGATGTAAGAACACTTTACACTTCGCAATTTGAATTCACCTGAAATACGCATCGAACAGGCGTTGCAATATTCATTTTATTGTTGCATAAAATTGGCCTGGTTCTATTTTTGTTGCAGCAATTCTAAATAACATTCTAGTAACTTTGGTTGGTCTCTAAAAGCTCACTCTTCCAAATGCCACCTTTCTTCCTAAAGTGGAAAATGAGCGACTTATGTGGAAATATTTATTTCTTTCACTAGTACAAAAAATTTCTGTTTGTCTAAACACCCAATTTTGGTACTTATACGAATGACAATATTTTGTTACTGATAGCAAAATGAGACAGTGAAAAGAAAATATTGCACTGGGATGTGAACTCGTGAAACCCGTGATCATCATGTCACACCACTCAATTGACACCACTGAGCTATTTGGTATTAATGTACAAAATGATAATTTTCATCTTGAATCCATTCCGCTAGCCACATTTATTTTGTGAATCAAAATATGTCTGCTGTAATGATAACTTTGAAGCAGTTTTTGTACAGAACAGAAAATACTGGAGGGTCATATGAATGTGGTTGAAAAAAATGTGTTTGATTCGATAAAACATAATTATTATGAGCAATCAAGTTGCCTTGAAACTTTGTTGAATTACTATTTGTCAAATAGTCTCAAGTATATCATGACAATGTCATAAATTATTGTTTATCAAGAAACGCTTGTTTTTTGCATTGCTATCGTCAACAATAATTTTTATATACACTCCCTGCTACTGCATAATTTATTTGCGGTTCAAAATTTTTGTGAATTGTACTCGTTCGTACATCTTTTTCACTGATGTATTTCAGGTATTTTGCAATTGTTATAAATAAATATTTTTTTAGATATTTGCATCATAAGTGAATAAATGAGGATGGTGTACTTTGACCTTATCGTATGAACTCTACTTGACGTTCATACAATAACATTTTCAGTGATTTTTTGCTCGATTCTGTAGTTTCGGAGGCATCTTCAAGGTGTCATAAAACTTGTTTTTTCTCCAAATGACATTAAAAGCGGCCTTTTAATGACACTTGGCAGGCTTAGAAGTTGTACTTTTAATGCCTAGGCAGAAAAAGTCCACTTTTACTGCCTAGGCAGAAAAAGTTCGTTGCTAGGCAACCTTCCAAGTAATAATTTAAATCAAACTGGTTATTAAAATTGACAATGACAAAGTAAACAGTAAACAAACAAATTCAACAAACGTCACCAGCGGTAAACATAGTAACGCAGGGCCCAGTTACCTTTGATGAAATAATTCAGTTATTTGGATATTGATAATAAAACGCAATTTAAATATGAAAAATTCGATTTTGCGTGGAATTGGAACAAATTTGAAGAAAAAATTATATGTTTCACACGGCAGAAAAGCAGATTAAATGCCTTGGCTGGTTTCATAGCCTCGCTACGCTCGGCTATGAAACACCAGCTGCGGCATTAAATCTTGTGCTTTTATGCCTAGTAAAACAAATAACTATTTTCTACTAATTCTTCGTACCAACTCATACGTTGTTTCCATCAATGAAATCAAGGAAATACACTCTAGGGGACATGATAATTTCGAAAGCTGCAACCTGAAAAGAAAACTCGCGAAATAACTGCGGGGTTACTTACCGACGGCGAAAAAAGAAAACGAAAGCAAAATACCAGCGCGTTTCGAAAACAAATCAACAAAACTTACTGCGTAAATCTGGTCCGTTATTAAAGGCCAGTTCAATTATATGGCCTAAAGGTGCCTCTGCGCGTATGCGGTGGCAAAAAAAATTTGATTTGTTGCCCAAGCACCGGCGACATGGCCGGATTCAGGAGTTTATGAGAGGAAATGTTCGAGCCCTTTACTTTACTTAGAGACTCTGCTCAGCAACATGGCAACATGTGATTTGAATTTTGTTATGCTATTTAATCGATTTCTTCTCACACGCTTCTAGAAGCATTCTTTGGAAAATATCTCATGAAGCGCTGGCACATTCGTAAAATGCATTGTAACATCCTGTATGTTTATAATTTCAGTTCTGTGAAAATGACATGTTTAATAAAAAAAGTCAGTGGACAGTTATCTACTTATGTCAATGGAGAAATAATATCATTATTGTCAAATGAAAGTAAAATATAGTTATTTTGAAAAAGACATCACGAATTGACGATGAGGATGGAATTTATCTTCGATAAAAATAGTTGGGAAACATTTTTCTTACAGTAATTTCTGTATAATAGGGAGTGGATGTACAACGTGCAAAAACGCAGCTAGATTCGAGAATCGGAGACAATTATTGGCAAATATTTCATCAATGAAGGAATAGTACTGCATTATTTGGAATATTTGGTGTATTAATTAATATACCCAGAGCCAGAGCCAGAGCCAGAGCCAGAGCCAGAGCCAGAGCCAGAGCCAGAGCCAGAGCCAGAGCCAGAGCCAGAGCCAGAGCCAGAGCCAGAGCCAGAGCCAGAGCCAGAGCCAGAGCCAGAGCCAGAGCCAGAGCCAGAGCCAGAGCCAGAGCCAGAGCCAGAGCCAGAGCCAGAGCCAGAGCCAGAGCCAGAGCCAGAGCCAGAGCCAGAGCCAGAGCCAGAGCCAGAGCCAGAGCCAGAGCCAGAGCCAGAGCCAGAGCCAGAGCCAGAGCCAGAGCCAGAGCCAGAGCCAGAGCCAGAGCCAGAGCCAGAGCCAGAGCCAGAGCCAGAGCCAGAGCCAGAGCCAGAGCCAGAGCCAGAGCCAGAGCCAGAGCCAGAGCCAGAGCCAGAGCCAGAGCCAGAGCCAGAGCCAGAGCCAGAGCCAGAGCCAGAGCCAGAGCCAGAGCCAGAGCCAGAGCCAGAGCCAGAGCCAGAGCCAGAGCCAGAGCCAGAGCCAGAGCCAGAGCTACAATAAATTATCAATCAAAATTCACGAAATATGCTAAATCCATCATTCTGAATCGATTGGCGTTCGCAGAATTGCTCCATTTTCAACCGTACTTGAGTTGACAAACATTTTTTATTTTATTCCTAATCGTACTCGTAAAATGCATTTCTTCTTGAATACGCAGACCAAGTTTCAAGACTATTCCAGATTAATCGAAGTTCTCATGGAATTTTTAAGACACCTCTGCTACTTCGAACTTGCTAGGGAATTTCCGGAATTAACTCAATTTTTTCTGCTTAACTTTGAAACTGGGCATACACAAATCATATATTTTTGGAATGAATCTGCATGAGATTTTGAGAATACAGTGGAAATTTCAAGTAGATATGACGATTCTGTAATTTTCATGATTTTTGGGGGGTCTACCCCTTAGGACTTGTTTTGGGTAATCTCATTTTTCATGTCCATGAAATCAAAATCCTCGGATTATACTAATTCCATCATTCTGAATCGATTGGCACATACAACATATATGTTCTCTAATCTGTGGTAGAACTGCAAAAACCTAACCTCAAACTCGGAGTTGTTCTTGGGGATATCTCAAGTGCACCACATCGAATTGATAATCGAAGAAATAATTAGGAATAAACAGGTAATTTGGACGGTGGTTTGTAATAGAATACTAGATCAATTAATGAGTTTGAACAACATATAATTAGTTGAAATGAAATAGTACTCAATACAAGACAATATAAACAAACTGGCTGAAGCATCTAGTTTGATGGCCATTCGACACATATCAATAAATAGTTATTATTAGTACGAAAAGAATTGACTAATCGGATCCCATGGAACAGGTGTGCGTTACGGTCCTGACCAGCCACCAGCCACTAGATAATTTAGATTGAATGTTTCAATCCTTCGGTGGACTATTAAATACTAGAGATTAGATGTAATATATCTAAAGTTTATAATAATATTCGGGTGCGGTTTTGTGTAAATGGCAATTATTTTATATTAATGCATTCGAAGCGAACAGAAATCGGGAGCTAATAACGAAATATTACGCCTTTTTAAATAGTTCGATTCTAATCTTTCGAACGGGGTCCGAGTTAATTTTTTAATGTCTAGCTTGATTTATAATGTCCGCTGAAAAAATCATATAGTGAAAGCTGAACTTACGGCTAATTTGAATCTTCCCAGATAAATCAATTTCATAGAGTTATCTAGAGTAACGGCGGGAAAATCGAGGATCACTAGATGGAAAGATAACGAACATGCCGTGGCTTCCTTAATATTTCACCTCCTCGGGCAAATATTATTTTCTCTTCTGAACGTTTAGCTACGATCCAATATTATTATTATTACCTAATAATTTTGTAATCGAGTACTGGCAAGTGTGTTCCCAAATTTTCAAATCAGTTGAAATATTACGAGATCATTATGGGAGACACTCATGGTTATTGAAGTGATCATAATATGATCTAGTGCACATAAGAGAATATATTTTGATATTTTGTTTGTATTATGTTAGGTCATCAAAAAACATTCGTTACTGCCAACATTTTCGTAAACCATGACAAGACATGACTATCATCTACCAACTTTGCTACGAATTGGACAAAAATGTCCTAAAGAGATTGATTTTATAGTAATATACAGTGAGACAATTTGAGTGGACAACATTGAATTTTTTGTTAACACCACCGATTGTTGGTGTATGTTCGATAATTAGGTGCCCTCAGATTGGTCAGTCAAACAGCTCACAGGGTAGATAAAAAAATGAAATAAAAAATTGGACTGGATTATGCACTCTTATTTCATAAAATTCAGCAAAATATTATTGGGAAAATAAGTAAATATTAAAAAAGGTTTTTATATATTTTTTCAATATCAATAATTTTCAATTTTTATTATATTCATCCTTAACACTTCCAAAAATCAATAACTATCAAATAAATCGCGCGTAACTTCGTTCAAATTGAAGCAAATTTGTGAAATTATCTAGGAATTTTATTTTTTTAGGAATCACAAACTTCGTGTGTTGCAACGACATCAAACCTAACTTTGAAATTTCCCAAAGATGGCAGAGATTCAGCGGACATGCCTATCATTTTCGAAAAAAATTATGCAGGTGTATCTATCAATTTGGAAAATTGTCAAAACATTCATGTCAATTTTCATTAATAGATTTTAAAATGAAGCTGGTATCTTTATATTCTGTAACTAATGTATTATATGTTGTTGTGATGTGATGATATTAATAATTTGGAATAAAGACTTAAAGGAAGCTCAATTTTCAATGATACGTTAAAGTATAAAAATCAGTCATAAAGTTATCACGAAAAAAACTTGCTTTTTCTTCACTGAAACATCATGTTAATTATTCCATATTTACAGCGCATCATAAGCAGTAGACAGTGTAAACACACTGGAACTTTTATGTAAGTAATGAGTTTCAAGTTTTCCGATTTAGTGTACGAATTTTAAAAAATAACAGGGTGCAGAACAGAATTGAAAGGCAATCTGAAATATCGAAAATTAAAACAAAAAACATAAAATATCTTTTGTGTTTTAGCCTTTATCATATACGGATATGATTGAATTTTAATTATCATTTTCTCACAGAAAATAAAAAACAATTGTTTGGGTTTGATCAAAATGCAATCAATAAACCATAATATGTATTTTTTAAATTATATTATTATATTAAATTCTTTTATTACATAAATTATATAATTATGCTACAAAAAAGAGAGAAAACAAATTTTAATAAACAACAAATAATTCTTCGGAATTCTATTCAATGAGGTACTCAAAGCGTTCACCATATACCACGAAGTAATGATTTCACTGGACAAAATATTGCATTGAATTTAAATTCATGTTGGGAAGAAGGGGAGAAAGGACCCCGCACTGCATCAATGGGAAATTGGCTTTCGGTGAATTTGCTTGATTTTTTTATTTGTTATAGACCTCATGATGCTGATCAAATGTCTCCATTGCACTAACATTCTAAATTCAATTGGTTCGATTGTACAGGGTGATACTATTTCGAATATAACATCCAAATCAACTACGCATCGTTTGTTCGATAGATCGACTCGGATCCACTATAAGGTATAACAATTTCTACACGGAATCACGATATACGGGGTGAGACAGAAGTTAGCCAGTTTTGTGGTGATTTCTGGATAATTGAGCGGTGGAATTTTATTCATTTTCAGATATTTCGTTGTTATAATTGAATGAAAAAGTAGAAGTCTTCACGACCAAAATACACTTTCATTTTGAATTTTTTGATCATTTTTTGCAAAGTTATGACACATTTAACGTTCGGCACCACCGGAACTTGCAGCGGCGGGCTTATACGAGCCTGAAATTTGATAAAAAAAGAAAAAAAAAACAGCAATTTATTTCCAACAGGAGTACCCAGTTAAAGGAAATGTTATTATAATTACATACTATCTTCTAAGCGACAGCACGTGAGAAAAGTATCTCGTAGTAAAGAATAAATGAAAAATATAGTTGATTACTGATTATTAATACACGAGAGAAAAAAAAAATAAAATAAAAAAATTCAAATAGAATTGACTAACAAAAATCATAACGTAAGAATACAACACGATTATTATAAGTTATTAACTATACATGATATAACAGTGTTCAAAGGGTCAAAATGAATATCACAAATCTTACAAATTTTATTGAAGCTACTGCACATGAAATTTACAGGTGATCGTATCATAACATTTGATCGCGATGCTTCGCAATAAAATTTCAAACCATGTCGGCCTCCTATTCTAGGTACTAGGTGATGTCGGCGTTCAAGCACGTTTTCTGAGAATACGGGCTCATTTTATAGGGAATTACTAAGGGTCATTCTTGTAGAGAATTGAATGATCTTCAACCCTATTCGAACCATATTTTTTAAACCTAATGTTTTCCAAGATAAAATCGAAAAAAACATTTTTTTTTTCAAATCAATTTTTTTTTGGGCTCCACCCCCGGAATTTTGGTAAACATTTTTTTCCTTATTTGACATGGTATCAACTACTAGCATGCCAATTTTGGTGGTATTACAACCGATCCTCGTCTCAAAACTGAGTAGACTGTACTATAAGAATATTGAAAGAAATTGAAATATGGAATAACATATTGGGTGTTCCATTGAAGAAACAGTAACTTTGTTCTGTCATGACTTTTTGACTGATGCTATATGTCTCATTTTTCTTTTGTAATAGATTTTAAAAAAACCTGAATCCTTTGTTTTTAACATTTTTTACTAGCTACCTTTCTTACTTTAGGAGATAATTTCCATACATATCAGCTACCCTGTACATATATTACATACTTCAACTCTGTCTTAATATTTATAATCAAATGATAGATAGATTAGATGCATTGGATGAAACTTGAGGACTTTTTACAATTCCAATTTTAGTTCAATTCTATAGCATTTTCCAAAGCTCCCTACAATGGTACGTAAGAATCCTGTTAAATTTGATTGCAGTCACCTCAGAATCCAAGAATAATATTTTTTCTGAAAAGGTATAAAATTTCAAGTGAGGGTGTGTTCAAGACCACTGAATAGACGGAAATCTAAACCGATTTAATAAAATTGTCGATTGTAACGTTTTTATATGCACAAATAACCTTAAAGCTGCTGCACAATAACATAATAAGATATCCTCAAGGGCCAGGACCATGTGCATGCTTTCTTGGGGTAACGAATCAAAATATTTGAAGTATCGCATATGAGAAAGGTAGCGCGAGGTCGATGAATCTCGACATTGGTAATAATGATGAAAGAAACAACTTGGTTCTTAAGAATATTTCCTGTTCAATTATTATTATTTATTCGCAATGAGAAGTTTTCGAGAACAACAAATTATTCTAAATATAATAACAGTAAGTACATGATATCGAAAGCCAAATAAAAAAAATCATAAGGTTACAAATATGTAATACAAATGGCATTTTGTTCTTAACATTGTTGACTTCTTTTTCAAGACTAACAGTTGCCTCACCATTAACAACAGCTCCAAAAAAACAAAGTTGTTCGTTTTAGCTGAATCGGAACAAAACTGTATTGCCATTGATGAAACTTAAATAAATTTTGCAATGAAATCGCTTTTATGAATATAGGTCCTCATTTATAATGCCATATAATTTGAGGCTAGTCTCAAATTGTGCATTCTAATCGAGTTAACACAAAACAAAATACATAGGAGTTGTGGAAAATCTGCATGGCGAGATAACTGATGATGAATTACTTCAAAATTGTAGACAACCCCGTTGGTTTATGACTCCATTTTGTAAAGTCGTACTGTACAGTCTTATTTCATCCACTACGGAATCTTTCTTCGCCAATACTATGAAGAATAGCAAAACTGAGACTGTGGAAGAAGATGAACAATATGTACATATGCAAAATGAAGAAGAAATTCACACAATCTTTTTTAATCAATGAATTTATCAAAAATATGTCCTCCTTCCAGAGATTCTAGCCGATAGACAGATTGAGAGTATAATTTTCATCCAATAAAGAATTCGTTTTTGGTTTTGTTACCATGCAAATAATGCGAGTGAAAATTCTGAGAAAATGTTGAACTTTTATTTTCAAAAAAATTAGAATTATAGTTTTCATTTTTAACGAGATACTTATCTGTATGAAATGAATCATTGTTTTGTGATACGACATTGTATGTCATGTTCAATCATTCACTAAATATTTTGAATATGATCCATAATATTTTGATAACTCATAGCATTTCAATAGTAAATACATCGGTGATAAATACTTATGATTATAATTATCAAATCAAAATATACTTTATTATCCAAAGAATCTGGTTCTTGTTGATAAACTAAAGGGATAAACAATACAAAGATAAGATGAGCAGTGTTCACACATTAGTAAAATATACACATATATAGTAAAATCTAAATGAATAAATGAAATATCAGCTTAAAAATGTTATTTGAACATTTTGTAATTTTTTTTTCGAACTATCAGCTATCGCTCTGTAGGATAAACAATGCAAAGTTAAAATACAGCACATGTTCACACAAAAAAATATATAGGGAAATCTAAATAAATGAATAAAAAGTATAAGTAACAGTAAAAATATAAAAAGTAAAAGGTATGAGAACATAAGAAGTTTTTCCCTTCACCACACTAGTAATTTCATTCCTAGATGTGCATTTCGTTAACTAAGTTAACTTCATCAGTAGGAGTACTAATACCCCATTCTCACAGTAGAAGGTATGAAAAATGTTATTTTGTCACACCGTCAATTTTTTTTGGAAATATCAGCTATCGCTTCATACGAGTATACGCTAAATAAAAATCAAAATGGGATAGCAGATAGATTATATTGTGCAGCTACTTTTCTGGATTATAAGTTATCTTTGTGAAGTTCTTGCAAACTGTAATAGGGTCTGCTCCCGAATAGTTTTTTAATATTTTTTTGAAGTTTTCAATACTATCGTGGCTCTCTTTAATGAAAGATTGTAAATGATTATACATCTTGACGCCATCATTGAATTGAATGTATGTATATGCTTGCCTACATAAATGAAAATATATTGGTATATACTTCATTCAGGTGTAGTTATAGGAATATTTACCCTCCACAAATATAAAAACTATTTAATGTTTTTATATTTTATACTTGAAGGGTTATTAGATTCGGAAATGATTGAGACTAATTATACTGGAAAAGACGTTTCGCCCGGGCCTGGAACTTCTTCAGTTCAATTTATTCCATGTTCATTCTGAAATGAACTGAACTGAAGAAGTCCCAGGCCCGGGACGAAACGTCTTTTCCAATATAATTCGTCTCCAATAACCCAAGATACTACATAAAAAACAGAAAGGATTCAAGAAAACTATTTCAAATAATAAATATAACGAAACTCATACTTTTGGACGTGGAAAAGTATAACAATTTTCCTCTTGTCACGAAGAATTATGACTTCTGAATTATTCTTTGCATTTTTTTCAATATCAAAACATGACTGATTTTCGACAAACACATAAATATCCACTGTATACTAATATAGGTAGAATTCATTCAGCAAAAATACATTACAAACTGAACTATATCTTCCAATGTTTTAAACATTGCTATTGTTCATGTGTTCGTTTCTCACGAAATATCTGATACGAAAATTCAAGGGATCCCTATTTTAGTTCGAACATATGCTCTACCTTTCCAAAATCTAATTACTGCGACGTGATTCAGCGCCTTTCTCCGGTATACCTCATGTGTGTCCTACATCCACGTGCCCTATTCTTATAGGGGTCCTTTCAATCTTCTCCAGGCGTTGTTTATTCTACCTTTGTGTTTTTTAACGGAAGCTTTTGCCGCGAATTTATCATGCCATCTTTTTGATTCCTCAGTCTGACTGCAGTGTGTCATTTTATTGACAGAAAATATATATAAACTAGACTATAGCATTCCAGTACGTGTTTTCATTCAATACTATCTAAGGATAATTGTTTTTTAAATACTTTATTTTCGTCAAACTAAATTGTGATATCGACTTTTTAAATAGTTCTGTTCGTATAAGAAGACAACGAAAAATAATCTAGAATAGCTCAAACCATTTTCTAAAATACAATACGATTGTGGTCATAGGGGTTCGATATCAAATCACAACTGATGCCTGTTTTTGATGAAAACAAAATTGACCACATTTTATGAAATTTTTAATTTTTTTAACAAATTTAAAATTACAGATGAAAACATTCGGTTACTATCATACAGTTCGATTATTTTATCTTTACCCGTGCGTAATAAGTCAGGATGTTTGTCAAAATAACATCTAAATGTAGAATGCCGTGGCTACTATCCCGATAAAATTACAACGTGTAGGTAATAAGATAGGATAATGTATTACTAAATTAACTAAATTAACATTTTCAAATTCATGGAAATGGCGAACTACCAGACAATGAGAGTTCTTTTTTTAGTTCCAACAGAATACCGTGTGACACACACATGGGTACACCACCCTTTTCTCCTTTCCTTTATTTTTCAAATATGTAAAAAGTGCCGTCCACTGAGCATATTCAACGTTCCAAATTTCAAAAATATTACTGGAGAAACAAAAGCGAAAAGAAATGAATCTGTTTAAAATTGATTTTTCCGTTAACCAACTGTCGTCCCCTTACGAACGGCAGCCCTCAGTAGTCGAAACTTGTACGAGCCAAGGATTAACGAGGTCTTACCTTTTAACGTGCGATTCCTAGCACACGGTGTATTCCAATTATTACGAATCCAGTGATACCAGGTTTGATAGGATAATGAAACATGGAGGCAGAGATATGTTCATGGAATTTCCACATTTGCCCAGTGAGTTTACTAGACTTTTGACCTCCCTACTGTTTTCTAATCTCAGTCACACTCATATAAGGAAGTTGTTTTATCCATACCTCCGCAGCCGTTTGACACAAATCCATCAAATACTAATTTTATCCACATTTTATCCAGTTAATAGTTAATAGTTAACGAAAAGAACTAGGTTGAAGTACAATATTTCCAAAACTTTTGCATACGTTGATATCAAAAAATGAGTTTCCATTCAAACATGACTAAAACTCAGAAAAGGAATCTTCTAGACTTAGGTATTCAAACTTTTTCAATTACCTATTCGTGCATGGATGCAAGGACACACTGTTATGATGAATAAATGAATATCTAAGAAGTAAAAATACACCAGTTAGAATATATTTGGTAATGAAATACTCAACATATGATTAACAAAAAATGTATTCATACATTTACTTATGTATTGCGAGCATGTAGAACAATGTCCAGTTATGAAAGAAAAAACAAAATTAATATAATCACTTTCAGATTCAGAACTGTCACCAATGTATATAATAATGGGTTTAATAACCATATCACAAAGGAGCTTTTCTCGTTCATACCATTTTTCAATGAGTGATTCAGTGTGTGTTGATGGAATGGGTTCATTTTCGTTTCTTATTTTGAAGAAAACCGTTTTTCGAGATCTAAGTGCTACTGCAACTCTCTAAAATACAGTGAAGAAAAGTTATGACAATTCTTTCTTGGTTTTAATTGTTACCTCTTGAACAGATGAAAGTGGTAAAAAAGGTCCACCATTCGCTCTTTCCCTTTCAATACAAATTGTGCTTGTGAATTAGTTACATCAGGCATAATCTAAAAAAGACTTCCAATATATTGTGAATGTTTTTACCTGTATTTATAGATTTAGGTAATGTTTTTTTCTCTCATTAGGATTTTCACACTATGAATAACTGTTGAGTTAAATTTGGATGAAAATTAACCAGCAAGTACTAGTCTTAAAAAGTATTAGTGATTAGATATTTGATGTTTAAAATAACGAACATTATTTCGAGAAGTATATTTCAATGGAAATATATATATATATATATATTGTATTTTTTACTAGCATATTGAAAGGATTTGAATTCCCCGGCATTTTTCAATAACCGTATTGTTCTTCTATTTTTATTTTGCATTTGAAAAATACATTAGTATAATTTTTTGATAAGCGTAATTATTTTGTATTTTTATTTTGCATTTAGAAGTAATACTAGTGTATTTCTTCCAGGAACTTCATCAACGCCTACTGAATAATTACAAAACTGATCCCAAATATTGAATACGAAGATGACAAAAGACGTATTTGGGCCTCCATGATCACTTTATGGGTCTTTATCCATTACAATGGTAAATGAAGAAAAGTAAGATTACTGACATTTCAATTAAATAAGCAAAAGATTTCAAAAAAATCAGTTCAATAGTTGGAAAATAATTCTTTTGGAAATGTGTAAAAAATGTAATTTATCCTGGACTTTTTATTTTTTGGTTCGAATAATAAAATGGAGAAGGAAAACACAAGAAAGTGTTGCATACCTCTCTCCACTTCCTACCAAAATATCAAATCCTAATATAGAAGTCATCTTTATCCTACCGTATTTTTTTATAAGTATTTCATATGTGTGTATATTTTGTACTTCATAAGACTGAATAAATGACAATAAATGAATAAAGTGCCCACACAATTAATAAGTTACAGTCCATTACATAAAAAGTTATAATGAATATGGAAAATGTCCCACCAAAACGAATACTGTATTAAGCTTGCATGATGATTTAGCAAATATATAAGTTTAATATTTCGGGATCAATGTGACATATTGCAATATTTTTTTAGATAAACTTGAAATTTTGTGTTATGTTTGAAATCACTCGATTGAAGTAAATTTGTAAGTCAATATTACCTAATTTGTTATTGAGAATATTTTCAGGATCTCATACTGATCTAAATTTTTTTGAACAATTAATGTTTTACTAACTGCTATTCAGATAAATTGTAAGAAAACTGTCGAATCAAATCGCAGTAAAAACTGCTTTATACTTTATTAATTAAATTCTAGTCGATGAATAAGAAAATAATGTAAGATTGAATTGTTATAATTAGATCATTCGACAAACAGTTGAAGTGACGTTTGTTTATAACTATCTCGTTATGCTTTCAATAACTGGAAATAAATTGAAATTAACGATATTACGTCAACACACTCAACATTTGTTTTATATTACTTAATCGTTAATATTGATATGAATCATACTCAAACTATTATTTGGTCGATATTTCCATTATATTTTAATTAAAAGAATATCTATTTGAAGTTACAAAAACATCTAGAATACCATTTTCTCATACCTACTTCTATATCAGGGTTCTACCTGAAGCTGTGGGTAGATTGAGAATGTAAACGGCTGACCTCTACCTAGCATCTATTGTATCCCTAATACCTGTTTAAATACCCATGCAGAGTATCTTTAGGTAAGTGTCCGTCACCCTCATACTTCCTCTTCCTGACGTTTTGTAACAAAGGCTTTCCCCTTGGATCCCACGGTCTTCCCACGCTGCTTCCTCCATCAGCAGCTTTATCTTGAGTTCCCCCTTATCACAGGTGATATGAAGAATATAAGTAGTATGAAATCCCTCACCCTATTACGTAACTTCTGCAGCTTTCTTCATGGGAGCATGCAACCTGGACCAGGTGGTGATGATTTCTACCCCTAGATGCGTCTAGTGGGAGAGGCGTTGAAGTAATCAAAACAGAAAGTTTGCCAACGTATTTTGAGGTATCTTAAAAGAGTCAACCAAGGCAGTATATCAATTTTAAGTGTGATATTGTGATGAGTTATCATTCTCATTGAAAAAGAATTATCTGATTTGTCTCATAGAATGTTATCAAATGCATTGAAACAAAATTATCAATTTTGTTATTATTATCCCGCTGTATCGAAAAGAAACTGATGTTATCCGAGATATTATTACTTTTGTTATTTTAAACGCAATTTTTTTTTATATTCACAATAATGATTGACTTTTTATCTTCAATATCATCCACTTGTTTAATTCGCTTCTTCTACATGCTCCTTCCTTGTAAGAATTTTCTGATCTTACATTCTCATTAAAAATTTCTGACTTTTCGTGACATCCCACAAATTTATTTTGTAACTTGGAATATTTATTTATATCTATATTTTGTTTGAGGTTTAGCATTTATGTTTGTTTGACTAAGTCCAAATGGGTACATTTTTGTAGCAAGTCACAGAGATGGGATTATAAGAATATCATTGAAGGACGACATCACATCCATATGTTTTCTAGAAAAAAATTGTACATTTAAAAGCAATAAATAAAGAACCAGGTACAAGGTGGAAAACAAATACGAAGAAAATACAATCTCAGATAAGTAAATACAATACGAACTGGTATTCAATATTGAACGAATAATTTCGACGAAATCGAAATCCTCTTCTCTCAACACTATCCCACAAGTAGGTCAACTTTTCAGAAGTTTCCTTTATTTCCATCGTCATAATTTAAAATTGTGTAATTTGTTTTCATCAATGCATGGTATTATCCACTTGTTTAATTTGGTTGCCTTTGTTTCGTATGTCTTATGACCAGCATGTAAGCAAATTTTTTCTTAGTTTTTGTTCGAATTCGGATGTTTTAATCGTCATTAAAAGCCAGGTTATATATTTTTGTATACATATTTCTTTTTCTTAACTCGTTGTTTAAGTTTATTTTGTGGGCACTTCCTATTATCACAATTTTAGGAAACTGTTTCTCTTTCGGCCTTTATGAATTTAAACATTTGTTGATGTTTTATGGCAGAACACTCTGTTTTCATTCAACATTTTGAAATTCTTGCAATGTATTATACAGGGTGTTCCAAATTAAGTCGGCACCATTGCCAAGTCCGTTATTATTGATGCTACGAACTCGATTATATGGGCAAACTAGTAGCAATTTTAATGGCCTTCTCGATGCCGAGAACAAAAAAAATTGACAGTCGCGTTTTCAGAATATTTCATAAAATTATATTTCTTTCAATGGAACACCCTATATTTTTTCATGCATTTCGATTCGTAATAACATTCTCAACAACAAATCTCAGTTGACTTTTTTTCGTAAAGGTGAAAATAAGTTTATCAATAGGAAACATTTATAACAAACGGATTTGATAAATCGCTATAAAATATCGAGTAAATGTTCAAAAACACCGCCTTCTTGTTGAACACATATTTGGGCCCTTCTATTGACACTACGTGTGGCATTCAACACAGTTCGGCCATCAATTCTATTAATTATAGTTTCAATATAATTTTCCAGTTCATATATATTATTATGTTTCATTCCCCAAAAATAAAAATCTAGAGGTGTCATGTCTGGTGAACGAGGGGGCCACTAAACAGGACCATTTGTAGCAATCCATCTGTTTCCAAAACAGCCTCGCAGCATTCTTTTTACGCCACTGACATTATGTGCTGAAAATAGATCATCTGACGAGCCTCCAGATCAAGATTATCAAAAAACTCTTCCAATACTCTTGTTAATAAATTATTGTAACGGGGTCCGTTCAAAGAACCATGGTAGAAAAATGGACCGATAATTCTGCCTCTAAATAGACCACACCAAACATTAATACTAAATCGCCTTTGCGGATTGTGGGGATGGACTAGAAATCGATTATGTCTACTCCAATAATGGAAATTCTTTCTATTATACATTCCACGCTTTGATAAGTAAGCCTCATCGCTCCATATAATATTTCTATAGAAGTTTGGATCTTGTCTGCATTTATTCATAAACCACCGACAAAACCCCAATCGTATCTCAGGATCACCAGGTTCTAGTGTTTGCTCTGGTCTCAACTTATAACGAGAAATATTATGTTTCTTCAGAATTCGTTGAATACCAGGCAGTGGAACTGGAGCAGCTATTTCTTCAGATAAATCTCTGTTGGAATTATTTGAATATACCTCAAAGTGGGATAAAACGTCAAAAACATTTTCATTTTTTTCGAATCGACGATGAAACACAGCAAAAAAACGCTGATTAGGTAATTCACGATCGGGGAACGAATTGCTGTATGGAGTGCTCTTACGCTATTTTTCTGTCAAACCAAGTAGGATTCTAACATATCACATTTTTCTTGATAGGAAAACGGCATTTCGAAAAATATTCGAACAGTAGTTGACAGTTACAATAATTTATTATTTATTATTTGACAAATAGTATTTCAACAAAGTTTCAAGACAACTTGATTGCTCATTAAAATGATGTTTTATTGAATCAAACACATTTTTTCCAACCACATTCATATGACCCTCCAGTATTTTCTCTTCTGTACAAAAACGGCTTCAAAGTTATCATTACAGCAGACATATTTTGATTCACAAAATAAATGTGTATAGCGGAATGACTTTAAGATGGAAATTATCGTTTTGTACATTAATACCAAATAGATCAGTGGTGTCAATTGAGTAGTGCGACATGATGATCACAGGTTTCACGAGTTCACATCCCAGCGCAATTTTCTCTTTTAACTGTCTTATTTTGCTATTAGTAACAGAATATTGTCATTCGTATAAGTTCCAAAATTAGGTGTTTCGACAATCATGAGGTATATACCGGGTGGCTACGGAAGTATTGCCTACGGAATATCTCAGTTATTGTATGAAGTAGGTTTGTGAAATTTGGAGCGTCGATATAATGACATAAGAGCTAGAATTTGAGCATATTGACATGTCGAAGTTAACTTCCGGTCTGACCGGAAGTAACATCAACTTTCTTATTTTAAATGGAAACCCTATTTTTTTTCCTTTCGCTTTATTCAGCATTCAATTCCCTTTCTAATGACATATCACAAGTTGGTATCTAACCAGAAACTAGATCAGAAAATATTATTATTGAAATTCACCGAGTAGACCGTGGAAGCAAAATGAAAGCCAAAAATTGAAAAGTTTGCTATGGAAACCATACGTCACTTGATAACAGTTGTTACTACTGTGATATTTTATTTTCATTCGTCGGCGTTATAAAAAGCCGCCAAAAAAAATATTGGAAAAATTTGGAAAAAACAATACTCTGTAGGTCCATAACTTAAATAGGAACATACAACTTTTTCTTGCCTGTACTATTCAGCATAACCATTCCTTTCTAATGATATAATAGAAAGTAATTTTTTGAAATGAAATACCAAAAAATCCAATTATTATTATTCAAATATCAAAAAAACAGATTTATCGAAAAAAAAAAATTCAAATTGATAGGATTAAAGATAAAATAAATTCAAAACAAATGTTCGAAATGCATTCCCTCAGCGTCAATACATTTACTGACTCTGGTGATATTTTCATGTAAAACGTTTCTCAACATTTGGGGCGTGATATCTTGGAAAGCTCTACGAATTTTTACTTCTAGCTCATGTAGAGTTGTAGGCTGTGTGGAATACACCCTATTTTTAAGATGCCCCCATAGAAAAAAGTCGCACGGAGTAAGATCAGGTGACCTTGGTGGCCACCTGACTGGACCATGGGTTGTTATAAGTCTCTCTTGAAAGCGATTTTGAAGATAATTTCTCGCTATTCTTGAATTATGCGGAGGGGCGCCATCTTGCTGGAAGTACATTCTCTCAGTTATTTCCGCTGGTAGGTTGTTAATGAATTCCGAAATTTCATTCGTTAAAAAATTAAAGTATCTCTCTCCGGTTAGTTGGCCAACAATATGAGTTCCAACTATTCCTGCCCAAACATTCACACCAAATCTCTCCTGGAAGCCACCTTGTCGAAACCGGTGCTCGTTTTCTATCGCCCAGTGCCTGAAACAAAAGACCGTTCACACTTTTAGCACTTTACACTTCGACTATCGACAATAATCCAAATAAAGTACAGTACCTACCTTGTATTATTCCTGTTAAATAATCCATTGTTGGTAAATCTTGACTCGTCCGTAAACAAGATATAATAGTTAAATAGGTGATTCTCAGCATTTTGTCGAAGAAACCAATTACAATATTCCAGGCGCCTTTTACCGTCATTTTCATACAAATGTTGATGCAACTGATACTTGAAGGATTTAAATCGATGTTTTTTCAAAATTTTCCTAGCAGAGTCCTTACTTATAGCTAATTCGGCGCCAATCTGCCTTGAGGAAATTGTGCTATCATATTGTACTAAAGCTAATACATTAATTTCAGTTTCCTCATTGATAACAAATGCTTCTTGGTCTTCGTGAACATCAGGCTCAGTTCTTAATTTTTCTTCAAGCCACTGGAAATACCTTCATGACGGTTGCTGCCTCCCTGGATATCGCTCTAAATACAATCGTTCAGCGGCATAAGAATTTTTTAAACATTCACCATAAATGAGAAGCATGTCAATTTGTTCGATTCGTGAATAACGGGGCATCTTTTGAATATTCCACTAACTGATTTCGATTTCCATACCCTTTTAAAATGGCAGAATCAAAAACACTACTTTGAACGTCAAAATAATATGGATAGCAGCGTTCGTGAGAGCTCTCGTTTCTTTTTTGTATCATTCCAAAATACATCTTAATCAGCCTACTTGTTAATATTTTGGTTCGAATGATTATTGCAATGGAATGATTATTCTGAATAGCACAAACATCGTCCATAGGTAGATATTAGAATATATATGGACGATGGCACAGACCAAGTACGTTTATGTTCCTATTTAACCTAGAACCTACGGGATATAATTTATCATTCCACATTATTTTTAATGTTATTTTTGCGTATGGCGATAATAGAGCAAGAGCAACTGTTATCAAGTGACGTATGGTTTCCATAGCCAACTTTTCAATTTTTGGCTTTCATTTTGCATCCACGGCCTACTCGGTGAATTTCAATAATAATTTATTTCTGATCTAGTTTCTGGTTAGATACCAACTTGTGATATGTCATTAGAAAGGGAATTGAATGCTGAATAAAGCGAAAAGAAAAAAAAATAGGGTTTCCATTTAAAATAAGAAAGTTGATGTTACTTCCGGTCAGACCGGAAGTTAACTTCGACATGTCAATATGCTCAAATTCTAGCTCTTGTCATTATATCGACGCTCCAAATTTCACAAACCTACTTCATACAATAACTGAGATATTCCGTAGGCAATACTGCCGTAGCCACCCGGTATATTCGCTAAAAAAAAGACATTTCTTGTACTGGTGAAAGAAAGAAATATTTCCACATAAGTCGCTCATTTTCCACTTCAGGAAGAAAGGTGATAACTCCTTTTTGCTTTGTTGTTGAGAATGTTATTACGAATCGAAATGCATGAAAACATATAGGGTGTTCCATTGAAAGAAATATAATTTTATGAAATATTCTGAAAACGCGACTGTCAATTTTTTTTGTTTTCGGCATCGAAAAGGCCATTAAAAATGCTACCAGTTTGCCCATTTAACCGAATTTGTAGCATCAATAATAACGGAGTTGGCAATGGTGCCGACTTAATTTGAAACACCCTATTTATAATTCAACTTTTATTTAATAATCTGAAGCAATTCACGCACAAACTGACAAGCACCCTATTCCTTCTTAATTCTGGTACCATTACTTTTATTTTCATCCTCAGCATTAGTAATAATATAGGTACAGGTCGAATTTATGTCGTAAACTATAGTGAGAAAGTATCGAGCTTCGGAAATATTTCACTGAAATTTCACGACAATACGGATTGGAAAAGTTCTGAGTCTGAGAAATATTCGCACCTTTCGACTGTGCGAGTACATTTAACCTACATCAATCGTTCAATTACCAGTTGGACAGCGCCTGTAATAAATATTGATTCAAACGCACTTTTAATAGTTTTTATATGGCATGATGCGGTTGGGATGGCGAGAAAAAGAAAACCCTCGCGATGCAAACCATGCCATGCAGCCTTGGCATAAACGAAAGAACAACGTCACAATTTACCACTAATCATAAAAAAATGGCGAACATTTAATGAGAACTCACGCGAACACGATGTGAATCAGGGGAATGAGTGCTCCGCTATCAGGACCGGACTGAGGAAATTTTAAGGGATAACTTTCATAACTAGGTCTTCCTTGTATATCCTCTGCAGAAGCGGATACTTCATTAAATCCAGCAGTCGACAAGATATAATTTGAGCAAGTGGATTTCACTAATATCATATATAAAAGCATATAAAATGTATCTCACACGAGTAACAAATATGCAAAATAAAGGCCGAGAATTCAATAACACGGTCTGACCAAAACAAAGGACCACTTTCATTAACTTTGTTCCTATTGAATTCAAATCATTCAAGATTAAATAATTCAAAAAAACAATTTAGCATTGTGTTTTCGAGATATGAAAAATCAAAATGAAAATTTTCAACCTGGCAGTCAAAAAGACAGAGTAAATGAAGCAGAGGCAGAGGCGGAGGCGGAGGCGGAGGCGGAGGCGGAGGCGGAGGCGGAGGCGGAGGCGGAGGCGGAGGCGGAGGCGGAGGCGGAGGCGGAGGCGGAGGCGGAGGCGGAGGCGGAGGCGGAGGCGGAGGCGGAGGCGGAGGCGGAGGCGGAGGCGGAGGCGGAGGCGGAGGCGGAGGCGGAGGCGGAGGCGGAGGCGGAGGCGGAGGCGGAGGCGGAGGCGGAGGCGGAGGCGGAGGCGGAGGCGGAGGCGGAGGCGGAGGCAGAGGCAGAGGCAGAGGCAGAGGCAGAGGCAGAGGCAGAGGCAGAGGCAGAGGCAGAGGCAGAGGCAGAGGCAGAGGCAGAGGCAGAGGTACTCATAATTACAATAAGGACTGGAAGGTTCGAAGTCCTCGGAGAATTCTTTCATAAATCTTCAGAGTATAACAGAGAGAACTTCAGGATGCTCCTGAAGCTTTCGGAAGATAGTGCAAATCCGGGTAATTTGTAGAATGGACCTGAAATGTGTCTACGGAAGGTTCTAAAACGTATTGAAAATGTACAATGGCGCTCATTTTTTTCTGTAAACAATTCACTGATCAAAGATGCTTCGACAAAGGTTAATTTTTGAAAATTTGCTGATGATAAAATTTCACTACAAGCTAATCATCGAATGCTCAAAACGAGTTGCACAATGCTGTTGTGATTTGGAAGCTCGTTTAATTTTTTTTCTGATTCTCTCTGATTTTTTTTTTCGTGAATGAGATCAAGGTCGTATGGCTTCAATATTTCGGAATTTTCTGCAGATATTAGCTCGATGCAGTATTTCTTTAGGATGGTTTGGATATAGGTAATCCTTCAACCACAGCCTAGTCACTATCCAGGTTTCTTCAGTCTGAAATAGTAATTTTGTTCTAAATGTTTTCTTTCTGTTTTCTAGTCGTTTTCGTTAATGTTCTTTTTATCTGTAGCCCTCCATTTTGATTTCGAGAAAGCAGACAGAATCTGATTGTTGTGTGACTTTACTGTTATTCAATGTGAAATGAAAAAAATATCTAAGTTTTGGATGCCCATTCAATTTTGTTAGCTGACT
This sequence comes from Chrysolina americana, assembly GCA_958502065.1. Taxonomy (NCBI): domain Eukaryota; kingdom Metazoa; phylum Arthropoda; class Insecta; order Coleoptera; family Chrysomelidae; genus Chrysolina; species Chrysolina americana. Next base: position 8,678,346 of record OY293416.1, on the reverse strand, counting down.
CTTCTGCTGAGTCCGGGTCTATTCTCGAGACTAAGTGCACAGCATGGCACGGCGATGCGGCGGGTAGTGGACAGGTGACAATTAAAAACCCCCTTGGCAAACCCGTAAAGAAGCTCCTGGGAGAGAAACACTCCTGTACATTAGCACGCAATATTTTCTACATGACATCAGTGGCGCTTTGCTATTTTTAGTGCACTGAACTGTACGATGCAATATGATACTGTTCCTTGGTACCTACAGTCATAACTGTGTTTTTTATTTTCTATGTTCAGGTTCACAAGATGGTGAATAAATATTCTGGGAACATGGTGAAGACGGAAGAAAAGATAGGACTGAATGCAATTCTCAATTATTTTCAGGACCGCCTATCAAAGTAGCCTTTGACATTTTCAAATCTGATCGAAAAGTTAACGTTTTCGGAGAAATCAAATTTTTTGACAACATTTCTGCCCTAGAGCGGAATTTTTCGTAAAACGCTCGCTCTCCACTACTTCTGTTGAAGTCTTTCTTACATGGTGAATTCATAACATTCCAAGTATATAGCCACGGTGGTATAGTGGCATGGGTTGAAGCTTTCAATTAGGCAACCCAGTTATGATCGCCAGAATCAATTTTTTTCCTAATGCGATAGTTTTATTTTTTCAGAGATGTGAAATATTGTAAGTTATTGGATATTTGAATAGCTTATAGATATAGGATAGCTACTGGCCTTATGATTTTCTCATAGGTAACGGATATAATGTGTATATTCCGAGTGAAGTCCCAAACGTTTTTTCTTTGAGAGCTGCGTTTGTAGAAAAAATCTTGTATGTATTTCGATCATTAAGAGGCATTGCTGCTCAGAGATTACCGCGTCATGCGGTAACTCTCTTTGTCGAGAGGAACTCTCTAAATATAGAAATAGCTATTGCGGATGTTGATGGAAAATACCGATCTAGATAATGAGTTCCGCAGCTTTGACATTCATTAAAAAGTTTTCTTGAATGTTTTTATGGATTCAGGATAACAACAAAAATAAGAAAACACTGAACATGTCAAGTCATACTCAGTAAGAACACAATCTTTTTCAATTCATCCATGTGAGAATTTAGAGGAAAAATGCGAATTCCGAGTATAAAGTCGACTCAATCAACATCCTACGTTCACCTGTCAGTTATTGGTTATCTCCAATTAATTTTTTTGGTGCTTATATTATCTCTGACATCGCCTGACCTCACGTAACTGAAGTAATATAAGTCCGGGGGATTATAATTTTCACGAATTTTGCTGAAGAGATTGAATAATTTGACATCATCAACTCCTTCCTAGTTCGTCTGTTCGTCACAAATTTTGCAGTCCATTTTGAACTAACTTCCCAATTTGAAAGATTCTGGTCCACCATCGTATCTCTTAGTTTGGCAAGGCTCTTCCAGACATCTTCATGGGTCGGTTTATCTCGAGAGTGCATCATGAAAATGGTAGCAGATGTTTCTCTGGCTCTTCCTCACCTGTAGCACCCTTATATCCTTACATCAACTGGCACTGGACATTTAATGATCTTGTGTTACTCGATGTAGAACTTTACATCCATTTGAGTACAAGGACATACATTTCTGTAACGTTAGCTAGTCCTTTGGTTTCCCTCTGGTTGGCTCATGTATACGGTAGACAAAGTGGTTTATACTTTTCCTGATTTTGTACGGATCTTTCTACGAGTTCCGCAGTTTTCGTGATGGCCAACGGCGACGTTTGGGGTTGTAAGTCGTAAATCCTCCAGCATCGGCCTTGATTTCATAAATCTCCTTCATTCTGTTTCTGTCGCTGGCACTGTGGACGTTGTGGACGTTCAAACACGTTAGTGGATGACATTAGTTCTATGCTGGTTTGCTTCCGCATGAACTTGTTCTGATGGTGCCCCAAAGTTTATGTCACGGGATAGTTGCAGCTTTCGACCTATTTAAATACTTGCGGGGGTTTGGTTTGTTGACTCATTCACTGCCGAACGATAGACCAGCAGGAATGAGTGGATGTACTGGTCCCAATCTATCTGGTGGCTAGAGACTACTTTGGATGAGTTGATTCATCGTCCCATTCATCCGCTTCACTATTTCATCAGACTGTGATTGGATGTTCAGCATTTGACATATTTCCTAAAATAAGTTTGACTCAAAATTCCGGCATAGTTTTAGTGTAGGTCCAATGGAAATCCGAATCGACATATCCGCTCATTTACCAAGACATCGGCAATGGTGATAGCTTCCTGAACCTCATTGTTCAGAATAAGGGAATTCTATCGAGCTCATCGGCACTGTGAGCAGTCATGTGGGCATGGTGTCCGTAACAGGGCATCTCCATTCTTATGGCTGGTCTTTGCTCAAATTTCGATCGAAGTCGAATTCTTGCAGTTCTCAATCCAGCGTGCTCCTGATTCTTGGGGTGTTTGAACTGTAAAAGCCATGTGAAGGCTGCATGGTTTTCACACAGCTCTCACTTTTTTCTGTCCATCTAGGAACTCGCAGACAAAACAACTCCAAGTACCACGATGCTGGGATCTGTGTCCAAAATAAATTTTCCGTTTGTAACTGGATAGCTCAGAACTGGTGCGTTGATTGGAACTAAGACAGAATAACTTCAAGTTCGACGACGCTGGCGTCCATGTCCAAAATGAATATTCCGCTTGGAAGTGTATAGCTCAGAACTGGAGCATTGATAAACCATCCCTTCAACTTCCTGAACGATTCTTCGCATTATCCCGACCACTGGAACTGGGTTTGCCTTCCGTGAGTCTAGTTAGTGGTTTGGCGATGTCAGCAAACCCTAGCACATATAGGCGATAATAGGTGCAGAAACCAAGAAAACTTTGAAGCCGGTTTATGTTTCTGGAATGAGTCATTCCTCTACAGCTTTGATCTTATTCCACTGCTACTCTTTTATAAAAGACAATGTGGCTGAGATATCGTACTTGTTCGCAAATCAAATTGCATTTCTTGTGACTCATTTTTTCAGTCGTCGAAATATTGTCAAAAATGTTTCGAACACACCGTGTATTAAATCATTCCGTATTCAGTGGGTGTGTTATAAAACTATTATTTTCTTGGAGCACAACTTGTCCTCAATTACTTTCGTACGTTTTCTAAACAAAAAAGAGTTTGAAAGAAGGCCAGAGCTAGTGAGGACGATGGGGGGAGTTGGGAAGTACATTAATTCATTACTAAAATTGAACAACGAGGGATTCATTAAATAATTTCCATCGTAATTGAATTCAGAATAATCATTTTGTTATTTTAAATTGTAAGTAGATGAATAAATGTTGTTTTCTATATTGTTTCCCAAAGTTTTCTAAATCTTTAAAGGAACAGAATCTGCCTAGTTAATCGTGAACAACCACAACTCACGACAATATACTAGACACATCTTCTATGAGAGTCCCTTCAGTATCGTCTCCACCAATCTTTCAAATGTGGCTGGAGCATCGCAGAGCCCAATTGGCATACTTGTGAACTGTCACAGTTCTAAGTCGACGTTGAAAGCTGTTTTCTCTTGATATTCTGGAGCCAGTACGATCTGCCTATATCCACTCTTCAAATCAAAGGGCTAGAAAAACGTAGAGCTGTCCAACATGTCTAGGGTGTCATCTTTTCTTGGGAGAAGGTGAGTATCCTTCGTAGTCAGGTTGTTCAATTGACGATAATCTACGCAAAAGTTACACCGACTGTAAGCGGCAGTGCTGTAGGTTTTCATACAACTGAAATATAAATGCGTCACCAAAAAACACTGGCGCATTTGCGCAAATAATAATAATAGTCATCTTCTACGCAGTTTTGAGCAATATTATTTCACGTAGATTTCCATGCTGACAGAGATAATATAACACAATTACAATAATATGTTTTTTAGCAAACTTAAAGCATATCAGCCTTCTAGGTGAGTGGCAAACCTCAACTGGATTGCTATCAAAGAAAGCCCCATCAATACTTTGTTGGTTTAACGCCCCGTAATGAATATAACTAAATATAGAAATATACGCTTCAATCTAATACACGCTATTCACTCTAACTACTGCGGAAGCCAAGCGTGATTTTGTTGACCTAAACCATAAAGGTCGAGTACTTCCATCCATTACTCGAACTTGAACCCCCGGAGGCGTGCAACAGGTGCAAAATTGCTGTGTGGCTTTCATTTATTTTTGATATATTCGTGACTCTCATTATGCTGGGATGAAAAACTTGGGAGCTGGCGAACTTCCGATATATTTTTTCAGACGAACCACGATACGAACGCGTATCTTGATTTAAACGTGATCACTTTTCTGCTTGCAATTCACAATAGATTATATAACATGTTATTCAATTATGCCATATTGTGGAAGGTGAAAAAGCTGTCTTCAGTGGCATTAAAAACAAAAACAGTTGTGGTATAGACGACATATCCATAAAAATCTTCGAAAATCTCCCTTATTCTGCTTTGTCAAATTTTTCCCAGATGATCAATAAATATTTCTAATTTAGTATATTTTCTTCCTCCTTGAAAACATCCTTTATTATTTCCCTTCACAAAGGTGACAAAGGTGGAGACAGAGTGGATCGATCCGTCCAACTTTCCACCAATAGCTCTCATTCCATCTATGGGCAAAATCATTGAAAAGTCACTTAGAGACAGAATAATGACATTTTGTAAAAGTAATCACATACTTAGTTCTCAAGAATTTGGTTTCCGGCCAATAAAAGCATCAGTGATTCCATGTTCTCGCTAATGGAGAGATTTTACACAGAGGCCAATGCTAAGGAATCTGTTGCGCAGCCATCTTCTATGATCTGTCCGAAGCATTTGACTGCGTTAACAACTGCATTCTCTTGGAAAAGCTTCAACACTATGATTTTAGGAATAATACTCTGCGATGGTTCCACTCCTATTTAAGCAATCGTTATCAAGTAGTAAAAACTAATAAGTTCTTTAGAGCCAGCTATAAGACTTGGCGTCCCTCAAGGATCCGTGCTTGGTCCAACTCTATTTTTGCTGTACATTAATGACATGATAAAAATGTCGATGAATTACACAATTCCATTTTTTGTGATATTCAAAAATTGTGATATTACTTAAATCAAATATTGGTGTGGCTCTAACAAATTGTCCTTGAACCTAGGCAAAACTAGTGTTCTTACCTTCAGATGCACTCTACCTGATATTTGGTTAGGAAATAATATCATCAAAAACAAGAAGAACTCCATATTTCTAGGGCTTATCGTTGACAATAAACTCAAATTTAGAGATCATGTAATAATATTATGCTCTCAAAGTAATTTCAAGCGAACAGGGATATTCACCTATAAGAACATCATATTTCGCATTGATTGATTCTCACTTGAGATATGGCATTGCTTTCTGGGGAGTTTGTTCGAAAGAGCTACTAGATATGATTTTTGTACTCCAAAAAAGAGCGGTATAAGAGGTCACTGCAAACCTTTATTCAATGCAAATTCTATTTGATAGTAGTATCAATATAATTATTAAAAACAGTGAGTCTAATTCATTGAAACAAAAATTTCTTCAACAACCATCTTACTTCTTACATGCCAATTAGCAATATTGAATTCCTTATTCGAAGTAGTTCACCAGTCAACGATTCGTTTATTTTTGTGGAATCAAAATGTATAAACATTTGCCAGTGTAAATCAATAAAATCTTCAGAAAGCCTGTGAACAAACTTATTGTCGAGAAGGCTATTATACGCTTCTAGAACATTTTAATAACTCATTCTAGTTAACTAAGTTAAATAAGATGACATAAAAAAACCGTCATGTACATTCTTATTTGTATTTTAATTTGCCTGTGAATGTACTAGTATTTATTTATATTTTAATGTGTCTGTGAATGTACATTTTCCTTTTTTTTGGAAAAGTTTAAATTTTTCATTTTATTGGTAATTGACTTTTGAGATGATTCTGTACATTCTATTTTATAAATATGACTATATGACAAGTAGGTACATGAGTACTTGATTGACTACATGTGCTCTTGAAATTATTTGAACGATTTTATTTATTTATTTGTTTACATACCTCAACCTCATATTTTTACGCTTTGTCAACAAGAATTTTGATTCTTTGAAAAATAAAGTATATTTTGAATAATTGATTGATAGTAAGATAAAGACAACAAAGATATATAAATCACCAAGAAATTGTATCCCCGATTACGCAAATATAAATAAAAGTAGACTGATGGGAATGGGGCTGTACAATGGAGAACTTTCCTGCAGACGATGTGGTAAAAGGGCGGAAACAGCCAAACATGTACTGTCAGAATGCGAAGCTTTAGACCGCAAAAGACAGGCAATTTTCGGGAATCCTAGACCAACTCCCGAAGAATACAACAGTCGACCGGTGAAGACTGGTACAGGGGACTAGAGTTACGGAGTAGGTGCTGTAAAAAAAATAACCTGGAAAACACAAAAAGCCCAAGAGGCCGAATTGTAACTGGCGAAAAGCCAGCATCCGAGAGGGAAAAAAAGACTGATGAGAAAAATCAAAAAGGAAGGATTTCAGCAGCGCTTTATGAAGATCTGATGTTCCTGTTCGGAGTATCACGTTTACGTAAGAATAGAGACATGTTTATGAAAACATTTTCAGAAAACTCAAACATGAATCGCCCGGGTATTGCTACTATTTGAATTTTGTTGCCAGTTGCGTTGTGAATGTGATTTTGATAGATGAATCCAAAAAACTGGGTTCATTTCTTCTATTGATCATGTCGAGATCAGAGGCTAACAAATATTCTAGAATGTACTCACCCCGTTCATTTGTGTCTTTGCTTCCTCATATCACGTGGTGGGCGTTCGTATCGCATAATTTTTGCACCATCTGATGAGAATTTGGACTTTCTCTGGTGGAGAAATAGGCCAAGGTTTCTGAACTATTTCACTTGGCACTTCCATGATGTAGGTTGCCAAATCTTCAATTATGAACTCTGGAACAGGAGAAAAATGGCTATTGGAAGCGAGCATTTTGACTGGCTGTGATTTCTTGGAAGAAGTGCAAAAGAGTAACTGATACAATTTAATGTGCTTCTACATTCTATCCACCCTCCCTTCATTCAGGGCTCTTGGGGTAGTTTTATGTGAAAGTTTTCTTAGATGAACTTCCTTTTATGCTCACTTGTGGCTACTTTTGAATGTTGAAGGTTTATTTGAAGGCAATACAGCTTCTAGCACATTTTCTCTTACTTTTTAACATGCGATTCCTAGCAAAAAAAAGGATTTAATAATTCAAAAAAATATTGATTTATTTTAGATTACTAGAAGTGAATAAATATTCCTTCATTTCAAAGAAATATTTTCGAAAAGAGACTATTGTATTTCTTGGATACACAATCTTATAAGAACATATTACAAATTTCGTATATCAGGAATTGATTGAAAATTCCGTTTGTTTTTCAGAATGACCTACAAAAAACCGTGGAAGGTTATTTCATGAAGTTTTCTTCGCAATTTGAACTTATTTCACGAACTGAAAAATTTCGATTCTCGAATATCATCACGAAATATAATTTGTATCTAAAAACTATCCGGTTTTTTGCACCACCCAACAGATTCCGAATAGATAATTTCATTCCATTTTCCAGTGTTATTTATAGAGGGTATCAAATTTTAAAATTTAATCGCCACCTATTAGTTAGTAGCTTCATTATACAGGGTGTTATTTAAATACGTGGCCAAACTCCAAGAAGTGATTCTAAGACTAAAAGTTCGTATAAACATAGGTCCGGTAATGCTTTGTTTTCAAGATACAGGGTGTAAACATTTTTGAAAGAAATCGTTTTTTCGTAAATACCTTAATAATCCCACAACCGTGTTATTGAGGATCGTAAAGGGCTGATTTAGCCTTAAATATATCAAAAGTATAATGTCCAATGGCGTCCCAGAAGGCACCGCAACCAAAATTTTTTACAGAAAAAATGTGCCCTACAGATTTTTTGCAATTTTTGTATTTGACATTGAGCAACTGAAATTACAACTTTTTTATGTACAGAACTTTTTTTCGTATCTTGGTTTGTTTTTGAAAAACAAATAAATAAAATCTCTTTTATGTAAGACCCTAGGACAACACAATAAAACATTTCAACTACTAAACTATCAAAAACTGTTATTTTTTTCATACAAATAGTCCTTTCCAGTCTTAGAATTTTTATCAGAATTAATGCAATAATAGTAATAGTAATACGAAAACGACGATTTCTTTTGAAAAGTTTAACACCCTGTATCTTGAAAACGAAGCATTACTGGACCTATGTTTCTTTCAACTTTTTGTCTCAGAATCTCTCAAATAATGACTCCTTCAAGTTTGGTCACGTACTCACATAACACCCTGTATTATCTAGTTGCGACTAACGGATGTCGTTCCTCAATCAATGATCTATAACCTGACTGGGAGATCAAGTCGTCTCCCATTGGACCCAATCGTTGTCTCATATGATTGTCTTAATATCTTATAATTCTTTATAAAATGGTAATGGTATAGGTTAGTATGGATGGTGACTGATGCACTGCGACCTAATTAGATGTATTGTGCCCCATCTTCTTCGGCTATCTCAAAGTGTTCTCGTTTACAGCCCTCAAGCCTCAATTCCTTGAGGAATATAAGGATTTTAAGGGGGTCTATTCGTGGTATTTCTCTCACAGTCAGCTGGTGTGACCCCAGTATATTTAATCTTTTGTGAAGTACATCATAACACTCCATCAATATAAGCCTAGCTTCCTTAGGTATTCTTTGAGTCTGCAGTGCCCCGTCAGAAATCCCGTGATTGTCTTTGAGACTAGTTTTGCTGAGGTTAATCAGTGTCTTCGATCTTGCTCGGTTGAAATTGCCAAAGAGATATTTGGCCTGCCTTAGCCTTGAAAGTCTTTGCCAGTATGTAGCTCTCATTGCTTCTTCAGTTTTATTGAGTTCTTCTTGGGAGTAAGATTTTCTAAGTCCGCAGAATGGTTCTGGCCCGATCAGTGGCGTTGATGCCCCTTTTCGTGCCAGGGTATTTGGCTTGTTCATTGCCCTCCACTCCGACGTGTCCCGACACCCAGAGGAGAATCACCTTGTTGCTCCTGCCTAGATCATTAAGTTTGCCTAAGCATTCCGAGGCCATCTTTGAGTTGATGTTATATACAATGCTGGGAGTAATAATTCTTAAGACCCGTCTTTGCTATACCTTTGGCTTGATTTCCAGTGCTGTTGGGCACTGAGTATAATTTCAAGTTTTCTGACCAGCAGTTGAATGCCCTGGTGATACATTGCCGGTATGATGACATCTGGACCAGGAGAATTGCACTTTTCTAGCAACTGTTCAATCATCTCCGCAAGTCATTTGTCCAGATAGCCAATCCTCAAGTAGGTGCAATTATGACGGATCCAAGAAAGTGGACTCAAGGGAGTTGTTTTGATTAACTTTTAACAATATGCAACTAATTATCTCCAACTTAAACGACACTTAAACTAGTTAATAATAAATGACGGCAGGACAGGAATTCAGCTTCGTTTCTCGTCCCATTATTTCTTTATTGGATATCTTTTCAGTCAGTAGTGAGAATCGATGACTAATGAATCACAATTACAATAACCTGTATTACTTTTCCAATTCGAACGCATTTTTCAACGACTTCATTATCTTCGTTTGACAGCCCGGCTAACTACTTATTTATATTTGTTCCGTAATTTCCAACAACCATACCACGAACCAGCAATAGACGGCTACAATGCGAGTGTAACAAAAAACATGTCCGTTCCCACACAAACCCTTTTAGAGGTGGAAAATATATTGGATTTTGATGCGTTTTATATTTTAGACAACATGTAAATGCATGTTCCGCAGACGTCTTGCCGTGACGGATTCATGTTTGGGTTCGAAAAGCCACGGGGGGCAGCAGGCGTTGGCGGATGATGGTTTAGGGGAGAATTTGGCTTCTAGGCGGGAGGTCCACGTCAACACCCGCGCATTCATCAAACTGCTACTTCGAAATACGAACGGACTGTACAGGGAGAGATGGAAGGCTGCGATGCGTTGTCCACTTGGGAATTATTGATACAAATGAATGAATAATTTTAATTTAATTTTGCATTTGTTCTTAATAGTGTGCAATATAAGAGATTTTTTTTCATCAATTTCATAACCAAAATACAAATATTGCTGAAAAGGACCCCGCACGAAATATAGGGAAAATTGGCTGTCGGTCAAATTAGCTGAAATTGTAATATGTTGTTGTAGCATGGGGCGTAAGAAAAATGTTTGAGTTCAAAGGATTTTGTATGTGTAATTTCTGAGATATAAGCGGTCAAAGTTCATAAAAACGTCGTTGTTGGGTCGAATTGACATAGAAAAAGATGTTTGCCTTGATTTTTCCACTTGGTGGAAACGCTTAGATAGAAGGGCACCCCGTATTTATTTCACATAGAAAAAGACTGAAAATATATTTATCGGAATGTCCAATTATCTTATCTCATTGATGATAGTTCATTAGGGTCTATAAGGGGCATAGTAAAAAGAAGAATTTTTCTGATTTTTTTTCCAACACTATTCCAGAACAAACAAGTCATATTTTGGTAAGACATTATAGTTTCACTCTATTCTAATCGATTGGAACGTAATTTGTTTCATGATAACTCTCTCTGTTGGAAACAGACTATTAACATTTTTGAAAATAATGAAAACAGTTGACAGATTGTTTTTAACTACAATAAAAATCATTCACTGATACTCTTGATTGAAACAAAAAATAATTCAACTCAATGAAGAATTATGTGGTTCAATATTAAATTTCATTTAGATACAGGGTGCGTAAATTTTTTATTAGGACCTTTATAATGTTCTTATTGAATATCACTGAAACTGTTCGGTTAATTTGGACCTAACTTTAATCATACCACTTTTAATGCCGACTATTATCTACAGGGTCCTGCAACACTGCGTCAACGCACTGTATAAGTATTTTTAATTTTGTATGTTGCGTGTCTGAGATATGCAGTTTTGAAGTTTACGGTATCACGATATGTTGGGTTGTTACTATCGATTGAACATATAAATCAGAGAACCTTTTGATGAATTGAATTCTGTCACATACCTTTTTGAAATCAATTGTTTGATACTTTAAACAACCCAAACAAGACTGAACTCAAAATAGAAAATTTTGACTATAAAAACTTAAGGCAACACGCATTCACCTCTTTGAATCAGAGTCACCATATTTTTGAAGCAAGAAATGAATAGAACGTCCAAATATCCTGGGGATTTCATTTACCGAACATTTGTTGAATATTTGTAGCCACAATTCAAAATTAACAATTTTTTTCTGGCAACTCGCGATGTCTGTAACTTGAAATGGGAATTCTTATTGAATTTTTGAAAAGTAAAAAAATTTAAGTTTTGTGGGTAATCGAGTCGTGAAAAAATCGGTTTCAAGGACGCTGACGTTGCTTACACTGGCTAAACCTCAAAAGATAAATCATAATATTCCTTGAAAAAAATTCATGATTGCATCAGTTTATCTCCTTGCTCATAGATTATTTTTATAATCCTCAATTATGTAGCTGTAGAAGCCTTTTACTCCCTGCAGCTTTGACGTGGGATTTTTGCTGAACGGGTTCCAACTCGGTGACAGAGTTTGGGTTCGTCGCTTCAGTGTCGAATACGAGACCGAGTTGATGGGCTGCACGGGTTGCTGCCTTGAAAAAAATGCACCAATCTCTCCTTTTTCATGATCGCATACTGAGCAGAGAAGTGGATCTGAACTCCTGATGACTTCACAGGCTCCATCCAGCACCATTCTGGTATGTAGACACTCCAAATTCAAAAGTCCACGGCCTCCCTGTTGTCTGGGAAAGTATAACCGTGGAACGAGTTGGAATGCAATCTCCTATGAAGATGCATCATTTCGCGTGTTTTCACGTCTAGTTGTTGTAGCTCTTCCTGAGTCCATTTCATCAGTCCAAAGGAGTAAAGTAGAATCGGAACGGCAAGCATATTGTTTGCAGTAACTTTGTCTTCCCCCGACAGTTCTGATGACCAGATCTGTTATAGTTTATGCTGGTACTTGCTGCGAAGAGAGTTATTAACAGTGAAAACCTCTTGGGGGGTGGCGTTGTTCCACCAGTAGGTATACGTCTCTCCTGTATCAGATGATGTAGGATGCTTCTTTCTACGAGCTGAACGTCCTCTCCGTATTCCTCGCATTGTCCTCTTCATTCTGATAACATGCGTGTATTCTTCCACCACCCTTGAGGACTGATAAAGATCATTTTCCCAAGAGAAATAAAGTTTGAGGTCATCCATATTGAACAGATTGCTGGTGCCGCAGATGTATCCGCGTGTTTTCCGTAGTGCAACGGACAATAGCTATATCGAGATGCAGACGAGAAGAGGGCAGAAGGATTCTTCCTGAAACACATCCCTTCTAAAGATATCCTGCTCTGTTCGGACTCTGACTTGACCAGATGTTATGTTGAAGCAGATCCTCTAGAGCGGCATCAGCTGTTCAATACATTTCACTATTTTACCGGGTACCGCGGGCATATGAGAGTATGCATGATGTGCTTATACGATGTTGTATCAAATTCCTTGCGATAATCGATCCGGGCCATTGAAAGGTTACGCTTATACTGCACGGAGTCCTCTGTGAAACATCTGTCGATCAGCAGGTTCTCCCTATAGTCAGTAACCCCCTTCTTTGCTTATATATCCGTTCGTACACCGGATCAACTGCGGAGAGTATCGGCATGTAAAAGATGCGGGTAAAAATCTCAAAACATTCGTTCAAACATGTTATCGGTCTGTAGTTCTCGAGATCAGACAAATCTTCATTTTTGGGATTGGTACGGTTCGCCCCTCGACAAACCAATCCAGAATCTGCTGCTCCCTATCCAGCCATGAGTTAAAAACTCTTGCTAGATGGTGGTGGGTACAGGTACATCAGGGCCTGAAGCAGCAAAGTTCTTCAAGTCTTTGACGTCCCGTCGAACTTCTTCCGGAGTTACCAGATTGCGCAGTTCATTGAGCTCAGGCTGACGAAAACTCCTGCAGAAAGCTTCGAACTGCGCTAGGGCTGGAGTATCTACGTTGAATGGTTGCGGAAACTCATATATATGTTCTTCCAGAAGGTTTCCACCCGATTAGCCGCCGGCGAGTTATCCACAACTCTTAAAGGCTCTTGGAATAGGCTACAATACTTCTCGCCCACCTCACGAGTGACTTTTTTGCAGTCACCAGCATTCGTATCCTATAGACAGCACACCTTAAATCAGTGTGTTATGAGCTCCTCTTAAATTTGCGGCAATTTACCGCACTTTGCCGCCACGTAGTCCGCCTCACACTGGATACGAGACGAGTGTTGTCTTGCCGACTTGATCTCAGCCTCCATGTATCGAATGGGTGGGTGGTATGCCTCGTCTCCGCTTGGGACAGGGTCTCAGAGGCATCATACACGGCAGAGTTGATCTGCCAGATGTCAGCCTCTTCTGAAAGAACATCGTGAATTTCTGCATTCACCCGTACCATTTATTGTGGCTCCAGGGGCTTGGTGTTATGAAGCGCCCTGTAGGTTCTGATACCCTTCGTTGGTGGTATGATGCGAGCCTCCTCTGCAGCCAAGCCAACTCGTGGCATATCAGTTACTTCTGCCACTTCGTTAACCAGCTGACATAGCCTCTAATCCAAAAACGAGAAACACAATGCCTTATATTTCGGACGGAAAAGACAGCATGCTCTGGGTGTATTTCACACCACAGAGCATGTATCATCGCCATGTTTTCTCTCCGGGCGGGCTCACTGTTCTCCCTTAGTTGATCCGTCCACTCAACGCTTCTAATTATTATCATTTACATCATCTCACAGTTACCATTTTTACCTTAAAATATCTGCGAATTCCATACTGGGTAACTTTCATTTCTGGGTAATGAGTGAGTGGAAACCCTTCTTAAACAAACACCCTGTACCAGTAAATCTCCGCCTGACTCGATACTGTGAGTTACTCCATTCGCAGCTTCCATTAAATATCTTCGGCGTCATTACGTTCCAGTACATGGATAAGATAATTGTCATAATTTTCTTCATACACATGGATCAGCTGAAGAATTAAAAGTCACGTGCGTTTTGCATACCAAATCCATTAACGCTTGGGATATTGACAGAGATACTAATAAATATCTTGTTTTATCAAGTTCAGAGTGTCGTTCTAATCGTCAGATGACTCTTTCGGCTCTCTTTGTCCACAAAATCGCGTGCTACACATAGATGGAGTGTCGGAACCTAAAAGGGAACATTTAGTCTGTGAAAATGAATAAACTGTGATTTGATTAAAGTTGTTTTGCATGATTTTCAACAGAAATTGTAATATTGATATCGATAAAGTACAACATGACGTTTGATCATGCTGACTATAACATCCTCTATACTGAATGTATAGAATGATTCTGAGAAAATTACACGTATTCAGAAACATCATTTACCTATTTCAATAAAAAATTGTTTCATTATTGTCGATCGAGAGTGGAAACCAGTTGTTTCTGTTGAAAAAGACATTAAAAATTAGCCACAAAGGTTGAATTTTAATAACTGGGGTTCACCATAAGTTGTTATTCCTGAAGCAGATGGCAATGTGAAACAATGTGTGGATTACAAAATTGGCAAACTATACGATCAGAAAAATTCAAGAGATCCTGACAGTCCTGAGGATTCATAATACATTTGTCTATTAGACTTTTTCAAATGGTACCTTAGATGAAGAAGGAAGCACCATTCATACCATATCAACCCATCAAGAAACTTAACAAATGCATAGACGCTCTCTAGATAACAAAACTTCTCCATCCTAATTCAAAATAATTCACAAAATAAAAAAATATTACTTTTTGAAGGATTTATTCTGATTACATATAATCCATCAGAAAAGTAAAATCTCAAACTGAAATTGACTATGAATTAAAAGTATCGAACCAATAAAATCCAGTAAAGATATTCTAGAGAAGCGAAATGGTTCAGAATTAATTTTAAAGAAATCGAAAATAATCGAACGAGAAATTTGGAAAATCAATATATTGCAGTAACAGATATTCATCAAAATCTAAAAATTCGAGAATCATAAATGATCGTATCGATCTTTCGAAGAACTGAACATTACAAGAATATAAAACTGTAATACCGTCAAGGGAGAATGACAGAAAATGGGACGACAGATATTTGACCAAACCAGCAAATCAGAAAATCAATATTTTGTAGAAGTGGAAAAATATCGGAACAGAATATTATAAGAATTAAAATCGTCGAATCCATAGAGTACAAGACCTGAAATTTCCATATTGAAAATAATCAGAAGAATAAATAGTAGAATCGAAAAGGAGAGAACGGAAAAATATCAGAATTTGGAGAGGGGATAGCGGATGGCTCTAGTCTCTCAGAGATGGAGCAGCGTGCGGTCAATATTACAACCTAACCTAACCTAACCTAACCTAACCTAACCTAACCTAACCTAACCTAACCTAAAATTTCCATATTGAAAATATTCAGAAGAATAAATAGTAGAATCGAAAAGGACAGAACTGAAAAATATCAGAATTTGGAGAGGGAATAGCGGATGGCTCTAGTCTCTCAGAGATGGAGCAGCGTGCGGTCAATATTACAACCTAACCTAACTTAACCTAACCTAACCTAAAATTTCCATATTGAAAATAATCAGAAGAATAAATAGTAGAATCGAAAAGGACAGAACCGAAAAATATCAGAATTTGGAGAGGGGATAGCGGATAGCTCTAGTCTCTCAGAGATGGAGCAGCGTGCGGTCAAATTACTAAATTCTAATATCGGAATTAATTCGCTCATCCCCTCCACAATTTCTGCTAGATTTCGATTCTGACCGTTTTCAGTCTGACACATTTTGTTTCCAAGGATTTTATGTTACTACAGATAATTTGTTGGATTTACGTTTTTAGATACGATTATATGTTGTTTTGATGGCATTACATTTCGATATTTTTTTAGCGTGATCGTTTTATGTTTTGAAGAGCTTAGGTTATTAAGAATTGCAATTACTTTATTTTCTCATTTCGATCACTTTCCAATCTTGCCGAATTCATACCTATGAAATCTGGTTCTACTGTTTTCGCGTATGATGGCTTTATTGTTTCTTATAAAAACATATTAGATGAATTTCAATATGGATCATAAATCATTTCTATCCATTCAATTCTGTTGTTTTTAAGACCTATAAAATGTTATTCTGAAACATAATTGATTCTCCATTTTGTTGGTTTTACATATTACTGGTTTTTTCATTTATTACAAAAATAATTCTGCTATTCTATGGCCCACCTTTATTTTCACCAGAGTCAATTAATAATTGACTATTCATCATAAATCAATTTCATTTATTGGAATAATGATTGATAGTAAGGTTTGAACAATTACTTTCAACATAAATATACGAAAATGTTCCATGATGCTGCAGATCAGAAACGTTAGATATTTCTTATTAGATATTTTAATTTGTTTGGAAGAAAATGGACAATTCAATATTTTGTTAGAAATCTCAATTTTGTTCTTCAAACTATCTTCTATAATATGCTTCTGCTACGGAGGCAGATTTCCAGCCTCTGTGACGTTTTATGGATGTAATATTGCCCCCTGCATTGGCCAGAAGAGTTACAGAGCCTCTTTTGAAACAGTGACCTGTGTAACTATGTAACTCTTATACATGTCTTTTCCAAGTCATTTTGCAATCAAGCTAGGAATTTCTCCTATTTTATTTATCCCCACATGTTGGTTAATACATTTTCCTCTCGAATATTTCAAAAATAATCTATTACTTTTTGCATGAGGCGGCCGTAGTGCTCTAAACGTTCTTGCGCAATAGGTCTTCGTATCATGTATTTTAACAATGTAACAATCAGCATCTTCAACGGCATCGATAGTTATATGTAATAATTCTCCACGGCGACAAACACCGCTGATTCCCAAAATTAGGACAACCCACAAATGAAAAATATTGGAACTTCTTTCCTCGGTATCCCGTAGAAGGTTTTATAATTTTTGACTTTTTCCTCAAAATAGTATACAAGCACTATTTCAGGAACCTTTCACGAAAGTGGTCATATTATATTTTCTCATATACTAACTTAGATTTGGCCGATAACATATGATTGTTTTTTTTTTGTTGTTAAAATTGTTATTTCCGTCAACCAGCTGCACACTCTTAAGAGTACAACCCTCAAAAGTCTTCGAAAGACTTGTCCAAGCTAGGGAAGACGCAGCCCTTACCTTTTAACGTGTGATGCCATGCACGAGACCGATGACCATGCTGGGAATGGAACCCATGTCCCTTAGGTTAAGAGACAAGCGCTCTACCATCATGACCATCACGGATACTATTGCATTTCCTTTCTCAGATATATGTGATGGGGTATCACTACCACTATCATAATCAACATCCATCTTCTTGAAAATAACTCGAAATTAAAGCAACTACGAGCAAACACAGTCAAATACGCGGCGTGCCAACAAACTGTTTCTATAGTAACGACACAGAAAGGACTCTGGATGCTGTGAAATTGTATTGGAAGTATTCATAATAGTAAGGATAACATTGTATGAAAAAGAAAAGTATTATTTAGTTATTTTTAAATAATTTTTTTCAGACAGAAAAATTTTTTGAATACGATTTTACTGAAAACAGTGAATAATAATTTCAAGACAACAGTCGTTTAAACGCGATAACTTATCGGAACAAAAAACCACGTCAAGATGTATTGGAAGTATTTATTGTTAATAATTATTTTTTTAATTCTTCTTCAAAAGTCAACGTTTTTAAATCCTCTATAGGTGCTCAGTTATTGCGACAGCATATTTTTATTCAAATTGACCATGCACAGCTATACCTACCGGTAATCACATGTCAAATTCAATTCTTTCCAGGTTTTCAATATTAATTTTTTCACAAATGTTACATATCGTATGACGGGCACTGTATATTACAACACTACAGAATTCATTTGAAAAATCTAACACTCAGATCTAACTCATGGATAGAAGGTAATTTCAGACAAAATACATTTTTTCCGATTGACAGCAAATATTAATTTTGCAGAGATATATCAATCAGCAAAGTATTACTTTTCCTGCCTAGGCAGCAAAATCATTATTCTTTATGGGAATATAACATTTGACATTTTTTGACAAAAAACATTCATTAGCAATTATTACATGACACTTTTAACAAGAATTTAAAAAACATATTTTAAGTTGTTATTAACACTGATAGTGGAATTACCACAATTTTGAACGAATAGGCCACCTTTTCTTTCCTCAGATATCGTTTTCTTCAAACTCACTTCGTTACCGGTTTGATGCGTGTCATAAGTAGCTCCTACATTTGTCAAAACTTTTTCACAAATACTGGTTTTACTTGCCACTGAATCTTTGCTATAGTTGAAGATTTCCACCCACCATGTCTTTTCAACATTGTTATGTCACCTCCTGAATTTAAAAGTAAAGTGGCAGTGTCCCGTATATTCTTTAGCAACTTTGAATTATAGACCGCTATTTCTTGAGGAATTTCACTTTATGGATACCAACAAATTGCTTTACGAATTTACCTTTTACGTATTTAAAAAAATCTTGTGTCTTTTAATTCGACATACAATCCATTAGATGTGAATTATCGCGATATTTTCTATACCCAGCGCATTATCAAATGCTAAAAGTGGTACACTCCATGCTTCAACAAAATATTTCGAATTGTACAGAAACCGCACATATGAATTAATTCATTCGTTGTCATTGAAAAAAACTCGAGTTTGTGAAAACTTTTTGTTAATTGAGTCGACTTTATTCACATTCGATGGTTTGACACTAATCCAATATAACAGGTGAGGTATTGTGTGGTATGTGACTTATGTACATGAGTAGTACAATACCATTCAAAAGGCCGACAATATGGTAGGAAGTTCAGTCGATTAATAAATATGTCTTAATGTCACCTGTCGGAATGCATAACGAACCCAATATTACAATTCAATACTCCCACCGGCGATTGGCTGAATTTATGGTCTTTTTTGTGATTGAATGCCTGGAATTATTCTATAAGGTGGACAACTCAGTGAAAAATCTGAAATAGAGACGTCCGAATAACAAAATTCTCAAAAATTATCCTAGGTGCGTAGTAAATATTCAGTTTCAATTATTTTGCACCTGTCGCAAAAAACGTTTCCGTTCAGAATCAAAAATGTATTTTTTCTTCTGTATATTCTTCAACACCGGTAACATATTTTCAGTCACCGTTATATCTCATGAATCTCATTCGCCACCTAAATTGGTTAGGAGAGATAAAGTGCTTCTCCTAAAATAGTAACGTATATAGTTCTCATTTAATTCATATTCTCGTACATCTGAGTTCTTCTATTTCAATTTTCTTGAAATATTTTGCTCTTGAACATTTTAAAGTATTGAATCGACTGTATACTATATACTTTTCCAAATTAAGTCGGCACCATTGCCAACTACGTTATTATTGATGCTACGAACTCAGATAATGGCCTCCTCGATGCCGAAAACAAAAAAAAAAATGACAGTCGCGTTTTCATAATATTTCATAAAATGATATTTCTTTCAATGGAACACCCCAGATTTTTTCATGCATTTCGATTCGCAATAACATTCTCAACAACAAAGCTCATGTCACCTTTCTTCCCAAAGTGGAAAATGAGCGACTTATGTAGAAATATTTCTTTCTTTCACTACTTAGTACAAAAAAAATCTTTGTTATGGCGAATAAAACCTCATTTGTTCAAACACCCAATTTTGGCACTTAAATGAATGACAATATTTTGTTACTAATAGCAAAATAAGACAGTAGAAAGAAAAAATTGCGCTGGGATGTGAACTCGTGAAACCCGTGATCATCATGTCGCACCACTCAATTGACACCACTGAGCTATTTGGTATTTATACAAAACGATAATTTCCATCTTAAAGCCATTCCGCTAGCCGCATTTATTTTGTGAATCAAAATACGTTTGCTGTATTGATAACTTTGAAACTGTTTTTGTACAGAACAGAAAATACTGGAGGTCATATGAATGTGGTTGGAAAAAATGTGTTTGATTCGATAAAACTTAATTATTATGAGCAATCAAGTTGCCTTGAAACTTTGTTGAAATACTATTTGTCAAATATTCTCAAGTATATCATGGCAATTTCATAAATTATTGTAACTGTCAACTACTGTTCGAATATTTTTCGAAATGCCGTTTTTCCATCAAGAAAAATGTGATATGAGCACTCCAACACTACAGCAATTCGTTCCCCGATCGTGAATTACCCAATGAGCGTTTTTCTGCTGTGCTTCATCGTCGATTCAGGAACAATAAAAAAGTTTTTGAGTACCTAGAACCTGATGATCCTGAGAGACGATTGGGGTTTTGTCGGTGGTTTATGAATAAATGCAGACAAGATCCAAACTTCTATAGAAATATTATATGGAGCGATGAGGCTAATTTTTCAAATCGTGGGATGTATAATAGAAAGAATTTTCATTATTGGAGTAGACATAATCCATTTCTAGTCCATCCCCACAATCCGCAAAGACGATTTAGTAGTATAATGTTTGGTGTGAGAGGCAGAATTATCGGTCCATTTTTCTACCATGGTTCTTTGAACGGGCCCCGTTACATTAATTCATTCACAAGAGTGTTGAAAGAGTTTTTCGATGATCTTGATGTGGAGGCTCGTCAGATGATCTATTTTCAGCAGGATGGAGCACCAGCACATAATGTCAGTGGCGTAAAAAGAATTCTGCGAGGCTGTTTTGGAAACAGTGTTCAACAAGAAGGCAGTGTTTTTGAACATTCACTCGATATTTTATAGCGCTTTATCAAATCCGTTTGTTAAAAATGATTTCTATTGATAAAACTGTCTTATTTTCACCTTAACGAAAAAAAGTCAAATGAGATTTGTTGTTGAGAATGTTATTACGAATCGAAATGCATGAAAAAATATAGGGTGTTCCATTGAAAGAAATATAATTTCATGAAATATTCTGAAAACGCGACTGTAAATTTTTTTTCGGCATCGAGAAGGCCATTGAAAATGCTACTAGTTTGCCCATTTAACCGAATTCGTAGCATCAATAATAACGAAGTAGGCAATGGTGCGACTTGATTTGGAACACCCCACTATACTTGCGATTTATCTCAATATAATCAGAATTCAAGACAGTATATAAACGGTCCTGCTCTATACAGGTTCTCAACAATCGATAAAGACTCTAATGTCATCAGTAGTTACCCTTCAAGATACAAGCACAGCTATTTCTCAGAATTAATACAACCCGAGGCTTGAAAAATGCTGTAACTGAAGAATAAAAAGTATCCTAGGAAGTCGACTGATAGACCACGTTCAATACATTAGCCAGCCGAATCTCCAGATCTGAAGCTACTCTATCTTTTCAATACAGTTACTTGAAGTCAAAAATTGTTCCACGAGTAGTGAATGAATACTGTAATGTCATTACTGAAATCTTGTCATACATTCGTCAGAATATGAAACGTTATATACCTTTGTATGGAAGTTGGTAGAGAACATCTAGCTATTAGATGATTCAGTTTGTTGGTATGGTTATGTGAATATTGAAAAAAATAGAAACAATGAGACTTCTTTTTCACTGGATCCATATTCGTTTTCATTATTTCACTCTTTACTCACTCTTTACCAAATGCCATTTGGGATATTTGAGTGGATGTAGATATGTGGATGTAGGAGATAACTGAATCTTAACCTCTCCTAGCTTGAAAGGTGTCCTCTCATATATGAAAATAACCAATAAGCTACTGTAAATTTCAGGTGGACACATATTATCATAGATATTTGGTATATTATATTTTGGACACTCTTTATACGTAATTAATTCCATAAAGTTCACAAAATACCACGATTGGCCTCTATTAGACACTTCTTGGAAACTTTAAGGTATCATGATAACTTCTACTAGAAATTTCATGACATATATGATGGATCCCGTACGAATATTTTGACCTTCTTGTCTTTTATTCGTTTGTTATGGAAGGTATACGTCAACTGTATATCCAACAATAATGTTCTTTCAGCATCATATTTTACACACATCTTTTCTAAGTAGAGAGGTCTAGACAATTTGGAATGATGTTCAGATTCTTAGAAAACATTTGCCGCATTCAAAATGTCTCATGTCACTAGAACTGACATGAAACGTCTTTCTGAATATCGTTCATATAACATATCTAAAAACCCTGGTTTGTCGACTGATCAAATTTTATTTAGATTTTTTTGAAGATGAAACTGAATATATCTCGTTTTGCTTCTATATTCGGTTCCAGAGATGGAACCCTCATCCTCGTGTCAGTATTTCAGGGACACAGTGATTGTGATTGCTAATAATTTAATTTTACAGAATGACAAACTATGAATATCATATTAAAATAATAGTCCATTCTCGAAGTGGAAAAACAAGTTGATTTGGAAAAATATCACCACTCAAATTGAGTTATTTTTCCAAAATAATCTAAATACGGTTTGAGAGTCAATAGCTGTCGCGGAATCAAATATTTCGTAGTGCAGTTTTCCCTATTTTCGTAATTTTCCTGTCTTTTATATAATTTTCCTGTTTTTCCACACAAAAACGGATTATGGTCAAATTATTTAGAAAAATTATATAAAATACAGAAAAATTAAGAAAATAGGGAAAACTGCCCCCCCTTTTGCAAGGGCGTCCGCTATTTCGTTCCCTTCTAGGCCCGTGTGACCTGGTATTCAGACTAGGTTAACATTGTTTCGTTGTGCCAGTCGGTTTAAGGTTTCTCTGCAGTTCCATACTGCTCTGGATTTAAAGCAGTTGGATTCAAGCGCTTTCAGTGCTGCTTGACTATCTGAAAATATTTTTATTGTTTTTCGTGTGTGGTGTCGATTTTTCAGCTCCCTTGCACACATTTCAATGGCATAAACCTCTGCCTGTCCATACTGAATGAGCCTTTCACTACTGGGTTAATCCCGTATATTCCAGCTCCGACGCCTTCCAGAGTTTTAGAACCATCGGTAAACCAACGTTCATTTGCCTTACATAGGTCAGTTTCATTCCGAACCCAGTCTTCTCTTTCAGGGAAGACCACAGTGTAGGGCGTGTGAAGGTTGATAGTTTTGGGCATGATGTCTGAGGGCATTCCTAGAATGTTTTGAGCTATTATGCACTCCAGCATGCTGCTGCTTCTCATGACCACTGCCTGCGGTAGAATGATGGCCCTTGCTCCACCAGACTACAGAGCCATACGTGATTATTGGTCGCATGACGATCACGTACAGCCAGTATACTTGTTTTGGTGACATGTTTTGCTCATATTCTGCGGCATGTCCATAATGATAGTCTTTTCCAGATACGAGTTCCAATTTAGCTTTTTATCTAAGGTTATTCCCAGATATTTTGCTTCACTCGCAAAAGGAATTGTTGCACCATTGATGGAAGGAGGTATTAAAAGTTCCAGCTTCCTCTTTCTGGTGAACGGTACTATGACCATTGTGTGAGGGTTAATGGACATTTCCCCCCTCTCACACCATTTATATATGGTGTCCAATATATCCAGAAGGGCGTAGGAGATCGTCTCTTCTGATTTACCGCGTATTACTATGACAAGATCGTCAGCATATGCTTGCAGATCGATCTCCCGTAGCGAGAGAATGGCCAGCAGATTATCCACCAGCAGTGACCATAGCAGAGGGTAGAGAACCCATATTCCATCCGCTCTGATGGCAGCCCCTGGCTGGTATGACGCTGACACTTCCCCCTGTAGAAAGGTTGTTATAGTTCTGTTATGAAGTATAGTTCTTATCCAATCACATAGTATTGGTTCAATTCCTCTAGAGACATATAGGGAGTGAGGTAGTGCATTGTTAAATGCTCCTTCTATGTCAAGGAATGCGGCAACTGCTACCTCCCGGTATTCCAGGGCGTCGCTTATTCCTGAGACAAGGTTGTTGAGGGCAAGTTCTGTTGATTTCCCAGCCTGCTAAGCAAACTGGTGAACATTGAGTGGGTGCTTTGTTAATACACCACACCTCCTGTGCCCGTCCAGTATTTTCCCCACGCTTTTCAACAGAAGAGATGTCAGACTAATAGGTCTGAGAGATTTTGGGTGTGGGCCAGTACGATCCACCTTAAGAATATAGATCACCCTAGTCGCAGTCCAGTTAGATGGAATATGGTTCCAAACTAGACTGGCTCTGAAGAGTCTTGCAATATATTATGTTCCAGTCCGATTTGTAACAAAACTGGAGCTAAGCCATCCTCTCCTGGCGACTTGAAGGGTTGGAACGAGTTAACCGCCCATCTTATCGCCTGTGGTGTGATTATTTTGTTGGCAACCACCCATCTCTGCCAGGTCGTTTCATCCTGCCTATATTTGTAACTGGAAGTCTATTGTACAGAATCAGGCTGCCTGGAAAGTGGTTATTAGCCAATAGCTCTAGTGTTCCTTTTTTGGAGGCCGTGAAGGAGCCGTCTGGACGTTTAAGCGATCCCAGTTCCTGTGTCGGCTCTCTGGATAGAATTTTGTGGATACGGGCTCCGCTTGATGTGTTGGACACATTTTCGCAGAATCGTTCCCATGATTCTCTTTTTGCTTTCCGGATATCTTTATTGTATGCGGTTAGTTTTCTTAGTTGTCAAGTTGACAGATGATCCTCGACTGACTCCATACCGCACTGTCTGGGAACGAGATGTCATAGTAGAGTAGTTCCAGGAATATATTAGTGTAGGGGTTGTTACAGTATTATTTTTTTCAAAAAAATTGGTTTTCCACTTCGAGTATGGGGACTATATTACTTTAGAATAATATTTGAAAAGTTTATTGACATTTCGTGGAATTTAATTAACAATCACAATCACTACGTCCCTGGATTATGGAGACGAGGAGGAGGAGTCATCTCTGGATCCGATCACAGATCACAAATTCATTTGTTGTCTTCAAAAAAATCTAAACAAAATCTAATCAGTCGACACACCAGGGTTTTTAGACATCTCAGTTTCTATACTTATTTTTAATGCCTGTTTAGACAGAAGCAGCTATTGGCTAGCTTCTTTTTCAATAGGAATTTTTTTTCCATACTACAAGACCACTAGGCCTATTTACACATATATACGCCATACATCCTACTTGAATAGAAACAACTTCCCATTAATAGTAGTAAAATAGTGTACTAATTGTAAAATAACACGTCGTTATCGAACACGAAATCTAGCAGTACGAGATTTTTTCTCTCCCGATGGATACATCAACGCATTATCGAGGCATCGATCTTTATGTATTTAAGATTTATAAAGATAATTAAAAATGTTGCTCAATATAATTAAATGCAGATAGAAAGGTGAGATTATTGCCGAGTCATCGAGTCATTTCGGCGCCTTCAATATCTTTTTGTTGCGATACAAAAAAAAATCTCAGCAAAATCATCGACGGAGCGTTAACGATGTAGAGACCTCCGAAAAACTAGGCATTGAATTAATACAGGGCGTTTTTTGTGTGGTCGATAGATTAATTTCATTAGAGAGCGTGGGATTGGTAATATTGATTGAAAATCGTCTTTTACTGTTACGAAGGTTATTGCTGTACAGATAAGAGGCATTACCTTGTTGAAATAAAACGATTCATACTGGGGTTTTCATTTTAATATTGTTGGAATCTTGAACTGATAAAGTTTAGAAAAACAGAATAAGATCAAAAGAATTGTTTCGCATAACATCATTCCTTTGAGTATTCAACTAGAACAAATATGTGACAGTAAACAACTACTTTAACCATACTACCACAGTTTCATAAACCACTTGCAATAACCAATAAATTAACTCAACCACTTGCAATGACCCATAAATTAATTCTGAAGGGGGTGGCTAAAACTTTAGCAAGTTTCTTTATTCAATGATTTGAAGAGTAGTCTCCCAGCTCTCGAACCCTGTGACAACTTCAAAGAACTGTGTGATGTTTAAGGCAACAAAAAGGACTTCTTGACTGATGGAATACAAAAAAAATGAATGAGATAAAGAGAATTATTTTGATAGTTATCAAATATTCGCCAGTTTACTACTAATTCCACTATATTCTACCACAATTTCGTAAATTTCATGATGAAACCCACAAATTTCATCCCAAGGGGAGTGGCTGAAACTTCAGCAAGTTCCATTATTGAATGCTCTCAAGAGAAGGCTGTCAACTTCCGAATAATCAACTTTGAAGGACTGTTGGGTGATGTTCAAGCGCAATGAAAAGGTCTTTTTGGCGGTCGTTTGAAAACCATCTACGAAACAGAACCATCAAAGTATCCCAGAGACCTAGGACCAGTTGAAACAGAACTTTTTTTAGAAAAAGTAAAGTTGGCCAGCAAGATTACGGCCTCATTTTTCTTCTTGTACGTATACATAGATCTTCTTGAAAACGATCATCAAGATCCGATTTTAGTCAAAAGCTACCGTATTTTGAAAGATAAAGTAGTCTTCCACAAGGACAATGGAAAATGTATTGGTAACCCATGTACCGTATTATTCTCCAGCTTTGGTCCCCTGTGACTATTATCCATTTTCGAACATGAAGAAATGGCGTGGTCAAATAAAGAAGTCATCGCTGTTGAATTGTACTAATGTGGAGACAAATCTAAGGATTTACCAAAAAAATTATGAAATCTATCTAGAAAAGTTGATAAGAAGATGAGAGTTCAGTAATATTTTGAATTGGGACCACTGATCACCCAGTGTAATATATCGCAAATCTGTAGAAATTTTTTAGTGCTTTCAATTATACCTGAAATTGACACTTCAAAAAAATATTAAATTGGTAAAACGATTTCAAAATCACCTTGGCTTGATCACTAGGTATACTTTGAATTTCTGTGTTAAACATTTTGAATTTTTGTGAATTCAGTTCACAATATATTCTCAAATATTCTCTAGTTGTTTTTTGATTACTTATTTTACTTATCAAAATATTTCATAACAAAATTTCATTAATGAGTCAAATCAAGTGCACAACAAAATAAATATAAATAATCAGGATTGTATTAATAATGAATATTCAAAGTGTTCACCAAGTAGATACTTCACAGTTTTGACACATTACGTAATATGTATATTCCGAAACACATCTATGATTCAGGTTTTCCTCTGTTGTGCAAGCATTTTATAAGACTCCACGTAAAAAAATCAATTGAATTAAAGTCTGGTCATCGAGGCGGGTGTGGACCTACCCCGCTTCACCTACGTCTTTTCTAAGAAATCTATTGTGTGAATAACCGCAGTTATCTTTTGTTTACGATGAACTGGTGCTTTGTTATGTTGAGGATATATTATATGCCTAATGTGAGGAGGGAACTGAATCCATAGGGGTAATTTATTTTGGTGAAAATCAAAATGAATTCCTCCACTCGTTCTTTAGTTTTGACGTAACGTGAACCTTTATGTAAATGAAAATAAATATATCTATCAAGGTGTACATCAGTATGAATGGATTCAAATGGCCCTCACCTTCACTTTCTTCAATATGCATTTATGTTACTCAAATTCATTCTTATTTTCATGTCTCTATCTGAAAACGAATATTAATATCATTATTATAAGAAAGTTCATTTTTTATTCCATTTCCGTACTGAAACAAGCAAGAGATCGAGCAATCGCTGTACTCATTTTCATATTACAAATGCA
The DNA here is from genome assembly GCA_958502065.1 of Chrysolina americana. Lineage (NCBI taxonomy): Eukaryota > Metazoa > Arthropoda > Insecta > Coleoptera > Chrysomelidae > Chrysolina > Chrysolina americana. Next base: position 8,650,631 of record OY293416.1, on the reverse strand, counting down.
ACATGAATATGAGGATGACCGTAAGCATATTTAATAAAGTTACTAATTAAAACTGCCCAACAATTACATATGAACATACAAAGTAAGATAATTATACTGAGTTATAACAATACATACACCTCTAGAACGCATATTGGCACGCTATATTCATGTAAGAATTTAATATAGCAACTTTTTAACACGTATCCATCATGTCATTTCAAACTGCCATTTTTTTTGCTAGAATGCAATATACCAGAAGCGTATATGGTCTGGTGAATAACCTATGGTCGAATTCATGAATGTATTGTAGTTTTATCCTGATACCAAACCGCCATTTTTGCACATTGGCACATGTGTCAGTCGCCAAGAGACCATCTTCTGGACGGAATGAATTGAACAGTTTAACAGTTGTACGAAAGGCCGCATTCTCATGAAACCCGTTAGATACAGACACCTCAATGTATTTCGCTAAGTTTGGATAGAAGCATGGATAGGTTTTACGAATTCATTATTAATGAGATTGGCATCGTTTTAGTATTAACAGATATCGAATTGCTATCCTACAGTTTTCTTAAAGAAATAACATAATTTGATCAACTTCTATCCATATTCGGTGATCAAAAGTGAATAGAATGATGAAGTGCTGTGAAATAGTACCTTTCAATACTATCAATACTCTTCGTTTTACTAAAACTCTGGCAAGAAAGTTGAGTAGGTACATGACACAGAGGAACCACCCTCATAACTTTCGTAATTTTTGCAGTAGAAATCTGAATTTTATAGCACATTCTCTCCAGAGTACTCCTCAATGCAGAATTGCTCCTTCTTTAACCATTCCCGAATTGAAGAGTTCACCTGAAGTGGGGAGGAGTCATTTTCCTCCATGTGTTTTTCCAGTCCTATTCGTGATATATTGGAAGTTGAATTCCTTTTATATGCCAAAATTTGGATCTGAGCATACATAAATCATATATTTTCGGAATCTGCATGAAATTTTTCGTTTATAGTGTGCATGTATCTCTAAAATCACGTTTTTCGTGCATAATTGAAGCGAAATTTCAGGAATTCACGAAAATAAGTAAACAGTAATAAACAGTAATGGTTTCAATAATTGAAATTGTTACTATGCACCCTGACAACCTTATATTTGTTCTAATTGTTCTTGACTGGTATGTATTGCGATTGACTGAAATGATTTAGCCTGATGTCACTGTCACTGCTAAAACGATAAAAATTGGATATTTGCCTTCAAAAGTAATTAACGGTATCAAACCAAAGTACTGAAAAAACTTCTTGCGCGTGAAAACAAGAGTCGATTTATATTCTTGTTGCATAAATAACTATTGTAGAAATCTTTTCCAAGAATCTAGCAGATATAATTCAACGTTCGTAGGGGACAGTAATTGTTTTATGTTGGAGACTTGCCGACAAATATACCGATTGTATGAGTTATTATTATTTCAATGGTCTTCCAACAAGTAGTATCCACAATTATTGATTACTTTTCTTGCGTAAATGATTATTTCGCACAAAACTCATCCACTACAGATGCAAAACTTAGTGGGCTGTACTATTAAAAGTGGAGCATGCTTCCAGCACAGGTTTTTCTCTTTCATTATTCGAGCAAAAGCATTTGCCAAAGATTTATTGAGACAACACACTTTGTCGTTGAAAATCGATGTAAATCAACTAATCGAATGTGAGGGCGTTTGATGTAGTGCATAAAAAGTAAACAGATAAAAATGAGTCCCAATGCGTGGGACCCCTCCGTGGGAAAGTAAACAAAAGACGATGCCGGTATTTAAATCGATTCATTATTGATATTATAAGTTGATACTGCTGATATGAATAACATAATGATATGTACAACAGAAACACCGCCAGCAAAAAAGCTATTCTATTCTATTCTAAATCTACATTTATTTTTCAGTTGTTTGGAAAAAAATGTGAAATTATTTTCTCGCTAATTTTTTTTTAATTTTTCATTATTGTGAAAATATTTTTCCCTCCAAATAATAATTTTTGGGTCACTGACGGTTCAAAAAATCAAAATAAAAATTTGGCAAGAAAAAAATTATTTTGGCGGAAAACATATTTTCACAATTCTTTAATTCGACCAAAAAATAATTGAAGAGTTTTGATGAAAAAAAAGTTAAGGTCAAGTTAATGTCAAAGTTGAGTCAATTTTTGAAAATCTCGTTACTTCCCAATATTTTTTGGGTCACCGACAGGTTCAAAAATTAAAATAAAAATTTGGGGGAAAAAATAATTTTGGCGGGAAAAATATCTTCACAATTCTTTATTTCGAACAAAAAATAAATAAAGAGTTTTGATGAAAAAAAAGTTAAGGTCAAGTTAATGTCAAAGTTGAGTCAATTTTTGAAAATCTCGTTACTTCCCAATATTTTTTGGGTCACTGACAGGTTCAAAAATTAAAATTAAAATTTGGGGGAAAAAATAATTTTGGCGGGAAAAATATTTTCACAATTCTTTATTTCGAACAAAAAATAAATAAAGAGTTTTGATGAAAAAAAAAGTTCACGGTCGAGGTCAATTTTCAAAATCTCGTTCGATCCCAACATTTTTCAAAAAAATCTCGTTCACTTTTCAAACAATAGAAGAGAAAAAGGGAAAAAAATATTTTGTCGGGAAAAATATTTCAAACATTTTTTATTTCGATCAAAAAATTTAAAAAAGTCAAGGTCATTTTTATATTTTTTTTTCGCGCCTAAACAACTCCTTTTTTTTTCATTGTTTAAAAAGAAATTGTGATATATTTTTCCGAAAAATTTTTTTTTTGTCTTTGTCAAATGTCCGCAAATGTCGTCGGCGGTTGTCTCCGGCCTTTGTTGCTGGCGACTGTCGCCAGCGATTGTCGCCGGTGACAAAATTTAGAGGGAAAAAATTAAAAAAATTATTTTGGTGGGAAAACTATTTCTACAATTCTTTATTTCGAACAAAGAAATAAAAAGTTTTGATGGAAAAAAAAAGATCAAAGTCAAAGTCAAGGTTAATTTTCAAAATCTCGTTCCATCTCAAAACTTTTGGAGTCACTGATAGGTCCAGAAAAATTTGACGGGAAAAATATTTTAATATTTTCTTCAATGGAAAATTATGAAAAAAAAAAATGGCAGGAAAATAATAATTTTGGCGGGGAAAGTATTTTCACAATTTCCTTGACATGACAAGGTCGTTTAAAGGTCAAAGTCGAGGTCAATTTTCGAAAATCTCGTTCATTTTTAAAACAATAATAAAGAAAACGGGAAAAAAATATTTTGTCAGGAAAAATATTTCAATCATTTTTTATTTCGAACAAAAAATTAATAAAATTCATTCATTTTCATATTTATTTTTCGCGCCAATATGACTGTTTTTTTTAATTGTTTAAAAAGAAATTGTGATATATTTTTCCAAAAAAATTTTTTTTGTCCGATTCAAATGTCCGCAAATGTCGCCGGCGGTTGTCGCCGGCCTTTGTTGCTGGCCACTGTCGCTGGCGATTATCGCCGGAAATTGTCGCCAGCGATTTTCGCCGGTGACAAAATTTAGAGGGAAAAATTAAAAAAATTGTTTTGGTGGGTAAACTATTTTTACAATTCTTTATTTCGAACAAAGAATAAATAAAATGTTTTGATGGAAAAAAAAAGATCAAAGTCAAAGTCAAGGTTAATTTTCAAAATCTCGTTCCATCCCAAAACTTTTGGAGTCACTGATAGGTCCAGAAAAATTTGACTGGAAAAATATTTTAATGTTTTTTTTCAATGGAAAATTATGAAAAAAAAATGGCAGGAAAAAAAATAATTGTGGCGGGAAAAGTATTTTCACAATTTCCTTGACTTGACAAGGTCGTTTAAAGATCAAAGTCGAGGTCTATTTTCGAAAATCTCGTTCAATTTTAAAACATTAATAAAGAAAACGGGAAAAAAATATTTTGTCGGGAAAAATATTTCAATCATTTTTTATTTCGAACAAAAAATTAATGAAAAGTCAAGGTCATTATTATATTTTGTTTTCGCGCCAAAAACACTCTTTTTTTTCATTGTTTAAATAGAAATTGTGATATATTTTTCCACAAAATTTTTTTTTGTCTTCGTCAAATGTCCGCAAACGTCGCTGGCGGTTGTCGCCGGCCTTTGTTGCTGGCGACTGTCGCTGGCAACTGTCGCTGGCGATTATCGCCGGAAATTGTCGCCAGCGATTGTCGCCGGTGACAAAATTTAGAGGGAAAAAATTTAAAAAATAATTTTGGTGGGAAAACTATCTTTACAATTCTTTATTTCGAACAAAGATTAAATAAAAAGTTTTGATGGAAACAAAAAAAATCAAAGTCAAAGTCAAGGTTAATTTTCAAAATCTCGTTCCATCCCAAAACTTTTGGAGTCACTGATAGGTCCAGAAAAATTTGACGGGAAATATATTTTAATATTTTTTTCAATGGAAAATTATGAAAAAAAAATGGCAGGAAAAAAATAATTTTGGCGGGCAAAGTATTTTCACAATTTCCTTGACAAGGTCGTTTAAAGGTCAAAGTCGAGGTCAATTTTCGAAAATCTCGTTCATTTTTAAAACAATAATAAAGAAAACGGGAAAAAAATATTTTGTCGGGAAAAATATTTTAACCATTTTTTATTTCGAACAAAAAATTAATAAAAAGTTAAAGTCAAGGTCATCTTTTATAATTTTCGCGCCAAAATAGTTTTTTTTCTTTTTCATTGTTTAAAAAGAAATTGTGATATATTTTTCCAGACAATTATTTTTAAATTTTTTTTTGTCTATGGCAAATGTCCGCAAGTGTCGCCGGCGGTTGTCGCTGGCGATTGTCGCCAGCGTTTGTCGCTGGCCATTGTCGCCGGCTTTTGTCGCTGGCGATTGTCGCCCGCGTTTGTCGCTGGCGATTGTCGCCGGCGTTTGTCGCTGGCGATTGTCGCCGGCGTTTGTCGCTGGCGATTTTCGCCGGCGGTTGTCGTCGGCGATTGTCGTCGGCGATTGACGTCGGCCGATGTTTTAGACAAATTTCGTTGGCATAAGTGTTCATTCATTGTTAAAAAAAAGTTGTAAAAACATTTTTTTCACAAGCTTTTTTCCATTTTTTCCGTAGTTTGAAAAAAATTTAAAATAATTTTCCCGTCAATTTTTTTTTATTTTATTCAATTGTTTGGAAATAAACGTGCAAGTATTTTCCCACCAAATTTTTTTTGTTTCATTGTTTGAAAAGAAATTGTGAAAATATTTTTCAATTGTTTCAAAATTGGCGGGAAAAAATAATTTTGGTGGGCAAAGTATTTTCACAATTCTTTATTTCGAACAAAAAATTATTAAAAAGTTTTAATGAAAAAAAAGTTAAGGTCAAGTTAATGTCAAAGTTGAGTCAATTTTTGAAAATCTCGTTACTTCCCAATATTTTTTGGGTTACTGACAGGTTCAAAAATTAAAATTAAAATTTGAGTGAAAAAATAATTTTGGCGTGAAAAATATTTTCACAATTCTTTATTTCGAACAAAAAATAAATACAGAGTTTTGATGAAAAAAAAAGGTTAAGTTCACAGTCAAGGTCAATTTTCAAAATCTCGTTCGATCCCAACATTTTTCAAAAAAATCTAGTTCATTTTTCAAACAATAGAAGAGAAAACGGGAAAAAAATATTTTGTCGAGAAAAATATTTCAATCAATTTTTAGTTCGAACAAAAAATTAATGAAAAGTCAAGGTCATTATTATATTTTGTTTTCGCGCCAAAAACACTCTTTTTTTTCATTGTTTAAAAAGAAATTGTGATATATTTTTCCAAAAAATTTTTTTTTGTCTTCGTCAAATGTCCGCAAACGTCGCCGGCGGTTGTCGCCGGCCTTTGTTGCTGGCGACTGTCGCTGGCGATTATCGCCGGAAATTGTCGCCAGCGATTGTCGCCGGTGACAAAATTTAGAGGGAAAAAATTTAAAAAATAATTTTGGTGGGAAAACTATCTTTACAATTCTTTATTTCGAACAAAGAATAAATAAAATGTTTTGATGGAAAAAAAAAAGATCAAAGTCAAAGTCAAGGTTAATTTTCAAAATCTCGTTCCATCCCAAAACTTTTGGAGTCACCGATAGGTCCAGAATAATTTGACGGGAAAAATATTTCAATATTTTCAATGGAAAATTATGAAAAAAAAAATGGCAGGAAAAAAATTATTTTGGCGGGCAAAGTAATTTCACAATTTCCTTGACTTGACAAGGTCGTTTAAAGGTCAAAGTCGAGGTCAATTTTCGAAAATCTCGTTCATTTTTAAAACAATAATAAAGAAAACGGGAAAAAACTATTTTGTCGGGAAAAATATTTCAACCATTTTTTATTTAGAACAAAAAATTAATAAAAAGTTAAAGTCAAGGTCAAGTCATCTTTTATAATTTTCGCGCCAAAATATTTTTTTTTCTTTTTCATTGTTTAAAAAGAAATTGTGATATATTTTTTCAGACAATTATTTTTTAATTTTTTTTTGTCTATGGCAAATGTCCGCAAGTGTCGCCGGCGGTTGTCGCTGGCGATTGTCGCTAGCGTTTGTCGCTGGCCATTGTCGCCGGCGTTTGTCGCTGGCGATTGTCGCCCGCGTTTGTCGCTGGCGATTGTCGCCGGCGTTTGTCGCTGGCGATTGTCGCCGGCGTTTGTCGCCGGCGTTTGTCGCCGGCGTTTGTCGCCGGCGTTTGTCGCCGGCGTTTGTCGCTGGCGATTTTCGCCGGCGGCTGTCGTCGGCGATTGTCGTCGGCGATTGACGTCGGCCGATGTTTTAGACAAATTTCGTTGGCATAAGTGTTCATTCATTGTTAAAAAAAAGTTGTAAAAACATTTTTTTCACAAGCTTTTTTCCATTTTTTCCGTAGTTTGAAAAAAATTTAAAATAATTTTCCCGTCAATTTTTTTTTGATGAATATTTTAAATTTTTTTCAAACTACTGAAAAAAATGGAAAAAAACTTGGTAAAAAAAATATCTTTACAACTTTATTTCTAACAATGAATGAACACTTATGCCAACGAAATTTGTCTAAAACATCGGCCGACGTCCATCGCCGATGATAATCGCCGACGACAACCGCCGGCGAAAATCGCCAGCGACAAACGCCGGCGACAAACGCCGGCGACAATCGCCAGCGACAAACGCCGGCGACAATCACCAGCGACAAACGCCAGCGACAAACGTCGGCAACAATCGCCAGCGACAAATGCCGGCAACAATCGCCAGCGACAAACGCCGGCGACAATCGCCAGCGACAACCGCCGGCGACACTTGCGGACGACATTTGCCATAGACAAAAAAAATTAAAAAAATAATTGGCTGGAAAAATATATAACAATTTCTTTTTAAGCAATGAAAAAAAAAACTCTTATGGCGCGAAATTTAAAAAAGATGACTTAACCTTGACTTTACCTTTTTATTAATTTTATGTTCGATATAAAAAATGGTTAAAATATTTTTCCCGACAAAATATTTTTTTTCCGTTTTCTTTATTATTGTTTTAAAAATGAACGAGATTTTCGAAAATTGACCTCGACTTTGACCTTTAAACGACCTTGTCAAGTCAAGGAAATTGTGAAAATACTTTGCCCGCCAAAATTATTTTTTTCCTGCCATTTTTTTTTCATAATTTTCCATTGAAATAAACATTAAAATAATTTTCCCGTCAACTTTTTCTGGACCTATCAGTGACTCCAAAAGTTTTGGGATGGAACGAGATTTTCAAAATTAACCTTGACTTTGACTTTGATCTTTTTGTTTCCATCAAAACATTTTATTTATTCTTTGTTCGAAATAAAGAATTCCCACCAAAATTATATTTTAAATTTTTTCCCTCTAAATTTTGTCACCGGCGACAATCGCTGGCGACAATTTCCGGCGATAATCGCCAGCGACAACCGCCGGCGACGTTTGCGGACATTTGACGAAGACAAAAAAAAATTTTTTGGAAAAATATATCACAATTTCTTTTTAAACAATGAAAAAAAAGAGTTGTTTTGGCGCGAAAACAAAATATAATAATGACCTTGACTTTTCATTAATTTTTTGTTCGAAATAAAAAATGATTGAAATATTTTTCTCGACAAAATATTTTTTTCCCGTTTTCTCTTCTATTGTTTGAAAAATGAACGAGATTTTTTTGAAAAATGTTGGGATCGAACGAAATTTTGAAAATTGACCTTGACTGTGAACTTAACCTTTTTTTTTCATCAAAACTCTTTATTTATTTTTTGTTCGAAATAAAGAATTGTGAAAATATTTTTCACGCCAAAATTATTTTTTCACTCAAATTTTAATTTTAATTTTTGAACCTGCCAGTGACCCAAAAAATATTGGGAAGTAACGAGATTTTCAAAAATTGACTCAACTTTGACATTAACTTGACCTTAACTTTTTTTTCATTAAAACTTTTTAATAATTTTTTGTTCAAAATAAAGAATTGTGAAAATACTTTGCCCGCCAAAATTATTTTTTCCCGCCAATTTTGAAACAATTGAAAAATATTTTCACAATTTCTTTTCAAACAATGAAACAAAAAAAATTTGGTGGGAAAATACTTGCACGTTTATTTCCAAACAATTGAATAAAATAAAAAAAAATTGACGGGAAAATTATTTTAAATTTTTTTCAAACTACGGAAAAAATGGAAAAAAGCTTGTGAAAAAAATGTTTTTACAACTTTTTCTTAACAATGAATGAACACTTATGCCAACGAAATTTGTCTAAAACATCGGCCGACGTCCATCGCCGATGATAATCGCCGACGACAACCGCCGGCGAAAATCGCCAGCGACAAACGCCGGCGACAAACGCCGGCGACAATCGCCAGCGACAAACGCCGGCGACAATCGCCAGCGACAAACGCCAGCGACAAACGCCGGCAACAATCGCCAGCGACAAACGCCGGCAACAATCGCCAGAGACAAACGCCGGCGACAATCGCCAGCGACAACCGCCGGCGACACTTGCGGACGACATTTGCCATAGACAAAAAAAATTAAAAAAATAATTGGCTGGAAAAATATATAACAATTTCTTTTTAAACAATGAAAAAAAAAAGTCTTATGGCGCGAAATTTAAAAAAGATGACTTAACCTTGACTTTACCTTTTTATTAATTTTATGTTCGATATAAAAAATGGTTAAAATATTTTTCCCGACAAAATATTTTTTTTCCGTTTTCTTTATTATTGTTTTAAAAATGAACGAGATTTTCGAAAATTGACCTCGACTTTGACCTTTAAACGACCTTGTCAAGTCAAGGAAATTGTGAAAATACTTTGCCCGCCAAAATTATTTTTTTCCTGCCATTTTTTTTTCATAATTTTCCATTGAAATAAACATTAAAATAATTTTCCCGTCAAATTTTTCTGGACCTATCAGTGACTCCAAAAGTTTTGGGATGGAACGAGATTTTCAAAATTAACCTTGACTTTGACTTTGATCTTTTTGTTTCCATCAAAACATTTTATTTATTCTTTGTTCGAAATAAAGAATTCCCACCAAAATTATATTTTAAATTTTTTCCCTCTAAATTTTGTCACCGGCGACAATCGCTGGCGACAATTTCCGGCGATAATCGCCAGCGACAACCGCCGGCGACGTTTGCGGACATTTGACGAAGACAAAAAAAAATTTTTTGGAAAAATATATCACAATTTCTTTTTAAACAATGAAAAAAAAGAGTTGTTTTGGCGCGAAAACAAAATATAATAATGACCTTGACTTTTCATTAATTTTTTGTTCGAAATAAAAAATGATTGAAATATTTTTCTCGACAAAATATTTTTTTCCCGTTTTCTCTTCTATTGTTTGAAAAATGAACGAGATTTTTTTGAAAAATGTTGGGATCGAACGAAATTTTGAAAATTGACCTTGACTGTGAACTTAACCTTTTTTTTTCATCAAAACTCTTTATTTACTTTTTGTTCGAAATAAAGAATTGTGAAAATATTTTTCACGCCAAAATTATTTTTTCACTCAAATTTTAATTTTAATTTTTGAACCTGCCAGTGACCCAAAAAATATTGGGAAGTAACGAGATTTTCAAAAATTGACTCAACTTTGACATTAACTTGACCTTAACTTTTTTTTCATTAAAACTTTTTAATAATTTTTTGTTCGAAATAAAGAATTGTGAAAATACTTTGCCCGCCAAAATTATTTTTTCCCGCCAATTTTGAAACAATTGAAAAATATTTTCACAATTTCTTTTCAAACAATAAAACAAAAAAAATTTGGTGGGAAAATACTTGCACGTTTATTTCCAAACAATTGAATAAAATAAAAAAAAATTGACGGGAAAATTATTTTAAATTTTTTTCAAACTACGGAAAAAATGGAAAAAAGCTTGTGAAAAAAATGTTTTTACAACTTTTTCTTAACAATGAATGAACACTTATGCCAACGAAATTTGTCTAAAACATCGGCCGACGTCAATCGCCGACGACAATCGCCGACGACAACCGCCGGCGAAAATCGCCAGCGACAAACGCCGGCGACAAACTCCGGCGACAATCGCCAGCGACAAACGCCGGCGACAATCGCCAGCGACAATCGCCAGCGACAAACGCCGGCGACAATGGCCAGCGACAAACGCTGGCGACAATCGCCAGCGACAACCGCCGGCGACACTTGCGGACATTTGCCATAGACAAAAAAAATTTAAAAAATAATTGTCTGGAAAAATATATCACAATTTCTATTTAAACAATGAAAAAGAAAAAAAACTATTTTGGCGCGAAAATTATAAAAGATGACTTGACCTTGACTTTAACTTTTTATTAATTTTTTGTTCGAAATAAAAAATGGTTGAAATATTTTTCCCGACAAAATATTTTTTTCCCGTTTTCTTTATTATTGTTTTAAAAATGAACGAGATTTTCGAAAATTGACCTCGACTTTGACCTTTAAACGACCTTGTCAAGTCAAGGAAATTGTGAAAATACTTTGCCCGCCAAAATTATTTTTTTCCTGCCATTTTTTTTTTCATAATTTTCCATTGAAAACATTAAAATATTTTTCCCGTCAAATTTTTCTGGACCTATCAGTGACTCCAAAAGTTTTGGGATGGAACGAGATTTTGAAAATTAACCTTGACTTTGACTTTGATCTTTTTTTTCCATCAAAACATTTTATTTATTCTTTGTTCGAAATAAAGAATTGTAAAGATAGTTTTCCCACCAAAATTATATTTTAAATTTTTTCCCTCTAAATTTTGTCACCGGCGACAATCGCTGGCGACAATTTCCGGCGATAATCGCCAGCGACAGTCGCCAGCAACAAAGGCCGGCGACAACCGCCGGCGACGTTTGCGGACATTTGACGAAGACAAAATAAAATTTTTTGGAAAAATATATCACAATTTCTTTTTAAACAATGAAAAAATAGAGTTGTTTTGGCGCGAAAACAAAATATAATAATGACCTTGACTTTTAATAAATTTTTTGTTCGAAATAAAAAATGATTGAAATATTTTTCTCGACAGAATATTTTTTTCCCGTTTTCTCTTCTATTGTTTGAAAAATGAACGAGATTTTTTGAAAAATCTTGGGATCGAACGAAATTTTGAAAATTGACCTTGACTGTGAACTTAACCTTTTTTTTTCATCAAAACTCTTTATTTATTTTTTGTTCGAAATAAAGAATTGTGAAAATATTTTTCACGCCAAAATTATTTTTTCACTCAAATTTTGATTTTAATTTTTGAACTTGCCAGTGACCCAAAAAATATTGGGAAGTAACGAGATTTTCAAAAATTGACTCAACTTTGACATTAACTTGACCTTAACTTTTTTTTCATTAAAACTTTTTAATAATTTTTTGTTCGAAATAAAGAATTGTGAAAATACTTTGCCCACCAAAATTATTTTTCCCGCCAATTTTGAAACAATTGAAAAATATTTTAACAATTTCTTTTCAAACAATGAACCAAAAAAAATTTGGTGGGAAAATACTTGCACGTTTATTTCCAAACAATTGAATGAAATAAAAAAAAATTGACGGGAATGTTATTTTAAATTTTTTTCAAACTACGGAAAAAATGGAAAAAAGCTTGTGAAGAAAATGTTTTTACAACTTTTTTTTAACAATGAATGAACACTTATGCCAACGAAATTTGTCTAAAACATCGGCCGACGTCAATCGCCGACGACAATCGCCGACGACAACCGCCGGCGAAAATCGCCAGCGACAAACGCCGGCGACAATCGCCAGCGACAAACGCCGGCGACAATCGCCAGCGACAAACGCGGGCGACAATCGCCAGCGACAAACGCCGGCGACAATGGCCAGCGACAAACGCTGGCGACAATCGCCAGCGACAAACGCCGGCGACACTTGCGGACATTTGCCATAGACAAGAAAAATTTTTAAAATAATTGTCTGGAAAAATATATCACAATTTCTTTTTAAACAATGAAAAAGAAAAAAACTATTTTGGCGCGAAAATTATAAAAGATGACTTGACCTTGACTTTAACTTTTTATTAATTTTTTGTTCGAAATAAAAAATGGTTAAAATATTTTTCCCGACAAAATATTTTTTTCCCGTTTTCTTTATTATTGTTTTAAAAATGAACGAGATTTTCGAAAATTGACCTCGACTTTGACCTTCAAACGACCTTGTCAAGTCAAGGAAATTGTGAAAATACTTTGCCCGCCAAAATTATTTTTTTCCTGCCATTTTTTTTCATAATTTTCCATTGAAAAAAACATTTAAATATTTTTCCCGTTAAATTTTTCTGGACCTATCAGTGACTCCAAAAGTTTTGGGATGGAACGAGATTTTGAAAATTAACCTTGACTTTGACTTTGATCTTTTTTTTCCATCAAAACTTTTTATTTATTCTTTGTTCGAAATAAAGAATTGTAAAGATAGTCTTCCCACCAAAAATTATTTTTTAAATTTTTTCCCTCTAAATTTTGTCACCGGCGACAATCGCTGGCGACAATTTCCGGCGATAATCGCCAGCGACAGTCGCCAGCAACAAAGGCCGGCGACATTTGCGGACATTTGAATCGGACAAAAAAAATTTTTGGAAAAATATATCACAATTTCTTTTTAAACAACTAAAAAAAACAGTCATATTGGCGCGAAAAATAAATATAAAAATGACCATGACTTTTTATTGATTTTTTGTTCGAAATAAAAAATGATTGAAATATTTTTCCTGACAAAATATTTTTTTCCCGTTTTCTTGTGAAAAAAATATTTCTACTACTTTTTTTTAACAATGAATGAACACTTATGCCAACGAAATTTGTCTAAAACATCGGCCGACGTCAATCGCCGACGACAATCGCCGACGACAACCGCCGGCGAAAATCGCCAGCGACAAACGCCGGCGACAACAGCCAGCGACAAACGCCAGCGACTATGGCCAGCGACAAACGCCGGCGACAATCGCCAGCGACAACCGCCGGCGACACTGGCGGACATTTGCCATAGACAAAAAAAATTAAAAAAATAATTGTCTGGAAAAATATATCAATTTCTTTTTAAACAATGAAAAAAAAAAACTATTTTGGCGCGAAAATAAAAAAAGATGACTTGACCTTGACTTTAACTTTTTATTAATTTTTTGTTCGAAATAAAAATTGGTTAAAATATTTTTCCCGACAAAATATTTTTTTCCCGTTTTCTTTATTATTGTTTTAAAAATGAACGAGATTTTCGAAAATTGACCTCGACTTTGACCTTTAAACGACCTTGTCAAGTCAAGGAAATTGTGAAAATACTTTTCCCGCCAAAATTATTTTTTTCCTGCCATTTTTGTTTCATAATTTTCCATTGAAAAAAACATTAAAATATTTTTCCCGTCAAATTTTTCTGGACCTATCAGTGACTCCAAAAGTTTTGGGATGGAACGAGATTTTGAAAATTAACCTTGACTTTGACTTTGATCTTTTTTTTTCCATCAAAACATTTTATTTATTCTTTGTTCGAAATAAAGAATTCCCACCAAAATTATATTTTAAATTTTTTCCCTCTAAATTTTGTCACCGACGACAATCGCTGGCGACAATTTCCGGCGATAATCGCCAGCGACAGTCGCCAGCAACAAAGGCCGGCGACAACCGCCGGCGACGTTTGCGGACATTTGACGAAGACAAAAAAAAATTTTTTGGAAAAATATATCACAATTTCTTTTTAAACAATGAAAATAAAGAGTGTTTTTGGCGCGAAAACAAAATATAATAATGACCTTGACTTCTCATTAATTTTTTGTTCGAACTAAAAATTGATTGAAATATTTTTCTCGACAAAATATTTTTTTCCCGTTTTCTCTTCTATTGTTTGAAAAATGAACTAGATTTTTTTGAAAAATGTTGGGATCGAACGAGATTTTGAAAATTGACCTTGACTGTGAACTTAACCTTTTTTTTTTCATCAAACCTCTTTGTTTATTTTTTGTTCGGAATAAAGAATTGTGAAAATATTTTTCACGCCAAAATTATTTTTTCACTCAATTTTTAATTTTAATTTTTGAACCTGTCAGTAACCCAAAAAATATTGGGAAGTAACGAGATTTTCAAAAATTGACTCAACTTTGACATTAACTTGACCTTAACTTTTTTTTCATTAAAACTTTTTAATAAATTTTAGTTCCAAATAAAGAATTGTGAAAATACTTTGCCCACCAAAATTATTTTTTCCCGCCAATTTTGAAACAATTGAAAAATATTTTCACAATTTCTTTTCAAACAATGAAACAAAAAAAATTTGGTGGGAAAATACTTGCACGTTTATTTCCAAACAATTGAATAAAATAAAAAAAAATTGACGGGAAAATTATTTTAAATTTTTTTCAAACTACGGAAAAAATGGAAAATAGCTTGTGAAAAAAATGTTTTTACAACTTTTTTTTAACAATGAATGAACACTTATGCCAACGAAATTTGTCTAAAACATCGGCCGACGTCAATCGCCGACGACAATCGCCGACGACAACCGCCGGCGAAAATCGCCAGCGACAAACGCCAGCGACAATCGCCAGCGACAAACGCCGGCGACAATCGCCAGCGACAAACGCGGGCGACAATCGCCAGCGACAAAAGCCGGCGACAATGGCCAGCGACAAACGCTGGCGACAATCGCCAGCGACAACCGCCGGCGACACTTGTGGACATTTGCCATAGACAAAAAAAATTTTAAAAATAATTGTCTGGAAAAATATATCACAATTTCTTTTTAAACAATGAAAAAGAAAAAAACTATTTTGGCGCGAAAATTATAAAAGATGTCTTGACCTTGACTTTAACTTTTTATTAATTTTTTGTTCGAAATAAAAAATGGTTAAAATATTTTTCCCGACAAAATATTTTTTTCCCGTTTTCTTTATTATTGTTTTAAAAATGAACGAGATTTTCGAAAATTGACCTCGACTTTGACCTTTAAACGACCTTGTCAAGGAAATTGTGAAAATACTTTGCCCGCCAAAATTATTTTTTTCCTGCCATTTTTTTTTCATAATTTTCCATTGAAAAAAATATTAAAATATTTTTCCCGTCAAATTTTTCTGGACCTATCAGTGACTCCAAAAGTTTTGGGATGGAACGAGATTTTGAAAATTAACCTTGACTTTGACTTTGATCTTTTTTTTTTCATCAAAACTTTTTATTTATTCTTTGTTCGAAATAAAGAATTGTAAAGATAGTTTTCCCACCAAAATTATTTTTTAAATTTTTTCCCTCTAAATTTTTTCACCGGCGACAATCGCTGGCGACAATTTCCGGCGATAATCGCCAGCGACAGTTGCCAGCGACAGTCGCCAGCAACAAAGGCCGGCGACAACCGCCGGCGACATTTGCGGACATTTGAATCGGACAAAAAAAATTTTTTTGGAAAAATATATCACAATTTCTTTTTAAACAATTAAAAAAAACAGTCATATTGGCGCGAAAAATTAATATAAAAATGAATGAATTTTATTAATTTTTTGTTCGAAATAAAAAATGATTGAAATATTTTTCCCGCCAAAATTATTTTTTCCCCCAAATTTTTATTTTTATTTTTGAACCTGTCAGTGACCCAAAAAATATTGGGAAGTAACGAGATTTTCAAAAATTGACTCAACTTTGACATTAACTTGACCTTAACTTTTTTTTCATCAAAACTCTTTATTTATTTTTTGTTCGAAGTAAAGAATTGTGAAGATATTTTTCCCGCCAAAATTATTTTTTCCCCCAAATTTTTATTTTAATTTTTGAACCTGTCAGTGACCCAAAAAATATTGGGAAGTAACGAGATTTTCAAAAATTGACTCAACTTTGACATTAACTTGACCTTAACTTTTTTTTCATCAAAACTCTTCAATTATTTTTTGGTCGAATTAAAGAATTGTGAAAATATGTTTTCCGCCAAAATAATTTTTTTCTTGCCAAATTTTTATTTTGATTTTTTGAACCGTCAGTGACCCAAAAAATATTAGAAAGTAACGAGATTTCTAAAAATTGACTCGACTTTGACCTTACCTTGACCTTAACTTTTTTTTTTCATCAAAACTTTTTAATCATTTTTTGTTCGAAATAAAGAACTGTGAAAATACTTTGCCCGCCAAAATTATTTTTTCCCGCCAATTTTGAAACAATTGAAAAATATTTTCACAATTTCTTTTCAAACAATGAAACAAAAAAAATTTGGTGGGAAAATACTTGCACATTATATCCAAACAATTGAAAAAAATAAAAAAAAATAGAAGGGAAAAATTATTTCAATTTTTTTCAAACTATGGAAAAAATTGAACAAAAATTTGGAGGGAAAAATATTTTCACAATAATGAAAAATTAAAAAAAAATTAGCGAGAAAATAATTTCACATTTTTTTCCAAACAACTGAAAAATAAATCTAGATTTAGAATAGAATAGAATAGCTTTTTTGCTGGCGGTGTTTCTGTTGTACATATCATTATGTTATTCATATCAGCAGTATCAACTTATAATATCAATAATGAATCGATTTAAATACCGGCATCGTCTTTTGTTTACTTTCCCACGGAGGGGTCCCACGCATTGGGACTCATTTTTATCTGTTTACTTTTTATGCACTACATCAAACGCCCTCACATTCGATTAGTTGATTTAAATCGATTTTCAACGACAAAGTGTGTTGTCTCAATAAATCTTTGGCAAATGCTTTTGCTCGAATAATGAAAGAGAAAAACCTGTGCTGGAAGCATACTCCACTTTTAATAGTACAGCCCACTAAGTTTTGCATCTGTAGTGGATGAGTTTTGTGCGAAATAATCATTTACGCAAGAAAAGTAATCAATAATTGTGGATACTACTTGTTGGAAGACCATTGAAATAATAATAACTCATACAATCGGTATATTTGTCGGCAAGTCTCCAACATAAAACAATTACTGTCCCCTACGAACGTTGAATTATATCTGCTAGATTCTTGGAAAAGATTTCTACAATAGTTATTTATGCAACAAGAATATAAATCGACTCTTGTTTTCACGCGCAAGAAGTTTTTTCAGTACTTTGGTTTGATACCGTTAATTACTTTTGAAGGCAAATATCCAATTTTTATCGTTTTAGCAGTGACAGTGACATCAGGCTAAATAATTTCAGTCAATCGCAATACATACCAGTCAAGAACAATTAGAACAAATATAAGGTTGTCAGGGTGCATAGTAACAATTTCAATTATTGAAACCATTACTGTTTATTACTGTTTACTTATTTTCGTGAATTCCTGAAATTTCGCTTCAATTATGCACGAAAAACGTGATTTTAGAGATACATGCACACTATAAACGAAAAATTTCATGCAGATTCCGAAAATATATGATTTATGTATGCTCAGATCCAAATTTTGGCATATAAAAGGAATTCAACTTCCAATATATCACGAATAGGACTGGAAAAACACATGGAGGAAAATGACTCCTCCCCACTTCAGGTGAACTCTTCAATTCGGGAATGGTTAAAGAAGGAGCAATTCTGCATTGAGGAGTACTCTGGAGAGAATGTGCTATAAAATTCAGATTTCTACTGCAAAAATTACGAAAGTTATGAGGGTGGTTCCTCTGTGTCATGTACCTACTCAACTTTCTTGCCAGAGTTTTAGTAAAACGAAGAGTATTGATAGTATTGAAAGGTACTATTTCACAGCACTTCATCATTCTATTCACTTTTGATCACCGAATATGGATGAAAGTTGATCAAATTATGTTTTTTCTTTATGAAAAAAAACTATAGAACCATTTCATATTCCTGATATGCTTTGATGCAAAGTTGATGAAAGTATTTAGGATAGCAATTCGATTTCTGTTAATACTAAAACGATGCAAACCTCATTAATAATAAACTTGTATAACCTATTCATGCTTCTATGCAAACTTTGCGAAATACATTGAGGGGTCTGTATCTATCGGGTTTCATGAGAATGCGGCCTTTCGTACAACTGTTAAACTGTTCAATTCATTCCGTCCAGAAGATGGTCTCTTGGCGACTGAAACACGTGCCAATGTGCAAAAATGGCGGTTTGGTATCAGGATAAAACTCCAATATATTCATGTATTCGACCATAGGTTATTTACCAGACCATATACGCTTCTGGTATATTTCATTCTAGCAAAAAATGGCAGTTTGAAATGACATGATGGATACGTGTTAAAAAGTTGCTATATTAAATTCTTACATGAATATAGCGTGCCAATATGCGTTCTAGAGGTGTATGTATTGTTATAACTCAGTATAATTATCTTACTTTGTATGTTCATATGTAATTGTTGGGCAGTTTTAATTAGTAACTTTATTAAATATGCTTACGGTCATCCTCATATTCATGTTGCATTTGTAATATGAAAATGAGTACAGCGATTGCTCGATCTTTTGCTTGTTTCAGTACGGAACTGGAATAAAAAATGAACTTTCTTATAATAATGATAATAATATTCGTTTTCAGATAGAGACATGAGTCTTCGGCAAATGCCGTTCGCATATATCGTCCGCAAATGTCAATGACAAAAGTCGTCGTCGAAGGTCGTCGACGAATGTCGTTGGCGAATGTCGTCGACAGATGTTCTCGACAAATATCGTCCGCAAGAGTCTTTGGCAAAAATTGAAAAAGTGGAAAAAAAAAACATGAGACAAAAAAGAAAAAAAAACTTGTTGGGAAAAAAATTAAAAAAATTATTTTGGTGGGAAAAATATTTTTACGATTCTTTATTTCGAACAAAAAATAAATGAAAAGTTTTGATGAAAGTCAAAGTAAATGTCAATTTTCAAAGTCTCCCTCGATCCCAAAACTTTTCGAGTCACTGAAAGGTTCAAAATAATGAAAAAAAAAATTGGATTGAAAAATATTTTACACAATTTTTTTTCATACAATTGAAAAAATATAAAAAAATTGGTGGGAGAAGTATTTTCACAACTTCCTTGACTTGACAAGATCGATTCAAGGTCAGTCGAGGTCAATTATTAAATACAAACAATAAAAAAAATACGGGAAAAAAATTATTTTGGCGGGAAAAATATTTCAACAATTTTTTATCTCGAACAAAAAATGAATAAAAGTTAAAGTCAAGGCTAGGTCTTTTTTTTTCCGTGCCAATATAGTTCTTTTTCTTTTTCATTGTTTGAAAAGAAATTGTGAACATATTTTTTAATTGATAAGAAAGAAATGTGAAATTATGTTGACGCCAAATTTTTTTTTCATTGTTTGAGACAAAATTGTGAAAATATTCCCGCCAGAACTTTTTATTATTTTATATTTGAAAGAGAAAGGGAAAATATTTTTCACTCCAAAAAATTTTTTCCCGCCAAATTTTTATTTTAATATTTTTAACCTATCAATGACCTAAAAAATATTGGAAAGTAACGAGATTTTTAAAAATTGACTCGACTTTGAGTCGACGTTTTCAAGTCATGGAAATTGTGAAAATACTTTGCCCGCCAAAATTTCTTTTGAAACTCTCACTGACACGAAAAATTTTGTGTAGAACGACATTTTTGTAATAGTGGAATTTAGTTTTTTGACTCTATCGCCTCCATTTCGACTGATATAAGATATGATCGGTGAATGTAACGCAATCCAATAATTACATAACCTAATAAATGGTTCAAAAATATATATTTTCCCATGCAAATGATCTCAAATTTCTACAAATAATCACCGGTACATACCAAGTGTGTCACGAATTATTAGGCATATTGGGCATTTGCACCATCTTGAACAGAATTTGATCTAGTCGTCCCAATCCCAAGCCTTTCAGCTGATTCAACAATTTCAATCTTGATATCTATTTATTCCAATTTTAATCTTCAAGAGTTTGTTTCAGGTAATTGCCAAAATTCCAATTCATTTGTTTTAGAATAGTGAACCAACCTGTATGTGTTATCTGTAATCTCATTCAATTTCAATTCATTGAGTTAAAAGGGTTGTTCAACTCTCTTTTGATAATCTCAATTATAGCTGATAATTTGAGCGTTTTTCGAAAATGTTGACGCAGTTCCAGAAAATGGCGGTTTTGTTTTCAGTTGGCCACCCTGTATTTCGTTCGCATAGTTTTCGATTTTGGTTATAATATGAAATTGTTTTATTCAAAGATGTAATTGGTGAATACTGTATTGTGATGTTGTTAACCGGGTTCAATAATTTTCTGTCCGCACACTGTCTCATAATCATAAAATTTTCAAATCACTGATTATTGTAGATTCGCAGTGTGACTCATGAGCCTGATATGGAAATCGAAAGGCTTAGTCAGTGAGAAATTCGCTACAAAGTAAGCAACGTCCAATTCAAGTACACTAACACCAATTAAGTTCAAATGTCATACGCCGTGACGTCAATGATCTTTATCATTGGTGGTAAATTGTTTATTGAATGTCGCGACCGTAATGATTCGATATTTACATGCACAATGATGTACATACATTGGTTGTTTACATAGTTGCCAGCTAGCGGAAATACTTATGAAAAAATGTCTAGCATCATCAGGGCTGCATAATGGTCCTGGTGATTTCTTATAGCATTGAACTGTGAAATCAATGAAGTATCAGAAACTTTATGCTGAAAGTAAACAAATAAATCGATGAAAATAATAGTTATTTATGTATGGAGCGCCGTTAGTGTCAAAAGTAGTTGTTCTCATATATTTTATTTTTACTCTAATATATTTGTTGATGACCATATATTTATTAGTTGACACCAATATATATTGAAACTGAACAAATATTTCCATTTTAGCGTTCATTCATTCATAAATATATCGTCAATGCATATTAGCAATGAAGAGCAATATATTTATTACTTGTTACCAATCCATATATAAAAATGAGCTTTCGAGTACCACCACTAGATAGCGCCATGTAACCGATTCATGCCATTTCTTCGCAACGCGTCCGCTATGTTGAAAATAATCGAAAGATTGTTCGAGTTTTCATCATTGCATATCTCCAAAAAGTATGAATGCAATGCATATCAACATAACAGGTTTGCAAAACAAATTATATTCCAAAACATGATGTGAGCGCCACCTAGTGGTGGTAATCGAAAGCTCATTTTTATATATGGATTGGTAACAAGTAATAAATATATTGCTCTTCACTGCTAATATGCATTGACGAAATATTTTTGAATGAATGAACGCTAAAATGGAAATATTTGTTCAGTTTCAATATATATTGGTGTCAACTAATAAATATATGGTCATCAACAAATATATTTGGGTAAAAATAAAATATACGAGAACAACTACTTTTGACACTAACGGCTCCCCATATTTATGTATCAAGGGAGTTATAAGGTCTTTAATAACCGGTAACAAAGGGACAGCAATTGCCTAAGTTTATTAACGCCCATTAATTCCAGTGGTACATTGATAATTTTATTTCTGACCAATTTCAATTAAATTTTGTTTATTTTTAAAACGGATTAAATGTACCAATTCATTACCATCCTGCAATATTTGGATCAGGTACCGTTGATGGAAGTTTTGTTGTTGCTGTGTTACTTGTTTGGAGTGGCTGACACGGAAAAATGAAATGATGCCACTGAAACTGTATTTCTGACATATTTTCATTATTGTGTTTATTCGTTGCAGTCAGAAATGTATAGTCCGAATTCTTTATGATTTTCACTTTTTATATTGCTCCTGTATAAATACTTGACGAGTATGATGGCTTAACAGTCGAAAGCGCTTTGCGATTGTAATAAATTCACTTACACGAAATACAACTCTTTCATTGAATAGAAAAATTAGGGACATAACTTAGGTGTTCTCATGCCGCAGAATATGTGGCAAAACAAGTATACTGGCTGTACGTGATCGTCATACGACCAATAATCACGTATGGCTCTGTAGTCTGGTGAAGCAAGGGCCAACAAAAATGGCCCAGGCTAAACTGAACGGACTTCA
Organism: Chrysolina americana; assembly: GCA_958502065.1. Taxonomy (NCBI): domain Eukaryota; kingdom Metazoa; phylum Arthropoda; class Insecta; order Coleoptera; family Chrysomelidae; genus Chrysolina; species Chrysolina americana. The sequence goes on along the minus strand of OY293416.1, from coordinate 8,628,288 downwards.
GAGACAAGCATTTCTGGCGATTACTGGGGCAATTCATTCCACGACAACGGCAGCTATGGAAGCTCTTCTCGGATTACTTCCTCTTTACATATTTCTGGAGAGAGAGTCCAGATGGGCAACATACAGACTCCACCAAGCGGGCAGTGGTCATGAGAAGCAGCAGCATAGCTCACAACATTCTACAACATTCTACGAATGCCATCAGACATCATACCTAAAAATATCAACCATCACCCGTCCTACACTGTGGTCTTCCCTGGAAGAGAAGACTGGGTTCCGAATGAAACTGACCTATGTAGGGCAAATGAACGTTGGTTTACCGATGGTTCCAAAACTCTGGAAGGCATCTGAGCCGGAATATACGGGATGAACCCAGTAGTGAAACGCTCATTCAGTATGGTCAAATTAACTACGATATTCCAGGCAGAGGTATATGCCATTGAAATGTGTGCAAGAAAGCTGGAAAATCGACACCATACACGAAAAACAATGAAAATATTTTCAGATAGTCAAGCAGCACTGAAAGCGCTTGAATCCAACTGCTTTAAATCCAGAGCAGTATGGAACTGCAGAGAAACCTTAAACCGACTGGCACAACGCAACAATGTTAACCTAATCTGGATACCAAGTCACACGGGCCTAGAAGGAAACGAAATAGCGGACGCCTTAGCAAAAAGGCAGGCCGAAATAATGTTCACTGGAACAGAACCGGTAATCGGTATAGCACATAGCTCTGCCAAGAATGTTATAACATCCTGAACAGACAATAAAAGACTCGATTATTGGCGTGGTCTACCGGGCGTAGCCCATTCCAAAGCATTTACTGCTTGCACAAGGAAAAAACAGGACTTCGACAAACTGCTAGAACTCAGTAGAGTACATCTCAGAGTTATAGTAGGTTTGCTCACTGGCCACTGCAAACTCAAACACCACATGCATAAAATCGGACTTGCACAAAATGCAGAGTGCCGGCTATGCATGGAGGAGGATGAAACAGCTACACACATTTTATGTACATGCCCCGCAGCGGCCAGAACCAGATTCTCAACATTTGGAAATACAACAGTAACGCCAGAGAACCTGGTAAATTGTTCTTCCAATACACTCCTTAATTTCGTTAATAGATTGGATATGCTGTGAGAAATATAACCATAGGGTGAGCCACAATAGGCCATTGGCCGCAGTGGAAGACCTGATATGGGCCCACTCACGTTCAAACCTAACCTAGGTGTTCTCTTGCGGACGCACTTCCCTTGTTCTTACACGGCTCTGAAGTTGTCTACAACCCCAATAGAGCCAAAAAATCAAATGGGCTATTAGAGGTTTTAAACCATTCAAGTCGCCAGAAAAGGATGGAATATTTCCAGCCCTATATTACATGGTCTTGAAATAAAAGAGTCCTTCCTGATAAGGCAATTCGAAACCAGCCTTATCATCGGCTATAAACCGCAGATCTGGAGAGAGGAAGTGATGGCGTTCTTACCAAAGACTGGAAGACGCCCAATAGATGAACTGAAGTTTTACCGCCCCATCAGTCCCACCTCCATTCTCCTTCAAGCAATAATAGGCTGTTACATCAGAAGCGAACTCCTCGACTTAAGACCGCTTCACAACAAACAGTTTGCTTACCATGCAGGTAAATCCACGATCAATGCTCTACAATATCTGATTATAAGCATTGAAAAGACACACGTGGCAAAAGAAATTGCTGTTTGAGCCTCCATCGACATAAAGGGTGCGTGATAACACCTCGCACTTGCCTTCATAATACTCAATCACTGGAAGAAAGGAATAGCAATGCCTCATTGATCAGATGGATGAAAGCAATGCTGAAAAGCAGAATCATTGTAGCGACCCGGGGGGAGAGACAGTCAGGATGACAGCGAGAAAAAGTTGTCCCCAAGGGGGAGTTTCATCGCCCTCACTGTGGCTACTGGTTGTAGACGACCTCCTAGTAAAGCTACAAGAATCTGGGTTCACGACTCAAGGTTACGCCGATGACCTGGTCATGTCTATTAGAGGCGAACATAACGAAGTAATCTCCGCACTAAACACAATCAGAAGCTGGTGCGCGAAGGAAGAACTTAATATCAATCTTAGCATTCTCAGTTACACTCACCACGAGGCGAAAGTATTAACTTTAAGTCCCAACCCTGCTGAACGGGATCCAGCTAACATTTTCCAAAGAAGAAGAATACTTGGGCGTTATAATCGACCAAAACTGAAATGGAACAGTCGAATCAACAACATTCTATCTAGAGATATAGCGGTAAGGTGGACATCAAACCTATGGTCACCTTCGCCTCCCTGGTATGGTGGCCAAAAAAGCAACAAAATTCATCACAAGTCAAGCTGCAGAAAGTGCAGCGGTTAGCTTGCCTGGAAATCACAGGAGCAATACTTACTGCTGCCCTAAAGGCCATTGCACCTATGTATAATGAAAGAAGCAGCAAATATTGCCTTCAGACCATACCAGTCAAAAAACTCTAAAGCAGAATATCTGATCGGACATCTGAAGATTTTGGAACACATCTCCCTAGAAGCCATGTCTAAACCGACAGATATCATGCCGATCAGGTACGACTTCGAGGTGCACTTTCAAGTGGTCATAAACATCCACCAGATTTACACAGAGAACGGTCCTCAATTGGATGCCTAAGGTAGTACACAGATCGATCCAAGATCAACGAAGAGGTTGAAGTGGGCATTACAGGAACAAATTTTGGGCTCTCAAAACCCCTTTGGTAGGACTATCATCCAAGCAGACTGCTATAGAAATCTATGCCCAGGAATGCTCCGAAAGGTAGAAATCTATATGCAACCAGATAGCCAAGCAGTACTATTCTGAAGTCTGAAGTCACGCACTTGTCAGTCTAAGCTGACTTGGGACTGTAAAAAAACTTGTCAACAAACAATCAGGTAAACCTGATGTGGGTGCCAGGTCACAGGGCATCAAAGGCAATGAGAAAGCAGACTGCCTTGCCAATGAAGAGGCACTCCACCTGCCCAGAATCCTTGTATATGTATACTATTGTCCTTGTCAAGATGTCAGGAACCAGTTCCATTTTCTCTTGCATTTATCTATGTTTCCTGTCCCCCTTCTCTTGTTTCTCTGTGAGCGCCATCTTCATATTCTCTTTTTCATGCTTTCTGTCACTTTTGTTGTCATTCATTCTTATTTTTCTACTTCCATCTACTTCGCAGTCAGCTAACACTCCACGTTTTCCAGTTATTGTCGCCCTGCACTGGTTAACACAGAATTTGACAAATTTCTGTTGGAGTCACGTAGTGGTAATGAATAAGTTCGTATCGAGCTAGCATAATACACATTCAGTCGGTTCAGGAAATTTCTCATATGTAAACCTTCAATACGAAATACGTAACGATCATAAATTGATATTTTAAGGCATACGACAACACTGCCAAGGATTGCTTGACCGTGTGACTGAGACGTAATGTAGGTGGAATGACTTTATAAATTTGACCGAAGGGTCAATTAGTGTCCTACCGCTTTGCCAGAATAGCTAATAAAGTCCTCACGAATGTTCATTCAGGTATCTCCCAATTGCGCGAGTACTGTTATTTCTTATGCTATACAATAAGAAATCCATTCTTACCGGATAAATTGATAATTTTACTATATGTTATAAAAATTATTACTTCTTATCGCTTCGTTAGTGTTTATTTCTTCATCACTGGCGAATTATGTACGGAATAACATAAGTGGCCTGTTTCATGACCTCTGAGAGAATGTATGGGCCAAATATAGTTGTTTAATTATTGAGATAAGCCGATGAATGGTACAATGACAGCGGAATTGTTGATTTCTGAATCGTTATTTATTTATGATATGATTTGTTATGAAGAAACAATTTGACTTTTGTTGAGTAATGCATTTTTTGAGTTTCTGAAGAATCAGACAGCTGTTAGTAGGTGTCATATAAGCAAATCCTAGAAATATTAGGTAGACTTGACGCTTGAATTTCGAAAATTCATTTGATTTGCCAATGCATCTGTAAAGCAACGTAGAATAATCAGAAACTGCGTACTTTGGGGTATTTTAATTGGTTGATACCTAGTGGCACACTTATAATGGAACAATATTGATGCAATATTATATGGCAAAACATTCAAATGTAATATTTGCGAGAAAAAATATATGAATATATTGCGATATTGGTCTATTGTTACGTATGATAATATTGGCGGAAGCATAATCTAAATAGTTGAGAGTAATGACCATACAGAATTATGATGCAACAAAACCTAGAAATTGAACCAGAATTCAGAATAGCAACATTAACAGACCTACGTGAAGTGACACTGTCTTTTGATAACAAGTGCCAATATACATGAAATATTAAACTTAAAAGTGTTGGAACTAGTTTATGAGAACAATCAATCCCCTTTTGAAATTGCCGTATGAAAACCTGGAAGATTGAAAATGTTACGATACCTAAAATTACTAGCACTATCAAAGCTACGGGATTAAGACTAATCAATACTTTACCTCCAATCAAAAAGTAACTAGAAAACCAGGTATACAGGGACACCCTGTATAATCAATCATTCGAATTTCAATCAGTGACCATTCAGGATTCCGCCAAAGTCACTAGTGCTATCAGTACAGCTTTTCCTAAATAAATTTTAAACTGAACTATATAATAATTAACCAATGTGCTCTTATATTTGGTCTTCCATAATACCTCCATTATGGTAATTCTCATATTTGGTCTTCCATACCTCCGTTATGGTACTAGATAAATGGATGATTTTATCACCAAATTGATAGTGATTTTTGAGACCTGCAAAATGAAAGTGATGGCACTCACACAGGGTGTTCAGTTTTTCCAGGGCGAGTTCCAATATTTTTTTTCTTAAATATTGACAGTTTTCGAAATTTTCAGTAAGACAGCTTTTTTTGGCAAAAATTAAAGTTGTGCCAAGTCCCATTAAAATTCATTTTTGGTCAAATACTGTACGTTGGTCAAACGATATATCTAAAACCGATCTGTGATATACAGGGTGCGAAAAACAGCTTGCCAAACATTGTAAATGGTACATTCTGAATTGTAATACAAAGTTCATTGGATATTTCCCATTAGTGCATGTTGCTGCCAGAAAAGTAATTCAGATGAAAGATCGCTGTAAAAAAAGTCGTTCATTGATATTGATTGATTTTAACCATTTTTTGATAATTTCAACTATAGTTGAACGAATTTTTGTGCTATAGAAATCTCACGGGTGAACAAAGTTCACGAATCAAAACCATCAAAAAAATTATTACCACCAGTGTAATTTGATGTAAGTAATCATTTTTAAACTATTTTCCATAATATTAAACGAATATTATGTAAGTATCTTTATTGAACAATGATTTAATGTGTTTTCAATTGTTCTGTGTAATGTTGCAATTATTGTAAGTTGTTGTACAATTTCCTTGAGATGAAGAGGTCAAGTTGTTGATCACGCTTGCCTAGTGCTCTTCGTCAAGTAGATAATGTTTGATGAAGCTTGAAGATGGGTGTCTTCTGTTATTTTCAAAAACTGCTGCTCACTACTCCACTTTTGGCAAGTAACAAGTGTTACAGTAGAAGAACGATATGAATGGTTTGTGAACTCAATTTTGTTAGAATCCAAGCCAGTCGCTTCATTTGTCCACTTTCCCATTTCGCTTTGTCGTCCTGGGAGATGTTTGTTCCACCCCTTGGAAAAAGGTTGCTGTCAATTTGGATTAAGTGTTAAAAATAAACGATCAATTTGTATATTTGCAGTTCTTTCAGACATTTTCATTTGGCGTTGAAAATTTGCTATCAATTAACCTGTGTGGTGCACCTTGTGCGGTTTTCGAAATTATTGGTAGCCGAGTGGTTATAATTACCGCTTTCCAAACATTCTGGCTGTCGGTCGTGTGGTTTTCAAGCCCAGCAAATGCAGATATTCTTCTAATGGCCTGAGAAAGTGCAAGGAATCACACGTTAATCCTTGGCTCGCACAAGATTCGACTTCTAAGGGCTGTCGTTCGTAAGGGGACGACAGCTGGTTAACATAAAAAACAATTTGCAAAAACAATTAATCTTTCAATTTGATTTCCATAATTATTTATTTCTTCTTTAAAATGTTGTACTAATGCTTTTGTCGGTTCTCCGCCTCTCCATGCCAAATTCCCAGTGTGGTAAAACTTTCTCTGTAAACCATTTGGAGTATTTTCGTCCCATGATGCCATCATTTTTTCCATTTCTTCTTTCGTGAGAAGATTATTTTCTTTTTTGGGAATATGTTGAAGTTTTCGACGTTTACAATTTCGCGCTTCTCACGCAATCTTAAATTCAGTATCAGTGAACAGATCTATTAAACTCCCTGAAATATTTTTTCAGAATTAGTTGTGCGGTTCCATTCCACAAAGTTTCGACAAAAGATTCTTTGTAGTTTTTTATATTTTTTTCATAATTGATACGATTTGTTTCACCTCGGTCGATGCAATTAAATCATAATTAAGTTCATGGAAAAGCTCTGAAGACTCTTTCCATGTTGTATTTTTGCTCTTTTTGGTATCAGTTTGTTCGACAGCTAATTGTATTGAATCAGCCTAGCTTTAACCAAATCTCGTGCTCATTTTAGTTTCAGGTAATGACTATAATTCTGAAGTTCCTTCAAATTTATAACAATTCATTTACCTCATAAGTTAGAGGAAATCTCAAAAGCCAAATGTGACTGACACTTCACAATGGCAAAGGTGCTGAATTTGAAATTGAAGCTGCGGTTCCTTGACAAACAAATCAATGTCTTCTTCATGCATTCATTGAAAAAAAATGCAATCAAACAACGTGAAATGCTGTAATTTGCAACTAACAAATTATCAGTGTAATTTTGTAGGTCGGTTTAAATTTTTTTCTCATGACGGACGATTTGCAGAGCCTTTGTTGGCGCTTTTGATGGATCGATAATATACTAGGAGTTCCATTTGAAATTAGGAAGATTTTGCACATTTTTATTTACAATGTAAGTGTTTTTCGCGCCCTGTATATCACATATCGATTTCATATAAATATATCGTTTGAAAGAGTTACCAATGTAGGTACAATATTTGACCAAAAGTGAATCTTGATGGGACTTGGCAAAAAAATAGCTGTCATGCTAGAAATCTCAAAAACTGTCAATATTAAAAAAAAAAGATTTTTGTAAAATATCTTTTATTTTTCCCGTAGAAACCGAAGAACTGATCAAAAATATAGGTTGTCATTTGAAAAAACCAAATTGGGACCCGCTCAGAAAAAACTGAACATCCTATGTGAGTGCCATCACTTTCATTTCGAAGAGCTCGGAAAATAGTATCATTTTGCTGATAGAAATCATCCATCTATCTATCACTAGAATGGAGATTTGGAAGACCCTGTATACAGAGCCTCATTTCCCCATCTTGCTCAAGCTTAATCACCAATCGCTGAGTTGACCCCTCACATGATACGGACAGTTGACGCGCATCGAGACACTGTAACGCAATCGTATTATAATTACTACATTTGGGTCTAGGTCACATTTCACAGATACGTCAAAGCTGACGTAAAAGTAGCAATCAACGCGGCATTACATAAAAACAAACTAATCAACAACACCCACTAATAACAACATTATGTTTTTTTTTTCATGTTGATAATATACACTTACTGGAAAATGGGTATATGACTGAATGTTTGTTTTTGCTGCTTTCTTACGATTAACCACAAGGGCAAACATATTTCCAATTGATTGACTTAATGAAGTAACCTTCAAAGTGCAATGATCGGTGTTCAGTGGTGTTATCAATAGGTTCCCGTTTTTTGGTGTAAGTGAATGATGACGATAGTTGTTGTTGTTGTTTGTTTAGTTTATTGGATTTCTGTCTCCTTAACGGAAACAATTTCTCCAGATCAAGTATATAAATATTAAAACATTAGAACACTCACATACATCAACTTGACTTCAGACACGAGGACGCCGTCAGTCCTCCACCATTGCCGGAAGTCGAATCAAACATAAACAATGAAATATTAACATTTTTTGAAGACGATAGTGAATGAATAATAAATTCAATTATGTCAAAATATAAAAAAAAATCGATTATGCAAATTGAATAAAAAATTACAATAATATATCATAAATTTGATTTCTCCTCGATAATTCATCTCATGTATGAATTCGTCCATGAGAAACGCCAGTTTTGGCAGTTTGGCATGGGATAAATAGGAATGTAACTGGATACACTTTTAGAATAATCCACTCTACTCTCCGCTCTCCGCTCTCTGCTCTCCTCCACTCTCCGCTCTCCTCCGCTCACCGCTCTACTCCGCTCTCCGCTCTCCTCCGCTCTCCACTCTCCTCCGCTCTCCGCTCTCCTCCGCTCTCCGCTCTCCTCCGCTCTCCGCTCTCCTCCGCTCTCCGCTCTCCGCTTTCCGCTTTCCGCTTTCCGCTCTCCGCCCTCCGCCCTCCGCCCTCCGCCCTCCGCCCTCCGCCTTCCGCCCTCCGCCCTCCGCCCTCCGCCCTCCGCCCTCCGCCCTCCGCCCTCCGCCCTCCGCCCTCCGCCCTCCGCCCTCCGCCCTCCGCCCTCCGCCCTCCGCCCTCCGCCCTCCGCCCTCCGCCCTCCGCCCTCCGCCCTCCGCCCTCCGCCCTCCGCCCTCCGCCTTCCATCCATCCATAGTTACTGGAAGTAGCTCACTGCTGATGTTGTCAATTGATACTCTTTATACGATTTTATATTTATATATATTGACCCAATATGAAACCAAGATTCAGCCAATATGAAGTGCTACCAAGGTATGGAAAGTTAAAATTCCAAAAAACCAGGTACGAAATTTTTGGGTATTAATTTGAACTTCACCAAGGAACTCTTTTTATATTTTTTTTTACTCTCATGAAAAATAGGGAAAAAATAGAAAATTTGATTTTTTTCAGTTGTATGTGTCAGAAAAAGTGTGAGTACCTCTATTTTTGTTATCGACTCGTTGATTTATTCATATTATTATGTGACACCAGATGACTGCGGATGAGAGAGATGAACAATGGATTTAAAGTCGTAGAAAATGTAATAAATATGATAAAAATATCTGGTTACACGGTAGATAATACAATTCCAACAAAAAACATTTCATCAACATTTTGGAGAACAAACACACATTCTACATATTCCAATGCATCTAACGTCGACCGCATGATAGGGTCTAATGGCGGCCTTTCTTCGCGTTGAATCCACTCTCAGCCAATCTTACAACTAATTCCTATAATCAGTAATTGACTGACACCTAAATGACTCGAAATAATGATTGAAGTCACCCGCTTTTCAATTATGAAATATTCAGCACCATAGCCAATAATTAGTAACCTCGGTTAATTTTTGGTCTTAGGAATGCCATTGCCTTGGGCGGGTAGCTATAGATCGACTATCGAAATACCGACATACAACGGAATAGGTAGGCTCTGGAAAGTTGAATTGTAAATATTGATTTTGTTTGCATTTGTCATAATGACTTTGAACAGAACAATCAGCTCTATAAGTATGTTACCATCATTATATTATGTGAGCATCTTTTACTTATCTGGATATCATTATATTAAATATTTTGATTGTTTATGATCAAAACGAAAAAAGAAAGTGAACATTTCAAACCACTGTTTTTTAATACTCGATTATTTTAGAAATGAAGACCATTTATTTTTGTCACACAATAAGAACAAAATACCACAAAAAATTCCCGCGGAAATTTTCAAGGCAGAAAATTCCCAATATAATAATGCTAAGAATGGCCTGAACGTACATGAATGCTTTGAATTGATGGTTTCGATTGATCGCAACAATTGTCAAAATATAATCGGTATTATTGTGTGCCATGCAAATAGTCGCTAATAGAGCGTGTTGATTGGTCCTGTTAAATAGGAAACAAACGTATGATTGGTTGACGACTGATATTTAATAGACGAAAAAAATAATCAGTGTAATGTTGACGTGATTGGGTGAAATTGTTTCATATGACACAAAATGACAAAATTTAATGGTTGTTAGAACTGTCAAAAAAAATTAAGTGTGATTTTAATGCTATTGGTCGATAAAAAATTTTTTTACATGACGATTGGCTAACAGGATCTTTAAAAAAAATTATGCAAATCTCGTCGGCAATATAATTTCGGGTCGCGGAACTGCGTAGTTATTTATATCTTCTTTCATGCGACTATATACATTTTTTACTCGCCTCCCCTTCGCGTACTGCGCATTCAAATCACGTCAATTATCTTCGAAGCGAATATCAGTATGGGAATGCAGAATGAAAGGGAACGTCAGGACAAGGGGTGGCAGAATAGGGCGTAAGGTCAGGTTGAAGCGCACCTGGAGTCGTGGGTTAAAGTGCGGGGTGTACGTTCCCGCCAAAAAGGGGAGTATTTCGTAGTCTTAGGGAGGATTTTATTATGCAACAAACAATAACTTGGCATTTATTTATGGCGTGTACTCGTGGGAAGACTTTCAAAACGTAAGTACACGAATGTTCGGATCTGACAGATTATTTTAAAATCAAGAAGAACATGTCAGAAACTTCCAGATAGTTATTTGTTTCACCAGAATGAAAATAGGCAATTTTTGAGACTAATAAGAAAGTTATGAGTCCCAATAACAATGTTTTTGTACAAATGGAACATATTTTTCTAGTACCTTACTAGAAAACTTCATTTTCGACCCCCAAAGAAGAGAGGAAAATAGTACATTTCCTCCCGCCAGGAGAAAAACATATTTCTTCCCCGAGACCAAAAAATCTTCTTCGACTAATTTCAAGATAAAAAGTTCATATTAACATGTGCCCGCAAATGTACTATTTTGGAGATACAGGGTGTTGAAGTTTTAATTTTATTTTAAATTATTGTGATTAACTTTTGCGAACAACAATTTTTTGTAAAAAAATTTGGTGTACAGGGTTTCTTTGAGGTAAAAAATCGAAACTTGGTATGAATTTTTATATAAATCTCAGGGGGCACTGCGTATGCTATCATTATTAATTTTAATTTACCCGAACTTTTTTGACAGTGAACATTTGGGATTTTTTTATTCAACTCTTATACCTTCACCGTTTCCTAGCAAAAAAGGTATACTTGCTCAACAACGCTAGGGGAGACCGCTTTTGAGAAATTCGCAAAGGACCCCGCACATTTCTTATGGGAAATGGCTTTCCATGAATTAGGCTGCAGTTCGTTATGAGCTGATCAAAAGGGTCCATAGCCACAAAGCTCAGAAATGGACAGTTTTCGAGATATGAAGCTTTGAATATAGATTTTTTCCAATTTTTGGGGTCTTTTCTTGTTAGGATGGAATTTCAATAGTCAATGCCTAGAACCCGTCTGAGAAATGGTCTTCCTCAGTTATAATAGGCACCATGACCAAAAATTTTTCATACACTGCTCCACAGTGCCTATGGAACGAGGTACATATTCCAAGATCTTTCAAACACCTTTCCATGCTCAGGATGACGCTAGAATAATTTATATTTTCGTAAAACGACATATTTTGGATATTTTTTGAAGAGAAATGATAATATCCGATTCCAAATATATCTGATGTCCAATAATATCTAAATGTTCATAACGAGGCCCAGCGATCTGTAATGAGGGAAAATGAAAAAATCTTAATCATGTATGCTCAGAGATAATAATATCCATCGTTAGTGATGTCATTTACATATTATATGTGATGTGCAAGAATGGGGTGCCAAGACATTTTCCTCAGAATGGCTTGAAATGGATAAAAAATCCATTTTCAAAGCTTTATATCTCGAAAACTATCCATTTTTGAGCTTTGTGGCTATGGACACTTTTGATCAGCTCACAACGAACTACCATAAAATCAGCCAAATTCACGGAAAGCCATTTCCCATAAGAAATGTGCGGGGTCCTTTCTGCATTGATGCAGATTATGGAGTCACTTAGTCGCAAAATAAAAATGCTCAGAACTTTACCAAAACTAAATATGTGATGGATCGCGATTTAATGGCAAATTTCCTTCCACAAAGAGTCATCGCAAAACAGTTCATTCTCAAGATATAGGATGTTGAAAAACGCATATTCTTTAATAATTCAACAATTTTGAAAACTAATAACTTTTCAATGCATCTTGATAAAAAAACAAGTTATTAGTTTGAGCAACTTCATATTTATGGCTACTATGTGACCCCATAACTTTGGAATTTTCTCAAAAACGGTTGCCCCCACCGTTGTAAAGCGATCATACCTTATTTGGTGAAAAAATATGTAGGTATTAGATTTAAATATAAATAATCTTATATGTTTCCTGTCAAAAAAGTTAGGGCAAATTAAAATGATGATAACGCAGCACCCTCTGAGATTTATATGAAAATTAAAACCAATTTTTGATTTGTCACCTCAAAAAAAACCGTTCACCAATTTCGGTGTAAATTAATTGATTGTAAAAGTTATTAAAATTAATTGAAAATGAAATCTCTACCTCAATACCGTTTATCTCCAAAAAGACACATTTGCGTACACATATTCATTTTAAACTATGACTATTTCAGACTCATCAGATCGAATTGAGAAATATCAATAATAAGTCATATATATATATATATATATATGAAACAGGGATATGCTCTCGAGGGAAATTGTGAATAACAAGAAGGAACATTTTATTGGACTAAGCCCTCTAGTGAAAATGCAACCGTAGACACGTGTTTCGATCTTAAGGATCTCATCAGTACGGTGAAAGCAAGTGTAAGGATGTGCAACACTTGATTGCAGGTGAAACAACAAACGAACGGAGTCAACAAACAGGAAGCCAACCGCACATTTGTGGCTTCAGTCGGAACACCTCGTGTTTACAAGGCAAGAAACGACGTTCGTTTGTTGTTTCACCTGCAATCAAGTGTTGCACATCCTTACACTTGCTTTCACCGTACTGATGAGATCCTTAAGATCGAAACACGTGTCTACGGTTGCATTTTCACTAGAGGGCTTAGTCCAATAAAATGTTCCTTCTTGTTATTCACAATTTCCCTCGAGAGCATATCCCTGTTTCATTTATATTCCTGGACTCGGATGTCACGCAGGTAGCTATAGCTGCCTCCGTGGCGACGTCGTTTCTTGCCTTGTAAACACGAGGTGTTCCGACTGAAGCCACAAATGTGCGGTTGGCTTCCTGTTTGTTGACTCCGTTCGTTTGTTGTTTCACCTGCAATCAAGTGTTGCACATCCTTACACTTGCTTTCACCGTACTGATGAGATCCTTAAGATCGAAACACGTGTCTACGGTTGCATTTTCACTAGAGGGCTTAGTCCAATAAAATGTTCCTTCTTATATATATATATATATATATATGAAAACTAAAAGTTCGGGTTGAACCGCGTCTAGAATTTGTTGAAATTCGACGTTTCGGCTCCGATTTTGGAGCCATTTTCAAGAACTGAAAAAGAAAGAAAATTAATAAATGGTTGAAACGTAATTCTACGCTGAGGTCTCAATCTGCCTACTCCTCAGGTATAATTACGTTCGGTTTTAGTGACTTGACGTCGGGGTCTCAATCTGCCTACTCCCCATGTCTCGTCACTGGTTCTCTCTAAGGTCTCAATCTGCCTACTCCTTCGAGAGAACTGAGGAATTGTGGGTTGAGGAACTGTATTTATAGTGGACGTGGCTCTAATGGCCGTGTGCAATGTATTGGCGCGAGGTGAACTATGGGCGGGAACTGAGTTGGCGCTAGATGAACTGTGTGCGGGAACTAGGTTGGCGCTAAGTGAGCTATGTGCGGGAACTGGGTTGGTGGGAAATGAGTTGATGCGTGCAATGAGAGGCTTCCAGGTATTGGGAAGTCTACGTCCGTCGTCGCGAGTGTTGAGGCAATTGGGGCGCTTCTCTATCTCGAGGGCTTCTCGGATGATCCTGGTTTGCATCCGAGAAGCCCTCGAGATAGAGAAGCGCCCCAATTGCCTCAACACTCGCGACGACGGACGTAGACTTCCCAATACCTGGAAGCCTCTCATTGCACGCATCAACTCATTTCCCACCAACCCAGTTCCCGCACATAGCTCACTTAGCGCCAACCTAGTTCCCGCACACAGTTCATCTAGCGCCAACTCAGTTCCCGCCCATAGTTCACCTCGCGCCAATACATTGCACACGGCCATTAGAGCCACGTTCACTATAAATACAGTTCCTCAACCCACAATTCCTCAGTTCTCTCGAAGGAGTAGGCAGATTGAGACCTTAGAGAGAACCAGTGACGAGACATGGGGAGTAGGCAGATTGAGACCCCGACGTCAAGTCACTAAAACCGAACGTAATTATACCTGAGGAGTAGGCAGATTGAGACCTCAGCGTAGAATTACGTTTCAACCATTTATTAATTTTCTTTCTTTTTCAGTTCTTGAAAATGGCTCCAAAATCGGAGCCGAAACGTCGAATTTCAACAAATTCTAGACTCGGTTCAACCCGAACTTTTAGTTTTCAAATATCTGACCGCGGAAACCTATCTGAACATATATATATATATATATATATATATATATATATATATATATATGAAAACTAAAAGTTCGGGTTGAACCGCGTCTAGAATTTGTTGAAATTCGACGTTTCGGCTCCGATTTTGGAGCCATTTTCAAGAACTGAAAAAGAAAGAAAATTAATAAATGGTTGAAACGTAATTCTACGCTGAGGTCTCAATCTGCCTACTCCTCAGGTATAATTACGTTCGGTTTTTGTGACTTGACGTCGGGGATATATATATATATATATATATATTTCGCATACCATATGGACTCAAGAATGCCTCATCAACGTTCTAGCCGAAAATTAATAATATTTTGCTTATATATGAATATTTGGGTAGTGCTACTGGAAATTCGCTCAAGAAGGATTTGAACCATACCTTCGGAGATGAAAAGCTTTCAAAACCAACACAGTAAGCATCGTATCGACCTCAATTCTTATCCATTCGAACCTCAGAATATAATTTCTCACTACCGATGAAAGTTTCTTCACAATTGATGCTATTTCATCACAAGAGATTAGAGCAGGAACCTCCCGTTAGCCGAAGTACTTTGAAATTAAGTTCTTAACATCGGTTGATATGTGCAAAATTTTCAACCTCACTGATCATACTTACTTGGCTCTTTTTAATAAAATATTCTGCGTTGACGACTTGAACTGAAATAGTATATGTGCGCAACAAAGGACAAAAGTATGGCAGAATCAACAAAATATCGATGCTCCATCCCGCATTGGAGACACCCATTTCAAGGAATGTATAAAAACTTTCAGAAAAAAATCTGTTTATTCATTCAAAAAGGTAGATGGTCCAAAAAAGCATGTTAGCGTACATTGGTCAGAAACATGTGACATATCACTAACAGAAGTATTCTCAACTGGAATAGTCTCTGACGATATAATTAACAATTCATATGCCAATGTTGTAGTCTTCCAATAGAAGTAAACAGTTTTTCAGAAACAAATATTAGGCCTATTTTGTCTACGTCATATATCCACTTGGCACGAACACAACTGCAAAAAAACAAATGGCTGAAGATTCTCCCAAATTTTTTTAATAGGTATTTGGTAGTTTTTCTTGTCATAATCAAGTGGTCGAATGAAAGTTTAAAGTCCTTGATAATTATGCACTTTGTGTGATCTCAACTGAACTAAAACGAAGGTCCTTATTGATTTGCAATGCACATAATGATTAATTGTATGTTTTGCAATGAACCGAATCGTTGTCAAATTATACATTGTAATGGATAGACGTACACGTGTATGTACTTGGGGTAATCAGGAGACACCTAAATGCCATTTCAAGTGAATGATAGCTTTTGAACGTCGTCGCTTTAAAGTCAGGGTATCGATGAATAATGGATATAAAAGCGGAACTTCTTCTCAATTCGTTTTTTGGACCCCAACACAAAACTGTACTTTATCCGGCATCACATCACATATTCATTCCTACATATTTCGTATTACTACGATTCATTGTTCTGTGAACTGTGGCCTACCGAATGAATGACGTATATTTCAGGTGCACGGCCTACTACTGTTCGGCGAAGTACCTCTATCGCAATGAAGATCATAAATGATCGGCCGAATTGGCATTTTACACATAGATTGCGATCTGCATTCGAGTATGAAATATGCAGGGGTGATTTCTGTAATGTAATGCGACTCCGATAAAAATCTGATCTGTAACTAAACACACGCAGATGTTGGCTTTCATAATGTAAAGCGTGGAAGGTGATCGATTAGAGCTGCTCGGTTTGAATACAATGGTATTTATTCTGTGCAAGCGAACATTTTTTTTCTTCCTTATAGATACAGTGCGTGCGAGTTGAAACCGCAACACCCTGTTACTTTGGAACCCATGGACCGATTTTGAAAAATGAAAATTTTGAAGTTATAGTATTCGACGAGCTCTATTAGGAATAAAATGACACCTGGTTTTGACTCTATGCAATCTTTCATCGTGAAAAATTGTAGCTCAGTGTCAGCTGCTCAGCTCCATCTTCAACCTTTCGTTAGAAACAGCCACTTTTCCCGATGCTTGGAAAATTGCTAGGATTTGTCCTATTTTGAAGAACGGAGATGTTTCCACCATGACAAATTATAGAGCAATTTGATAATTTTCAACTTTGCAAAGGCACTAGAGATTGTTTTGTATAACTACAGATTATGTGTGCACAACATTAGATAAACAGGGTCAAGTGGATGTGATATACACTGATTTTTCAAAGATCTCTGATAAAATTGATGATTGCATTTTACTGTCTAAACCAAAAATCAAAAGTGGATATAGTTATTATCCTAACAAGAACGGAAACAGTAACTTTCCAGCATGCGACTGCCGTTACCCGAACGACAAAAAGCAGGGTTCGGGTAAGCAGTCAACTACGGGAGAGTATGAGTTAGGATCAAGATTTTTTCTACAAGCGCATTGAAACATTATGTAGCGCTCTTGAACAACCTTTGGCATGCGGAAAAATTTCT
Organism: Chrysolina americana; assembly: GCA_958502065.1. Classification (NCBI taxonomy): domain Eukaryota; kingdom Metazoa; phylum Arthropoda; class Insecta; order Coleoptera; family Chrysomelidae; genus Chrysolina; species Chrysolina americana. The sequence goes on along the minus strand of OY293416.1, from coordinate 8,611,289 downwards.
TTCCGCACTAGAGAGGAAGTTTTGAAGAAGTTTAGAAGAAGTTTTTTTAGTAAGTTTTTGAAAGAACCTTCCCCATTCTATCTGGAAAGTACTGTCAAGTATCAAAAAAACAGATAATTTCACGGATTTGTTTGGCTGTAAGATGCTGTCATACATTTCGAGCTTTTATGAGAAATTTTCTTGACCTCCCATTACCAGATTATCGTGATTTATGAGAAAAAAGTTATATGCCATACAAAAAAGACATCAACAGTCGTCATAATTGCTATCTTTGAGAATATATGATTTTGATTTACAAGTTTTCTGTTCTTTAGAGCTCGCTGAAACTCATAAGGGACATTTTGGAGCACATAATGGATATTATTGGATTTCAGATATAGTCAGAATCGGTTATTTCAATCTAGTTTCAGAATATTCCCAAAATATGTTGAAACTTGAAATTATTGTAGAGGTATTTCGTAGCATGTAAAATCTTGGATTGGAAAATCTTGGATTTGGTGTCACTTTTCATGGCCAGTGTGGAGCAGTGTGAAAAAGTATTGATGACGGGTTAATATTGCAAAAATAGAAAAATCCATTTTCAAAGCTCCATATTTCGAAAATTCTTCAGTTTTGAGCTTACAACGTATATAAAAATTCAGCCAAATTCACGGAAAGCCATTTCCCATAAGAAATGTGCGGGGTCTTTCAACTGAGTTTACTCAATACGCATCTGAAGTCGATAATCTTCACCAAGTAAATGTTATCTACACATATTTTCTAAAGCCTTTGACAGAATTGACTACCTTTTTCTGTTACAGAAACTCCGCTATTTCGGCTTTCATTTCTTAGTTTCATTCCCCATTTCACCAAACGGTTTCAGTTTGTTTTTTATAATGGTTTCAACTCAAAAAACTTCATCACGACTTCCGGGGTTCCACAGGGTTTAAACCTAGGTCCCCTATTATTTGCCTTATTTATTAATGACTCAAATGAAGGAATAGATTTTAATCGATTATTCTTGCGGACAACCTGAAATTAGATGACTGTTAGGCACTGAAAATTGAATTAAATAAGGTTCAGCATTGGTGCGAAGAAAACAAGCTCTATTTAAATGCATTGAAATGTGAAAATTTCAAAAAGGTATCAAATCACTGAGACAGTGTTTTCAGATCTTTATTTGTTTGTGACTGTGTGTGTTGTGAATTTTCATAACAATTTAATCGACAAAAAAAAATGTTTGCCTTTGCTTTCGCCTTCAAAGTGACATAAATTTAATCAGATTTTTTCAAACAAATGAACGCACAATTGAATTCTGCTCCGAATTTCTTTTTTTGAATCATTAATGATAGTTTCGTTACGTTTCAGATCCTTTTTAACCATCGTAATGACTTTTTCGTGGGTTTTCACTTCGTTCGAAATACTCACCATACTGTATATTGAAAAAGTAATTTATATATTTATCAGCGCTGCAACAATTTTTATTTCTCTTCTAAATTAGTTTATGGTCAAGTTGAAAAATAGCACTTGCCGACACTCCGCCTCAATCATTTTGAATTTACATAATGTATAATATTTTCCACTATTACTAATCAGTATTATTATTAATTATTCAGTAGCACTAAATAAAGCCCAAATCACCATTGTATCAGATACCAACCGAAATACAAATGTTTGAACAAGGATAAATTACAATTAGCTCCTCGAAATCGGATTGGGAGCCTAAAATGATAGGCGTATATTTCAACAGAGACAGCTGCTTGCGGTCCCACTAATGAGTTGTTATTAATGAATTACCCCGTTAACATTAATTACAACATCAACACCTTGAGCGAATTCACCCATTTTTCGAAAATTGAAAGGACATCTGGCGCCCTCGGATTATGTGTGTTTCTTGCACACTAATTTGTTTATGCCTCATCAAAAGACAAGCTGCGTCAAAATTTATTCATATTCGTTCAATAATAAATGCAAATAACATGTGTTTTTGTTTGATGTTTGCTGTTCAAGGGATCAATTTAATTTTTTCATGTCATTTTGGACTCACGGAAGACTACCATGTCATTTTGGCGGAAGAAGAACATATCGAGAACGGAAAAAAATTAGTCACGTACAAATGCATGGTTAATTACGTATGAGGAATACAAGAGTAATATGGAGTATTTCGAATTCATATCTTACACCAGATAGCATGACCTACCTGGACCATTTTTTGTTAAAACTGATACTCGAACTCATGATAAAATAAAATCATTCATTAGTGACCATCGCCCCATTTCTCTAATCATTAATTTGGGTTATAATAAAATGAAAAATACGCAAAAAGTAACAAAGAAAAATATCAATTATCAAAAATCAAAATCGGACTCCAAAAAGGAAACATGGACAGACCTCAAACGGACACAAATGTCATCACAGAAATATTTATTGACAAAATTAAGTTCATTTTAGACAAAAACATATTTGAATTCAATATAAAAAGTGAAAGGAATACACAAAAAAAATCGATCCCCAAAGGTATACTCAACTCAATTATTGAAAAAATTCTCTCCATAAACAAGTTCACAAAAATCCTGAACTAAAGCAAAAAAATATTTTCAAAATGAAATCAACAGAAACTGAAATGAATCGAAAGGTTTGTGGGAAAGTGTCAACGACGCTTGTAATAGAAGTCGACCCGAAAGCGAAATGAAAAAAATAGAGCATGAGATCATCGAAGGCGAAGGCGAATGCGAAGGCGAAGGCGAAGGCGAAGGCGAAGGCGAAGGCGAAGGCGAAGGCGAAGGCGAAGGCGAAGGCGAAGGCGAAGGCGAAGGCGAAGGCGAAGGCGAAGGCGAAGGCGAAGGCGAAGGCGAAGGCGAATGTCTGAACTGTCATATGTGAAGTTACTAATAATTCTTTGTACTAAATAATTTTGTAAAATGTGCTTTTAGAAAAAAGTGTGTGTGTAATTCGAGTGCAAAAACTGTGTCACCTTCAAAACATTTTTCTCAAGCGGTGAAGTATTGTTTGTCGTGAGAAACAGCTTCTTATCGAAAATAAATGAGTTGTTCTTATCATCGAGTATTATCGACAGGAGTAATTCCATGCCATCGGTGATTGGCATACAGATATGAATAAAACGACACTATTTGAATTACACACGTGCCTCTTGCACATTTGCATCCTTCCTCGACCTTTATATGCCCAAATTGAATTTTTGGACGTCAATAATTCACTGTCACATCTCTCAAATATTATACCAAGGTTAATGCAAAATGCATGTGTTTGTCTAAATTATGGCATGCAATTTTGGCTGAATGCAAAACTAATTTATGCGATATATCCAATAAGAATTCATGTTTTAACCATCAGCTACATAACACTTGCATCATATTCTCGTGGCGATCTGTTGTGATCAGAATTACTTAGTTGAGCAAGGAATTGATAACTTAGTAGGTAGTGATATTCCATGTGATGGTTAATCCTTTGACATGTTGTTCTTATTTGTAACCATAAATGAGAATGCTTACTATTTTTCTCGTATTTCATATATTTCATTTTTATACCTTCGATGTAATTAGGTGTATTTCTGTACTTGTATAGACAAGAATATTAGCTCTGTAACTGATTGTATTCGTGGATGCTTGTATATGGGTAATAACCTGTTGGTATCCCAAATTTCGAATAAATAAATAAATAAATTTACTGAGTGCCAAATTGAAACAGGAGGATCTCTTCGAATAATAAATAGGAAAATTGTGGAAATTGTGAATACAAAATACTCTTTATCTTTGCGAAGAACGACATTTGAGAGTGAAAATATCGGGACTGTATATACAAATGCAGTATTAGGAAATTGAAATCCAAGCTGTCACGCTCAAAATATGTTTGATAAATGTTCAAGATAAATTTCCATTACCCGTTTATTTAAAAATACCTCATTCACATTCTCTGTCTTCTGGTCATCCCCCTGGGTCATTTCTGGACCTCACAATTCTTCGGGTACTATTTAATTCAGAATCCCTCTTCTTCCCACGCTATATCCCCCAAAACACTCCAGTCTGCTTCATAGATTACAGAAAGAATGCTTCTCTCCCCTATTAGAATGAACCTTTCTTGGTACAATTCATCAAGCTGGACTAAGTGTTAACAATCCTTATCTGTCAGACCCACTTATATTATAGAACATTTCTGGAACGTTGGAAATTGCTTAAATGTGAGGAATGAAAGAACAACAAAAAGCCAAATTAAATGCGACTAACATTGCTATCAATGAAACTTGATGTTTATATCTAGACAGGAGTAATAGGAATTTGTTGGACTTCTTGTCATTACCATTGTTGCCAAATGCGATTGAATGAAATGGATATGCCAAGGAAAGAAAATAATGGTTTTTCTCCTTAGGTATCTATATAGTTTTTTCTACTACCTTCAAGGTCGTAATGACAATTTACTAATGGCAATAACTCGATTTTTTTGAACGTAACACCCTTTTTTTTATTGCACAATTGCATGGCATTTTTCAACAGCTTTTTGTAAATATATCGTTTGTGGGATCTACTTTGTGAAGTTTGCAAAATATATTGCAAAATAGGAAATGTGGATGAGGAATCTAGTCGGCCGCTTTAGTGAAATTTGACACATCCTTAAAATTATGAAAACAATACGTCTTTGAAATTATAATAGAATCAGGAGTACATCACCAAGAAAATAATTCTAGTATTACTTACAAGAACAGGAAATAGTAATTGATAATAAACCATTCAAAACATTTGGGGAAAGGCTACTTATAAATGCTCAAATAGGTCACCATCATAATCCACACAAGCTGCTAGTCTTCTTGTACATGAGTCCCGAGCTCTAGCAAGCATTGCCCCATCAGTTGAAAGGAAGGCTTCCGTAATCCTATTTTTCATATCATCTGAAATTGTTGTACGATCTCTGAAAACCCTTCCCTTCACGTACCTCCAAAGAAAGAAATCTAGAGGCTTATGGTCTGGGGATCGCGCGGGCAAAGGAATAGGACCCTCTCGGCCTATCCAACGATTAGGATAAGATCGATCTGAAAATTCTCGTGCTATACTATGGTTATGCACTGGCGCACCATCGTGCGACAACCACATGGTTCTTCGGGTATTCAAATCCACTTCTTCTAACATTCTCAGAAGATATTCGCGAAGAAAATGTAAATATCTTACACTATTCAGCACATCGTCGAAGAAGTAGGGTCCGATAATGTGATTTCCAATGATTCTTCCCCAAACATTAAGCGACCATCGCAGTTGGTGTTCTCAACCAGTGAGGATTTTTGACTGCATAATAATGCGTATCATGTTTGTTGACCGGCCCGTTGTTCAGAAAACAGAATTTTGTTTAAAGTATTATAATCCTCACCGATAATGCGATTTATTTGAATACAAAACGCAACTCTATTAGCAAAATCATCACCATACAATTCTTTATGTAGGTTCAGATGAAAAGGATGGAACTTATGTTTCAATATTATTCTGTTCACACTACTTTGTGAAATATTCGTTTCGCTGCTTTTTCCCTAGTGCTTACGTGAGGATTTTCTTGTAGCATCAATAAAACTTGCAACTCACTTTCCTCGTTAATTCGACCACCAACAATTTTCTTTTCAGTATGAGACACACTACCTGTGAGTTCAAACCGATCTCCTAACTTTTGGAATGAAGACACCTCTGGAGTTCTTGCTTCTGGATATTTTTTATGATACATTCTGTTTGCTAATGAAGGATTTCTGGCAGCTTTGCCAATACAGTAGACCATATTCATTGATTCTTCGCTATTGAAATTCATTCTTGACAATTCGACGTGTACAATTATTGAAGAATATGTCAAATTTTACGAAACCGGCCTACTAGATTCCTCAAAACCATCGACATTTCCTATTTTCAACATATTTCGCAAACTTCTCAAAGTAGACCACAAACCCAACAGTTTGATTAATTTATCTTTACCCATGCGTCATCAATTTATGATCGAAGAAATCACACACCCTCTATCGAACATCTCTTTCTATCAAACGCTATGTAATCGCGAATCAAAATTCGTTAACATTTGTCTTCTGAGCTAAGAATTATGGTATTGTGATAATCGATTAAACCTCATAACAGTGAAAAGAGATAGCCATAAAACCGACAGTGTTTTACATTTCAACTAAACTTGCCAACCATCAATTGCGTCATTGTTTTCTGTCATTGGGGTACTGTTTGTCGCCAGTTTTACTTTGGTCTGCAGTCGAATATATTATAAAAACTGTTTTTTTCAAAGCTAAACGTCTCTTGGAATCATTACTTCCAAAGTAAGTATACAATACAATGTGTTTTATTAACAAATACTCTTTAAAATTTCTAACCTCACAATTGACATTTGTGACTACAATCCCGTACTGCCGGGATATTCACACAGCAGTTATTCATAGTGTGAAAATCCTAATGAGAGAAAAAAACATTACCTAAATCTATAAATACAGGTACTAAAAACATTCACAATATAATTGAACTCTTTTTTAGATTATGCCTGTAACTAATTCACAAGCGCAACAATTTGTATTGAAAGGGAAAGAGCGACTGGACCTTTTTTACCACTTCCATATGTTCAAGAGGTAACAATTTAAACCACAAAAGAAGTGTCATAACTTTTCTTTACTGTATTTTAGAGAGTTGCAGATGCACTTGAGATATCTCGAGAAACGGTGTAAGTACATCAAAATAAACGAAAATAAACCCATTCCATCAACACACACTGAATCACTCATTGAAAAATGGTATGAACGAGAAAAGCTCCTTTGTGACATGGTTATTAAACCCATTATTATGAAAATTGGTGACAGTTCTGAATCTGAAAGTGATTAAATATAATTATTTTGTTTTTCCTTTCATAACTGGACAAAGTTCTACATGCTCGCAATACATAAATGAATGTATGAATACATTTTTTGTTAATCATGAGTATTTCATTACCAAATATATTTCAACTGGTGTATTTTTACTTCTTAGATATTCATTTATTTATCATTATACAGTGTGTCCTTGCATCCATGCACGAATAGGTAATTGAAAAAGTTTGAATACCTAAGTCTAGAAGATTCATTTTCTAAGTTCTGGTCATGTTTGACTGGAAACGCATTTTTTTATATTAACGTATGCAGAGGTTTTGGAAATATTGCACTACGACCTGGTTTTTTGAACAACTTTTTTCGTTAACTATTACCTACAAAAATTGCATTAATGTGGATAAAATTAGGATTTGATGGATTTGTGTCCAACGGATACGGAGGTATGGATAAAACAACTTCTTTATATGAGTGTGACTGAAATTAAATACAGTAAGGAGGTCAAAAGTTTCGCAAATGAGAAAACTCCATGAACATATCTCTGCCTCCATGTTTCATTATCCTATCAAACTTGGTGTCACTGGATTCGTGATAATTGGAATGTGTGCTAGGAGTCGCACGTTAAAAGGTAAGAGCTTGGTAATCCTTTGCTCGCACAAGTTTCAAGTAGTGAGGGCTGCCGTTCATAAGGGGAAGACAGCTGGTTAACAATTTTAAACAGATTCATTCCTTTTCGCCTTTGTTTCTCCAGCAATATTTTTGAAATTTGGAACATTGAATATGCTCATGAGACGGCACTTTTTGACATGTTTGGAAAATAAGGAAAAAAAGGAAAGGAGAAAAGGGGGTTGTACTCATGAGTGTGTCACACGGTATTTCTGTTAGAACTAAAAAAAAGTCTCATTGTCTGGTGGTTCGCCATTTCCATTAATTTGAAAATGTTAATTTAGTTAATTTAGTACTTCATTATCCTATCTTATTACCTACACGTTGTAATTTTATCGGGATATTAGCATTAGCCACGGCATTCTACATTTAGATGTTATTTTGACAAACGTCTCGACTTATTTCATATGCGTAACATTGATGACGCACGGGTAAAGATGAAATAATCGAACTGTATATCGACGAGAAGCTGTTGAAAAATGCAAAATGTAATGGTGCAATGAAATGGAGGGTGTTGCATTTAAAAAAATCAAGTTATTGCCATTTGTAAAATGTCATTTAAAAAAAATCGTAGTAGGCGCTAGAACATTGACTTTGCGTTAGGCTGCATTTCAAAAGATGCGCTGAAGCTTAAGGAATCGTCTGGAAAAAATAGTTTGAGTTATCTTGAATGGTAACAGAACTCAGTTGCGTATGTTAATTTGGGACATCCTGTATTTCAATAAAAATATTTTTAGAATGTGCTCATTGTTGAACCTATCATTTGAAAAAGAAATCAACATTGAATTCTTATGTACAGTTGTATTCACTGAAAATGGGTACAAGTCTTATGACTAGATTTTGCCATATTTGCGTAAATCAGGATTTTCTTATCGACGGCGATAGACAAAACAAAAACATATAAAATGTGATAAATGATTTTAATGTATTAGAATATTTCTACAACACAAATTTTCAAACACAACGTAACCAATAACAATAATAAAAACAGAAAACTATGTATAAATAATGTTTAATTATAATGTAATATATAATTTATAATTAAATTATAAAAATTCAATATTTGGTCATATGACCATTTTTTTCGACTATTTGAACCTGGAATTGAGTTAATTAAATTCCCTATAACATTTGCATCCAGCTCTTCCCAGCACTCGTGAATAACTTCCCATAATTCATTAGAATTGTTTGGTCTAAAATTTCTTTTATATATTTGTTTAACAATTAGACCCCAAACATTCTCTATGGGATTAATATCGGTACTGTAAGTGGGCCATGGCAAGACTTCAATATTATTATGATGAAACCATTCCCTTACAGCATTTGCGGTATGGACCGGGCAGTTATCCTGCTGAAAGACGAATGAGATATTTGGATATATTTGTCCAACAGATGGGAGCATTATATCTTCCAGAACAGACATATAATGTTCGGCGTTAAACCTTCCCTCCAATCGCCAGCAGACACCAAGTCCATAAGCACTTATCCAACCCCATACGTTTACTGAAAATCGCCCAGGTCTGAAAGCAAGATCGCTAGTGTAGCGTTCTTCGAATCTTGTATTGTCTGGCCTGTAGACACGAATTTGTCCATTATATGTTGACTGAAAAACCTTTTTATCAGTGAACACTACCGTGTTCCAAAACTGATGGTCGCGGTAGATATAATTTAGGGCGAAAAGTAAACGAGACTGTTTCCGTTCTTCTGTGAGCATCATTTTTTTCGCAGCTACGCGGTTTTTTAAGTCAGATTCTTTGACTCTTCGGCTAGCGGTAGGTTGAGACCCAGGAAATCCTGTGTCAATGACAGCATTTCTTGCAGTTTCAAAAGGATTTGCCCTCAGATATCCCAGAAATGCATCATCTTGTTCAGGGACAGAAATGCGTGCCGGACCAGTACCAGTATCTACGATTTTGGCTATTATTTGAGCTTTTTCAATTTCAGTTAAATGACGAGGCATTTTGAAACGTTTTGGCACTGACAGGCTTGTCAATGTCAACCATACATTATTTTTAGGTCAAATTCAATCAAACCCGATTTACACTATAACAATTTTAGTGTACCCATTTTCTATGAATACAACTGTACTTTGATTACATTTCTTTATACTCGACCCAATTTTTTGACGTGTCTATGCAATGACGTCTTACCAAAAAGAATTTGTTCGATGTGATTTCATGATGTTCCAACATTCAGCGACTGAAGCTGTCTTATTGATTGATTACAGGTAGACAACAATAATGAACTAAGATATGGCGTTATTTAACTCAAAAACAGAGTTCTTGAGTTGATTTCTTCATCAAAAACCGAGATATCCGCCACTCACTCGTGCATCAAAACATCGCGTAATCTCCACCTTCCATTAAATACTCCCGATAGATCCGAGCGTATAAATAAATCTAATCTCTCGTTGACTTTCTCGCATGATAGCCGGGCGTAGGCCTTAATTAACACGTTTGCACTTCGCCAGCGCGTTTATAACTCCTCTATTGGATGTAAGAGTCGCCTTTGTGATAATTCACGTCGGGGTGAACATGTGTATTCCGATGTTCAATCGTTCAGTCTGACACCTAACGTCCGTGCTTGCTTGACTGTGGCTGCACAACATTGGCTGAGAGACCGATAGCTCGAAGGGGGCCTATTGCTGCGGAAATTTTGCCTCCTCTGTAAACTGATAATCATGTACCTGAAATTTAGTTGCATCCGGCTCGAAGGACCACATGAAAGGTCATCAATTTCACAAAATTGCCTGAAGAATCATGAGAAGTAGAATGTACGAACACAACTGTCATCGATATTCAAAATTGTTGCCTTATTCATTTATTTAATCCGTTTCCTGTAAACAGTAAAGGAAAGTTCAATTAATATTGAGTCGAGCTCTCTCGCCAAAATAATAAAATAAACTTGCATGGTTTCATGAAAAATTATCAGGTTTATTTGGATGCACGAGTGTAATTCGGTAGAATATTTCTGGAGTTGAAAAAAAATTATGTGCCGAGTTTGAAATTTCATTTAAAGTACTACAAACACTTCTTGTGCAAAAAGTCTTTCGGTCAAATTGTAGAAAATTTCAATATGTTGTTGAACTCGGACTTCTGAACAGAAGTTACCGTAGGCACACAAAAATGCCATGTTTAGTTCAGAACGAAGCATCAGCGTCATCAGTCGGATCGTTCAAAAATTAAGGTTTCTGTGTTGAATATATACGATAAAATCGGCTGAGGTCAGGAAATATGTATTTTTTATTTTTTCATATATACAGAGGGAATTGGAAGTATACGTGTATCTGCTATATATTCTTTGGATAATGTTATTCGATCAATTCAATGCACCACTTATATGTGCCATGTGGCCACTTGACAAAACGTAAATTATGAATATTATACAGTGTGACTCCAGTATAAATATTAAAAAAAAATTACAAAAATACAATTTTTTGCCTAAGATATGTCAGTGACTCATTGATTCTTATACAGGGTGTTCCAAATTAAGTCGGAACCATTGCCAACTCCGTTATTATTGATGCTACGAATTCGGTTAAATGGGAACACTAGTAGCATTTTCAATTGGCTTCTCGATTTCGCCTTTTCAGAATATTTCATAAAATGATATTTTTTTAATGCATTCCGATTCGTAATAACATTCTCAACAACAAATCTTATTTGACTTTTTTTCGTAAAGGTGAAAATAAGAAAGTTTTATCAAAAGAAAACATTTATAACAAACGGATTTGATAAAGCGCTATAAAATATCGAGCAACTAATCAAAAACACCGCCTTCTTGTTGAACACATATTTGGGCCCTTCTATTGACACTAAGTGTGGCATTCAACACAGTTCGGCCATAAATTCAATATAATTTTTCAGTTCATCTACATTATTATGATTTATTTTGTACACCTCATTTTTAAGACATCCCCAAAAATAAAAATATAGAGGTGTCATGTCTGGTGGACTTAACAGGCACTTAACAGGACCATTTGTAATAATACATCTGTTTCCAAAACAGCCTCACATCATTCTTTTTCCGCCACTGAAATTATGTACTGGTGCTCCATCCTGCTGAAAATAGATCATCTGACGAGCCTCCAGATCAAGATAATCGAAAAACTCTTCCAACACTCTTGTTAATGAATTAATGTAACGGGGTCCGTTCAAAGAACCATGGTAGAAAAATGGACCGATAATTCTGCCTCTACATAGAACACACCAAACATTAATACTAAATCGCCTTTGTAGATTGTGGGGATAGACTAGAAATGGATTATGTCTACTCCAATAATGAAAATTCTTTCTATTATACATCCCACGATTTGAAAAATTAGCCTCATCGCTCCATATAATATTTCTATAGAAGTTTGGATCTTGTCTGCATTAATTCATAAACCACCGACAAAACCCCAATCGTCTCTCAGGATCACCAGGTTCTAGTGTTTGCATTGGTTTTAACTTATAAGGAAAAATCTTATGTTTCTTCAGAATTTGTTCAATACCAGACAGTGGAACAGCTATTTCTCTAGATAAATCTCTGATGGAATTATTTGGATATACCTCAAAGTAGGATATAACGTCAATTTCTGTATCTTCAGATATTACAAAACGTTTTTTAGTTCTCCGCTTCTCAAAAACTTTTTCACTGTTCCTGAATCCACGATAAAGTACAGCAAAAAAACGCCGATTAGGTAATTAATGCACGATCGGGGAACGAATTGCTGTAGTGTTGGAGTGCTCTTACGCTATTTTTCTGGCAAACCAAGTAGGATTCTATCATATCACATTTTTCTTGATGGGAAAATGGCATTTCGAAAAATATTCGAACAGTAGTTGACATTTACAATAATTTATGACATTGTCATGATATACTTGAAAATATTTGACAAATAGTATTTCAACAAAGTTTCAAGGCAACTTGATTGCTCATAATAATTATGTTTTATCGAATCAAACACATTTTTTTCAACCGCATCAATATGACCCACCAGTTATTTCTGTTCTGTGCAAAAACGGCTTCAAAGTTATCATTACAGCAGATGTTTTGATTCACAAAATAAATGCGGCTAGCGGAATGGCTTTAAGATGGAAATTATCGTTTTGTACATTAATACCAAATAGCTCAGTGGTGTCAATTCGCTCATTTTCCACTTTAGGAAGAAAGGTGATATGAGCTTTGTTGTTCAGAATGTGATGACAAATCGAAATGCATGAAAAAATATAGGGTGTTCCATTTAAAGGAATATCATTTTATGAAATATTCTGAAAAGGCGACCATCAATTTTTTTTTCGGCATCGAGAAGGCCATTAAAAATGCTACTAGTCTGCCATTTAACCGAATTCGTAGCATCAATAATTCCACAAAAATCATTCAAAACTGAGTTCTTGGTATGATTAAAAAAAGTATTTTTCTCTTGAAGTTGAAGGTAGTAAATTCAGTGACAATGAATTAACTTTTTCTCTTAGTTCTGGCGGAGTATTTTCAATTTTAGAACGGTCGCTATCCATTTTAGTCCAATCTCATTTGAAAAATTATGGAACAAGAATATTTTACAAGTATTTTATGCTTGACGTTTGTTGACATTCAAATGATTCGATAGATATTGCTCTGTGATTACAAGGGAATATTGAAAATCAACCAAATTATGAGGAACAACTATTCAAAAAAAATGCACTTATATTTTTATTTTTATTTTATTGACACTATCCAAAAAATTCGTAATCACGTGGTTCCTCGCGCTCGTACCTCCCCACCTGCACTGAATTTTCGTTTTTATCTTATTGCAGAATATACTATTCTGACCATTTTTTGTTCACTGTTGAGAAATGTTGAAATAGTTGGGTTCAAATAAACGTTTGAGGTGTTGAACATTTCTATAAAGATTTCATTCACTTTTTTTTAAATCAATTTTAATTTCTTCTTCAAACTGACTAAAACTAACAAAGGTGTACATGGTTTTCTAACGATAAAACCTCACCTTACAATACCATTTGAAACAAAGAAAACAGGAAAAATAATTTGTAATTTCCTTCATCTATAAACTCGTTCAATAATGGTTGTTATTCAAATCCAAATCTGTCAGTATTTCAAGAACGAACTGAACCCCTTCCAATAAAGAAAACCGCTGACCATGGTCAGAAAAATGATCACTTCCTATCACGGTACGAATCATCATGAATCTCGTATGGAAATTGCGATGTGGGACGACCCCTACACCCCTCGCTCATAGAGCAGGTCTCGTCTTTAAGGTCTTCTCGATTCCATCACCACATTAAGATGTATAGGCATGTCGTCGAACGTACACACATTTCACATTTTATGGTTTGGAAGAAGTCGCAACTTTCTTGGCACTTGTTTACATGCGCGGCTACACCGACCTAACGAGAGTCAGGTTGTATTCGGACAAAAGAGTTCGACATTTTTTCATTTCGTTCTGTAGATCTGTCGATTGTTCGCATCACAGAAAAATGCGATTTTTTAACGTAAATGTTGAATATCCGAAGGTGGCCATGATATATGCGATGCTGACTCAATGAGTGCTTTCTTCAAGTTCCTACAGATGTCAGGATTTTCACATTATCCCTGTTTTTAATTTATGTCCTAACTAAAAGTAATTCTGACTAATTATCTCGGAATTAGCTGATTCTGAGTTACCAAATCGGAATTCTGACTTAGTATCTCGGAACTAGCTAATTCTGAGATACTCAGTCGGAATTCTGACTAAACATCTCGGAATTAGCTGATTCTGAGTTAGAATTAGCTGATTCTGAGTTACCAAATCGGAATTATAACTTAGTATATCAGAATTAGCTAATTTTGAGATATTAAGTCGGAATTCTGACTTAGTATCTCGGAATTAGCTAATTTTGAGATATTAAGTCAGAATTCTGACTTGATATCTCGAAATTGACAAAAGTATTCGATATTCATTATCATCGTGCATTGTAACTTAATTTTTGCAATATACACGGTGTAACACCGATGCGTGGGTGGACGATAGCTGCTTCCCTATTTAAAATAGGAAGACATGTTTCAAATGAAAATTGTAGATAGCAATGGAAGTTATATTCCAAAAATAATTTACTGACATATAGCGTGTCCGATAAAAGTGAGACTTATCAAAGTTATATTTTTTTTTGTAATAAAACACTATATATTTTCACTCCATTGAATTTTGATTGTTTGAATGAGTGATTCTCAAAAATGTAGGATTGTATGGATTTACACCGAGTGGTTCTGAAGTTATTGTGATATTTATGTCCCAAAATGGGTTAATTCATCACCAAATATTTCAAAATCATTAATTAGCAATAAAAAAAAATTTCATCAAATATCTTCGAAAATGGTGTATTTTCATTTCTTATTCAAAAATTCATAGAATGCAGTTTTCCCATACAGGAGCAACCAAAGCTCGGTTTTCTCAGTTTTTTTCAAATGGAACACCCTATAAATGAGGTCATACAAGAATGGTCCACATTATTAGCTTTCAGAAATTATAGGGTTTGCCTATTTGATTTCCATCAAAAATGTATTTAATTCTTGAGGAAAGTATGAAGAATGTCATAAAAGCAATAATGACATTTGTATTCAATGCTCGACAAACACGGCAATGAAATAATCTCAAAAAATGTCAAAAAGCGATAATTCACAGGAAATCAATCTCCCATTTTAACCTATACACAAATTCAGTCTATCCACGATGACTCTTCAATCTTCAGTTGAAGTTGATCTTGTAATGAAGCAAAAAATTCCTCTAACTTTTTTTATCGTCATCAATCTCTCGCTATGGACCTATTTATTAACTTATCTCCAACAAAAGTGACATTTAATCATCTAGGTGAATTTATAGTTGAAATATAATATTTTCTCGTTTCAAAATTAAATAATCCACCGAAGAAATGATAAACATGATCTACGTTTTGGGTGAGAAGGGCCACCTGCAGATATGCCAGCCAAATGAAAGATAGTCTGCAGTTTACTTTACGATACACGCACTTGCAGTTGGGTCTTCTTGGATGAACTTTGTCCAAATATCCGTTAGATGTAGTTCAATGTCCGTCGTGGCATTAGCTAGGGAAGTAGTTGTTTTCTGACAGATGTTTGCCTTATTTCCTCTTGATGAAAACGTTTTTCTAAATATTACTAATCCTCATGTTATTACGAGGGAAATTACAAGACAGCTGGATATAAGTCATACTTCCGTGAACAGAATATTGATCAACAATAAACATCATCCATACCGAATTGAATTACATCAAGAACTCTATGATAGGAATTATGATACTTACCAAAGTTCGCCAGTGCGAAAATATATTAAATTTCACTCACGAGAAACCAAATTTTCTGAAATACACTTCGTTTAGTGACGAGTCTACATTCGAAAGTAACGGGATGATTAATAGACACAATTGCCACCACTACTTAACAGAGAATCCCCATTTGTTGATAACCAAAAAAAATGGTCAGTAAATGTTTGTTGGGAAATAATTGGGGACCATATTTCTTTAATGGGCCTCTGATTGGAGAAGTCTAAAAAGATTTTATTCGAGATGGTTTACCAAATTTCATGGGTGATGTACCGATTGACACCAGACACAGGTTATATTATCAACACAATGGCGTACCTCCCCACAATCACAATCAGGTGAAAAGGTTTATAAATAGATAGCGCCGAAATAAAGGGATAGAAAGAAATGGACCCGTTTAGTGGCCAGCACGGTCCCCAGACCTCATGCTACCAGATTTTTATCTCTGGGGATATGTGAAAGGCAAGGTCTATCAAGAGAAACCACCGGCCTCAGGAGACATGAAGAATAGAATTAAAGAAGATTTTCGCTCTAAGTATTACAAGTTCAACTTCAACTGAAATTCAAACAGCCATTTGTATATAGGTCAAAATGGGAGATTATTGTTTGAACATCTGTAAATTAACGCTTTTCAAAATCTTTTGAGATCATTTTGTAGCTGTGTTTGTCCATCATTGAATACAAATATCATTATTACTTTTATGACATTTTTCATACTTTCCCTAAGAAGGTATATTTCCGATAGAAATCAAGTAGGCAAACCCTACATTCTATGGAAGCTCATAGTGTGGACTATTCTGTTACGGCCTCATTTACAGGGTGTTCCATTTGAAAAAATTGAGAGAAAATTTGCCCCTGTATAGGAAAAGTGCAGTTCGGTAAATTTATGAATATTAAATGAAAATAAACCATTATCAAAGATAATTGGTAGAAAAACCTCATTCCTTATGATTGATTTTGATATATTTGGTGTTAAATAAACCCATATTGGGACATAAACGTCACTATAACCTTAGAACACCCCGGTATAAACCCATACAACGCTATA
This sequence comes from Chrysolina americana, assembly GCA_958502065.1. Classification (NCBI taxonomy): domain Eukaryota; kingdom Metazoa; phylum Arthropoda; class Insecta; order Coleoptera; family Chrysomelidae; genus Chrysolina; species Chrysolina americana. Next base: position 8,594,458 of record OY293416.1, on the reverse strand, counting down.
TTTTCGAGTGAAAAAAACATAACTTTGATAAGTCACACATTTATCAAACACCCTGTGTGTTGGTAGTTACTTTTGGAACATAGCTTTTATAGTTCTCTACAATTTTTATTTCAAACATTTTTTTCTATCTTGAATAGGAAAGCATATATCGTTGATCCACCCTGTAGGCACCTGTATTTGACGCATGCAAATCATTGTTATGAGAGGCATGTATATGTTTTCCATCCAACAGAAATTTTAAATCAATTTACAATAATATGGCATGAGATTGCAAACATTTTTAATTATTAGTCAGATCAAAAATTAAACTTTTGAATATACTGTATACAGAAATAGGAACACTATACATTTGAAGTTTGACAGGAGAAAGACAATTTTGATATTGGAATTATCAAAAGACTAAAACATTGAAAATAAAAAAATTGTAATAAGTTAGTAATTATTACTAGTTTTAATTACATGAATTTTATTAAATGAGAATTTGTCTAAAAGAAATCTAAATGTCGAAAAGTTACAGTACATACAACAGATTCACGGAATGTGATTGTTCAGTTTAAATAAGGAGACAAGGAGAAAAAAACAAGGAAGTTGTTTCTTCTGGAAGCGTGAAATTGTTGAAAAAAATTACACTGTTGAAAAAAATTTCAAGAAAAAGCGCCAAATACAAAGGATCCTGAAAAACTCACAAAACCAAGTTGAGAAACTCAAGTACCTACCAGTAAAACATAAACAATAAACAACATACATACCAGCTTTAAAATCACAAAAGTCGGAACGGAAGCATCTACAGGCCACAGTCCAGGTTTGCAATGCCACAAAGTTATTCATTATTTCACCATAACTATCCAGGCGATACCCACTTCAAAACGAAACTAAGATTTCGACGTATCAGCAAGAAAAACTATTTTATATCACATCAAGCAACAAAAACACATATCAAATAGTACACAAACTCCCGAAAGTGTTTCTTTCAATAAGTTTTCACGATAATAAATGAACGAATAATTATAATCAACGAACTATTTTGGTGAGGTTTACTTCTTCTTCTTTTGTTTGGTGAGGTTTATGTTCAAGTAAATTTTAGGCGCAGTCACAGTAACAGATTTCACAGAAGTGTACTGATTAATTTTTACCGTGGTTTTTAAACTGAATCAGTGAAACATGATTTTATAGTAATTGAAATATTACTTAGTATAGAAAATGAATTGTTTCTATGAAGAATAATATCTAGAATAAGTCTAACTATCTCAAAGTGGGTACATGAATTATCTTAATAGACTATTATAGTATTCTTGTTCGTTTGAATTTGTGATCCTATAAAATAAAACAAGATATTCTTAAGTTCGATTTAAATTTTTCTTCAATTTACCGTATCATATTCGAAATTCGTATCATTGAATAGATCCAAGTACTTAATCCTTGTAGAAAGAGAGTGTCCATTGGCGTACCAATTGAGCTGAAGCTGAAACTGAGGTAAGAGTTGAGAAACTACAAAGCAAATAAATGTGTAAGTATTGTAGTCATGGTAAATTATCAGACGAAATTATTGAAAATACATAATTATTTCTATTTTCTATACAAGATTTTTTCAACAATCCATTATAAACCATAATATAATAATGCAAAATGAAGAATTTAAGATTACCTAAAGAGTAAGAAAAGTGAAGAAAATGAGAGGCAGAAAAAAAATACCCACAAAAAATTAACGAAAATGTTGCAAACGTAGATATCAATTGTTTGTGGCTTAAGGACTAATGTCCATGGCCAAAAATAAATTAAATAAAATAATTATGTATGTGAAGAAAGTCATTTTAGAAAAGAAAACATCAACACAGTTCTGATTCCATTTAGATGAAATTTGAGGTAGGAATAGAGAATTAGTCAATGTGACATGTCCGCTACGTCTTTTCAAACTTACAAAATTCAAACAAATCTAAACGTGAATCATGCGAGAAGTAACATTCGGGATAAATATTGCGTTTCTTGAAAAAGATAAACTTGGGAATTTGTTTACAGAACTCTATCTAGATCTAATATGTAATTTAAATTATTGAGATCTCATAGTACTGCTACGTACCAAGCAGCAGTGGACTGACTAAATTGCTTTGAGGTTAGTGAATTCTTTGAAGTTATGTATTGAAAAGTTCAAAGACGTGTTGGCATTCATTGGTTATATTATTTTTGTTGTGAAGTTTGAATGTTAGCTGGTTATCAAAAATCAGTCCATATTCCTTGCTTTTCCTTACTCTACTTAATTAACACATTTCAATTTTATAATCAAATATAATAGGATACATTTTAATTGAATAACACATGATATTACCTCCACCAATATTCAATGATAGCTTGATTTCTCCATTCGAACAGGGTATCCAAGTCATTTCCATTTCATCTGCGGAAAGGAGTTTGCTTGACTGGAGTGTAGCGCAAATATCATTAATGAATGAAAGGAACGGAAGAGGCCCCAAATTAGATCATTGAAGCACCCCTGGTTGAGGCACGGAAGTAAATGATTGCACAACTCCATAGTAGTAACCTCAGGAAGGATTTCAATAACATTTTGATTATGATAAATGTAGATTATACTGATTTATGAAGGAGTTGTATTTGCGATACATTGTCGAACGCCTTATTGCTTTAATCTCTCCATAAATTATCGTTCGGATTGAATTTTTTTTTTATATTTTTTCATAAACTGCTGTTTTGAAAACAATAAAAAATTGCATTGCATTGGTGTAGTAATAATATATTTTCAAACAGCTCGACCTAAATGTAATTCGAAGAAGAAATTGTTTTCTGTTGAATGTTTGCCACATTTTTATCACTTTTGGGAAAGTGTAATGCGATGGGTACTTCCGATTTTGACAAAATTATTCGTGTTCTTTAAATTTTTCTTTTTGTCACACATTAAATTAAGTCAAAAATATTTTAAGAAGCGTTATTGATCCATATTTTTCCAGGAAGTTCTAAAATATTATATAATATTCGATAATAATTCAAAATGTACTAAAACGATCTAGATTGGCCTATATAGTTCCAAAAGAATCTGAAACTCTCTACAATAATGAAGAGTATATAAAAGGATGTATTGATAAAAATTCCTAAAAATCGTGAAAAATACAGAATTGGCAGATTCATTTGAAATCAGCACTATACGGTGTATTTCAAAAGTATCGGAACGGTCTCATATTTCAGAATCGGCCAAGAGAAACATTATGAAAATTTTGACAGCGTGATATTTGATGATGCCCGATTCAATGGTAATATCAGAAATCAACAGTTTTCCAGATATTGAGGGTAATTCAATTTTTTCAAATGGAATACCCTATTTATTTTCATTGTGAAGCGGGCATCATCAAAAACTATATTACATGAAATTTTACGAATTTTTCTTGAACCGAATTGAAAATATTGGAATGTTTCCAGACTTTTGAATGAAAAAGCCATGTTGTCATATTTCTAAATCTGCAATAATTTAAAATCTGATATTTGGAGACGTAAGTAATGAGGCGTCGCTGAATTGGTTGCAATGAAAACAAATAGGGTATTCTGTTTGAAAAAATTGTAAATTTTTTCATGGTCGTTTCTAAAATATGAGACCGTTCCGATACTTTTGAAAGACACATTCCATTCAGACTCCGAAAATATATGATTCGTGTATGTCCAGATACAAGGTTTGGCATCTAAAAGAAATACAACGTCATAAAAAATACAAATGAGACTAGAAAAAAAATATGGAGGGAATAGTATATTTTTCAACAATGTCACGAACGAAAAAAAAGGTATTTCATCTCGAGTAAGAAATGCTAATTTTTCCACGATTGATGTTGTGTATAAAATACTGGATTTTCGCTTTCAGAGTCCATATTAATTATAGTTATAAAGAGAAGTTGTAATATAATCAGTAGTAATACTATAAGTACTTCAAAATAATCAGGTTATACATCGATAACTTGTTGCATAATTATAAAGAGTGTCAGTTTGACAGTTTAAATAATCCGACCGCGAAGCGGGAGGATTATTCTGTCAAACTGACACGATTTGTAATTATGCAGGAAGTTTGAGATGTATAACCGTATTTATTTTGAAGTACGTATTGTATTTGATACGATTATTTTTTGAGTAAATCAAGTAAATATATAAACAATTTATTAATTTAAATACAAATTGGTGCAATGAAAGTTACAATTATTATATACTAAGTTTTTTTTAACTGAGTTATTTTCGACGCAGGAAACGTGGCCACTGCTCATTGAAGTGCTGGAAATACTGGAGGTGTTATTACTTGAACCTGCAGCGTTTTTAAAATTGGATCTCATCTTATTTATTATGTTTTGGTGATGTTGTTCATCTATCGGTAGGTAGGGTTTGATAGAATTGCTATTACCATGTCCTGTTATTTTAATAAGTTCTTGTTCTGATACACCTGCTTTTGCCAACAGCAGTGGCTCGGTGAGAATGATTGAGAAAATTTTTTGTTTGTCATATTCAAATTTGCCAATTCTGCAGACTTTTTGGTCCATTTACTATTTCATGCACTCCAATTGGCATATTTTTGTACCAGCCAAGGGTTTTTTCTTTTCTCCAGTTGGGATTTACTGTCAGAAATAACCTATCATTATCATTCATCATTAGCTTATCTAGAAGTCTCACTGAACAACGACTCACTTCATTATGGTTAGGTACAAGCCATTTATTATTAGTACATGGTTTTGCTCCTCCCTGTGTGGTTTTGGTAAAAATAGGTTTATATTGTATTCTACCAGTTGGAGTATCATCATTTCCAGTTTCTTTTTGAAAATAATGAGTCAAGCATGACGCTCCTTCATTTCCTCTCCACGCAAGTTCTACAGAAGCAATTAAGAAAAATTTTATTTGTAATCCTTCCGGTGTATTTTCATCCCACGCTTCTATCATTGCTATGTACTCGTTATCTTTAAATGCTGATGCACTAATCTTTCTCTTGTCCGGTAACATTTGAAGTTCCCTTCTCTTTGAATTTCTTGGGTTTCGTGCGGCTAAAAATATGGAACTAGAGAATGGATCAATTACTCTATTAAACTCCTTCATATATTTTTCTTGTTCTTGTTTTGCCGTAATGTTCCACATCGTTTTAACCACATTTTCTTTATAATTTTCTCCATTACATTTTCGCATATTGAAAGCCCAATCTTTCAAAATGGACGCTATCATTTCAATGGAAATTGATTCATTTAGCACATACCTAGTTTCTTTCACTGCAAAACGTAAGAAATTGTTTCCATACGAACTTTTTTGTTTTCACTGTATTATGAGGCTCAGTATTTTGTATACTTTCGTCTATTGCATTTGATGATAAATCTCCGAATCGACTCATTTTTGAACAATTTTTGATAATCGTCACAATTTGACAGTTCTGTGTGTTTTATGTCGATGTGGTTACTATGAAAATGAAATTATTTTAAAATTTTCGATTGGTCGAGCTACTCTATGTATAATCAGGTATTATCGAAATTATACGAGCTAACTTAACTAAATTGGACATTCTGATTGGTTGAAAATCATACGAAAAAAATAATTGTGAAAATGTTTTCAAACTGTCAAACAAAGTGACGTTCCGTTTTGCTGATTCAAGTGCCAAATAGTGAGATTAATTGTCATTAGTGTCAAAAATCCATTAAATTGTTAGTATATTTCCGTCGGGTCGCATGATAATGTTCGTTTGCTTCATTTTCATCTCTAGGGTGAAAAACTATCACTTTCATGTAGGGTATCTGGTTGAAGAATGATCATTTTCATATACTTGGGTAGAAAAATTACTCTTTTCCACTCCAGATGTACTCTTCAACTCGGGAACGGTTTGAAGAATAATCAAATTAGTATAATGTATAAATTTCAAGTCAAAATCGAAAATTGGTCCAAATGGGTGGGCCCCTACAAATCATGTTAAAAAACAATTCAATCAGATCCCCTTGAAATTCGCACTATTTGGGTGCGTATGTTATGTCAAAAATGTCACGAATAGGACTGGAAAAAACTCTTCAAATCGAGAACGGTTGAAGATAGAGCAATTCTGCGAACACCAATCGATTCAAAATGATGCAATTAGTATAATCTGTGAATTTCGAGTCAATTGATGTGAAACAAGAATATTTGAAAAATCGAAAAAAGTCCAAAAATCATGAAGAATACAAAATCGGCAGCTTCACTCGCAATCCACACTACCTACGCAAAATTTCATGCGGATTCTGAAAATATATGATTTGTGAAACAAGAATATTCGAAAAATCGAAAAAATTCCAGAGGGGTAGACCTCTAAAAATCATGAAGAATACAAAATCGGCAGATTCACTCGCAATCCACACTATCTACGCAAAATTTCATGCGGATTCTGAAAATATATGATTTGTGAAACAAGAATATTCGAAAAATCGAAAAAAGTCCATACGGGTGGACCCCTTCAAATCATGTACGAAACAATTTTATCAGATTTCTTCGAAATTCGCACTATTTCGGTTCATACATTTACAGCGTCAAAAATGTCACGAATGGGACTGGAAAAAACTCTTCAGTTCGAGAACGGTTGAAGATAGAGCAATTCTGCGAACACCAGTCGATTCAAAATGATGAAATTAGTATAATCTGTGAATTTCGAGTCAATCGATGTGAAACAAGAATATTCGAAAAATCGAAAAAAGTCCAGAGGGGTAGACCTCTAAAAATCATGAAGAATACAAAATCGGCAGATTCACTCGCAATCCACACTATCTACGCAAAATTTCATGCGGATTCTGAAAATATATGATTTGTGAAACAAGAATATTCGAAAAATCAAAAAAAGTCCATACGGGTGGACCCCTTCAAATCATGTACGAAACAATTTTAACAGATTTCTTCGAAATTCGCACTATTTGGGTACGTACATTTACAGCGTCAAAAATGTCACGAATGGGACTTGGAAAACTCTTCAAATCGAGAACGGTTGAAGATAGAGCAATTCTGCGAACACCAGTCGATTCAAAATGATGAAATTAGTATAATCTGTGAATTTCGAGTCAATCGATGTGAAACAAGAATATTCGAAAAATCGAAAAAAGTCCAGAGGGGTAGACCTCTAAAAATCATGAAGAATACAAAATCGGCAGATTCACTCGCAATCCACACTATCTACGCAAAATTTCATGCGGATTCTGAAAATATATGATTTGTGAAACAAGAATATTCGAAAAATCAAAAAAAGTCCATACGGGTGGACCCCTTCAAATCATGTACGAAACAATTTTAACAGATTTCTTCGAAATTCGCACTATTTGGGTACGTACATTTACAGCGTCAAAAATGTCACGAATGGGACTTGGAAAACTCTTCAAATCGAGAACGGTTGAAGATAGAGCAATTCTGCGAACAGCAGTCGATTCAAAATGATGAAATTAGTATAATCTGTGAATTTCGAGTCAATTGATGTGAAACAAGAATATTTGAAAAATCGAAAAAAGTCCAAAAATCATGAAGAATACAAAATCGGCAGCTTCACTCGCAATCCACACTACCTACGCAAAATTTCATGCGGATTCTGAAAATATATGATTTGTGAAACAAGAATATTCGAAAAATCGAAAAAATTCCAGAGGGGTAGACCTCTAAAAATCATGAAGAATACAAAATCGGCAGATTCACTCGCAATCCACACTATCTACGCAAAATTTCATGCGGATTCTGAAAATATATGATTTGTGAAACAAGAATATTCGAAAAATCGAAAAAAGTCCATACGGGTGGACCCCTTCAAATCATGTACGAAACAATTTTATCAGATTTCTTCGAAATTCGCACTATTTCGGTTCATACATTTACAGCGTCAAAAATGTCACGAATGGGACTGGAAAAAACTCTTCAGTTCGAGAACGGTTGAAGATAGAGCAATTCTGCGAACACCAGTCGATTCAAAATGATGAAATTAGTATAATCTGTGAATTTCGAGTCAATCGATGTGAAACAAGAATATTCGAAAAATCGAAAAAAGTCCAGAGGGGTAGACCTCTAAAAATCATGAAGAATACAAAATCGGCAGATTCACTCGCAATCCACACTATCTACGCAAAATTTCATGCGGATTCTGAAAATATATGATTTGTGAAACAAGAATATTCGAAAAATCAAAAAAAGTCCATACGGGTGGACCCCTTCAAATCATGTACGAAACAATTTTAACAGATTTCTTCGAAATTCGCACTATTTGGGTACGTACATTTACAGCGTCAAAAATGTCACGAATGGGACTTGGAAAACTCTTCAAATCGAGAACGGTTGAAGATAGAGCAATTCTGCGAACACCAGTCGATTCAAAATGATGAAATTAGTATAATCTGTGAATTTCGAGTCAATCGATATGAAACAAGAATATTCGAAAAATCGAAAAAAGTCCAGAGGGGTAGACCTCTAAAAATCATGAAGAATACAAAATCGGCAGATTCACTCGCAATCCACACTATCTACGCAAAATTTCATGCGGATTCTGAAAATATATGATTTGTGAAACAAGAATATTCGAAAAATCGAAAAAATTCCAGAGGGGTAGACCCCTAAAAATCATGAAGAATACAAAATCGGCAGATTCACTCGCAATCCACACTATCTACGCAAAATTTCATGCGGATTCTGAAAATATATGATTTGTGAAACAAGAATATTCGAAAAATCGAAAAAATTCCAGAGGGGTAGACCCCTAAAAATCATGAAGAATACAAAATCGGCAGATTCACTCGCAATCCACACTACCTACGCAAAATTTCATGCGGATTCTGAAAATATATGATTTGTGAAACAAGAATATTCGAAAAATCGAAAAAAGTCCAGAGGGGTAGACCTCTAAAAATCATGAAGAATACAAAATCGGCAGATTCACTCGCAATCCACACTACCTACGCAAAATTTCATGCGGATTCTGAAAATATATGATTTGTGAAACAAGAATATTCGAAAAATCGAAAAAATTCCAGAGGGGTAGACCCCTAAAAATCATGAAGAATACAAAATCGGCAGATTCACTCGCAATCCACACTATCTACGCAAAATTTCATGCGGATTCTGAAAATATATGATTTGTGAAATAAGAATATTCGAAAAATCGAAAAAAGTCCATACGGGTGGACCCCTTCAAATCATGTACGAAACAATTTTAACAGATTTCTTCGAAATTCGCACTATTTGGGTACGTACATTTACAGCGTCAAAAATGTCACGAATGGGACTGGAAAAAACTCTTCAGTTCGAGAACGGTTGAAGATAGAGCAATTCTGCGAACACCAGTCGATTCAAAATGATGAAATTAGTATAATCTGTGAATTTCGAGTCAATCGATGTGAAACAAGAATATTCGAAAAATCGAAAAAAGTCCAGAGGGGTAGACCTCTAAAAATCATGAAGAATACAAAATCGGCAGATTCACTCGCAATCCACACTATCTACGCAAAATTTCATGCGGATTCTGAAAATATATGATTTGTGAAACAAGAATATTTGAAAAATCGAAAAAAGTCCAAAAATCATGAAGAATACAAAATCGGCAGCTTCACTCGCAATCCACACTACCTACGCAAAATTTCATGCGGATTCTGAAAATATATGATTTGTGAAACAAGAATATTCGAAAAATCGAAAAAATTCCAGAGGGGTAGACCCCTAAAAATCATGAAGAATACAAAATCGGCAGATTCACTCGCAATCCACACTATCTACGCAAAATTTCATGCGGATTCTGAAAATATATGATTTGTGAAACAAGAATATTCGAAAAATCGAAAAAATTCCAGAGGGGTAGACCCCTAAAAATCATGAAGAATACAAAATCGGCAGATTCACTCGCAATCCACACTATCTACGCAAAATTTCATGCGGATTCTGAAAATATATGATTTGTGAAATAAGAATATTCGAAAAATCGAAAAAAGTCCATACGGGTGGACCCCTTCAAATCATGTACGAAACAATTTTATCAGATTTCTTCGAAATTCGCACTATTTCGGTTCATACATTTACAGCGTCAAAAATGTCACGAATGGGACTGGAAAAAACTCTTCAGTTCGAGAACGGTTGAAGATAGAGCAATTCTGCGAACACCAGTCGATTCAAAATGATGAAATTAGTATAATCTGTGAATTTCGAGTCAATCGATGTGAAACAAGAATATTCGAAAAATCGAAAAAAGTCCATACGGGTGGACCCCTTCAAATCATGTACGAAACAATTTTATCAGATTTCTTCGAAATTCGCACTATTTCGGTTCATACATTTACAGCGTCAAAAATGTCACGAATGGGACTGGAAAAAACTCTTCAGTTCGAGAACGGTTGAAGATAGAGCAATTCTGCGAACACCAGTCGATTCAAAATGATGAAATTAGTATAATCTGTGAATTTCGAGTCAATCGATGTGAAACAAGAATATTCGAAAAATCGAAAAAAGTCCAGAGGGGTAGACCTCTAAAAATCATGAAGAATACAAAATCGGCAGATTCACTCGCAATCCACACTATCTACGCAAAATTTCATGCGGATTCTGAAAATATATGATTTGTGAAACAAGAATATTTGAAAAATCGAAAAAAGTCCAAAAATCATGAAGAATACAAAATCGGCAGCTTCACTCGCAATCCACACTACCTACGCAAAATTTCATGCGGATTCTGAAAATATATGATTTGTGAAACAAGAATATTCGAAAAATCGAAAAAATTCCAGAGGGGTAGACCCCTAAAAATCATGAAGAATACAAAATCGGCAGATTCACTCGCAATCCACACTATCTACGCAAAATTTCATGCGGATTCTGAAAATATATGATTTGTGAAACAAGAATATTCGAAAAATCGAAAAAATTCCAGAGGGGTAGACCCCTAAAAATCATGAAGAATACAAAATCGGCAGATTCACTCGCAATCCACACTACCTACGCAAAATTTCATGCGGATTCTGAAAATATATGATTTGTGAAACAAGAATATTCGAAAAATCGAAAAAATTCCAGAGGGGTAGACCCCTAAAAATCATGAAGAATACAAAATCGGCAGATTCACTCGCAATCCACACTATCTACGCAAAATTTCATGCGGATTCTGAAAATATATGATTTGTGAAACAAGAATATTCGAAAAATCGAAAAAATTCCAGAGGGGTAGACCCCTAAAAATCATGAAGAATACAAAATCGGCAGATTCACTCGCAATCCACACTATCTACGCAAAATTTCATGCGGATTCTGATAATATATGATTTGTGAAACAAGAATATTCGAAAAATCGAAAAAAGTCCATATGGGACCCCTTCAAATCATGTACGTCTTCGAAATTCGCACTATTTGGGTACGTACATTTACAGCGTCAAAAATGTCACGAATGGGTCTGGAAAAAACTCTTCAGTTCAAGATCGGTTGAAAATAGAGCAATTCTGCGAACGCCAGTCGATTCAGAATGTTGAAATTAGTATAACCTGTGAAAAAAGTCCACAGAGTGGGCCCTTAAAAATCATGAAAAAAAAAAAGATTTGCTCGCAATCCGCACCATATCCGCAAAATTTCATGCAGATTTCGAAAATATATGATTTTTGTATGCTCAGATACAAGGTTTGACATCTAAAAGGGATACAACGTCATAAAAGTAATTTCAACTTGGGAACGATCGGAGATGGAGCAATTCAGTTTTACAATTCGAGGGAAAAAAAACGATTTCTCCACTTCAACGCCCTGTTCTATCTAGAAAATCTGGAAAACTGGTCATGAGATTGTGTTGGGCGAAAAAAAAAAGGTGGAATAATAATCAAATTCTGAATTAATTCCGAACAGATCATATGTAGAAATCATAACAAGACGTAAATAAAAGAATTATTTACTGAGGAAAGGGTTAGGTTTGACTGGGGACATTTTAGTATACAGAGTGTCCATATTTATTGCAATTGATATTAGAGGTATTTATTTTTCCTCAAATCAATCCATAAGTTCAGGGTTTTGAATTATTCCATAAAAAAATTATTTGTAATGTGGTTCTCTCTATGAAACACCCTTCATAAAAAATATGCACTGTTATATTTTTCCCTCAAAATACTATACTGGGGAATAGTTTTCGAAAATATGCTTTCCTAAGGTCATAGTAGAAAAAGTGGGATTTTGCAAAAAACTACTCTTGTTCATTTGTGACTCACCCCGTTAATATTAATATTTTTAGTCATACGTATTAGCCATTTCATTGCCTGAACATGCAGTAAACGTGTGTATGCAACAGATATTCTATCTAGCTTATAATTAACAAATAAAAAATAAAAAAATCTGGGCAAGTTTTAACACCCCGTATGTAGAAAACTAGTCATAGGACAGAATTGGGCCGGTCGCCACTTTACATATGAAAAGTCGTAATATTTCTGAACAAACGAAATAATCTCACAACATGTTCTCTACTATACTATGCTTTCCTGCCTACCAATCTTACCAGAAGAAAATGCTCGCTGTAAACAAAAACTCAAAAATAATTAAATAATTTTTCATTGATTTTAACCACCCCATACTACAGCTGGTTCAACTACCTCCACCCTCCTCACAAGAGCTCTGTATACAGAAAATAATACAATCAAGTACCCGAATCTTACGAGGAAACCAGCATTGTTTCGGAATAAACTACGCATTACAGAACATTGAGTGAACAATGACACATTTCCAGGTTAATTGCGAGTACTCGCTCAAAGTCATGTTGCACAGAACGAGGGGTGGCACCGTCACCACCTTTTCGCCGGTCTCACGCTGGGTCCTTGTGGGAATCCGTCCTATCAAAAGGTAAATATTACGCACAAAATATAAGAAGGGGGTTACTTGTTCTTACGATTATTGCGCAAGGGGACCTGGAGATTGTGCGAGGGCTAAACCGTGGGAATGCGAAGCAGTTTGACCCCTCTGCAGTGTCCTTCAGGACACTGTGCGGATTATAATCACACCGGGTGATTTTCGAGGTGTTGCGAGATTTTTTGTGGGCCCAGCGTGGTGTAGCGTAAGTGTCAATATGTTTACTTTCGCACAAACAAATATCATTCGTATCCAGTTTAAGTTCAAGGGGGCCAAATGTACGATTTTATTGTCAGTAGTTCGGGGAATTGAAGAACATGGGGGTTCAGTTAGTACAAGGAAGATTAGATAATTAGGGTAGTGTTCGCTGACGGTCGCGTAAATGTTTCATTGATTGGAATATCGAGTAGAAAAAATGTTGATCACTTCGCTCAATTTTACTTCAACTCTGATAAAAAGTGATGAATATTGAGGAAACATCACAAACAATACCACCACTGAAGTCTTCAACTACACGACAGTTCATAAAAAATTAGAAAAGACTATGTTCATAATTAGTTGATAAACGCTCAACCGATGAACAACGTTATAATTATTGATACCAAATATGTCAAATATTCAGGAATATTGATTGACAGTCATTTCGGGGATCTTCATATTTTTTTGTCATCGAAAAACTAAGATACCTGATACCCGAATTCAAGTTTCTCTTAGTGAAGCAGCTTCAAATGCTGTACTATTAATTATTATAATCCCATTGGATATTCAAGGTTTGGGTGGAGTTAAAAAAATATTCTTCACAATATGGAAGCTATCCAAATTTTTTTTTTTTTTAAATGTACGATCAAAATTATTTGTTTTCTTCTGATCTTTTATGTAAGAGAAGTAAATAATTCGATATTGTTCATTAATGAAAAATTAATCTATATTTTCAAAAATAAAAAGGATATGAATTTTGGAGATCATATATATGATACCAGATATAAAAAAATATCACAAACAAAATTAAATAGCATAAAAAAATTGGTACAAAAAATTTAATCATATTATTCCAAAATTGTTTGTCATAATATAAGTATACTTATACCAATTTTCAATATACAAACTTTTCAAATTTAGAAATTGAACAAAATTATATTCAGAAATGAGAAATATTGTTAGTTTTAGAATATATATTTATTTAATATGTAGGTAAGTTCTTTAGTAATGTAAGTTTACCTTATAACAAGGTTGCTTCGTAAGGTTATTTTAATTCATCTGAGGGTGATATTTCAAACAAATCTCAAGTTTAACTATAGCCGCAGTTCTAAAACCACGATGAGAAGCTATGCAGGCCGTTTCTTTTATCATGTGGTAACATTGCTATATTCTAAACCGTAATAGATACAAATACGAAAAAAGGTAACTATTGTGGTGAGCAGTAAATTGGTCATAGAAAATTCATGGGGATTCTTGCCCTTCCCAACTTATACAGAGAAAACTAAAAATGCTGTTTTGGTTTTTTTACGTTTAATTAAAAATTTATCATTACGTAGTTCTAGTACATTTTGAATACAATAAAACGTTCCTTTTTAATTTTTTTATATTTTCTGAAATAACCATTGTATTCGTAAAATACCGAAAACAGCATTTTTAGTTTTCCCTGTATAAGTCGGGAAGGGCGAGAGTCCCCGTAGATTTTCTCTGACCAATGTACTTACTGCTCACCACAATATTTACATTTTTTCCCATTTAATCGTCTTTGTATCTATTACGGTTTAGAATATAGCAATGTTACCACATGATAAAAGGAACAGCCTGTATAGTCTATCGTTTGGTGAGATGAAAGTTAATCACTCGAAAACCCCAAATCCAAATACTTTGAAATCGGCAGTGCCGTCCGTACCTTCCCTTGTTTATATAATGGCGAAGGAACAGGGATAGACTTGTGTATCGTCAATGGCATGTATTCTGGCAAGCTTAACGCAGATGGCGCAATTGTTAGTGGAGGTCAGATTGGAGTAGTTGATAAGTGCATAACGGACATGAAAAGTTTATTCCTATCATAATCGAGTAATCTGAGAGAATAAGATTTATGCCAGTAAATAAATTTCACCAAATACAGAAAAGTTAACCTACAAACTGACGTTTATGCACCGATTCCATCCCCTCATTTTCGTATCAACTGTTCTTTACGGCTGGAAGTTTTTACTTTTTCTTTTTTCAATTCATAAATGAGGCTTTTTACACTTATAGGGCCGTATTTCTCCATAAAAGCAACTAATTAAAGTGTTATTGTATATTAGTACTTGTTATTACTGTCACTCATGACCTCCACCCACACTAGCGCTCTCTGGCGGGAGCGATATCGTCCATGCCTGCCATTATCTCCGCCTCGGTTACTTTCCTCGGAATCGGGCACGGACTCATTTTGTTTATAATTTTTTCAATTACAGAAAACTGTCAAAACTGATATAGCAAAGGTCGCTTTTTGACAAACACACGGTAAGACTAAAGCTTTATCATATTTCCATAAAGACTTATTTGAATTTTTTTTTCTCAAATCCTCTTAAAAAGACTGTCTGGAGAAGCTTCAACAAACTGCTAAGCGACAATCTGAGTGCTCTAAAACACCGCAATGAAGAAAAAAATTTCTTATTTCCAACAAAATTACGAGTTTTGACATACTTACTTGAAAATAAGATTTTCTCATATACTAATACAAGTTCATACTCATCGAAAAATAGTTCTGGATGACTGAAAGATAGTAATTATATTCTGGTCGATCTCACACAAAGCACAGAGAGAAAAAATATGTCCGTTTTGGTTCTTCCCGTACAAGGAAGAAACATACTGTTTAATACAATTGCAATTTATTCAATGAAACAATAAAAATTATTATATTATTTGCAGTATAAAATATTGCCTCAAAATGAGTAGAATTGTTTCTTGGTTTTGGATAAGATTTAAAGTTTCAATCAAGTGAACCTGAATTGCATGAACCAAATATCTTATTCGACCAACTCATTTCAACTAAAATATTGTTTCAACCAATCGAATAAGAAATATGATCAGATCTACAAATTTATTTGATCTCTTCAACAAAAATATCTATTATAATTGATTTGATAATATCGACAACTTGACATAAATTCAAACAAATATTATATTTGTGTTGATACACATTTTCATTTGGTAATGGTAATAGTAGGTATGGATGGTGACTGATGCGCTGCGACCTAATTAGATCTATTGTGCCCCGTCATCTTCTGCTATTTCAAGGTGTTCTCGTTTACAGCAGCCCCTCAAGCCCCAATTCTCTGAGGAATTTAAGGATTATGAAGGGGTCTATTCGTGGTATTTCTCCCACAGTCAGATGGTGTGATCCCAGTATATTCAATCTCTTGTGATGCACAGCATAACACTCCATCAATATATGGTGTGGTGTTGGATGTTCCCCACAGAATCTGCAGGTGCTCTCCTCCTCTAAGCCTAGCTTCCTTAGGTGTTCTTTGAGTCTGCAGTGCCCCGTCAGTAATCCCGTGATTGTCTTTAGACTAGTTTTGCTGAAGTTAATCAGTGTCTTCGATCTTGCTCGATTAAAGTTGCCGAGGAGATCTTTGGCCTGCCTTGGCCCTGGAAGTCTTTGCCAGTATGTTGCTCTCATTGCTTCTTCAGCTTTATTGAGTTCTTCTTGAAAGTGAGATTTTCAAAGTCCGCAGAATGGTTCTGGCCCGATCAGTGGCGTTGATGCCCCTTTTCGTGCCAGAGTATCTGCTTGTTCATTGCCCTCCACACCGACGTGCCCCGGCACCCAGAGGAGGATCACCTTGTTGTTCCTGCTACAACATCATTGAGTTTGTCTCGGCATTCCCAGACCATCTTTGAGTTGATGTTATATGAGCTCAACGTTTGATGGCTGCTTGACTATCGGAGAGGATTGCGATTTCCTTGTTCCGGTATCTCCTGTCGAGGTTGAATTGAATGCACTTTTCTATGGCGTGAATTTCCGCTTGAAAAATACTGGGGAACTGGCACGTGGATTCGGAATATTTGGTGTGAGGCCCAAAGACTCCTGTTCTAGTTCCGTCGGGAGTTTTGGACCCGTCTGTGTTCCATGTTATGGTATTCTTTCCCAGTGCTCGAGTGGATTCTATGCTCCATCCACTCTTGGTATTTAATTCCGTTCGAACTAAATTTCCTGGTAATTTCTTCAGATGGGATATCGACAAGGTGTGCACTTTTAGTGGGGGTTGAGCCCCTTACGTTGTGTGCTGTCCCTTTGAGTCCAAATTTTGCTTTTAGTATGAGTTCAGTTGATGACTATACCGGGTGGCTACGGAAGTATTGCCTACGGAATATCTCAGTTATTGTATGAAGTAGGTTTGTGAAATTTGGAGCGTCGATATAATGACATAAGAGCTAGAATTTGAGCATATTGACATGTCGAAGTTAACTTCCGGTCTGACCGGAAGTAACATCAACTTTCTTATTTTAAATCGAAACCCTATTTTTTTTTTCTTTTCGCTTTATTCAGCATTCAATTCCCTTTCTAATGACATATCACAAGTTGGTATCTAACCAGAAACTAGATCAGAAAAAAATTATTATTGAAATTCACCGAGTAGGCCGTGGAAGCAAAATGAAAGCCAAAAATTGAAAAGTTGGCTATGGAAACTATACGTCACTTGATAACAGTTGCTACTACTGTGATATTTTATTTTCATTCGTCGGCGTTATAAAAAGCCGCCAAAAAAAATATTGGAAATAATGGGAAAAAAACAATACTCTGTAGGTCCATAACTTAAATAGGAACATACAACTTTTTCTTGCCTGTACTATTCAGCATAACCATTCCTTTCTAATGATATATTAGAAAGTAATTTTTTGAAATGAAATACCAAAAAATCCAATTATTATTCTTCAAATAACAAAACAGATTATCGCCATACGCAAAAATAACATTAAAAATAATGTGGAATGATAAATTATATCCTGTAGGTTCTAGGTTAAATAGGAACATAAACGTACTTGTTCTGTGCCATCGTCCATAGATATTCTAATATCTACCTATGGACGATGTTTGTGCTATTCAGAATAATCATTCCATTGCAATAATAATTCGAACCAAAATATTAACAAGTCGGCTGATTAAGATGTATTTTGGAATGAAACAAAAAAGAAACGAGAGCTCTCACGAACGCTGCTATCCATATTATTTTGACGTTCGAAGTAGTGTTTTTGATTCTGCCATTTTAAAAGGGTTTGGAAATCGAAATCAGTTAGTGGAATATTCAAAAAATGCCCCGTTATTCACGAACCGAACAAATTGACATGCTTCTCATTTATGGTGAATGTTTAAAAAATTCTTATGCCGCTGAACGATTGTATTTAGAGCGATATCCAGGGAGGCAGCAACCGTCAAGAAGGTATTTCCAGTGGCTTGAAGAAAAATTAAGAACTGAGCCTGATGTTCACGAAGACCAAGAAGCATTTGTTATTAATGAGAAAACTGAAATTAATGTATTAGCTTTAGTACAATATGATACCACAATTTCCTCAAGGCAGATTGGCGCTGAATTAGCTATAAGTAAGGACTCTGCTAGGAAAACTTTGAAAAAACATCGATTTAAATCCTTCAAGTATCAGTTGCATCAACATTTGTATGAAAATGACGGTGAAAGGTGCCTGGAATATTGTAATTGGTTTCTTCGACAAAATGCTGAGAATCACCTATTTAACTATTATATCTTGTTTACGGATGAGTCAAGATTTACCAACAATGGATTATTTAACAGGAATAATACAAGGTAGGTACTGTACTTTATTCGGATTATTGTCGATAGTCGAAGTGTGAAGTGCTAAAAGTGTGTAAAAGGTACTGGGCGATAGAAAACGAGCACCGGTTTCGACAAGGTGGCTTCCAGGAGAGATTTGGTGTGAATGTTTGGGCAGGAATAGTTGGAACTCATATTGTTGGCCCCATTCTTTTTCAAGGCCAACTAACCGGAGAGAGATACTTTAATATTTTAACGAATGAAAATTCGGAATTCATTAACAACCTACCAGCGGAAATAACTGAGAGAATGTACTTCGAATAGCGAGAAATTATCTTCAAAATCACTTTCGAAAGAGACTTATAACAACCCATGGTCCAGTCAGGTGGCCACCAAGGTCACCTGATCTTACTCCGTGCGACTTTTTTCTATGGGGGCATCTTAAAAATAGGGTGTATTCCACACAGCCTACAACTCTACATGAGCTAGAAGTAAAAATTCGTAGAGCTTTCCAAGATATCACGCCCCAAATGTTGAGAAACGTTTTACATGAAAATATCACCAGAGTCAATAAATGTATTGACGCTGAGGGAATGCATTTCGAACATTTGTTTTGAATTTATTTTATCTTTAATCCTATCAATTTGAATTTTTTTTTTTCGATGAATCTGTTTTTTTGTTATTTGAATAATAATAATTGGATTTTTTGGTATTTCATTTCAAAAAATGACTTTCTATTATATCATTAGAAAGGAATGGTTATGCTGAATAGTATAGGCAAGAAAAAGTTGTATGTTCCTATTTAAGTTATGGACCTACTGAGTATTGTTTTTTTCCCAATTTTTCCAATATTTTTTTTGGCGGCTTTTTATAACGCTGACGAATGAAAATAAAATATCACAGTAGTAGCAACTGTTATCAAGTGACGTATGCTTTCCATAGCCAACTTTTCAATTTTTGCCTTTCATTTTGCTTCCACGGCCTACTCGGTGAATTTCAATAATAATTTTTTTCTGATCTAGTTTCTGGTTAGATACCAACTTGTGATATGTCATTAGAAAGGGAATTGAATGCTGAATAAAGCGAAAAGAAAAAAAAATAGGGTTTCGATTTAAAATAAGAAAGTTGATGTTACTTCCGGTCAGACCGGAAGTTAACTTCGATATGTCAATATGCTCAAATTCTAGCTCTTATGTCATTATATCGACGCTCCAAATTTCAAACCTACTTCATATAATAACTGAGATATTCCGTAGGCAATACTTCCGTAGAGACCCGGTATATAAAAATCGAAGAAATGTGAGCATTGCATTACGTAATCCATTTCACCACCGCAAGTTAATCGTGTCATCAGGCGTTTTGCAATGAATTATATTTAATATGATCAAGCAAATAAAATCAACCAAAAAAAAAAGTTGAAGTAAAAGAAAGAAATAAATTTGATTGAATTGATAAATCTATTTTTCATTTGGAAACATCGTTTCATTGTTCACTGAAATAGGCAACTTTTCAACTTGCCCTCACTTACCCTATGTCTGCTTTAACCGAATAATCTGAAGGAGAGCTGTCATCACTAGCAAGACATCTTCATGTGGATGAATTGCCTGTAATTTAAAACAGTCCTGTCGTCACACCGCACCATGAAATCGTTGAAATGAATAATGCCCGTCCGGACTGGACAAAGCAAAAACCGTAAAGTGCATCTCGCGAGCTACACTCTACAGTGCCAATTCGGTGTAGTCGTAAATCAGGGATTTGCCAGAATCACTCGTAAATCTCCACCGAGTTTGATTCTCACGGGGGAATTACGGCAGATTTTCAATTTCATACGCGACCATTCAAAAATCGGACGTAAATGCTATAATTAATTTATTAGATCGAGTGTCCGAAGCGACTTTACAACTTTATCGAGGTTAATTAAGGCTGAGCTTGTCAAACGCGTGATATATTGTGCTGTTCGTTATTCTATCTGTATATTATATCGAGTTGAGGATAATGTAGTTCCTCGTACTTACGCCTTATTAGGAGACTGTTCTGGTAGTTATACAATCCTAGGGCTTGCCTCGTTGAACATTGAAATGAAATAATGAATTTAATTATTCGGCATTAGCGCTGAACCCAAGAATGCAGTGGAATAATATATACAGGGAATGTATATGATATGTACGCGATCAATGGCAAATAATAATGATAGCCGTCCTCTACCCGCACAGGCTATGCCTTTGGGTACACTCAACGAGTGTTTATGAGGAAGTATTATTATTATTATTATTATTATTAATAATGGAATCGAACATTCTGCATAATGTTAATTAAAAGTGTGATAAGTATGGTGATGGACTGAAAACAAGAAATATTCAATATTTATTCAGAAGAGGAGAGAAAAGTGTAGAAGCATAGTTCATGAAATCGTAAGGTAACGTAACGCAGGAATGAAAAAAAAATAAACAATTGGAATCGTGTAGACACGTACATGATTAAAGGCAGAAGTTGACCAACTTTTAATTTTCTGCGTTGCGTTATATCTATCCAATCAGAGGGATTTTAAAAACGAAGCAGATACTTGTAATAACTATACATTCATCCATTTCTCTAGCAACTGAGCCCACAACAATGAAAACAAAGAGAAAATCTGCCATTGTAGTGCAGCTTACATATTGAATTCAAACTAAATAGCATCTGCAAATATATATTCCACCTAACGTTTTTTGGACCATACAATTCCATTACCTTACCTCACGTTCTATAGTTCTCTACCCGCACGGATTAACAGATATTACAGGATGGTACTGGATGGAGCCTGTAAAGTCATCAGGAGTTCAGATCCCCTTCTCTGCTCAGTATGCAATCATGAAAAAGCAGGGATTGGAGCATTTCTTTTCAAGGCAGCAACCCGTGCAGTCGATGAACTCGATCTCGTATTCGACGCTGAACGGGCGAACCCAAACTCTGTCACCGAGTTGGAACCCGTTCAGCAGAAAGCCCACGTCAAAGCTGCGGAGAGTGAGAGGCTCCTACAGCTACATAAGGATAAGCCAATGCATGGGGTCTTCTTCAAGAACATTGAAGACCTTGGCCTATCCAGAAACCTGGCATTTGCTTTTCTCAGATCAAGTGGGCTGAAGTCGGAAACCGAGGAATTCATAATGGCCTTCCAGAATGGTGTCTTCAAGACCCTCGTCTATCGTAGTCGCGTGATCTGTACAGAGGTCCCTGACACTAGCAGAGCGTGTCATGAGGCAGCTAAGACCATAATGCATTTGCTTTCAGCTTGTCCAGTTTATGCGGTCTCAGCCTATATCCACAGGCATAACGCGGCCCTACGAGTGTTGTAGATACTACCATCTACGACTCTTGCACGGTGTAGACGAGACAACGGTGTTGCCTTATGCTCCGGGAGATATTGAGTCCGTTGTGGTGAATAAGAAGTGCCGAATCTATTGGAACTACTCATTTCCCACCCTCAGGCAAATACAAGCTAATAAGCTTGATGTAGTCCTCCTCGACCATCAAGTAGGACGATTTTCGTCATAGAGTTTTCGGCTCCTTGGCGAAACGAACATATCCCGAAAAGAGAAGGAAAAACGAAGTAATGGTAATGGTAATGGTAATGGGTGGGGGACGCAAGCGTCAGCGATTAGGCCCCAGTGGGCCCTTTTCGCAAAACCCGGCATCTTCACTCATCCCATGGCAGATACCTGTTCAAACCTCTTCGACCTTCTTATGACCTTATATTTCTGGTTGCCGGGAGTATACCGCAAGTCTTCCTTAGTGCAACGGATAATGGCAATAGGGAGATACAGAAGAGAAAAGAGCTGAGCTGCGATGTTGTATCATGCCTTGTAATCGTTTATTATCATTATTCATGACCTATTCTTATTTTATATCACCAAAAACATAATTACGTCATGATGAATCCTCTCACTTTCTTGATCAGTTCTATATGCAAGGATATTTTCCAGAGAATTCAAAAAGGCTTCAGTGAGACAATTTTCTCAAACATTTTCATTTTGCACAAATCGACGCCAATAACCTTGTTATTACTATTTCTTATGTCCAAAGTTTTTGATATGGTTCCTTTAGATTTATTAACCTACTTGGTGTTCCACAAAATATATGAACTTGGTTGACATCATAAAAAAATCCAACAGACATAATTTATCTAGACTTTGCAAAGGCCTTCGATAGAGTTCCAGTCAGAAGACTAAACAAATTTGGGATTCGTGGAAAGCTCAAATCGTTGATTGAAAATTACATGTCAAACAGAACCTTTAGAGTTAGGGTTGGAAAGTGTTATTCCTCCGACACAGCAGTCTCGAGTAGAGTACCCCAAGGATCTGCTCTCGGTCCACTTCTGTTCCTGATATATGCAAGTGACATTTCATACCACATCCAAAGACACGTCCTTCTATGCCGACGACACCAAAATTTACTTCAACCCACTGATTGATCATCTTACTCTGCAAGACGACCTGAACTCAATTCATGAATGGTGCAGCCAATGGCTTTTCCCGCAGAACACAGAAAAGTGCGTCGTTCTTCATATTGATAACAAAAATCCTTGCCTCCCATACACACTGCAAGGAAATTCTAAACTCTAAAAACAGTTTCATGTCATGTGGACTTTGGTGTCACTATTACATCAGACCTCACCTGGTCCAGTTACATCCTTGCAACTTGTAAACGTGCAAACTCCCTAATTTACCTGGTTCGCAAGACTTTCACACACGTATCGTTCAAAACATCTATAAAACCATATGAAACTTACATTCGCCCGATTCTCGAGAATGCTGGACCAGTGTGGAGTCCAGTGTTAATACGTGATCAATATTTGATATAAAACGTCCAGCGCCGTGCTACACGTATGACTTTTACTACCACCCGACCTACATACCAAGAAAGACTACAGGCTGCAAACCTAACTACTTTCCTGCAGCGTAGATTCAGAGGAGATATCATCCTCTCTTTCCGAGTTTGATTATGCAAATCTGAGCGCTTGTTTATCCAAAACCATGATAGTCGTCTACGAGGACACCAATTCAAATTGAAAAAGGAAAATGTCAAGACGAAACAACGTCAACATTTCCTAATCAACCGAATCTTTGATACCTGGAATAGTCTTAGTGCAGAAGTCGTCAACACCTCATCAGTCAACATTTTCAAGAATAAAATCGACGAAACAGTGTTTTTTGAATAGTTTTTCTTTCTATACAGTAAATTTGTATTTTGTTAGGCTTTTATAGGACCTAGTTCTCAGCCTTAGTTTTTGTATGATAATAATAATGAGTGCAAAAGCGTTGAATGAATGTGAAATAGAATACTATAACGAAATGTGAAAATGGGTGTACCTCAAGGCTCGGATTTGGGTCCGTTTTTATTTAACTATTCGTCAGTTTTCCTGAATATAAGGAAGACTGCCATATAATTATGATTGCTGATGATACCACCATCATAATTACAGGCGCTGATGTTATCAATATACTCTGTACTGTCTTGGTGTGACCGTTATATACCGGAGGTAATAGTCTTCAGTAACGAAATATATAACAGTGAAATTCTTGCGAACTATGTTAGATGAAAGTCTATCAGTATTGTTTGCAATAAACTCAATATAAGATTATTTACGATTAATCAAGTGAAAACGGGGTTTAAAATCCAATCGATGTATTTATATTTTCAAATGTGTAAAATTTGCAAGAAACAATCATGAGTCATTCGAAATGATTGCAGAAACTCATACTTATGGTATAAGATTCGGAGGACGTCAGCTTCGGTTGCCAAATCATAAAATAAAAATTCATCTCTTTCAATGCTTCTTTTATCAACAACAAATTGCCGAATGAGATAAAACATTCTCAAAGTGACATTTTCTGTAATAATGTTACATTTTCAATGATCAATTTTATTGACGTTGTGGTTGAACGTGCTAGGAATCGCACGTTTAAAGGTAAAGACCTCGTTAATCCTTAGCTCGCACAAGTTTCAACTTCTGAGACCTGTCGTTCGTAGGCTGGTTAACGGAAAGATGAATTTAATTTTTTTTTTTAAACAACAATAAATTATTATTATTTTTATTGGTTCAACATAAATGTACCCAACTAAGGGCCAGTTATCAATGTCGTGTTAGCGTACCTTGAATCCCGGTTAAATTTGACTTGTGGTTAGAATGAATATGACATTTGCTAAATGAAGGAATTGACTCACATTCTAACCATGAGTTAAATTTAGCTCGAAGTTGAAGTACATTGAAAAACCGGCCCTAAGTGGTGAACTAGAGTATCTAAACTTACCTCTTTATATTTTCTTGACCACTTCAAAAATATCACCCTGTATGTGTTTTTTGAATTCACATGAATTAACGATTCTATCACCACCAATATGGGCGAAGTTTCGCAGCTTGTAATTCCTGGGGTCCCGAATCTTCAAACTCGTGGCACTTCAATTAACATTTGAAGAACATACACCTGCAAGGCTAACGAAGAAAAATTTTATGCTCAGCTAAATTAATAATTTCTCCGAACTGACAAAAGTTATGACTAACGAAACGAAAATTCACCTGTTCATAGATGTGTAGATGTGTAGATGATTTCGGAAGATAATAAATTTCAAACATTCATTGAGTTACGGTTACGATATTAAACAAAAGGTAGAGGCGGATTTTGTTAATTATGTGTACAGGGCCGTTTCGAAACAGGCGCCAGTAAAGCACATTATGCCGAGTCATTCATTCATTTTCACGATAATTGAAAGTATCCGGAGTAATATCTCTTGAGAGTTCATTAAACTCTACAACAGGCCTGTAGATAAAATAAAAGCCTGTTCTGAAAATACATGTTGTGCAGGAAATATATTGGCTGAATTTTGGTTTCATATTGGGCCAATAAAGATGTATATTACTATAGGCCAAGCAATAGAGCCACAAATGATTTCTTTTTGGACAAAAATACTACCTGGAAGCCACCTCTGCCATCCCGTGCAGGACAGTCCGTAGTTTATTCCCACCATGTCCTCAACTCGAAAATGCCTTTTTTAAATTTGTTATAAACAATAAACAAAAAAAACGCGTAAAATGGAAACTATTTAAGCAGTGTTAACGGTGTAAGAGGGTGAACTGTAGAGAATTGAATTCCGAAGAGAATGGCGGATAAAACGATCCGATCAGATAATTAGAACCGGAGAAAAGCGGGAAAAACCTGAAAATTGTGTTTTTTTTTCTTTAATTCATAACTCTGCCATTTTTTAATACTATAGCTGAAACTTTGCAAGATAGTAGCTATTGACGTGCACTTTATGTGTGCAAAAATTGGATTCAGTCGGATTGATAGTTTTCACACAATCCTCATTTGAATTTTTTTTTTTTTATATTTTCGCGGAGAGTTGGATGCGTGTGAGGTCGGCCGACTGAAATTTAAAAAATATATATGGAAAGTAGACGTGAGCAGTATCAAAACGTCTAATCTGATTTTTCGATAAAACGCGTTTAGGTGTGTTAAAAACTAGTGAGAACATGAGGGAAAACGGCCGGCGGCGCGTGAGCGGTCTTGTGGTGGGGGACTGTGCGAATCGAAGAGAAACTTATAATTCTTTGCATTTGTTTATCTCGGCATGTACTGCAGCTATTTGATTGGTCTTTTTCTTGATTTTGGGGTATTTGAACAATTCAATTAAACCTGTATAGGGTTGGTATTGGTTTAATGAATTTTAGCAATAACGCTGAAAAAATATTGTATTCATATACCGTTTAATTCATCACAAGCTGCACGTATGGCTGAATGCACCAAGAGGGAGCAAGGGCCATAAAATTAAGAAGAAGAAGCTGCACGTAATGCTAAACGTGAAATCCTAACTGGAAATGAACTGGAAGGACTTCAAACGAAAACATATCACATTTTGGCGTTTGAATTAGCTTGGCGCGGAGGGGAAGCAGCTTACTGTAAAATCACTTATTTCGTATGTGAAATTGGAAATAATGGGCAAGATACAACGAGTATAATCCTTCATTTTCGAAAACGAGACAAAGCGGCAACAATGAATTATGTGACAGCAACTGGATTACATCACCAAATCCCTTCTGAAAGAAGAAAAATTCTAATGGTTGGTATAAGAATGTGCCGATTGGAAATAATGAAACTTCCAAATGGACTAAATGCTCAGCACAATGCATTGGGATAGATGTCAAACGTGTCATAATTACAAATCAATCAAATCGAGCGGCAACAGTTAGCGAATTGAGTTAAAGCGGAATTGAACAACAAGCTCTCATAAAAATAACAAAGATACAACTCATCATTAATGAAGCCATACTTATAAGTGCATTGATATGTTTCTAAATTTCTTATTCATTAAATTGTTTTGCCGAATTACACTCGATGTTTGTAATGATATCAGATACATTTTTGTTGTTCAAAATCTGAACTGTTTTCTTCAGCAATTTGACTCGAAAAACCTCCAACCTAACCTAATAGTCGACAGTTTTTCCCGTCTGATTGCTAGCCAACAGTTTCTCATTAAACAACCCAAACAAACCTCTCAATTATTATAGGTGATAAAAAATTATTACTAATGGAAAATAATTGATTTAAAAAAAAATGCTCGACCATATTGCATATATTACAGTACGGAATTTTCCAATTTGATTGAGACACAGTTTTCAACATAGTCATAACTCCTTAGAGTTGAATAGGTTTCCTGTCTAGTATATAAGTACGATAAGAATATAGTGGTCTCCGAAACTGGTACCATTTCAATTGAAAAAGGGAGATATTTTGGCCTTTCATTGAATACAGTTGCTCTCAATAGTTGCACAGACTAGTCTTGAGCCTGTTGGATCTTATATCAGATGCATCCTCTGTGTAAATCAACGTGCCACATGATTCTTTTCCAGGGCCATTTCAGTCCTCTAATTCAGTCTATACCGGGTGGCTACGGAAGTATTGCCTACGGAATATCTCAGTTACTGTATGAAGTAGGTTTGTGAAATTTGGAGAGTCGATTTAATGACATAAGAGCTAGAATTTGAGCATATTGACATATCGAAGTTAACTTCCGGTCTGACCGGAAGTAACATCAACTTTCTTATTTTAAATGGAAACCCTATTTTTTTTCTTTTCGCTTTATTCAGCATTCAATTCCCTTTCTAATGACATATCACAAGTTGGTATCTAACCAGAAACTAGATCAGAAAAAATTATTATTGAAATTCACCGAGTAGGCCGTGGAAGCAAAATGAAGCCAAAAATTGAAAAGTTTGCTATGGAAACCATACGTCACTTGATAACAGTTGCTACTACTGTGATATTTTATTTTCATTCGTCGGCGTTATAAAAAGCCGCCAAAAAATATTGGAAAAATTGGGAAAAAAACAATACTCTGTAGGTCCATAACTTAAATAGGAACATACAACTTTTTCTTGCCTTTACTATTCAGCAAAACCATTCCTTTCTAATGATATAATAGAAAGTCATTTTTTGAAATGAAATACCAAAAAATCCAATTATTATTATTGAAATAAAAAAAAACAGATTTATCGAAAAAAAAAAAGTCAAATTGATAGGATTAAAGATAAAATAATTTCAAAACAAATGTTCGAAATGCATTCCCTCAGCGTCAATACATTTATTGACTCTGGTGATATTTTCATGTAAAACGTTTCTCAACATTTGGGGCGTGATATCTTGGAAAGCTCTACGAATTTTTACTTCTAGCTCATGTAGAGTTGTAGGCTGTGTGGAATACACCCTATTTTTGAGATGCCCCCATAGAAAAAAGTCGCACGGAGTAAGATCAGGTGACCTTGGTGGCCACCTGACTGGACCATGGGTTGTTATAAGTCTCTCTTGAAAGCGATTTTGAAGATAATTTCTCGCTATTCTTGAATTATGCGGAGGGGCGCCATCTTGCTGGAAGTACAATCTCTCAGTTATTTCCGCTGGTAGGTTGTTAATGCAACTGATACTTGAAGGATTTAAATCGATATTTTTTCAAAATTTTCCTAGCAGAGTCCTTACTTATAGCTAATTCGGCGCCAATCTGCCTTGAGGAAATTGTGCTATCATATTGTACTAAAGCTAATACATTAATTTCAGTTTCCTCATTAATATCAAATGCTTCTTGGTCTTCGTGAACATCAGGCTCAGTTCTTAATTTTTCTTCAAGCCACTGGAAATAACTTCTTGACGGTTGCTGCCTCCCTGGATATCGCTCTAAATAGAATCGTTCAGCGGCATTAGAATTTTTTAAACATCCACCATAAATGAGAAGCATGTCAATTTGTTCGGTTCGTGAATAACGGGGCATTTTTTGAATATTCCACTAACTGATTTCGATTTCCAAACCCTTTTAAAATGTCAAAATCAAAAACACTACTTCGAACGTCAAAATAATAGGGATAGCAGCGTTCGTGAGAGCTCTCGTTTCTTTTTTGATTCATTCCAAAATACATCTTAATCAGCCTACTTGTTAATATTTTGGTTCGAATGATTATTGCAATGGAATGATTATTCTGAATAGCACATCGTCCATAGGTAGATATTAGAATATTTATGGACGATGGCACAGACCAAGTACGTTTATGTTCCTATTTAACCTAGAACCTACAGAATATAATTTATCATTCCACATTATTTTTAATGATATTTTTGCGTATGGCGATAATCTGTTTTGTTATTTGAAGAATAATAATTGGATTTTTGGTATTTCATTTCAAAAAATTTACTTTCTATTATATCATTAGAAAGGAATGGTTATGCTGAATAGTACAGGCAAGAAAAAGTTGCATGTTCCTATTTAAGTTATGGACCTACAGAGTATTGTTTTTTCCCAATTTTTACAATATTTTTTTTTGGCGGCTTTTTATATCGCCGACGAATGAAAATAAAATATCACAGTAGTAGCAACTGTTATCAAGTGACGTATGGTTTTCATAGCCAACTTTTCAATTTTTGGCATTCATTTTGCTTCCACGGCCTACTCGGTGAATTTCAATAATAATTTTTTCTGATCTAGTTTCTGGTTAGATACCAACTTGTGATATGTCATTAGAAAGGGAATTGAATGCTGAATAAAGCGAAAGGAAAAAAAATAGGGTTTCCATTTAAAATAAGAAAGTTGATGTTACTTCCGGTCAGACCGGAAGTTAACTTCGACATGTCAATGCTCAAATTCTAGCTCTTATGTCATTATATCGTGAAATGACTTGGATGAAGCATTAGGGCAGTCGGGAATAGGTAGCTTTGAGGCGCTGTAGCCCCTAAGCCATACGAATTACTTCCCGGTTTTCATAACATCCTGTTTACGAAAAAAAAAACTGCTAAATTCTATGTTAATTATGTATTTACTGTACTATTTGTCAAACAAAACAGCAATTATTTTTGATCATTAAAATTCAATTATATTTCCATATTTTTAACCACAAGTTTTGTCTGTTTTCTGGATTTTTAACAGATTCAAAACCATTTCAGTAATCTCTGCGAATCATTTCATAACATCACCATCAGGTAAATAATATTCTTATCAATTTATCAGGAACCTCATCAACAGATCTTTCAGCAAGTTGGGTTGGGAAATATTTCAGATTATATTCTTGGCATATTTTTGAAAGTATCTGAATGATGTCTTTCAAATAATTCCTTTATCGCTATCTTTTGTTAGGTATAAATCAATGGAGTTATTTGATGTAAATGATAGAAGTGGTGAAATATTTAGCATTGATGTGAGTTTATTAATGACATCGATTTTGAAACTTCTAGAAACTTTACAAAAATTAGGAATGAGACATTTCCCAGTGAACGATTCTGCATACTCGTACTGCATTTTAGCCACTTTCACGACTCAGGAATTCTCTTGAAACGGGCCTGCACATGTAGTTTGTTCAATACGAATCTTGTCAATTCCAATTTATTTCGAAATTCGATGTTTACGATGCTGTCACTGTAACCTGTAGCCCAGCTTGTACACGGATATGTTGGAAGAAGCATCAGGATATCAAGTTACTGTAATATTACCCAACTATTTGTGTGTCATTAACCTGAGTTATTTTACCTACCTGAATTAATTTTGATGAAATTATTGCAGGAATCTTATTTGCCTATTTTTCTGAAATCTGTATACTATATATTATTATGAAAATATTCGTTGGAAGGTGAAAGAAAAATCCTTCAAATTATAGATACTTTCTCTAGAAAATGTTTGAGAATTGGTGCGTGAGTTGAAAGTATGGATGGAATCTATTGATTAACTCATGAACGAGTTAAAAGATTGTTAGGAAAATGACAATTTTGCTGTTAGAATTTTTTGAAGTACAATTAATAAAGTTTATCCACGTGACCCAGTCCGAGGATATTTTATATTCAATGGGGTCTATAAAAATGTAAAATTGGTTTACTATATTTTGATTAAAAAATACATTTCATTTCTTTGTTTTGAAGCATTTTTAGTAATTTGAAAATACATGATTTGGCAGTTTTTCATATTGATTTTGAATATGGTTATTTTGAGCAAATCCATGAAAATTAAATACTTAAACGGAACTAGAGTTTGAATTCTAAAGAGAACCTATTAACTACAGACGTCCTTTTCCTCAATATTTCAGTTTATGAAGACCATAATAGAATGGATCAGTTTATCCACCCAAAAATTTCAATTATTTTCAATTGAATGAGTTTTTTTTTAAATCGAACACAGGTCTTTTTGTTCTACATATACCGGGTGACCACGAGGTGAGGTACGCCACCCAATTTTTCTATAGTTCTGAAGATAGAGGTTTCAAATTTGATACGTCAATATCTTACTCAAATACGCATATTTTGACTCGATTATCAAAAATTTTCCACTTACGGTTTAACCGGAAGTGACCCTAAACTTTTTTTTCAAATGAAACCCAGTACATCTTTTTTCATTATCCGGAAGAATACGCAATTTGTGATAACACTGTTTTTCAAAATTGAAAATCGGTTGAAAAATGGCGGAGAGACAGTTGATTGTTCAATCGAACAAATTTGGCCATGAACATCAAACTCAAATCATCAAAACTGACGAACGGCGTCAACATTCACATATTTCAAATAATCAATCAATTTTAAATTCATACTTCTTTCGAGAATTTTGAAGAGAGTGGGAAAAACGGAAACAGGTCTATAGGTACATACATTTTTTGTATCACCTTTGAAAATTGGGCAAACAATGATAATTTCCATTTTCCTGAAATGATTTCTGCATCGATAATAAAAACTGATGAGTATTGCCAAATAAAAGTTCAAAAAGCATTTCTTGCAATCTTCCATAATTGTTTCCATTATGGTTGTTTCAATGATAAGAACCCATAATATCGAATACCTCCAGAATTCTGAGCTATTGATGAAATGAGAGAAAATCACATAAGAATTCAAAGAGATCTTGGGCAAAAGTGAAAATCAACATAAAGCTTACTCATGGAGAAGTGAATTTGAAAGATATCCTAGACTGTTTGAAATTCGAAATCAATCTACTGTTGCATGTCTGTGTCAACTCCACCACAAATATGTTGATATATTAAATTGAATTTTCATCAGAAAGGAAAGAAAAAACGATGAAAAGTTTTCAACAAAGAGCACGAGTGTGATCTGTGTACAACGGAGAAACAGAAATAATATAGTACAGAGAATCGTAGAAAATATGTTGAAAAAAGATGCTTTGTTATTAATGACTCACCCCTGGTCATGATGTGAAGAAGTGTTATTCTAAAACATGCCATTGTAGTGTTGTATGAAGAAAGCATAAACGTCTACTACATTCAAAGAAAGTTGTTCAAGAAGAAAGAAAAAAAAAAACAACACAGAAAAAAGACAGACAGATTTCGTTGGGTGTCTTGGAAAAAGTATTTCGCTTTCTTGAAAATCATTGAAGTGATGTTATTTGGAATGAAGAAGAAAGATGCTTTTCCAAAATTATTAATGAGCCAAGATAATGTGTATGTAATGACAACCACCAAGGAAATTATCCATCCTGTTTTTGATCAACCAGCATTTGGCAAAACGAGTTCGGGATTTATTTAGCGTGAATCTATGCCAACACAATGAAGATTATTAAACGAAATCGATTGAAGATAATGTCAAAATTGAAAATATTGATCCGATTCAAACGACCAATAAATTGTTGAAATCCTCAAGTGAAATTCAACAAGATGAAATGAACCATTTAACTTCAGTGGTTCCAAATAACAATTTTTTTAAATTTTTTAGTTTAATTTTTTTAATGACTACCATTTTTTTTCTTGTATAACAACTCGTCTAAAACTCTCATTTCTCATATATGTACAGGATAATCGAAACACAAGTGAATTGTAACAAAAAATTGAACATTTAATATTATTTCATTATTTTTATCATCACCGATACTTGACAAACAACAGCTGATACTGCGAACCACATGTCTTATAGGAACTAGTCCTATACGTGCAGAGTCCTTTAAGGAAGGAAGAACTCGCTGCGGGCGAGCAGAGGGGAAGAGAAACAATAAAGCTCTCCCTTGCCACCCATATGACACAAAGCAAGTCGCAAGATGCGTAGTCGCAAGGGCCGAAGATCTTTTATAGCGATATGCCAGCACGTGAGAAGCCGGCGCGAGAGACTTCAATAGGAGATTAGAATAAAAACCTTTGATTGATATGGAAATGGATCGCGGCAGCCAGGGCCGAAACGGGCATCTTATTGCTTCGGGGCAGAATTTTAATGGATGTTTTTTTACACAATTCATCTGTGAAATTCTGCTATGAATACAGTCAAAATCACATGGTCTGATAAATCAGTAAAAATATAATCGTTACTTTTAATAAATATTTCCAAACATACCAAACTGAATAATTTTGAACAAAAAATTATATAAGTTAGAGATGATTCTCTATTTTTGTGGAAAACGCCGAAAAAAGTTATAGTTAACACAATGTTACAATACCTACTATTGAGTCAATTAGGGTAAAGAATATTTTGTTAATAATATTGGAGATCACACAAACATTTTTGATATGAATACAGAATCCATTTATTCAAAATCAAAATGCAAACAAACTATTCAAGTTGAGAAACATATGGAACTGTTCAAATATCTGATTGAAAAAATACATAATTTGAATGTGAAATCAATATTAGTTAATCATATATTCACAGTAAAAAGTGGATGGAAAAATACATGCTGCAATGTAAAATATGAATACGCCTCTTATATAGTTTTATATCATGAATGCACAAGTAATTTCAAATTTTAATGGAGAACTGAGTAAATGTCCTCCATTTCTCCTTTGTTTTACATCAAGCATGTAATTTAATGCTTTATTACATGTAATTTCCGTTGGTTTACATGATGACTGTAAATAAAAGTGATAATTAGTAATACTATGTATTTTTTACGGTGAAATAACGCCAATTTACAAAATATTACAGGTATTTTGAGAATTCTCCTTTAATTTTTCATGACGCGCAACTATTACCGCTTAGTTCGGTATCATCTCGCCCAGCCCCAATTCGCTAATTCCCATATTTTCATATGAAAACTAATCGAAATGTTCGCTGACGCAGACACAACTCTGAGATGGTTTTGAGTACTTATTCGACATTCAAATCTCATTTGGATATAGATTTGATGTCGCATCGTTTCATCCCATCAATACAAAACGGTGACACCTGGATTATGACACTTTTCTCAAAATTATTTTGGGCAAGTCTCACGATTTATTGTTTACTAAATAGTATAGGTATATTAGGAAATGTTGAGCTAAAACCTCAAATTAAATTGGGACCTTTTGATTTTTTAGATTCTAGGAGGTTTTGGGGTACCGAATAAGTCTAGAAACTCTTCATAAAAGTACAGGCACGGATTTTCGAAATTTTAGGACTTGAAACTCAAAAATATTTTGAATCGCGAATAACTCGAAAACCTTGAGGAATTCGAAAAAAACTGCTGTGACAAAAAATGTAAAGCACAAAATTCTCTACAAAAAAATATCCGAAGTATTTTTTCCTAACCTCAAAATTTTCACCTTAAAACGGGTTTAAATACTCAATAATAGTTTGAATCGCGAATAACTGGAATTCGAAAAAAAGACCAGAAGCAAAAAATGTAGACCACAAAATTTTCTACAAATTGGTCTCTAAAAATGTTTCCTAACCTCAAAATTTTCATCATAGAATGAGTTCATGTACTCAAAAACACTTTGAATTGCGGATAACTCGAAAACTATGAGGATTTCAACACAAAATGCCGGAACAAAGAATTTAGAACTCAAAATTCAGTACAAGATAGGTTTCTCTTCTGTCCTAACCTAGGAAAATATTTTGATTCAATTAGATTTATGATCAGTTTGATATGGCCTGTTCAAATTGCATAAAAAAGTATTATATGATAGGAAGATAAGGAATGCTATCTCAACTTTTAGCAGTCTTCCCACTTATTAAACCGCCATACTCAAGATAGCAACTTTCCGAAATTGTATGTGCCAGGAGTATTTACAAGTTTTTGAAGGTTAATTTGGAGAAAGAACTACAACAAAAGTATAAAACTCATTTGATTCCCTCACTACCCTAATTTTTAAGTAAAAATTCACCCCATACCCTTTAAATCATAAATCTTCATTACACTTGTTCACTATGGTTACAACCAAAACTTTATAAGGCAACATAAACATCATTTCACTACTATTACCTGCTTTTCTAAGTTTCTACATAATTCGTACCTCTTCTAGATCTCTCCTCCACAATTTTTGCACTGGCCCCAGTGAAAAATCCAATTTTTTTATGTGAAAATCACCGTGAAGACTACAGAAAGCAGTACGCACTTGACAAATGTTTACTACACAAAACACGTCGTCTGCACCACAACACTCATAATTATATCTTATGATATAATTATGAGTTCTGTGGTCTGCACAGGTGCGTGGTTATAGGAGATAATGGCTGTGGTTGCCAAATTCTTCGCGGGAAATAGACGAAAAGAAATATTTCGTATTCTTAAACCAAGTAATTGAATACAATGTAACGACCCGCAATCGATTCTTTGCAACGTGTTTTCACAAATACAACATGAATTTTTCGAGGAAACTTACTCTTGGATATTTACGGAAAATGGGACATTTTGACCTTTCTATGCATTTTCAAAATCTTCCTAATGAGGATACATCATACTAAGAATGTTTTTATATGAACTTGAAGCTGCGATTCTACGCTTCAAAATGAATACCCTCATCTTTGGATAGGAGAAATTATTAAAAAGTCTGTGAATATCGAAATAATAATCAATCGAGAACGAAGATCGTGTTCACGATCGCGTTTTTTGAACGTCAGTTCATTTGAAACCAAGAAGTAACTCATGTATGTTATATACATGAAAATATTGATAATAATACGAACGACAAATCTCTCGTTGGATTTGCTTGTTTATATTGCGAGTGATGGAATATATTCATTGAAACTTCAAGTGCTTGTGTGGTCAATATACCCCTTCAACTCGCAAGATTTTCGAAAATTTCCTAAGTCAAAAATTATGCTACCTTACCGGAGTACAAAATAGAGAATTTACCCATCATTATGCATTTTGATTCTTTGAAAACGGAGTAGTTTTCAACGAGTTAGAGCAATTTCAATTTGCGCTTGGGATGTAAATTTGCTTGAATCCGCACTGGCGGGAATTCGCGAGCGGGTATTCCGGCTTTCGGCTTTGAAAGAGAATTACTCAGAAATAGTGGCTCCAACGAAAAAATGACCAGAAATTTTTTTTGTAGAAAATTTTGTGCTCTACATTTTTTGTCACGACAGTTTTTTTTGAATTAATCATGGTTTTCGAGTTATACACGATTAAAAATATTTTTGAGTTTCAAGTCCCAAAATTTCGAAAATCCGTGCCCGTACTTTTATGAAGAGTTGCTAGACTTATTCGGTACCCCAAAACTTCCCACAATCTAGAAAATCAAAAGGGCCTAATTTTTTTTGGGTCTTATCCTATTTAGCCTGTACTAAAAAGTAGAATGGAGTTGTACGTTTTGTCAAATTATTGTTGTTACCACATTTGAATGATTTGGAGTTGTTAGGTTCTTATGCATCGCATTTGGATAATATTCTTTAATTTTTGTTTCAAAGTATCGATGAGAAAACTAAGTAATATCCATCTGAATGATTTGAACTCAAATGATTAATTTTCGACCCTGTTCGAAGAGAAAACTAACTTATTTTTTCAAAAATGGCTTTTCTTTAGTTGGAAGTATGAAAATGTTCATGAAATATACAAATTCAATAGAAAATAGGTCGGACTTTTTTTATTGCACTTTCGAATTCATGATTCATGTACATATGTTCCAATTCTTTGTCCCTATTGTTGTGAGCAGCTTATTTACATGGAAAAAATTTCCATGTAATTTGAACCTATCATATCTACGTACTTTATACCAGTTAATTTTAGCCAATCAGATACCTGCATTTTGACATGTTGCTATGACAATGAACACAGTGGCGTAAAATATTTTTCATAGATATTTATTTATAACTTAATTTTAGGTACATGTTATCATCTGTTATTTAATTATTTAAAGTATATTTTAATAGAGCATAGGGAAATTACAATATTTGACAACAAATCCGAGATTAATAAATGAAGGTGCCGCCGATGTAATTCATTAACGTCCGATAGAAGTGGACCTTAACTTTTTTCCGTTTCCTCTAGTACTAAAAAATTATGTGATTTTGGTAGAATATTTGCTTCTCTATTTAATTATTTAAACTACATTTCACTTGAGCATAGGGAAATTAAAATATTTGATATCAAATCTGCAAAAAAATAATTCGCATTTCGCTTTTGTGAGACAAAGCCTTAACAATGGCCTACTAGGATGTCCGTTACATGGATAATAATATGTCGCCTAAGTATGTCACCAATTTAATTTCTATTTTAAAAAAGTTTTGGTATAAAATTTTCCTACCGATTCTCCCGCGTGCATGAATTAATATTTCGGAAATTTTCCTCAGTTGCGAAATTTCATTGCTGACATGAAGAAGTAACTGTTTTTAAATTTTTTTCCTTGAATTCCAAAAATTATCAATTGAACTTTTCAAAGACTATCATTGATGCAGATGATGATAAGTTCTTTTCATAGTTTATGTTAGTCAATAAATCAAGAAAGTTCATATATATTACTGAATGATATGAAAACAGCTAATACCCCATGTAGGGCCTATTACGGTAGCGTAAAAGTAAAGTCCATCTCTGCCAGAGGTATGGCTTACTGATGCGAATCTTTTTA
This sequence comes from Chrysolina americana, assembly GCA_958502065.1. NCBI lineage: Eukaryota > Metazoa > Arthropoda > Insecta > Coleoptera > Chrysomelidae > Chrysolina > Chrysolina americana. Next base: position 8,556,640 of record OY293416.1, on the reverse strand, counting down.
TAATGATTTGGGGTTGCTAATGTGGAGGTCAGATTATAAATACGAACTTTAATGTGATGCTTCAGAGGGTAGTTGGACTATTAGCAGAACTTGTTTGGGGAGGAAATGTTTATATAATGGGCATGGGAATCGTTCGATCACGGTTTTTTTATACTATGATCTGGTTCTACTTCAGTTGCATCGAGTGGTAGAGGTACGATCTTTGGGGATGGAAATTTTGATCAATATCCAATATGGTAATCGATTGCAGGAAGATGAATAGAACCTGCGGAACCGTTTTCGTCTCATGCACGATTTAGTGCGGAAAACTAGTTCTTCAACTTCGTTATTGATGAAATTTGTTTTGAAATGAAGTTGTAGTTTGGTGAACACTCATTTGTATAAAAATATTTTTTTGTATTCGAGAAAAATCTTGCAAATATTGAGGGAATTTTGCCACTCAGGTCGTCCTGAATTTTCTTATTCACAGAAGTTTCAAATCTTCCAAAAATTTCTAGCAGAACACAAATTCGATATCAAATATATTTTTCTATTCTCTCAACACCACAGTAATGATTTTAAGATTTCAATAAGAGTCTGTTAGTACATCTTGTAGTATACAGTGGCGTCCAAAAAAGTTATTTTCAATTTCAATGATTTTTGGATTTACAAAAGTCCAAATAACTCGATATCGTATTAGGACTTTCCGTAACATTAAAATTTAGTTTCTGAACGGTGTCCCCTTCGCAGTTGAAAGGTCATCCATTATGTACGAGACACCTTGTTGCATATTATTCTCTAATATGCAAGTACTACAAATTCGAATCTATTCAAACCTGCATTTGTCTATGCAAAATTGAGTAGATATCGCAGGAGTATAGTTGCAATACCTATTGACATTCAACCGATTTGGTATGAAAAAAAGTCATGACACAGCGCCTACTGATAACTGTGATGTATAGTACATGAAAGCATTTTCATCTACAGGAACTATGATTGCCTCACAAATGGTTTTTACCCATACTGTAAATTTTGGGATGGAAATTCTTAAATAGGTGTTTTAGACTTTTTATTTGACACATTATTATTCTTTTTTCTACATTCATGCAAAAAGCAAAACTTTATTGAACTATATTCAGTGGAAAAAGAAGCTCTTTATTGCACTAGTGCAATAAAGTTTTTATTGCACTCATCTGTCATTCTACTTCAACGTGCTGTCATCATGATAAACATAAACGTTCAAACCCACTACATATTTAGCAGATATTCTGTGAAATTGGCCATACGTTTTAAACAGCTACATATTTTATATATTTTTTGTATTAATGTTAGCAGTCAGAGTTGAACAAACAATGCCTTCCTGAAAATAACTCTATAATCAAAACCGATCCGCTATGTTCTAAACCGTCCTCCAGCATAGAGCAAACTGTCTGTACTGTGACCACACCTCGTGATAACATACGCCCTCATGGCTACTATGATTTTGATTTTTATAGTGCAACTGTGGTTATATAAAAGTCAGTCAAAATTTAATTCTGACAATTAGAGAACTGAAAGTTTTAAAATGAGTAATATTAATGGAAAACTAGATGATGGTGATGAAATCGATAGTAATAATTATTTAATTAAATTGCGTATTTCATTTTCCTTCACGTAGTGCCGCACCTAAATAAATAATTTTTTGCTTTTTGCATGAAGTAGAAAAAATATTGTATGCAACTCGTGCAAAAAATGTTTATTGCACTCGACGTGTTGTCCAACTCGGCCTGACGGCCTCGTCGGACAATTTCACGTCGAGTGCAATAAACACTTACTTTTTGCACTTGTTGCATAAATAACTATTTTATTTCAATATACAAGGTACCATATCTTATATAATACCATTGATGAAAAATAAGATCAAACATGAAACTATTCCCAATATTCTCCCCCCTTCTGCAATTTTGAAACGAGTCAATTTGGTAAAATTGCAAACTATCAAATTCATAAAAATAAATAAGATGTAGACCACGAATTGAACAATCAATTATTGAAACCATAATGTTATTGAACCTTCACGAAACACCCTCTTCTTGTTACGTCATATGCTGCAAAGCAGAATTATCCTTTTTTATTCGAATTCGGTGCTTTCTTTCCATTTCTTTTCCTGCCTTCATACTTTCCTTCTGCCTGTCTCCACTCCTGTTTTCCTTCATTGCATTCTCCAACTCATTTGCGTTCACCATACAGGAAATCTCTAATGGATGAAGTTGAAATTGTCAAAGAATTTCTCCATTCTGGGTTTTCACTCGAGCTATCCTGCCTACACCGTCTCTACCGGGAATAACTTCAAGCGTTTCTGTTATCTGAAATAACGTAAACTATATCTCCTACTTCCAATGTATCAACTTTTATTCGACCAGGGTGCACAAGCTCCGCTAGGTACTCCTTTCTAAACCGAGTTCTAATGCCATCTCTTAACTTTTCTAAGTACAGGTGACGTGAAATTATATGATTTATATCAATAAAGTCAAAGTCCGAGTTTTCGTTACCGGGTAGGTCTTGGATTAACATTGAAGGGGATAAAGGTATTAGGTATTGATAATCGTTTGTTGACGATGACTTCACAGTCACAATAAGGGTCATTTCTACAAAATTAATAACAGCTCGTCCTAAATTTCGCTGAAGAAGTCCTTTATTACTCTCATTAATCATTTCCACCATAAATTTCTCCATTCTGGGTTTCACTCGAACTATCCTGGCTACACCATCTTTACCGGAACTGACTTCAAAAATTCTTTCAATATCCCTAACTGCCCTTGCTGTCAGTGCTAGCTCTGAATCATCTTTGTTTTTGTTGAATATTCTTCTTAACTGCTCTCTTTCTTTATAATATTTGTCCGTCGCTTCTTTATGTCCTGTCATATAGATTGTAGGGTCGTGCAGGCTCTGCAGCCTCACAAGCACCTCGACCTATACGGTCTTTTGTGCGTGACCCTTTGTCTATTCGAGGCCCGGAATTCTAAGACTTCGTGCGAAGTTTATCATTTTCCTGGGAGCTATGTTCCTGACATCGGAGGGCGTTGAGAATGTCCCTTCCAGGAATTTAAGCCTCTTGCAGAAGATCGCTGGGCATTGGCAAAGCAGATGTTCTGCAGTTTCCGCGAAGTTCTCGCAGTAGCGGCAACTATCACTCTCTGACTTGCCCATTGTTTTGAGATGATACCCCAGAGAGCAATGCGCAGTGAGTAGTCCCGTCACCAATTTCAAGTCATTTTTGTCCAACTCGAGAAGCTGTTTAGCTTTCCTTGGCGATAGGCTCACTAGCCTTTTCGCTTGTCATGTCCGAACACTTTATTCCAGTGAGATTTCATTTCATTAGGGTCCCAGCGTCAGAACTCTTCCTTTAGGTGGGCTATTGAGAGTCCATGCACAGTATACCAGAGTCTGTTATAGGGTTCTGAAGTAATAGATAACAGGTTCTCAGGAAGCTTGTTTATTTGTGCCACAATTTCAAATTCACAATCGAAAACTAAAAGATAAATAACCAAATATATCTTTTAAGTACATACATCCTATAAATACCTCACTTACCTAACACCAGACAATTGATCGATACTATTAGATAACAATAATAAGTATCATTGAAACCCTAAAACTGCTAGCTCGTTGGAAATTAGATTAAGTGCAAAGCAAATAACAAACCTCTCAAAAACCTAATGCCGAGAGTCGTAACTGTCACTGTGACATTATATTCTATTCTATATGCATCTTGATTAAATGTATACGGACGCTGTATCACAGACGATAGCGGATGAAACAATAATAATTATTGTTGATATTCATAATCCGCTACAACAGAATGGTTCTGGACTGGGAAATGGTGTGTTTGCCCCTCCGTTGGCAAGGCAGTCTGCTTCCTCGTTGCCTTTGATACCCCTGTGACCTGGCACCCACATCAGGATAACCTGATTGTTTACTGCCAGTTGTCTCAGGGTTTTTTTGCAGTCTCAAGTCAGCTTAGACTCACAAGTGTGACTTCAGAGCTTTTAATGCTGCTTCGCTATCTGATAGTATAAGGATATCTGCCCTTCGGGTGACCCCTTTAAGGCATTCCTGGGTGCAGACATCTATAGCATGAAATTCTGCTTGGAAGATGGTTCGGGTCTTGCTCAGGGGTTTTGAGATCCTGAAATTTGGCCCTGTAACGCCCACTCCAACCCCTTCATCCATCTTGGATCCATCTGTGTACCACACTGAGGCATCCGTTACCAATTGAGGTCCGTTCTCTGTGCAAACCTGGTGGTTGTTTATGACCACTTCAAACTGTACTTCGGAATCGTACCTGATCGGCATGATGTCTGTCGGTTTAGACATGTCTTCAAGGGGGATTTGTTCCAAAATCTTTAGATATCCGATCAGATTTACTTCTTTTAAGTTTTTTGTCTGGTACAGTCTTTATGCACTATTTGCTGCTTCTTTCATTACACATAAGTGCATGCAATCACGGAAGGTTTAGCATTACCTCTACAGCTGCAGCAGGGCACGTAAATATTGCCCCTGTGGTTCCCAGGCAAGCTATGTCCTGTCATGGTCGCCATAATGTAAATTTTGGGATGGAAATACTCAAATACTTGATATTTTTCAGAGCAGTTGAAATTACGTGTAATCGTTCTAAGACTTTTTATTTGACACACTATTATTATTTTTTTTATTATACAAGGTACAATATCTAATATGATAACAATGATGAAAAATGAGATTAAACAGGAAACTATTCCCAACACAGATATTCTTCACTATAAAGAGTGTTCCAAAATAACTCCGTTATTATTGATGCTACGAATTCGGTTAAATGGGCAAACTATTAGCATTTTTAATAGCCTTCTCGATGCCGAAAATGAAACAAAAATTGACAGTCGAGTTTTCAGAATATTTCATGAAATGATATTTCTTGCAATGGAACACCCTATATTTTTTTAATGCATTTCGATTCGTAATAACATTCTCAACAATAAATCTTATTTGACTTTCTTTCGTAAAGGTGAAAATAAGACAGTTTTATTAATAGGAAACATTTATAACAAACGGATTTGAAAAAGCGCTATAAAATATCGAGTAAATGTTCAAAAACACCGCCTTCTTGTTGAACACATATTTGGATACTACGTGTGGCATTCAACACAGTTCGGCCATCAATTCTATTAATTATAGTTTCAATATAATTTTACAGTTCATCTACATTATTGTTTCATTTTGTACACCTCATTTTTCAGAAATTTCCAAAAATAAAAATCTAGAGGTGTCATGTCTGGTGAACGGGGGGGACCACTGAACAGGACCATTTGTCATCCATCTGTTTCCAAAACAGCCTCGCAGCATTCTTTTTACGCCACTGACATTATGCGCTGGTGCTCCATCCTGCTGAAAATAGATCATCTGACGAGCCTCCAGATCAAGATAATCGAAAAACTCTTCCAACACTCTTGTTAATGAATTAATTTAACGGGGTCCGTTCAAAGAACCATGGTAGAAAAATGGACCGATAATTCTGCCTCTACATAGACCACACCAAACATTAATACTAAATCGCCTTTGTGGATTGTGGGGATAGACTAGAAATGGATTATGTCTACTCCAATAATGAAAATTCTTTATACTATACATCCCACGATTTGAAAAATTAGCCTCATCGCTCCATATAATATTTCTAGAGAAGTTTGGATCTTGTCTGCATTTATTCATAAACCACCGACAAAACCCCAATCGTCTCTCAGGATCACCAGGTTCTAGTGTTTGTACTGGTCTTAACTTATAAGGAGAAATCTTATGTTTGTTCGGAATTCGTTGAATACCAGACAGTGGAACAGCTATTTCTCTTGATAAATCTCTGATGGAATTATTCGGATATACCTCAAAGTAGGATAAAACGTCAATTTCTGTATCTTCAGATATTACAAAACGTTTTTTAATCTCCTTCTTCTCAAAAACTTTTTCATTGTTCCTGAATCGACGATAAAGCGAACGAATTGCTGTAGTGTTGGAGTGTTCTTACGCAATTTTTCTGCCAAACCAAGTGGGATTCTATCATAACACATTTTTCTTGATGGGAAAACGGTATTTCGAAAAATATTCGAACAGTAGTTGATAGTTGCAATAATTTATGACATTGTCATGATATACTTGAGAATATTTGACAAAAAGTATTTCAACAAAGTTTCAAGGCAACTTGATTGCTCATAATTATGTTTTATCGAGTCGAACACATTTTTCCCAACCACATTCATATGACCCTCCAGTATTTTCTGCTTTGTACAAAAACGGCTTCAAATTTATCATTACGCAGACATATTTTGATTCACAAAATAAATGCGGCTAGCGGAATGGCTTCAAGATGGAAATGATCGTTTTGTACATAATTACCAAATAGCTCAGTGGTGTCAATTCAGTGGTGCGACATGATGATCACGGGTTTCACGAGTTTACATCCCAGCGCAATTTTTTCTTTTTACTGTCTTATTTTGCTATTAGTAACAAAATATTGTCATTCGTATACGTACCAAAATTGGACGTCTGGACAGTCATGAGGTTTTATTCGCCAAAACAAAACAAAATTGTACTAGTGAAAGAAATAAATATTTCCACATAAGTCGATCATTTTCCACTTAACGAAGAAAGGTGATATGAGCTTTGTTGTTGAGAATGTTATTACGAATCGAAATGCATGAAAAAATATAGGGTGTTCCATTGAAAGAAATATCACTTTATGAAATATTTTGAAAACGCGACTGTCATTTTTTTTTTGTTTTTGGCATCGAGAAGGCCATTGAAAATGCTACTAGTTTGCCCATCAATTGCCGACTTAATTTGGAACACCCTGTATACATTCGAACACCAGCTTATATGTCCCTTTTAATAATTAGTGACAAACAACAGATTATATACACATCCAGGAAAACGAATGAAAAATGTTTACTTCACTTCCATAACCGAAGAAAATTGCTCATCACCGAGTAACTATCTACGAGAAGAATATGCCCAACAATGTTTTACCTAAAAGAAAACTTTTAATTAAGTACCATTGCAAATTGCTATAATAAATCGGCAACAGTGCACATTAAATTCGCATATGGTTAGATGACCCGTACGACGATGGTCCTATTACCTTAACATCCATTAATAAACTATATATATTCAACTTATGAACGTCAGTACTGCCCAGGTTCATTAGCACTTGCTAATGCTGGCCATTTTTAGATGAGGACGGAATGCCGTCAGCGCATCTTGCTTTACACCATGGGTGACCGATGTTTTTACGGGAAAAATCTATTATTTATTCGAGAATTATGCGTTACTGAACTCCATATATGTTAAATTGTTCGGTAGCTCATTAAAATATACTGTGATTTGTTATATTCGCAGAGAAAGCCAAAGAAATGAAACTACGATTGCATTTGCTAATTGGAATATGGGAACTGAATGGCAAGTATTTTCTTCTATTTGGTGATTCAGAGAAAACTTGATGCTATCATGCTGATTAAGGGAGGATGCAAAATGAAGAGGGACAATTTAAAGTACTAATTATGGAGAATAGAACGACATTTTATTTCCAACTGTGATAGTTGAAGAGTTAGACGAAAATCTTTACGCACAATGAAATGACTTTCAGAGAGGAACGTTTAGATTGATCGAAGCAAAATTTATCAAAAACATGAAAATTCACTTCAACATTTATCAACAATGTAGAATATCATTCACAATCGTTTGATATGTTTTAAACAAGGGTTTGAAATTTGACAAAAAAAAGTTCCTTTAGTATATCGTTGCCACTGTTGATAAATCAATTCCATATAAGCCAGATTCCTCGAAGGAAAACTTAGAGAAAAGGTCAAAAATCAAACATCTAGTAATATGATCATAAATAAACCAAAGAAATAAGAAACAAACGATGATAAAAAGAAAAGGAAACATATTGAGCGATTTAAGGACGAAGGCGTATTTCATTTGATGATAACAAAGACTATACCAAAGAAGTTAGCAAAGATGTAATTCTGTATAAATCTAAATGGAAAGGGTGAATTCTCTTAACGCCAACGGACTCTATGCAAATTTATCCAAGATCCCATTAACAAAAATGACTGTCGAAGTGAACTACGTTCTCAAAAAACTGTTACCCCTGAACTGAAACGGAGATTACTGGTTTCCAAATCGAAAGTTTCAAAACTATATGGTCTTCCAAAAATCAATAAAATCGGGAAATCATATCAGCTATATCCTTCCCAACCTACCAAACAGCAATATGGCTCACCAAGAAATTAAATAGCTCACCTATTACGAAACCAAGTTTTAGTATACAAACCTCTTAGAGTTTTTCTTCATAAAAAATAGATCAATCTGCAAGAAGGTCAAATAGTTTCCTTCGATGTTAGTTCCTTATTCCTAGTGTTCCAATTTTGCAGACCTTACAATTACCTCAAGAAACAATTTCAATGAAAACGATGATAAAGAATTTGTTGCTCTCACAAAATAGTGCATGGAACGAAATTGAATCTTCTTTCTTACCTTCCTCGTAAATTTGGGTCACCATAATCCGGACAAAAAGGTCCGCCAGAATAAACTGTTCTTATTCAGCAGACGTACAAAAAAAATATTGAAATTGCAATCACTATGTTTGATAGTTTTGATGAGCATTGACAATAGCTCCTCCCACACATCTCGTAGATGCCTTGGTACGTGCTTTGTAATTTGAGGACGTGAAACAATCGTCAAACTTGCAAAAGCCACAGTAAAGTCAGATACATGCGGGCGGAAGAACCACAAGAGGAAAGTAATGAAGGAATTGCTGACCACTGTCCAGACTTATCAAAGATTCGTTTAGGAAGCTGAAAATGGCCTTAATCAACGCACCAGTTCTGAATTATTTCTACTCGAATAGGAAATTCATACGGGACACGGATGGCAGCAACATGGGAATTGGAACTGTCTTGTCTGAGATTCAAGATAGGCAGAAAAAAGTCGTCGGTTACTTCAGTAAGATCCTAAGTGAACCGGTACGCAAATTCTGCTGGCCCCAATGGAACAGCTTCGTTACCATGGACAAAGGTGTCTTGAAGTGTGTGTTGGAGTTCGACGATGGTGGGAAAGAAAGGTGGGGAAGAAAGGCGGAAGGAGCAGAAGAGAGAGAGAGAAATTTATTTCAAAATAGGCAAGCCTAATATAAACATAATTAATTTACTATATCTACTATGCATGAAAAAATATGAATTTATATTTTCATCGTAACAATGACTTAGATTTAATATAGTTCAATTTGTCCTTATAAATATTATCAAATCCCTTTTGGATAAACGGAGAGAAGTAGAATGTTTTATATTATTTGGCAGTTTATTAAAACTATCCAGACCCTTGAATAATAATGATTTCATACAGCTTCGTGAATTTGTCCTTGCATTGTGGAAATCAGTGTTCGATCTTATGATGATGTATTTCATTATTTGTCATGAGAAAGTTAGCTAAATATGTTGGTTGCAATTTATTTATTATTTTAAAGATAAATATCGTAGTTAGATAGAAGAGTCTTTGAGAAACCGCAAGCCACCTTAATCTGTAAAGCATATCTTGTATAGGTGTCGCTCTATTGCAGCGTAGTATTATTCGCATTCCACGATTCTGCAGTTTTTGTAATTGATTTAATTTGTTCTGATTGACAAGATATAAGAGAGTACCGCAAAAATCATAATGAGGCTTTATTATGCAATTATAGCACGTTATTCAGGCATTCATTGATAATGAAGATGACACTCTTGAGAAAAAATACAATTTCTTTGATATTTTGTTTATCACATAGTCAGCATGATCATTCAATGAAATTATGTTATCTATGTAAAACCCTAGATACTTGATTTTACTCGCAATTTCTAGATCACTATCATTGATTTTAATTTTAACTGGATTCCTTTCAATGTCATTTTGTTTATATGTTGTTGTAATGATCATAGCCTTAGTTTTAGTGATATTTAGTTTTAGTTTATTTGTTCCAAGGTATAACTCAATATTTTTTAATGAATTTTTCATCTTTTCAATGGCTACTTGCAACGATTTATCGTAGGTGTATATCAATGTGTCATCTGCAAATAAGTTAATTATATGATCTCCATGTACATAATTAATATCATTTATATAAATTAAAAAAAGTAAAGGCCCTAATACACTGCCTTGTGGTACCCCGAGATCATTTTCTATCTCTTGTGAGTAGTACGTATCAATTTTAGTTATTTGACTCCTAAAACTGAGGTAGCTTTTCAACAATTTCAACACTACATCATCAATACCATAATATATGAGCTTTTGGATTAATATATTTCTGTCTATTGTTTCGAAAGCCCTCTTTAGATCTAAGAATGTACTAACAATATAATTATCTTCATCAGTTTTTCCTTTCCAATTTGTTACTGTGTACTGTAAGGCAGATTCACACGAATGTTTTATTCTAAAACCTGACTGACAACCTAAGATTAACCCGTTTTCATCAAAGTATTTGTTGAGTTGTTTATATACTGCTAATTCCAAAACTTTTTCAAGGGTTGGTAGAGTATTGATAGGACGAAAATTGCTAGATTCTATAGTATTATTTATTTTCGGTATTGGTATTACTGTGCTTGTTTTGAAGTTCTGGGGAAAGTCTCCAGTTTGGAGAGACGTATTTACAAAGTTCAATATTACGTGTCCCAAGGTGTTAAATGTCTGTTTCAAAAATTGACTGTTCATTATCTCTGATCTATTAATTTTATCTATTGAAAATATTATATTTCTCAACTGCGACAAGTTTAGCTGTTGAAATGAATTCAATTTACAGTTCACTATATCAAAATCGTTTGAACTCCAGTCTGAGTCAGAATTTATATTGTTCACAATTTGACCTACACTATTAACAAAATATTCATTAAATCCATTTGCAATATCAATTTTTGTGTTACAAACTTTCAGTTGACCATCAACATTGAATACTATCCTTTCAAAATTATAACTCTCAATTGGATTTATAAGAGATTTTAAATATTTCCACATTTCTTTAGCATTATGCTTATTTTCATCAATTTTTTGTTCATAATATCGCTCTTTCTTCACTTTTAACATATTTACATAGTCATTTCTCACTCTCTTATAATTTTCCCAATCATGTTCATTTAAATTTCTATTTTGTTTGAATTTCTTATAAGCTACGTCTCTTTCTTTTGCTTTGATTTTTAATTCATTATCATAGTATGGAACCTGGTTTGATTTTATTTTAACAGTATGTTCTGGTGCTAACTGATCTACAAAAGTGCTCCGAGAAATCCAAGATTGGGTCACAAAGGGACATATGGGAGTGACGAAGACCCACCAGAAAGTAAGGCAATGGTTTTACTGGGTCAATTGTCAAGCCGACGTTGAAAAACTGTAGGCAGCACATTTGAAAGAATTGCCATAGACATCGCTAGCCTGTTTCCACTATCTGGCTACGGGAATAAGTATATCCTTGTGGCGATGGACTACTTCAGCAAGTGGGGCGAAGCCTATAGGCTCTGCTTATCCAGGAAGCCCTCACCGTTGCCGATGTCTAGGTAGGAGTAGATAGGTGCAGCTGAACATCCGGAAAACGAGAACCACGGCTCTACATTCACAGCTAGGGAATGGTCGAGAGGGTGAATAAGACGACGAACCGTCGCATGTTCAAGGTAGTCTCTGACTACCAGAAAGATGGAGAGCAGTAACCTCATTTGGTCCTGATGGCCTATCATTCCACAGTACATGAGTCAACCGGCCAAACCTCTGATAGTATTATTATGGGCCAAGAGCTGCGACCTGAAAATTAGGACAAGACACAGCATAAGAAAACTTCGTCAGCAAATTACAGCAGAGAATGGACGACATCCAGAGTGCCAGCGACAAAATGAAGAAGATCTATGACATCAAAGCCGAAGTTGGAGGATTTCAAACAGGTGACCTAGTTTGCCTATACAACCGTTCATTTTAATAGGTTGTCCCCTTCTGTATGGTATGGTTGGAGCAATAAAATGTAGCAATTCACTATGATTAAACAGCTGTTCTAATGTGATGAGCAAAATATCACTACTTCCTTTCTTTTAGAGTGTAACCAACTTTCTTAAGAATATGGTAAAATAATCATACATAAAATTTATAATATTTCTCACCTAGCAGGTGCTTATTAGGATAAGCCTCTTTTTTTCGAAGAAAATTTTTCAGTTTTTCGTTCAAAATCATTGGCTCCAAAATGAATCTGAAAATCAATAAAATGGGTTGATAATCTGAACAATTCTTATTGAGATACAGACATTTCGTTTTGCAAATAGTGAATATTCTCTTTATATGATGAGATACGGAGGACATGAACATGAAAATGGACGTGTGTCAGGTGTCGGTAGTTCAAATTTTGAACAAAACATAAATGAATTTTTGTGGGTTATTTGATGCATTGGAACTATTAGACTCCACCCATTGGCCATAACCGTAAGAATGCCAAAGCCTTCTGGGATTCAGTGACCCTAAGATATGGTAAGTTTACAGACAGTCAGAGTGCAGTTAGAAATACAAAGTTGGCTTAGCAAAATTGACTGTACGTCGATGAAATATATTAGGAGTTATAAATAAAGTAGCGGATTAAAGTTTAGTATATTTTTATAACAGTATCCTCGTAGAATGAAAAGTCCATCAGGCCACCACAGATTAGGTACTACTCAAAAAATTTTCATAACTGCTCTGAATCATTCAACAGGTATTTGTGTTCCTTTATCAACATTGTCACGACTCATAAATCGACAACTAGGAATACTTGGTATTCTTGTCATCCAGCAACCAATCTCTCGGGAGTTTTCAGGTGCAAATACCTACTTCTCGGTCACTTTTTTTTCTACAAGCTGTATTTCTTATCTTTCGGCTCAATCTTACTTTGTATCTAGCATCTGTGCCGTTCTGTCGTATAACTAAGAAACACAATATTTTCTCCTCGATAGAAACAAGCTCCATTACTCATAACCTCACGTTAAATTCACAGTAGGGATCGCTTTATCGACAGACATATAAATAAAATAGAGAATACAATCTATAAATAATAATAATTAGTCAGTCGACCGGATTGTCACTAAGTCATAGACTGCGGTCACACGAATAAGTCCGAAGGAATGAGTCCTCTACGTCCATGAATAGTGACAATTAGCCAGCGAAATGAGTTACAGGTTCCTAGGAGACACCTGTTTCTCGGGAACGAAACGTTTCTCGGCATGGGGTTGTCAGTAGAGATGGAACTACTGTTGTTATTGTGTACACGGAAAATATTAGTAATAGTTTATTGCGGGGACGGGACATTTTTAATTACGATTAACATACCAGATGCAAGTTGGACAAATGCGTAACTGTGTTCCGGAGAAATACGACGTGGTTTCTTTCTTCGACTATAATTGATTGCGTTTACGTTGTCAACGATAGACCACCTACGAGTCGTAGGGGACAATTGGAAAACATTTTTAAATTACATTGCTATATAATGCATTATGGCGAGGTTGTGTTTATGTCACTGGCCTTGATGTTTTAATTTTTTGTGATTTTATGGAAGTCGCAGACTAATTCGTTTCAGTCTTCATTGTTTTCTGATAAAATTCGAAACATCAACATGGATACTTGAACAAAAAATCTACAGATACTGCGGTGTTTTCTTATTATCAAAAAGTAATAGAATATATTGAAGCAGGAAAATGCCCTGTTGGAATCTTCGGTGACCTCAGCAGAGCATTTGACTGTATCAATCATGATACTACTAGAAAAGTTGAAAAGGCATGGAATTGGAGGTCATCATCTATATACAGTATGTAGCTATAAAAAATCACTTTTCAGAGCATGCTCAAATATACACTGTGTTCCTCAGGGGTCCATACTGTGACCAATTCTGTTCCTATTTTATATTTATGACTTGGATCAACTTCCGGTACCTGCATCTTTCACAATATATGCTGAAGATACGTCGTTGATAATATCTGATAAAAGGGACTCTTTGCATGATAAATGCAATGAAGTGTTGATCTCTTTGAATGAATAGTTCTCAGCAAATTATTTGTTTCTCAATACATCGAAAACTGAAGCACTGCATGTCGAAAAAGAATGTAATGAGCTGTCATTTGAATCCAATGAATCGAGTCCATCGATTTCAGCTAATTACGAATAGATGAAAATCCAAACTGGAAGACTCACTGCAATTACCTAATCTCAAAGTTGAATTCAGTTCAGATGATGGTGCTTACTCGCATTGATTCCTACAAAGATGTTTTCAAATAACTGAAAATATTAACACTGCCTTGTTAAGTTATATTAGAGTTGAGCATATTAGTATATATTTCATTTAAACAATTGACTTTTTCTGTACCGTTTGTAACTGTCCTTTGGAAATATACGATTATTATTATTATCATTTGTTTCGTCAAACTGAAACAGAATTTCAGTTGGAAATATTTTCGTATCATGATAGTTATTAACGAGAAATAAATCCTTCAACACCCTAACAAAGTTGCCGAACCTGGCGGTTTCATATCAGTATTTAGAAAAAAATGTAGATTTTCGAAATATTCTTTTATTCATTATATTACGAAATGTATTGGAGAAAGGGGTTTTCTTATATTTGAAAAGGAGCGCCAAGTATCCCGATGCATTAGAATACAAAAATTATTATAGTATATGCCACGGAACTGAAGTGGCCCAATTAAGTCAGCGATACTGATTGAGTCAATTCAGTTTCACGGTTCTTGAACTAGTTTTCGCACTTTTAGAAGAATTATCAATAAAATTAGATGACCAATAGAAGTAAATCAAAAAACATTCTGTCACTGTTGAAATGAAGTCACTCTGGTATCACAACCATGCAAAAAAGACAAGACACAAATGAATGAGTTGTTGATGTGATAAATTTCTGGGAGGTATGACAACAACAGTTGCTTCCTTCACCGCCGATCAGTCCCACATAACTCGATCCGAGGCCCCTTCTTGGCTTTATTCGACGATAGATTTTCCAGTCCTCCCTGCGAGTTCGTTTCAGCCCTCCTCTTCGAAAACCTGGTTTCAAAGAAACGTTCGTCAATTCTCGCTGCGAGTTCAACCAGCTTCTCGTGAAAGACCTGGTAGGGCTAGTTCCCAGCCAGCATTCGTTCTCAGGTCTCAGGCGATTCGTTCACCGGCTACAAGGCTCACAGAACCCGATTCAATTTCCCTCCTTGACCTCCTCCAAAGTTAAGTTATTCAGTTCTTGCTACAAGTTCATTTAACTCACCACCTCGTGTAAGATTTGGTGAAGCCAGTCTCCTGCTAGGAATGCTGCGAGTTCATTCAGTTTACTTCCTCGTGGCAGACCTGGTAAGGCTAGTTCAAATCCAGGAATGTCGCGAATGCGGGCGATTCACTCACCGGCTACCAGTCCTGCTGCACCCTCTCCGAGGCCCCATCTTGGATTCCTCCGAAGAAACGTTTTCCAGTTCTCGCTGCGAGTTCAACCAGTACACCTTCCTGTAAGAGACCTGGTCGGGCTAGTTCTCAGCCAGGGTTCGGAGTCCGCCGGTAATTCGTTTACCGGCTACCAAACTCACAGCACCCTATCTGTGGGCTCATCTAGGTTTCCTTCGATAAAACGTTCCTCAATTCTTGCTGCGGGTTTAACCAGTACATTTCCTTGCGAAAGATCTGATTGGGCTAGTTTCCAGCCAGGTGTATTGCGGCCTTGGTCAATTCGTTCACCACCTACAAGTTCCGCAGCAATCGATCCGAGCCCCCTCCTCGTTTTTTTTTTCAATAAACAGGTTTTTCAGTTCTTGCTACGAGTTCTTTCAGTCCATCTATTTGTGAAATACCAGGTAGGGCTAGTTCCCAGCTTGGAGTGCGATGACCGCGGGCAGTTCTTTCACTGGCTAGTAGTCGTGCAGCACCTGAGTAGAGGCTTCTCTTCTGCTCCTAATGAAGACAGGTCTTCCAGTCCACGCATCCTTCTCTATTGTATGAATTAAGACTCGGGAGATTTTGGCGTTGCTGTATGGTGAGGTAGGAGCCCTCGAATCGCTACTCCCGTTGGCTGCTATCAACCCCTAGAGTCCGCTTCACTTCCGTTAGCCGTCATGACAGGTCATATCGTTGCCTAGGATTCACCAGGCAACCCCTTGTACCTCAAGTCGCCATGAACACTGCCTGACTTTATTGAATTATGTCCCTATTGTAGTACAACTATTGCACGAGTATTTGACAAAAGTATTTGAATTGTTGTTGGCTAAACTAGTTTCTCGCAGCGAAATATTTTGGACCAACTATTTGTCATAGAAATTTCACAAACAACGCTTTCAGAAAGAGACTTGGCATTTATTGGACAGAAATGGGTCATGTATGTTCCGTAACTATTTCCTTTTTTGCGAGCCAATGGTTTGTGAACGTCGGAATCGAACATCCGACTCATAAATATGATTTTCTGACAAGGTAGTGTCTGCTACACCATAGTATGCACGAGTGAATCCGTTTTTTTCCGATTTGACTGAAGTGGCATCTGTGACATGAAAATCAATCAGGACTTAATGCAGCTCCCCGTAATGGTCACCGTCTAGTAATGGTATGATGGGAAGTCGTCCGACACGTGCCTTACCATCATTTCTACGACTTCAACTTTTCTCAAGTGCCAACAGATGCTGTTAATCTACTGTGTACAGAACCGGCTTCAGTAAGATTGGTGCAGACAACAGGCTAACATCACCATCACAATTTCATTATTAATAATTCTTCTTTGTGATTTGCTTGAATACACATCTCACAGTAAATAATGCAAGGAGAAAATAAAGGACGACGTTCAAGTACTCCTGAGAACCTGAATAGTATTAAATAACGAGACATTATGTATACTTGTGTAAAAATTATGATACAATATTAATTTGTTTCAACGTTTATTTTTTGGAAACATTCTTTTATTCGAAAGGATCAATCGTTCTAATATAAAATGACATTCCTTTTTCCATCAAAAGCTGTTAATGACTCGATTCCTTTTGCATTTTTCAAAATTCAAACACTCTGGTGTGTCGAATGATTAGATTTTGTTGAGATTTTTTTGAAGACCAAACATATGAAGTCGCAGTCTGTTTCTGTAATCGGATCCAGAGATGGCGCCTCCACCTCGCGTCAATATTCCAGGAAAATAGTGATTGTTAATTGAATTTGACAAAATGTCAATAAACTTTTCAAATATCAAATTACAGTAATATAGTCCAAACTCGAAGTGGAAGACCAAGTTTTTTTGAAAAATAACACCACACAAATCGTGTTATTTTTCCAAAATAATCTAAATACCGTTTGAAAGTCAATTTGAAGTTGTGAAAGTCCGTGATAAAGTAAAAAAATCACTATTCCTACTGAAATCCATCAATTTTTCATATTAAACTTGTTCACGTTTCAATTATGTTACCATTCGTTCAATATGTTGAAATGGTGTCAGTATAGTTAGATGATCCATTAAATATAAATTTTCTGTAGAAAAAAATTTCACAAAAAGAAATATCTTCTCATTAAAAGTTTTTAACAAGAAAACCGACGGTGGCGGTTCACACAAGAATTGCAGGATATTTGGAAAGTAGCCCACCATTTCATTTGTTTTCTCCAAATCAAGCTGGCGAATGTACAGAATTTCATTCTACAGTTTTACAGGCATAAGTCGGCACACCAGGGATTTTAGGCATCTTGGTTGTTTCATTTTGAAAAGTGATTTCGTTCATTCTTTCGAACCTAGTCAATCATCCATGCAAGTAGGGGGCGAAGGAGGGAATTTTTCATAGCTCAAGAGTGTTGCAGCTTTGGGGAGTGTTGCAGCTTCGGCCATCTTCTTGATGTCAATTTCATTATATAAATTGTAGTATGCAAATTGATCAATGAAATGGTACTCCAATATTCAATTTTTTGACAATCTTGTACTAGAGGACAATTATAATGTTGTACGACCTACCGTGTCACTAATGAGAGGCAAAACCTCGAAACATGTCTGCAGGTGTTCATTCCCAGACAAATGAAGTATAATCTTCTGTTCAATTACAATACAAGCACTTGCAATTGGGTCTTCTTGGAAGAACGTTGCACAAATATCTGCCAGATGTAGTTCAATGTCCGTCGTGATAGTAGTCAGGGAAGTAGTTGTTTTCTGACAGATGGTTGCTTTTATTTTTCCACTTGGTGGAAACGCTTGAAGAGAAGGGTACTCCGTATTCATTTCACATTCATGTTCGTTAAAAAAAAAATTGAAGGCCAAGACAATAACTACTTTTGTGCACACATACCGTTCAATTCCAAACAAAAACGCACCTAAAAAGAATCTCCTGCAGAGTGGATGTTGTATGTCATGTTCAAAAGACGACAGAAGAGTTCATTCAGAAATGGGAAAAAAATTAATATCAAACATGGTTTAAAAAGGAGATATTTTACAGCGGATCAAATAGTTTTCACAAAAATTGTTTGACAGAGGAAAATGGATCCCAAGAAAGATCATAGAACGCATTGTGAGAGTTTTATAGAATGTATTTCTAGAAGATCACAACTTAGTAAAATCCCATATACAAATCAAATGAACCCAAGAGTTGATGAACATGTCACTAGTGACCATTTTCACTAGAAGTAATCCATGGACATTTTATTGAATATATTCGACATGAATTGTACCAATGGTCATCAAACTGACACTGGAAGCACCAATTCTAATGAGGTCGTACCAAGGCATCGACCTAGAAGATTGGAAGAATATGAAGTCAGTAATTTTTGAAGGGAGAGATGTTACAGCCACCCTGTAGGTGTAAAAAGAGGAATGACATGGAGTTTGACAACCTTAATTTGATAGAGAGAAATTATAATTACTTTTGGAATATATTCATCATTCAGTCGTTCTTAAACTACCCACCAAATAATTCTTGAAACCGGCTCTGCATCTACACAATAAATATCAATGACCCGATCGTATAGAAAAAGTATTGCCAAGGCATGTACATAAATGAAACAACCTGATGATAATATGGCATAAAATAACAGATTCATACTACTGTGACTTTGCGCTGGTTGAATTTTAATGGAATGGTAATGCTACACCATAAGGTTGGCTGTGCTAGGTATTCCTCGTTTCTTGAGAATTAATCTATTTTTTCTGAAAATTACGGAACCGACTACCAGTTGAATATTCACGATCGACAACTTGTCACGCCAATTTCACGATGCTTGGCATTCCGCGAGTAATGCTTTATAAGACTGGCGCCTGATACATATACGATGAATGACTAAGTAGTTAAAGCTCACTTCAGTTCCTGACAATCTTGATAAAAATGGTATTGAATTTTTTTTTCTAATTATGATTATACTCACCTTATGGATGCGGGAAGTGGTTGAAGGTTATAGAAGATGTGGTTACTTGATTAAGATTAATTGACAGCTATTCAACTGAAGGAAATCAAATTGTAAACTTGGATGGCAACCAATCTTCATCTCTAAGAAGACATCACGGTGTTCCACAAGGTTCTGTCTTGGGACCACTCCTCTTTGACCTTTACATATATGCCGTTTTTTTTTTGACAGTCATACTACGGTTTTCTGTATATAATCTCAACCAGGTTGAAAAATTTTCTGGAAAACCTAGTGTAGCTGTCTTATGGGTTAAAAAATCCGAAGATACCGTATCGAAAGCCTTCGATAGATCGAAAACCAGACTGATAACAAGCTTATTAGCTAAATGAAATTGAGAAAATGATAGGTTGCTCTTTCGATAGAATGGCTTTTTCCAAATCTATAGACTCAGTGTTCAGAATCACCACTCTAGTATTTCATAAATGTAAATTATTCTTCAGCAGTCAATCTGAATGAAAGAAAGTCTCTCGAACCACCCAAAGTGTATTTACTGAGCTAGCTGATGTCGATAAAAATAATAACACAACACGGAATCAATGAAAGGATCTTCCAGACTATTTTTGTCTCAAGCTTTGTTAATCCCCCTGAGCTGAATATCCTGAACCGAAGAGATGTGAAAACGATAGCTTTCAAAGTTTGAGAAGTAGCAGCACGTAAACGATTACCCATAGATTAGTAACATGAATAATTCAGATATATTTCTCATTATTGACATGTTATATTTTATACTCGGTACGCAGTTATCATTTACGTTCACTCCTACACTGGTTCTTTTCGAGATAAATCCTGGCTTGATAGATACGAATTCCGGGCTAGAACGTTCGTTCGAGGCGTGGTCCCGTTCCCATTCCCTGCGGCATCCCATTAATAAAATTTTGACGCCCAACTTGGCTACCAGACGCTGAATATAAATTAATGAATTAATACCACTTCAGAACTGCATTTCACCGGCGAACGAACGAACGAAAGGAAACGTGTGAAACCAACTGAAAGTTGAATCGGATAAGGTGTATTTGGTTTTTCTCGATTTCCTTACACCACACTTGGAAAACGTTTCACACAAGGATGTGGGTGACACTAACGACTTGATAAAACTAATGAATGAAACTCAGTGAAAAATTACTCATAATTTTTTTTTTCCAAAATCACTGCAAACAAATATGTGTAAATAAAGTGTATGATTTTTGGATTGTATGAACTCACCCTTTCTGACGATATTTTGTAGAAGGTAGGGTATGTTGTGGGAAAGATTTCGAAGATTGCCAATTTATTGTTTGTAATAGCATCAATAAATTCCATTTGTATTATCATTTTGGTGTCTGGAAGAATTGAAATAATACTACCCTTATCTACTATGTCTTCAACGATCACATTACATGATTTCATAACCAGTTTATATAAAATGCACCGATGACTAGAATATATCTCATCATCAAGTACTGATCATCTGGAGGTTTGACTTATTGGCCTCATACACCCAGCACCAAATTTCTTTAAAAATGCTATTGATTTGGAGTATCTTTCTTCATTAAAACTGTAGCATGAAGTATTTCGACCATAATGTGGGAGGTTGAGAGATCTTTGGGAGTTTTAGAAAGTACTCAAAAATCATGAAACAATTAGATTACTTGTGTTTGAATTTCTCTTTTGTCATTCTGCCTTCTTTAATCTATTGCCTATTTCAGCTTTGTCAGTGGGTATTTCTGAGATGTATTGATTGAAGAATATAACATCGCTCAATATATTTGAAATACTGCGTTCATTGTTTTTAATTGGTGGTTTCATGCTGGAGGTGTTGGGAAATACCATTTGTTTCAAACTGGAGTAAAGTATCGAATCGATGAAAAGACCAGACGGCACATTCGCGACTTCTATAAAAGACATGTTGGAGCTTTTGATAGAAAACCACTTTTTGGAAGCTCAACTCCAAGACCAAGAAAAGACCAAGACCAAGACAAGACCAAGACAAGACCAAGACAAGACCAAGACAAGACCAAGACAAGACCAAGACAAGACCAAGACAAGACCAAGACAAGACCAAGACAAGACCAAGACAAGACCAAGACAAGACCAAGACAAGACCAAGACAAGACCAAGACAAGACCAAGACAAGACCAAGACAAGACCAAGACAAGACCAAGACAAGACCAAGACAAGACCAAGACAAGACCAAGACAAGACCAAGACAAGACCAAGACAAGACCAAGACAAGACCAAGACAAGACCAAGACAAGACCAAGACAAGACCAAGACAAGACCAAGACAAGACCAAGACAAGACCAAGACAAGACCAAGACAAGACCAAGACAAGACCAAGACAAGACCAAGACAAGACCAAGACAAGACCAAGACAAGACCAAGACAAGACCAAGACAAGACCAAGACAAGACCAAGACAAGACCAAGACAAGACCAAGACAAGACCAAGACAAGACCAAGACAAGACCAAGACAAGACCAAGACAAGACCAAGACAAGACCAAGACAAGACCAAGACAAGACCAAGACAAGACCAAGACAAGACCAAGACAAGACCAAGACAAGACCAAGACAAGACCAAGACAAGACCAAGACAAGACCAAGACAAGACCAAGACAAGACCAAGACAAGACCAAGACAAGACCAAGACAAGACCAAGACAAGACCAAGACAAGACCAAGACAAGACCAAGACAAGACCAAGACAAGACCAAGACAAGACCAAGACAAGACCAAGACAAGACCAAGACAAGACCAAGACAAGACCAAGACAAGACCAAGACAAGACCAAGACAAGACCAAGACAAGACCAAGACAAGACCAAGACAAGACCAAGACAAGACCAAGACAAGACCAAGACAAGACCAAGACAAGACCAAGACAAGACCAAGACAAGACCAAGACAAGACCAAGACAAGACCAAGACAAGACCAAGACAAGACCAAGACAAGACCAAGACAAGACGAAGACTCTTGGTTCTGAGAAGCCCTACAATCTGAAGCGTCTTTTCCTCCCTAGTTTTCCTCTCTAGTTAAATGAAGGCTAGTAACTTGGGAACGAAGGACTTAAATAATAGTGATATTGTTTTGACCCCAACTATACATTCCCGAAAGAAAAAAAGAAAGTATTGGGTTGATAAAAAAGTTTTGGTGAACAGAAAGCAACATATTATTTTATTTTGATCGCGGCTTACTAGAAAAATCGACTATAATGAAATTAGATATTAGATAAGTGATTCCAACAAGTACAATCCCACTCCCTGAATAAACGTGACAACTGTTCTTATTCAAAACCGTCATCAAGGTGAGTATTGTATATTGAACATAAATTACTTGCACTATCCATCAAGTCAAACCCATAGAAATAAACCAAAAAGAATCGGCTTCCTTATTAGCAGAGGCCAAAGACGCATGTGTAATCCTGAAGAATTCATAAATTGAAATGTATAGAAGAAATAACTAACACACTCGATGACAAGACCGGAGATTCAGTAGAAAGAAATTACATAAATTAGGATTTAGAAATCGAAACGTCTCCGTCTTCTATTTCGAATAAATCTGCTTTTATCATGAAGTTGCTGCATTTCCCTAATAAGTCACCTGAGAAATAACGATACACTAATGAGGAATGGACAAAATATTATCTTTACTTATAATCTTTATGCGCTTCATTATTATTCTCTCTAAGGACGGACTGTCGGCTCTTGGACGGTTACCTAGATTGTGGACGTTTTTGAGATTGTTACGGAACAACAAATCATCGATAACTTTTAATAATTAAAAAATTGTTATTTTTCAAACATATTTCAGATTACAACAATTAACATCCGTTGGGATAGAACAGCTGCCATGATTTCACGATTAATTTTTTGTGACATTTTATCGATTTTTTTTATAAATGGGTTATTCTCAACATTCAGGAAGGCATGATTCAAAAAGTAGTTGAAACCCCCTTGAATGTTGTTTGGGTTCGTCTTCAGGAGACAGAACTACGTAGTTGGGTCACTTAATCACCAATAAAACTGCGCTGCATAAAGAAATTTGGACCAAAATGAGAGGCGTAATGCTTCAAAATGAAGCAGTCGTAGATAAAACAAATTAATGACTCCATCCAACTGCATTATTTTGATCGCACTGCATCTTCTAAGCTCTAAGATCTGATTTATAGGAGCGACTTTCAGCGCAGTTGGATACAAACAGGGTCGTTACGTTTATTAGTGTTTGTTGGTTTTTTACCCACACCGTTTTGCTGCTTGTATTTTACGTATGTACGGTAATATATGTTAATATCATGATCTACATATATCTGCATGTTTTAGAATACCTTCGCCAGACCAAACGCAGCAGATATATATTAGGTTGATTTACTAGACTTGTTTGGCCAACGCAACTACGACTATAAATTCGAATTAATTAATCGGTTCTTATTGTTATTCAGATATGTTGAAAATCGTTGCTTTTCTGGTATGTCTTTCAATTATTAGGTCTTATTCTGTAAAAGCTGCGTCGACTCCAAGGAGTATTTTTTGAAATCGTCTTCCCTTGAATTGAAGAAATGAAATTGAAACAAAATTTTCATTCAACATAATAATAATATGGTTTGTACTTATCCCCTAAGAACTACAAACCGATAACATTCTTGAATGCACGCTACAATATGTTCACCCGCATCTTATACATGCGAATTCTCTCCGCAGTTGATCCGGTATATAAACGGAATATGAGCAAGAGAGTCAAAGAAGAAGGTCGCTGGCTGCAAGGAAAACCTGATCGTCCACATATGTATAACGCATCAGTACTTAGTGTAGTATAAGCGTAACCTTTCCATGGCCTGGATCGATTATCGCAAGGCATTTGATACAACATCTCATGAGCTCATCAATGTATTTGCTCATATTCCTTGCGGTACCCGATCAAAAAGTGAAATACATTGAACAGCTGATACCGATCTGGAGGACTCGCTTCACCATAACATTTGCTCGAGTGAGAGTCAAAACAGAACAGGTTATCTTTAGAAGGGGCGTGTTTCAGGGAGACTACCTCAGTCCTCTTCTCTTCTGCATCTCATTATAGCTATTGTTTGTTGCACTACGGAAAACCCGCGGATACAACTGCGACAATCCCACCAACCGGAAGCATAAGGTCACCCATTCATTTAACATAGATGACCTCAAACTTTATGCCTCTGGAGAAAAGGATCTTCATCAGTCCTTGAGGGTAGTGCAGAAGTACACACAAAATGTATCACGGTTCATCTCAAAATAGGACGATACGAGGAATACGGAGAGAATATTCAGCTCGTAAACCGAAGCATCCTACATCATCTGGATATCGGAGAGACGAATGCTTACCTAGGGGTAGAACAACACTATTTCGAATGGGTCTTGGAAACTCTCTCACAGATCTGGTCATCCGACCTGTCAGGGAAGAAAAAAGTTGCTGCAACTAATATGCTGGCCATTTTGTCTTCTGAGCTTGGAGTGTCTAGATAACAGAATGGCCCTGGATGGAGCCTGTGAAGTCATAAGGAGTTCAGATCCCCTTCTCTCATTATTATGAGTTCATGAAAGAGCAGGGATTGGTGCACTTCGTTTCAAGGCAGCAACCCGTGCAGCCGATGAACTCGGTCTCATATTCGACACTGAACGGACGAACCCAAACTCTGTCACCGAGTTGGAACCCGTTCAGCAAAAAGCCCACGTCAAAGCTTCGGAGAGTGAAGAACATTGAAGACCTAAGCTTATCCAGAAACTGGAGTCGAAAATCAATGAATTTATAATGGTTTGCAGGCTTCACCTAAAACCGCAGGCTTCACCCAAACCATTCTGTTAAAATTGTGGTTTTGATAAAAGTAGTCCTAGGTGAAATAATGGACACACTGCTCTCAAACTTAAAAATCATACCGGCTTGCCGTAATATGGCAGAAATTTTAGCCGAATGCTGTCATTCTTGGTCAATTCCGCCTGCTCAGGGCACATGATTTTCGGAGTGGTTATTGGAAAATGATGCAGCGTGACCTCCGGAAGTGTCGGAGAATCGGAGACAGAGCCTGACTGGGAAAATAAATAATAATACTTTCTCATAAACACTCAAAGAGTGTACCCAAAGGCGGGTAGAGGACGGCTATTATTATTATTTGCCGTGGTGCTACAGGGCGACTTACTGATTTTTGGTGGTGCATTCACTTTTCAGCTGTACCTCAGGTGGTAGGTGCGCATTTCAAGCTAGCACCAGACGTCGGGATTGGCATCTAGACAACTCACATCACACTAACTTTTTTACAAGTCACGTGGCTGTCTGAAGAATCAGATGCACTTGAGGAAAAAGATTCTGGTTAGAAGCTCCACACTCCCCACTCTTTAGACCATGCTATAATAATAATCGCAAAATTAGTTTTTATTTGATGGAATCCAAATCAATTCAATATATATTGTTCCATTCGTTGGGTGGGACAAGATGACTAATGTTGTCTGACCCTTCCTAGCACTGATAAGAAAATACAATTACTATGCTACGCTATGCTAACCAGCGGTTTCCACTAACGGTATTTTTCTGAATTGGCAGAATACAATTTTTTAGAATAAACTTCTTGCGCCATCAGAGAAAAAATTTCAATCAACCCCCTCTTAATGATGGTTTTACTTGATTTTTCGAAAATCACTGACCGCGCGGGTTTCCAATAAAACAAATAGTTGAAAAAAATTGTCTATAACATTCTATTCATGTCAACATAGACAAAACTTTATTTATGCTTTTCGCATGGGTAAACAAAAGGTTATGGTTGCTCGAAACGTACTTCTTGTGTCACTATAGGAAAAATTTGGATTAGCCACTTCATAAGGGATGTTTAATTTTGTGATTGTTACTTTGCTGCTTGGTGGTTTCCAGTGGATATATGTCATGTTTGTTGCATGCATTAATAATCAAAATTCAAATAAAATACCAACAAAAATCGACACTGTTGAACAAATAATGCAAAATGAATATACAAAGCATTTTTTTGAATCAGCGCTTAAGAAATTGATAAATAAACACTGAGTTCTAAATAATGTTGCCACCACGGGAATATTTGAAAGGGTAATAGATTCAGTTTGGGTTAAAAGTGAAAAGATGATCCTTCTCATATGGAAGTATGAAATTTCCATGAATATTTTTAATTTCAAATTATTTTGGTAGAACTTTCATTGGTTTGTGGTGTTTTCTTCAGAGCTGGAACAAGATAGTAAATATTTCTTCACAGAAACTTTTTATAAGCTTTGTTTTGATGATGTCAGTTTTACTGTCCGATGTTTTATTATCGAACAACAGTTTTTCGAAGTATGTATCTTTCTGAATTCAATGATGTTTCACTTATAACGATTTCATCAGGTATCAGTTCTTTTTTGGTCATATTCTAGATTTTTCCAGAGATTTTTATTTTGTTATTCAATATGTCAACCAAAATTTTTGAATTTTTGCAGATCTACGATATCTAATTCCACCATTTTTTTTCAATTTTGACTCGACTCAAAAATGTCTTCAAAAGTTTTAAAATATCTGCTACTTGATGAAACAGACGTGTGTGATACATCATTAGATAAATCAATGATGCATGACAAATACTTCACAAAAGTGTAATTTACTAAACAAAGGTATATTCACAAAAGTCAGTTGAATTTTTTCTATGGTTGCATAAGAAGGATATTTTGAAAGTTAAGTTGAAATTAGTTTAAAAAAAAAATCAAATCAATTTATTTTCCTTTAAACGACAAAAGTACATTTTGTATAGGAATAGTCAGTCTAGAAGAATATACAGGGTGGGGCAATAGTGCGTCAGAGTCCGATTGCTTGAGTTCTAAGATAGTTAGGACAATAATTTAAAAACCAAATATAACTAGAGAACAGTGTCTATATCTAGAAATTATTGTCGGATATACAGGGTGAACCAAGGAAAATCTACAGGGTCAATTGCATTTTTTTCAAATGAAATGCTATGTACTTCAATCCATTTTTTCAAGCATTTTAGTGGTCTCCATCCACACCTCCAATATCCATTACTATCTCCCAATCACTTGGGAGTTATAATTTTTTTGTCAAAATAATGCTATCTGCAGATGCATACCGAAAAAACCACCGTTCTCAAGATTATGGAATGCAGGAGGTCATGATTATAATCCTATTCGTCAGACATATGACTGATATTTCTGAATCATTATAATTTCCAAAAATTATACAGGATGACAGAAAATGATTTTTCAATTCTGAAGTTTTTGAATTAAATATTCTCGAGTTCTTCAAATGGAACACTCCGTATATTTTTCGACCATGTGATATAGGATTGAGAGGCGAATATTTTTTGTATGTACATCCCTGGGGATATTCCTAGCCGTTTTCGAGTTATCCACTCGGACAATTTTTAGTAGCTCATTTTTACTGACACCTCTTATAAGGATGATGGAAAAACATCGTTTCAATTATTTTAACGAATCCCAACTTCTTTTATCCTTCAACTTTATTTCGTGTGTTTGATTCCTGATTTGAAATTATTTTCGTTTGCTCTTGTGTGCTATTAATTGAACAACATTTATCGTGGGTACATACATTCTGACAGATGAGGGAAATAATCACTTATAATCTCCCAAGTGCTTGAATTAATTTTTTTTTAAATTTAGGTACTCGAAAAATTTCCGGCTACTCAACTGTCTTATTTCAGAGAAAAATGTTGAAATACGATCAACTTCAAATTTAAGAGAAACACATTGACGACGATTATCAAGGAAAGAAGAGACTCATTTATTCGAGATTCCTCTCACACCACACGATTCTAGGATATTCAATAGCTTCACATGGTTTACGCAGTCGAATGCCCTTAGGTCACATAATATAGCAGCAGGGCACTCGCCAGTGTCAATAATCTCTACTAATCCATTTAAAAAACTCATCAAAGCAGTTTGAGTGGATTTACCCTCACGAAATCCATGTTGCATGGGACTCAAAATATTGTAGGCATTCGTAAAATTCAATAGACGATCCAAGAAGGCATATTCGAAAATTTTTGACACGCTTTGTGGAATGGTTATAGGTCTGAAGTTATCTAGATGTATAAATGTAATAGGTTTTATGGAATTCAAAACTTTTTTTAGAACAAAAGCCGGTATTTCATCGATTCCAGCAGATCTCTTGTTTTTCATTTTTGTACTCAACATAAAATATGCATAATTTCTTTCTCACTGAAGGAATCTAAAAAAATAGTAAAGAATTTGATTCTTTTTGACAAATGTTCGAACGATATCATTCGTGTCAATATTATTTACTCATGCCATGGGAGCCTCCATAAAATACTTATTGAGCTCTGACAGAATGGCAGATGATTGTTCAAGTTGGATGTCACCCTTGGTAATGACTATGTTTTTGGTGATAGTACTTTTATTTGTCCGTTCAGAAACGACTTTCCATAACGTTCTTGTGTAGTTATCTGATTGGTGGTGTATTTTATCTTGATAATATTTTTTCTTTGAATTATTTATTAAATTGATATGCTGCTTCTTAGCTTCCTTATAAGTGTCAGACAGAGATGGATTGATTTTTTTTAGGTTGAAGTTATTTTTTAGAGCAGAACTTGACTTCTTGATATAATCGTTTAAGCATTTTTTCTGTATTGTTAATATATATTTTCCGTTTGGGGAAGCTGATTTCAAAGTTGTAAATCAATAAGATATAAAATATATCGAAAGCTTCGTCAATGTCTTCTTGTTTGTAAATACAGGACCAGTTTTTCGTTACTAAGTTGTTGTCAAAAGTTGATATATTTACATCATTGAAGCATCTTTTTATCTCATTTTTACTCGGGTTAGGGGAATCATAATCATGTAATTTTGATAAAACTGTTCGATGGTCTGATATAACATTGTCAAAATCATAACAGGTAATCGCATAGCTTGTGAAAATGTGATGAATAATAGTACTAGTGTTGGTTACTCTTGTGGACCAAGCAACTATAGGCCGTAGATTAAAACAGGACATTACAGAACATTATTGGTTAAAATTTTCATTGGAATATAAGTCAAAATAAAAATCTCCACATAAAACTCCACACCTGGTTTATACAATGAGTCTAGTATATCTTGAACTCTATTGAGAAATAAATCTGCATCTCCTGAGGGAGATCTGTAACAACTAATTAAAATATGCTTTTTCTAATTGTACATATATGAGACGGCACAGACTTCAAAATTTTGTTCATCACAGTAGCTGTCAAGATTTATAACATTAGTACGGATATTATTTTTGAAAACTAACTGACTTGAATGACGACTCATTCATTTTGTGAAAATTCATGTTTATTAAAAATATAAAATACTTCTTTTTTCCACTAAAAGTCCTTATAATTTATGACGAGTTTTGAAATTTGGATGTTATTACTTCTGCAATACTTTGCGATTAATGGTAATGATAATATTTCCTCATGAACATTCGTAGAGTGTAGCCTGTGCGGAAATAGGACGGCTTTTATTATAATTTGCCGTGGTGCTCCGAGGAGACTCACTAATTATATAACTGAGTCGCATATATCATTGAAAGGCCGTGTCTTCTTTTTTTCTGGAGAAGCACATATACTGATAAAAATGCAACCATCATGAGAAAACAGGAAAAATGAAACATATTCCTTTGAGATCAAGAAATCACAAACTGAAACTGGCTTTGCTTAGTGGTGGTGTAAGACTCTGGGGCCGAGAAAATTACTGCCCAGGGTCGCTACAATGATTCAGCATTTCAATATTCCTTGTATCCATATGGTCAATGAGACATTGATATTCCTTTCCTTTAGTGATCTGGTTATGGAGGCATGCATTCAGTCCTCTTTTTTTCTGCATCTCCCTATTGCCATTGTCCGTTGCACTACGAAAAACCCGCGGATACAACTGCGGCACCACCAGCAACCGGAGGCATAAGGTCACCCATCTGTTTTACACGGATGACCTTAAACTTTATGCCTCCGGAGAAGAAGATCTTTATCAGCCATTAAGGGTGGTGCATGCTATAAGAATGGAGTTTGGTATTGACCAATGTGCCACGGTTCATCTCAAAAGAGGACGATGCGAGGAATACGGAAAGGACGTTCAGCTCGTAGACGGAAGCATCCTACACCATCTGGTTGCCGGAGAGACGTATACCTACCTCATGAACAACGCCACACCCAAGTGGTAACTACTGATGAAAACTCTCTCTGCGGTAAGTATCAGCATAAACTCCGACAGATCTGGCCATCAGAACTGTCAGGAAAGAGCAAAGTTGCTACAACTAATATGCTTGCCGTTCCAATTCTACTTCACTCCTTTGGAGTAATGAAATGGACTCAGAAAGAGCTGCGACTACTCGACGTAAGAACTTGCAAAATGATGCATCTCCATATGAGCTTGCATCCCAAATCGTCAGTTCTACTTCCCTAGACAACGGGGAGGAGTGGCCTTCTGAGCTTGCATGGAGTGTCTACAGTCTACATAACAGGATGGTATTGGAACGGGCCTGTTAAGTCATCAGGAGTTCAGATCCTCTCCTCTACTTAGTATGCGATCGTGACGAAGCAAGGATTGAAACATTTATTCTCAAGGAAGTAACCTGGGCACCCGATAAACTCGGTCTCGTATTCGACACTGAACGGATGAACCCAAACTCTATCACCGAGTTGGAACCCGTTCAGCTCAAAGTCTACATCAAAACTGCGGAGAGTGAGAGTCTTCTGCAGCTGCATACGGATAAGCTAATGCATGGGGGTCTTCTTCAAGCACATTGAAGACGTTGGCTTATCCAGAAACCTGACATTCACTTTTCTCAGGTCGAGTGGGCTGAAGTCGGTAACCGAAGAATTTTTAATGGCCTGCCAGGAAATGTGTCTTCAACCCCCTCGTCTACCGTAGTCGCGTGATGGGTATAGATCAGCGTACGGTACAGACGAGACAACGGTGCCGAGTTCGTTGTGGAGAATGAGGAGTACCGAATCTATTGGAACTACTTATTCCCCACACTCAGGCAAGTACAAGCCAATAAGCCTGATGTAGTCCTCCACGACCATCAAAGTAGGGCGATTTTCGTCATAGAGTTTTCGGCTCCTGGTGAAACGAACATCGTCCGAAAAGTGGATGAAAATCAGTCAAAATATCGAGATCTACTTCTTGACCTCATACTTGTTCACTCCGCCTGCTCAGGGCACATGATTCTCGGTTCAGCATACTGTAATTGCCGTTATGTTTATCAAAACCTGCAATAATTTTCATGATCACAACGGATAAAAGTATCAATGGGGTCTGTGTGATTTAGATTTCTTCTACTACTCTGGAGATAAGGGGTGTGATAGTTCAAACTGATGGGTCACACTGTATATCTTTTCCCAGCCAACCTCCGAGTATTACAGCTAGCCAACATATGGAATATTTCATCCTTCCATTTCAGAAAAATCGCCTGTTATTTTTCATCCGACTTTCACAACCATTTTCCTTTTCCAAAGAATAATTCAGATCTGAGTCAAAGTGAGGCGTGACTATAATCGTACATCTTGAAATGTGTGCTTCTGGCTTTGAGAAGCTTATAGGGTTGAGAAATACGAGGATCATACATTCTATTTAATTGGAACAGCGTGCATTCGAGTTGTTACCGTTCGGTCATTTCATTGCAGTGTTTACGAGGTCTCTCGGTAATATGTAATATTCAATATTGTGATTGGATATTTATTCGATTGGATTATGGGACATAAACTAAAGATTATAAGTGTGTATAAAATGGACGTATTATATCCCACTTGTTGCTCTGTAACGTCTACCGAGTGTTAAAATATTTATGTTTATTGGCCTATCGGAAAATGCGTTTGCAGACTGTTTTAATTTTGAGTTTGCGAAATTATCAGTTAATTAAGGTGTGTTGGACTAGCTTGAGAACAAGACGGTCATTATAAACATATTATTTTTTCAGGACAACTGTGCCCCTCGCTCCATTTGCGTGTTGCCAGTTCAAAATAAAAACTGTGTTGGTAATAGAGAGATATTGCAATAACGCCAGCCAGTATCAAAGGAAACTTTATTTTAATAGTGACTGGCACTATTCTGTGATTGAACAGAGATATTGCAGGTTTGTCTGTTCGTCTCTTATTTATTTGAATGTGCGTTATTCGTAACATATGGATCAAATACGGTTTCTCAGATTTTTCTTTCTACATAATTTTTTTTTGGCAGATACTATTACTATTATAGAATGGCCGAAGGGGGGCTTCGATATCGATGTGTGCTGAAAAAATCATATAATTATCAGGCATGAGTTATGTCGTGTCCTAGATCTCACCCGAAGTGGAAATAAGAAGCCTTAAATCCTGGCATAAACCTCTAATGAAGGCAGGCAGTATTTTAATAAATATGTCCTTATTCCAGATTCACATTGCGCGTGCGTATATGTCAAAATAAAGACAAATTTATTACTGACAGACGTTATTATGAACTGCAATATATCTTTTATTGTCCTTAGTCTGTATTGAAGGAACAAATGTGATACTGATTGGTGTTTAAAAAAAAATTGTTTTTAAAATTGTTTTTTCCGTTAACCAGCTGTCATCCCCCTACGTATGACAGCCCTCAGAAGTCGAAACTTGTGCGAGCTAAGGATTAACGAGGTCTTACCTTTTATCGTGCGATTCCTAGCACGTGTAGTTACATACATTCGTTGAAATAATTGGTCAGTTCGAATATGAATTCACAAAATGTCTGTTTTTCAAAAAATTACATGCAAACATCTAACAGACTATCAAGAACCTGGAATACAGAACGGAAACTGTTGTGAAGCTTTAAGATCGTTTTATTAATTCTATTCCATTTATTATATTCGTGGAATTGATCCTTTTAACGAAAACTAGATTTGCCTAACTGTTCAATAAATTTGATAGCACTGTACGAAGCTATAGTAAAGTAGTGGAAACGCTCTTCAAAAATTCAAGACTTCTAAGAAAAAGGCTCCAATCAGTAAAATTTCACATACAGGTTGATCGAGAATATTACGAGGACGCTGTAGGCCAAAAGTTTTACATTTAATACTACCTACCTTGGTAGAACAGGAATCGATTTTATGCCTACAGTTTTTTTTCAATAAGTTTTTTTTTCGTCAGCAAATGATTCAATGTTTTTGTGTGAATTTTGGTTATGATAATTTCTAATTGAGAAAAACTGGAATCCAAATTCTTATGGGACCACCAAGCCCACAAAAATAAATATATTTCATGAAATCAATGGTTTTTGCAAAAAACCGATCCTACTCATGAAATTTGTACCTGATTAGCGCTGCCCCGTACATATAATATTATATTGATATCTTCACTAACATGCTTCATAAATATATGCCTACAAACATTTTCTGAGCGGGGTGAGGAATAAATTCGACTGTTGAGATATCATCGGCTTCAGTTTCGGGATCATGACTTAAAGCTGTAGGTAAAGGATAAATGAATTAGAACTAAGCAGACTAAGCTGTTTGAAGGATGCCAACTCTACTCCATGGAAAATGTGACAAAAAAGACATTGTGTTTTCATTGTGGATTCTATTCCAACATTGTTTAAACTTCTGCTAAATCTTTTATACATTTATTTACACACACAAGCAGTTTCTACTGCCTCCTATAGGTATTATTATTATTTTGTTTGTCAAAAATCACGTACAAGATTCTTACTGTTTAAAAAATTGTTTTTGTTGTTGTTTAAAATTGTTTTATCCGTTAACCAGCTGTCATCCCCCTACGAACGACAGCCCTCAGAAGTCTAAACTTGTGCGAGCTAAGGATTAACGAGGTCTTACCTTTTAACGTGCGATTCCTAGCACGAGCTTCTGTGATATTCCTTGTTTATTCTAGACATTTTTATTTATTCTATACTTTGTACTAATAAGGATGTTTACACTCTTTATGTATATTTTTTATGAATAATCATTATTATTATATTATTATTAGTTTACTGGCAAATATCACTTTTGAATTCACTATTGAAGGCATTCGTAAATACTATAGCCATTAGAAAAATAATAACATGCATTTGCTCAGATGCCTTGCGATACCCGATCAAATAGTGAGATGCATTGAACAGCTGCGAAGATGGTGTCTTCAACACCCTCATCTACCATAGTCACATGATGGGTATGGAGGTGTCTACCACTAGATGCAGAGTGTGTCGTGGGGCAGCTGAGACCATAATGCATTTGCTGTCAGCTTGACCAGCTTATACGGTCTCAGCCTATATCCACAGGAATAACGCGGCGCTACTAGTGTTGAACTACTACCTACGACACTCGTACGGTATTGACGAGACACCGGTGTTGCCTTATGCTCCAGGGGATATTGGGTCCGTTGTGGAGGATGAGAAGAGCCAAATCTATCGGAACTACTAATTTCATACCCTCAGATAAACATATCAAGGAAGATGGATCAGGAGGAACAGTCCTTTTATTTGTTGGCCTCCTCGATCAGCAGTCCTGACTCTTTCAGATATTTTTCTGTGGGGATATTTGAAAGAATGTATTTATGAAAACCGACCGCAAAACTTGAACGAACTGAGGGAGAGGATAAGGCAAATGTGTGATGAAATAACACCAGAATCTGTTGAGGAAGACTCGCTAAAATTTGTGACGGAATTATGAAAATGTATAGAGCGACAAGGGGGATATATTGAAAACACTAGTTCTGAAGGAACTGTTCCATTTATACCAGTTGTTGGTTATTTTCTCATTTAATACACGTTTTTAACTTTTGATATGATGATTTTGGTTTAATTAGAGACAACTCCATGAAACGATTAAAACTATGTAATTTCGTACCTGAGTATGCGAAGTTTTCTTCCATTGAATGGCTACTTAATTTTTTCTGTTAAGTACATAAACTTTCATACAGGGTGAGTCAAAAAAGCATGAACCCTAAACTGGTATACAGGTGTTCAAAATACGTCCAAACCGAATAGGCTATCCATTTTTTCGAGGAAAAAATGCCCAATGTTCATTTCGACCCATTTAGCAACGCATAGTAAGCCTTGAAAATAAGAATAATTGATATCTGTCAACATCTTTGGATAGATCTTGTCGAGTAATATAACTTGAACTTTTCATTTTTCAGAATTGATTGATTGGTTCCAATTCAAGAAGGTGTTGCGGTTTTAAATCGCACACACTGTATAGTCTTGACATTATCTGAAAGACGAGTAAAATAAACACCTTCTACATTTCAGCTTTTACGAAAGTAAATTCGAGTTTTATTCGAGGAATTGATATTCGGTGAGACAAAACCTATAAAAAGCTATATAAGGCACGAAAAACATTAGGTGAAACATTTTTGATAACCGTAAGTTTCGACTAACACCTCAAGTGTTATCTTCCATTTCGGATATGTACGAATATCACGCGAGAATGAAGAGATCGTGTTGCAGTGACGTGAGATATAAATGATTAAATTCTAATGAACAGAAATACTAAGATAAAAAGTGTCTTGAACAGTAGTTAAAACACTATTCACGGTACGTAGGAAGCACAGTGTTAGGTGAATGAGTGATGTTATTGTTTCATTTCGACTTTCAGAAACCGAAACCATTATCAGTGGTCAGTGATGAGTGCTGCATTATCTTTCAGAAAATAGGTTAGGCCTCTGTCATAAAGAGTGTTTCATTGACAACTTTTATCTCCATGAATGTATAAGATATCAACTACGTCATTAATAAGAAAATTACGAAGTGTTATGGTAGTTCAGTAGGTGTTGATTGAGTGAAGGGAAGTTTAGTATAGATACTCATTTAAATTTTTAGATAGTCTAATAAGTGAAAAGGGACACACTTCTAACTGTTTGATGATAATATACAATATGGAAATAGAGAGAGAGAATACATGTTTATTGTTCAAAAAAAATCTTGGTGACAAACACTTTTATAAAATTTACAGTAAATAAATACTTTTACAATGAATAAATTCAAAAAGTAATGTAAACAATAATAGCAAATGTAAACATTTAACTTAAGTGTATCCTCGTGATATTATTTCAAGCTATAGTAGGCCATACGTTTATAGTTTTGTAATACAAAGGGAAAACAATAGTGCGTCAGAGTCCGATTATGATTCATTTCAAAAATTATTTTAGCCATTCTGTATAATTTGAGGGCAATATGATGCATCAGAAATATCACATATCTATCAATCAATTATCATTATAATCATTCTCTCTGATATTCTATAATCGTGACTCAGAAATTTGTCCAATATGCATCTGCAGGTTGCAAAATTTCTACAAGAAAATCATTACTTTCAAGTTATTGCCGAGTCAATAATATTGAAGAGGTTGGGAGTTAACTAAAATGCTCGAAAAATTTGCTGAAGTACTGTTATAGTGTATCACATTATTGTTGTAAAATATTTGTTTTGAAAAAATAATTAATGTTCATATAAAGAGAATATTACATGTAATTTGAAAATCTACCTGGCTTAAAAAATTCCACCTATTACTTTCTTCTCTTCAACCTTGTATATTTTTTAGCTCTGTTGGGTCCACAGATTTATGAGACGGTCTCTCTCTCTGTCAGGTGACTTGCAGCTTTATTAGGCTTCTTGTTCATGCATGCCAATTTCATTATTCAAATAGTAGTATGCAAATATATCACTGAAAATTAACTCAATTGTTCAAATTTATCTCTTCCTTTTCATTATATGAAACCTTTGAAGTGCAAGATATTAAAAAATCAAACATTATATTGAAAATAGATCAAAACAGGAGCTTCTAAGTTTCAAAAGTGCTATTGTCTATATTTCCTAAGAAACTAAAACTAACCTATTAAAATTATCATTCCTATAGTCAAACTATCGTGATTCTTATCAAATATTAGGTACTTATAAAACATTCAAAGAAAAATATTGTTCAAATGATATTTCTATTTTTAATGATCAATGTTTTTGTGAGGTTATATTGGGGTGCTCGATATAACGAAAATATGAAACAAAGTGCTCCACGCTTTTTTTACACTGATCAGTGATACTAATATTTTTCATTTATTATTATTTTCTGCCTATGTTAACAATTACTTTTTACTTTTCAGTACAACGTGTTATAAATGCGAGTTTTTAGTTTTCTTAAACTATATATTTTATTCAGTATAATGTCTGGTTATAGACTTTGTAGTCTAGTTCAAATCATCTTTCTAGCTGTCATAGAACTAGAGCAATCTGACGCACTATTGCCCATCCCTATATTCAGTATGGATCACAAATGATATATATCTCTTGAAAAGGCATCCATGGTAAATCAAAATCAGGCCAGATAAATCCCAAAACACCATTTTGGAAATATTTTTTCACAGAGAGAGGGTGTAATTAGGAACATCTAGTAGACTACTTCTCATTCATACAATTTCCTATGAAAATATTCACCTCGCATATCAGAGCCAAATACTGTAAGTTGAATTTTTTTTGCTAAAAAGTTTAATTTTATGAAAAAATATCTTTTTTGGCGTTGTCTCTTTAGGATTTTATCTTATCTGCTGGAATATCATAATGACATCGTTATGTCTTTGTATTTCAGTGACTTAATGAAGTTTATTATGGTCCTAGATCCAGTGTACAACATGCATTTTTTTCTATCACCTCCAGCAAGAAACCACCAAATAATAACAACCCGAGTATTCCAAATATATTGAGCGATCTTATATTTTTCAATCAATGCAGTGAAAAATAAGCCTATATTTCCTAATCACCCACTAACTCAACTAAAATAGTCATTAGATTTAAAGAGAACGAAAAAATCAGAACACAGTTGATCTATAGTTGTTTCAAGACGTTCAATAAACATCAACCATTTTGACTGTAATTTTTACGTCTATATCCATTTAATATTTAGTTTAATAAATTTATATATACTTAGATATGCCCGAATCAAACGAATACAGAAAAAATGTTATACCTGACGACCTAGAGGAGGATGCAAAACTACTGAATGTGTTTACATTACCTGCTGATAATATCAGAATTTCTCAACATAGGCTTTCTGTATCACAAAATAATTCTCTTGATTATAAACTTTACAACGTACTTCCTCATCATCTTACTTTTTAAGTAATTATTTCTACTCTGTCAATGAATACTCTGGGAATATTTCAAAAAATCTACTTGTTGATGGAATCAGACTCACCAAATTTTAATTTTAAATGTGATATATTCTGTTATTTATTTGTGTTAAGATTCAGTTTTGTATTCGTTTATATACACTATATTTCATTTATATGCACCTTATTTAAAACTAAACCACCTTTGACCTGCTATAAATATAGAACTGTATATATCTCTACCGAAAAAATCAAGATTCCGGTATGAAATTTTACTGGAAAGGATGAGGGAAAGAAGAGTGGAAAAAATACATATTTTCTGAAATTCTCAAAGACCTTTCAATCGTCAAAATATGCAATGCTCCTTTCTTCAATTTTTGTGGAGGAAGACATATATTTGAAGTACCTCAAGTTAATTGCTTATTTGAATGAATTAAGGAAAATGACAATTCAAAAAAAATTCATTGATACAAACAATACCATTGGCATTGTCAACATCCTTGACATCATCAAGAAGTAAGTCAAATAGCACTCCAATATATGACAGGTACTCCTGCTCATCCATTATCAAATAATTCAGAAATTGCAAAAACAACAACAGATGCAACTCCTGTATTACTTTCTCTACTAGATACGCAATCTACTATTTTACCCAATTCTATTTCTTTATTTCTATTTTTGCAGCGTAACTGGCCATTCGCTGAACATTGCATGTAACTGTTCCCCCTTCATCTATATTCACCAGAAATACACACCATTCATCAGTTGGGATCGAATTTAAATCCATCTCCCAATTAACGCAGCAAAGGAAACCTCATTATTTCGTCATTAATTGCCATCTCCTTTTGAGGTTCAGTAAATTGAAATTAATATTAAGGGGAATTTAAAAAATGGCACAGTGAGTATTAACCACATAATTCGATTAAGGATTTTTGTGATCGTGTATGAACTGTTACAATGATCAATCAAGCAACAAATTATACGTTCCTTGATGAAGAGATCAGTGACGGGGTGGAGGGGTAAGGGGGGTGCAGTGTGAGCTACGACTGGACTATTCACTGAAATGAGTTATTGAAATCAAGATCTGTATCATTTGATTTCAATCACAATATATGAACATCGTCAAATATTTTTACCCAAACAAAACTTCACTTGGAAACTCATAGTATTCTTTTCTCCCAACATTCGACATCACAAGTGTTGACAGTTGCATCACAACTTACTTTTTTAGTCTTACATGACTCTTCCATAAGGCTTTCGATACAATCAAACTTGTCTTGCTACTAGCCATCTGTGTGAAATGGAAAGCCACAGAGATCCATCTTGAGGCCTACACACTTTATTGTCTGCATCTACGAATTTCATAGATATTAACAGTTCACTGAGTGCCATGATTACGCAGATGAAACCCAGATATATCTTTCCTTCTCTGAGTTCGATCTCATCACAGCCACAAATCTACAGAAAACCGACCTTCATTCTTTAGTAAATGTGCTTTTTTCGGTGATATGCATTTATTTGATTTTTGTGCTCTTATTTGAAATTAAACTTTCTTAGAAATTTTTTGACAAAAAATGTGTTCCAAATAATTGACGTTCAGAGAATCGAAACACGCTGAAGCTGAAATTGATGAAAACCTTCAACTTTCATTCAACTTGTCTTTTGTGCGTAACTTGAAACTCAATCCTAAGAAATTCCAAGTTATGTTCTTTGGTTCCAACAGTAAGAAGCAAATCGTATGTAACCCTCTTTGGATCACAACATTATACCATTCGTGAACGAATGTGAAATCCTGGGCCTATGGCTTGATACTGATATGAGATTTACTAAACATACAAGCCATTTATGCAACTTATCTTTTGGTATACTGACACATTTGTATCCAAGAAGAGACTTTGCGAATCTCTTGCTCTTTCAAGACTGGCCTACTGTCATCATATTTATGGACCTGTCCTGCTGGAATCTGATATTGAAAACTACAAAAAATACAAAACGGCTGCATGAGATTCTTGCACGGTATCCGCAAGTATGATAATATTAGTTCACCCGTCTATGATTCAAGTTGGCTAAAATTGAAGTATTGTTGGGAGCTTCCACATGTTTGCATTCGTTCATAAAATCTTGAGAACTGGATCTAAGTAGAAATTTGGTTTCAATTTCACATAATAATTATTCTTCTACTTATTCCCTCACACTCCACTGCGATTTTCACCCGTGGCTTCTCATACAATGCCGTAAAATTGTATAGTACCCTTTCACTAGAAATGAAGGAATTCATTTTAAGAAACTTCGAAAATAGATTGAAAGCAATGATATAATGGCTACACGAATATTTCCTCCCAGTCTTGAATATAAACTGAATGTATCTTCTACTACTCTTCCAAAAATGAAAATATTTCAAGTCCTCTTTTTCATCATAATCATGGTTTTGTTATCTCGGCTCTATTAATATTTTACTCATCATTAATAAAGCCATATTAATATTATTATTAGAATTATTCCTCAACCCTTGACAA
Organism: Chrysolina americana; assembly: GCA_958502065.1. Classification (NCBI taxonomy): domain Eukaryota; kingdom Metazoa; phylum Arthropoda; class Insecta; order Coleoptera; family Chrysomelidae; genus Chrysolina; species Chrysolina americana. Next base: position 8,515,675 of record OY293416.1, on the reverse strand, counting down.
AAATGTCAACGAAATCGCAGAACTCCGAACCACCTCTGACCTTATCTCCGATAATGACCACGTGCTCTTTATAGTGAGCGGGTGATTGAACTCGAGAGAAAAAAAAGAGTCCTGCACGACTATTTTTCCACTGACTGGAAGTAGTATAGGCGGGTCATGAATGCAAAAATTATGCCATCACATCCCATAACAAACGGGAATATAGACCAAGATACTCAGAGGTGGAAGCCACCACCAAGAAGAAGAAGAGAGCTAGATTCCAGAGCTCATAAAATTAAACAAATTAAACAGCAAACACGAAAAAAGTGACAAGAGTACCCAAAATCACAGACACAGGGGGCTCATGATGATTCTGAACAGGGAAATGAATGAACTGATGAAAAACCAGATTGTCAGGAGTCCAGACGTCTCCGCAGGAGTTAAAAAAGGACTTTCTGGTCGTGGGAAATGGTCAAGGACAGAAGGTAACCGATCCAAATGAGGCGGAAATGTTTGGGGAGTACTGATAGAGTGCTTTCCAGGCAGGTGCCAACTACACCCAGAAACACGAAGTAGTCTCGCCAGATAATTAAGAAGCACCCTTAAGGTGATACAAGGCAACAGAACCTTCTCGAAGGTAATGACTAACTTATTTAATTTATTTTAAACAAGTACAATAATTTATACCACTAGCGCTAAGCAAACTCTGTATTTCAATCTGCACTATGAATGCCTGTAATTGCAAACTGTTACTAACTATCACAACACTCGTGATTCCTTTATTTATACCAGCAGTAGGTTTATAGAAATTCTAGGATTGCCGAGAGACTGTGGGAGAGGTCGCCGTTCAGAATAGTTCAGAACACTTGCATGGTGACTTGTCTAGATAGCTTTTGTTTCTTCTTCAATGTGATTGGAGCGGAGATGATGTCATGCAAAAGCGGTCAGGTCCGGCTCCAGAACTGTAACAAAAATACTTTTTATCGCAGATGGTATCTGATACGGAGTCGAAAGGTACTGACGCCTAAGATCGGAGTTTTTAGAAAAGCACATGATGTATTTATTGGAGTGAGTCAAGTTGGTTGATGCACCTTACATGAGAACCATCCAACAGAAAAATTTACGTTTTTCCTGTTCTATAAAATTAGCAATCGCTGCAATTGAGTCTGTCACTTTTTAAAATGTTGTATTGTCTACTGATATAAACGAAACGTAACAATTACATCAACACAATCTGATAACGACTGATATATTACTAACTTGTTGGCAAAGCGTGTAATACGATATACTTTCACCCATTATCTTTTCAGCTTATTTATGACACATGATCTCAGTTTCGATGTTAATTATTCATGTGTCATGACAAATCTAGCTTCTGGATTTGATATGTAGTATGTGTTCCACCTTATCGAACTACTGAGTTATGAACCAGGCAGTGAATAACAGAAAGGAATAACAGGTGTGCCAATAATTAGTCAATAAAATATATTTCTTTCATAAAGAATCAATTGTCATCGGTTAATTTTTTTGAGTTTTCTTAGAGTCCGACCTCCTTATCGAAAGTATCTTTGGGCACGACTTAATCCCATTACTAGTTTTTGGGGTACAGGATGAAGGCCTTTTTTTGGAAGTACTCTTTGGCTCTAAGGAATACATCTCGAATCAATTGTATAAGTTTTGAACTTCTAATATTGCTAACTCGGACTGGTTTTTGATAAAGAATATTATTTATAGCAGGTTGAATCAAAAATTACTCAATATGAAAGCCTCAATTATAATATAATAAAATGAAGATGTGACCAAACCAACATTCATAATAATCTTGAAAATATTATAGGAGAAGGAAATTTTAGGTCAACAACCATCTAATATAAATAATAATATATAAAATATTTCTATTGTGAGAAACTATAGGTATGAGAGGTGTATTTAAATCGAATTACATTACAGAGCCTTTGGGGCAACCCAAAGACAAGGTTGAGAATTCAGAAAAGTCGGGAATTTATGAGATCCAATGTAAGGACTGCGATGTAAAATATATTCAGACAAGAAGACCTATGAAAATTAGATACAAAGAATATTCATCACAACAGCCAGTAAGATGATTATGAAAGCATATAAATCAGTTAACACAATAACTGATATTTGGTTTGGTAACAAGTATTATATCACTCTGTGACTTATCCACGTATTGAGGTGTAGAATCCAGTATATTCTTTGATAAATTGAGGCAAAATTGGTTATATCCAATCTGGAAATGATTGATAAATCTTTTATTTGAAAAGGATATCCAAATACAAAGTTGGTTTTTATTGAAATAAAAGTGGAGAGTATGTGGTACACATTGGAAACATATAGAATACACATAAAACAGTGAAAAAATACAACTGGAAAGTTATTAAAATCCAATATTAAAACGGACGGGATAATATCACCTTAAATGGTAAAAAACAATCAACAGGTATCATAATTGTACATTTGAAACTAATTCCCTCAGTTCGTTTTTGAAAATGTTCACAGCTTGGCTACTTCTGTTTACATCTTGGTGACAATTACAGTGTTGTGAGGCGAACCCCCTCTTGTTGAAAATATATTTTTCTGAGTTCCATTAGTGGCAATTCATCAACAAAGGGTTCAATATTTTGCCTTACAATTTCTACATATCTCTGAGATGTGAGAGTGCCATTATAAATAAACGGGCCGATAATTGTATCCCTGAATACACCTGCCCACACACTAAATCCAAATCTTCCTTGACTTGTCTGCTCCACAATAAAATGAGGAATTTGTTGGGGCCAAGTATAAGATTTGTAGCGGTTGAAAATGCGGGCACTGCTCACATAAGCTTTGTCTGTCCAAATACAATTGAATCAAAATCACGCTCTTCATTACAATTTCCCAGAAACCACCGGAAAAATCCATGCGTCGTTCAAAATCTCCTGGTCTGAGTTTATGAACTCTTCTGGTCCTGTATGGCTTGTGTTTGTGCTTTCTCAAAATCCGCCTAATGTTAGTTCTTGGTAGGTCTGTTGATATTTTCAAATTTTGCGTTGATGTTTTGGAGTTATTTTCTACAGCTCCTATAACGACTATTTCTTCCAACTCCTCATCCCTATTTTATTCATATAATAATAGCTTTTTTTTAATTGACCACCATCAATTAGGTTGTGTCGCAATCTTGCGAAAATGTGTCTAGAAGGTTGTATTCTTTCTGGAAACCTCTCGTGATACAAATTGCTTGCTGCTTCTGCATTTTTCCCGGTTTGTATAAAACAGACTATCATATTCCATTTTTCATAATTCTCATACATTATTGCTAATGTGTTAAATTGAACAGAAACCACGAATTAAAGTGCACTGCCTAAATCAAAATTTGACAGCTACCAGTAAACATTTGCATTCTGTTTTATCGCTGCGTCGTCCAAAACCTACCGCCGGTGACACACCTGGCGGTTTGTGCCGTCGCGGCAGATTTGCCGTGGCCGTCGTTCGGACAGTAGTTTCAAGAATTAAATGAAAGCCTTGGAGGCATAAATGATGAGCGGCATTTATGCCGTTGGCGGTGGATGTGCAGTCGCCTGCTGCCACTACTACCGTCGCCGTCCATGTAGTGGCGTATGCGACTTGTATGTTTTTTCTCGTTGTCAAGCTTGGAGCAGTGGTGACCATACTTTGTTGACCTTGGTTTGTCACTTCATGAACCTAACGTAACCTAGTAATTACCAAAATGAGTGATTCAATCAGTAATGAAATAATGTGTAAAATGCCCCAAATTATTTTTTTTCTGGTTTATGGGATGAATCCAAATGAGGCGATTTTTTATTTATATCTTTTTGCGGCGGTATAACAACAAAGCAAGGATTTGTTGCCAGTCCATTTTAATTGTTTACATTTGTGTGCAATCCCAAATTTCATGCAACTCGAATAAACTGAAACTGAAGTGCGGTCGCCGCTGAATATCGGCGGTCATGTTGCCGCATAGTGTGAAAATGTGCTGAATTATTTTAGGCGGCGACGGCAAATTTGCGGTTGACCCTAAAGGCCATCCCTGCAACTTCCCGCTAACTCCATACCTAAGCGCTCAACATTTCACTTATTTTATTTTTGAGCTCTTTGAGCTCAAAAATATGATTTTTGTGTCATTATGAGCTCTCGGAGCTCAAAAGTCTGATATACAATGTTTTTAATTTTCAAACCGCAATAACTTTTGGATAAATTTACCGATTTTCACGCGGTTGACGGCATTCGACGCAGTTTTTTCAAGCTCCATGAAGAATCTTCAAGTTTGAATTGATCGAATTAGAAATTTCAGAGTGATTCCGAAAAAACACTTTTTTCGGTTTTCTTTCGACAACGATAACACCCATACATAAATCAGGTAATAAATCTAACATTAGTAACCATCGTCCGATCTCAATTCTTAGTACCATCCCTAAATTGTTTATTATTGTGGATTATCTGACAGGCAGGTACCAAATAGTGAGATTCAAGCACCATTACTCTTTTGACTTTCCTGCAACCACGGGCGTTTCCCAAGGTTCACATTTGGGCCCCTTATTTTTGAAAATGTTCATTAATGACATCACTTCATGCTTTCACAACAGTAATGCCCTTCTATTCGCTGACGACCTAAAACTCTATCGTATTGTGAATTGTGTAGATGACGCCGATGAGTTGCAGAGCGATATCTGCAGACTTTCTACTTGGTGCTTGTCAAACGGTATGGACTTAAACATAAACAAATGTCATATCATACGTTTTACTCGCTCCCATCAACCTGTCATTTTCGACTATACCATCAATAGACAACCCCTGGATGCTATCGACCGTGTCAAGGACCTTGGAGTAATTCTTGATGACTCCCTAACCTTCACTCACCACATAACATCCATTGTCAACAGGTCTACCAAAATGTTGGGCTTTATAAAGAGGACAACTCGTGACTTCACTAGTCTGGGTGCCATTAAAATCCTATACTGCACACTTGTTAGAACTCACCTCGATTATTGTTCCTCTGTCTGGTCACCACATTATGTAACCCATATATCCAAGATTGATCGTGTTCAAAAAAGTTTTCTTAGATATGTTTCTTTCAAATCTAACATCTTTAGTGATTACGCCTCAATTGAGAGTTATCTCAATATTCCAACTTTGGAGAATAGACGTAGTCAGCGAGATCTAATGACTCTCTACAAGATATTAAATGGTGAATATGACTGTCCAGATCTTTTATCTCAAATCAGTTTAGTAGTCCCCATTCGCCTTACTAGACAGATAGCTACTTTTCATACTCCCTACCATCGTACCAACATTGCTTATGTCAGCTATATCCCAAGAACCCTTAGAGCGGCTAATTGCCTCGATATTGACATCTTCTCAACACCTCTTCCTAAGTTTAAAAATCAACTGTGTCAGGGACCATCTTGTCATTTTTTTGTCATTTTATTCCCCACTTTTACACTGACTGTAATCTTTTTAATGTCTTCATTATTATCAATATCATATATGTTGTGACTGTTGCTGTATGGGCTTGCCCGTATAAATAAATGAATAAATAACTCACGAACGAATTAACCGATTCTGACCGGACTGGCGGCGATCGACGTGGTTTATTGATACTAAGAACTGACTAGTTTTTGACATCAATTGATGAAGCCATTTAAAAGTTATTCCAAAAAAAACAAATTTGAAAATAAAAGTTTTTTTAAGATTTCTCAAAATCTACTGGTACGAATCGGTTCAAATTATATTCAAAATCTAAGTTTGGCCAAGCCAAATAGATAGAGAAAGAGTGAGAGAGAAATAGTTACGCGGAGAGAGGAATATAGGCATTACGCAGCTGCACGCATTAGAATTTATTGACGAATTTTTGTTACTTCGGCTTGTGGAAATCGTCAGATCATATATTTTTCGTTATCCTTGAATTATTTCTTTCAACATAAAAAAAAAATTGCCGCGCTCGAGAATGTCGAGATGACGTTTTTTTTACAAATTTTTAGCCCTCCCCTTTCTTTACGTCACTCTCAAATTGTCAGATAAGTAGAAAATACACTTATTACCATGTAATTAACTCATCCCACCTTAATCTGACGCGTTTGAGAATTTCCGATGATTAATTATTTTTTTCTCATCTTATCCTTTATCCTGGATGAGCGGTCTTATTTATGAGGTTCATATTTGGTGGAGGTACTCAACCGGGTGAAAGGTAGCCCCCCCCATATATTAATCTGCCGCGCTTCAGTAAATCCAGAAATCCCTGTTTGGGCTCTCCTGCTAGGACTTTCTCTTTGAAATTATCCAATTTGGCCCACTCTGTACAAACTATCACTCAGATAGTTTCTGTGGTTCTCTACTATACTCTATCTAGTTCAGTTGTACTCCGTATTCATTTGGTTAGAAGGTGTTGGGGTGGTAAACATAGTGATTTGGTGTTGGCATGAAACTCCGTAGTATTTAGTAAAGATAATGTAAACAAAAATACTGAAGCCTCATCAATTACTCCTTCTTCTTATTTATTTCTTCGATTCTCAACTTCCACATTCAAGCTAGCCTGCACTGATTTCCATATCTACAATCCAAAAGCAGTCTCATAAATAAACCGAGTCAGCACCTTGATTCATCCTTATATACATATCGTAAACCAAATATGTTTGTTGTAGGACGAAAGTGTTCGACCGAAGGTAGTTTTTATGACGGCAGCCGACATTTCAACCTGATTGAGAAGTCTGCGCCTGCAATAAAAAAAATGTCAGGATGAATTACTAGGTGACTTTGCTTTTGTTCTCACCTGCTCTCGCAACTCCAACGCAGCCAGTTAGGTCGATCGATTCTGCTTATAGGCTCATTTGCATACATTATTGGCGGTTGCCGTGTAGTAAATTATATACAATAACTGAATTTCGAAATTCAGTTCATGGTAATTTGTGCATTTGTAGGTTCGGTGTATTAATGGCTTTGGTCAGATGACAACGCTGGTAGCTAACCCTTCTCGGTTAGACAGAATTCAATGGTCAATGGTCGTGATGAGAATATTTTTTCCAGCATAATCTTTAACAAAAATGTTATTAGAATCGCCGCTTTTCAATCATTCTGGATGCCGGTCGTGTGTTCAAAGCCCAGCGACTGCAGTATTTTTTTCTATGGCCTGAAAAAGTGCTAGGAATCGCACGTTGAAAGGTAAGACCTCGTTAATCCTTGGCTCGCACAAGTTTCGACTTCTGAGGGCTGTCGTTCGTGAGGAGGCGACAGCTGGTTAAAAGGAAAAACAATTTTAAACCAATTTCAGAACAGTAGGGTAAAAGTGGCATAGACGCCACACTTTTTGAAAAAAAATTGTCACAACTCTATTTAAATTTTTTAAGTGAAACAAGATTAACAGAATAAACTTCAACGCTCGCTTCAACGGTTCTGTAACACATTCCACTACATTAAAACTACAACCCTTCTCTCACATAATAGAAGAAAATATAAAAAAAAATGAATTCTAGGCATCTCTCCCACCGGGTAGGGACAGTTGCAGTGGATAGAATGGAGAGATGCCACAACGTAGAGATGCCTACTGCATTTCTTTCAGTTCCTCACGTCGACAAATATTACACGCGTTAAAATGCGGCGTCTCTCCTTTTAGATATAGAGAGACGCCGCACCCGTTTATATGCAGTGAGGACCAAAAGTCCGTCGCCCCCCCTGTAACTTCTTTATTCTACATATTACAAAAAAATCTTAAATACATAAGTTGTAGGGTTTCATTCGATCTCTTCAATGGTTTAAGTTTCATTCATACAGAGTGTCTCAAAAAAGCACGGTGATTTAGAAGTTAATTTTTTTAAATGGGATACCCTGTATTTCATTGCATTATTACATTCTACGTTGAATTCTGAACAAGTTTGATGAATGGTTTTCTATCAAAAAAGTTAATAGTTTTGGACTTATGAACACTTGTAAATAATTATTTCGACTACTTTTGCACCAGTTCACGAATAAATTAATGAGGTAGGCGCGTTTATTTTATCCATGACAACGAAAAAAAACTCTTATCTGTTTTTGCCAAATGTCATTGACATTTTGTAGGTTTTCAAAACTTTGTTTCAAACGGTTTTCAATTTCTCTTGTTGATCAATATGGCTCGTTCAGTAGCAGACAAAGTTGAAGCCGTTATCATATTTGGTGAAGCTAACCGAAATTACCACGCTGCTATTCGCATTTTCAATGAACGGTTTCCAGAACGTCCGATGTGTCGAAAATATCTGCAGAAATTGGTGGCAAAATTTATCCAAACTGGCACCGTGAAAGATGCTCCGAGATCTGGGAGGCCGAAAATAATTACAGAAGATGTTGAAATTCAAATACTAGCCGAAATGGTAAATAACCCACAACAATCAACTAAGCAAGTAGCTGAGACATGTGATGTTTCTAAAACATCAGTAAAGAGGGTTTCAAAACAAAATAAATTCCATCCTTACAAAATAAAAATTTTGCACCAATTGGTTGAAGATGATCCAGACCGGCGACTTGAATTTTGCGAGACCATGGCAGAAAGAATTGTTGCAAATCGACTTTATTTGCAACACATCTGCTTTAGTGATGAAAGCACTTTTCACCTAAATGGAAATGTGAATACCCAGAATTGTAGATATTGGAGTGATGAGAATCCCCATGAATTCCGCGAGGGGCATACTCAATTTCCCCAGAAAATTAATGTTTGGACTGGTATTTTAGGTAACCACATTGTAGGTCCCATATTCTTGGAAGAAAATTTAAATGGTCCCAGATACCTCCAAATGCTGTCTAGATTCATCTGAATGCATGTCCTTATGGCATGTGTCTCAGTTTGGAATGCTGTGGTGTTATAGCCTCACTCCAGACATTATGAAATATTAGTTATACCAACGATGTAAAACTTCAAGTTTAAATATTTATTAATAAAAGTATCATTTCCAGTTCGGTAATGTTGACTACCTGAATGATTTTGGTGTGTCCAGTTTATGGTTGGGATCTTCAATTACCTGTTTGTTTGAGTCTATATGCACTCATCCTCGCCTCTTCCATGGCTATGATGTTCAAAGGTCTCTTAGGATGATTTCCATAGCAGCGGTCGAAGTGCTGCTCATAGCGCTAATGATATACAGACAAGCGAGCCTCGAAGGTTTACCAAGGTTGAGTTTTGCCTGCATTTGTTTCACTTTGGGCCACCTCAGCAACAAGCCGTGTGTGATTCCGAGTCTTATGATTGCCAGTTCACGACTTTCGGTTCCAGTTCCTATGTTTTTCCAAAAGCTCTTCTGCAGATCAAGAATGATGATTTCTTTTCGTTGATTACATGTTACAGGTGCATGTTCCAGCTCCGTTTCTTTTCTAGAATTTGACATAATCAGCTACTAGTAGTGTTTCGACAAAGAATTTGGGTAGTTTCATGCCCCCCAGAATTCTTTTGCGTGTTAAGGGAATGAGTATGGTTTTGCTGGGATTTGTCCTTAGTCCATCTCTTTTGCATCATTCCTCTACCGTCTTCAGTGCATTTTGCATTAGCTCAGAGGTTATTTGAGCGTGCTTCCCCTGCACGACGACTACTATGTCGTCCGCATAATCTTGGTTATAGTATTCCTGATGTTTGAAGATTTCAGCAGTTTGTCAACTACCATTTTCCATAGTAGGGGTGATAAAATCCCACCCTGTGGAGTTTTCCTGGCACTTTCTAGCTACGTGGAGTATTCATCAACATCTTGGCCTGGGCCTTCCGACTTTTGAGCATTGAGAGTATCCATCTGCAGGTGGTTTCGTCAATGCCTCTCCTTCTGGCCGATGAGACCATGCTTTAGAAGTACCTACGCTGGGTAGTTGCGGATAGTCATGATCATTTTTCATAATATCATCACAATATAACTTATGAAATCAGTCTTTGATATGAGTGCAAAATTTCAGATCATTCAGATTAGTTGAATTGAAATTGAATATTCCATTACGTACATATAACTGAAGTTGATAGCAATAGTGCGCTAACACACTCTCACAGATATAATAACTGGATGACAACTTTCATGGAATCAACATGTAAACGTATCAGTTGACTATAATAGAGTCAACCATCGAAGATATACCTGGTGACCAGGAAAATTCGATTAATCATGATGATGTAAATAAACGATTCAGCTAGTATCAGCTAAATACCAGTTTATTCATCCCTATGAAACTGACACAGATTTTAAATTATTGATTCAGTTGATGATGACTATAATTTTTTCAGAACAAAATAATTAATAATTTGAGTCACAAGAACAATGAACAATTTAGTTTCAAAGACTTTCACAATACTCAATTTGAATACACATAAATGGCTTTCTTTTGAGATGTAATTGAACAAAAATTTTCGACAATTGACAAATCAAATTAATTGTGTGAGAATATCAACGAGTCTCACAATCTCCAAGACGAGCACTATGATGTTCTGAGCCTCTTTCTCTTCAGTTAAAGTTCAACGCAAAAGAATAGCTGATTGAATTTTATTGGCCATTTACTTGATATGAATGACATCGCAAAATTCTTCTGTGTTGAGTACAAAGGAATGTCGTTGTAAATTGCAATTAGAAGAAAAATCTGAGGCAGTATGTAACGATACTTGAGAAATAATTATCGCAATAATGTTCCTCGGTAGTATTTCACGGCTATAATAAGAATTGCAATAAATCAGCAGAAAGATATCTTCGCTCATTGAGGATTGCTTCAACAGAATTGATTTCTGAAAAAGATATTTCCAAACTAAGATAATTTTTTCACAAATGGCAGAAATTTCAATAGTCATCTGACAGTTGTGCGTTTGATGCAAATATTTTAAATATTATTAAATGCACTGCTTAGTTCAACGCAACCAATGTGCAGATGTTCTTCCTTCGAGTATACTTTTTAAACATTTGAAAAATCGTGTAGGAATTTGCAAGAAGTAATAAAAATATATGATAATAATAATAATACCATTTATTTGACATGAAATAATATAATGCTGATGTGAAATAAATCCAAAAAAATCATAAATTGTGCGTGTCTTCTGAATGTTCTACAAGACTTATGAGAGGAGACTGAAACTGAAATTCTTCTTTCACCAAGAACTGCATAATTTCTCAAGCAATATTTTATGTCGATTAGGTTCGAGATCTATTTTTGATATTAAATTGATTACAGCTATTCGAAGATGACGGAACATATTGTCCGCAATGCCATATTCGTTGTAGAAAGAATACTTTTTAAATAGAGTACTCTTTTCGCAAGATACCCAAAATTATCAATTTCTCATATAATTACTGATGAATCAAATTTCTTATTCACTACCACCATCTATTGATGATCTTGACTGATTTGACCGATACTTGATGGATATTCATAATTACACAGAATTAAATAAAAACGTTTACTCCAAAGGAGTAAAGTAGAATCAGAACAGCAAGCATATTAGTTGCAGCAACTTTGTTCTTCCCCGACAGTTCTGAACCAAATCTGCCAGAGTTTAAGCTGATACTTGTTGCGCGCAGCGAGATTTTTTAGGAGTAGTAACCTCTTGGGAATGGCGTTATTCCACCTCTAGGTAAGTATACATCTCTCCAGCATCCAGATGGTGTAGGATGCTTCCGTCTACGAGCTGAACGTCGTCTCCGTATTCCTCACATGCTCCTCTTTTAAGACGAACCGTTTGTCAATCCCATCAAACTCCATTCCGATAGCATGCGTGTACTCTTGCACCACCCTTTGGGGCTGATGAAATTCCTTTTCTCCAGAGACATATAGTTTGAGGTCATCCATATAGAACAGATGGGTGACCTTATGCCTCCGGTTGCTGGGGGTGCCGCACTTATATCTGCGGGATTTCCGTAGTGCAACGGACAATGGCAGTAGAAATATGCAGAAGAGAAGAGGACTGAGGGAGTAAATCACGCCCCTTCTAAAGATAACCTGCTCTGTTTGGACTCTGACTTGACTAGATGTTATGGCGAAGCGAGTCCTCCAGAGCGACCTTAGCTATTCAATGCGTCTCACTATTTGATCGGGTACCGCAAGGAATCTGAGCAAATACATGATGAACTCATGCGATGCTGTCTCAAATGCCTTGTGATAATCGATCCTGGCCACTGAAAGGTTACGCTTATACTGCATCCTGCGTGATGCATCTGTCGATGTGGCCAGCGACTCCCTTCTTTGACCCTCTCTGCTCATCCATTCATACACCGGCTCAACTGTGGAGAGTATTCACATGTATAAGATGCGGGTAATCATCTCTTAACATGTGTTCAAGCATGTTATCGGTCTGTAGTTCTTTGGATCAGACAAATCTCTGTTTTTGGGGATTAGCACGGTTTGTCCCCCGAAAAACCAATACGGAATCTGCTGCTCCCCATCTAGTTATGGAGCAGCAAAGTTCTTCGAGCCTATGAGGCCCCGTCGAACTTCTTCCGGAGTTATCGGATTGCGTAGTTCATTGAGCTCAGACTGACGAACTCTCCTGTAGAAACCTTCGAACTGCTCTAGGGCTGGAGTATCTACGTTGAGTGGTTGCAAAAACTCTTAAATGTTTTTCCAGAAGGTTCAATCCCCGATCAGCCGCCGGCGCCGACGGATTATTCACAACACGTGGAGGCTCTTGGAACAGACGAGAAGGTTCATCGCGGAACTTCATGTTTTCCGCGATGCTTCTCGCCCGCCTCACTAGTAACTTTTTTGCAGCCACTAGTATTCGTATCGTATCAAGACAGTGATATTTGATGATAAACAGCACGCCTTGATTTAGTGTGTGGTGAGCTCGTCTCAATTTTGAGGCAATTCGCCGCCCTGTGGGCGTGAAGGGCCTATTGGCCACCGCGTATTCCGTCACACACTGGATATGAGACGCTTGTTGTCTGGCCGACTTGATCTTAGCTTCCATCTCGTGAATGCGTCGCTCATGCCTCCCAATCAGAGGGGTGGTTACCCTCCTCTCCGCTTGGGACAAGGTCTGAGCGGCGTCATACACGGCAGAGTTGATCTGCCAGATGTCAGCCTCTTCTGAAAGGACATCGTGAATCCCCGCATCCACCCGTGCCAGTTGTTGTGGCTTCAGAGGCTTAGTGTTATGAAGCGCCATGCGGGTTCTGATGCCTTCCGTTAGTGGTATAATGTGGGCCTTCTTTACAGTCAGACCAACACGTGGCATATCTGTCACTTCTGCCACTTCTTTAACCGGTTGAGGAGGGACTCTGAAATAGTCTCCAACCCGAAGATGGGATACATAATCCCTCAGGTTTTGGGCGGAAAAAGCGGCATGCTCTAGGTGTATCTCAAACAACATTCTTTCCATGTCTCCGCTCCAGGCGGGCTCACTGCTCTCATAATAATGTTAGTTCATTCGTCCACTCAAAGCGTCCGTTGACGTTGCGGCCGTCGCTATTCACTATCATTGATATTATTACAACATCAGATTCCAGAACTTGCTATAGGTTTTTAGCTAAGATATTATGTTAGAAAAAATGTACCTTACCACTTGCGCCCTTTGAGGATCTCTCGCGAGCATAAACCAAATGCCGTACATGTAAAGCGTTTCCAATTTGTAAAATGTAACAAACGACAATTGATTTTATATCAGCCATCTAATTAACTGGCGCAATGGCAACGTTCAATTAATTTGCATTGAATTGAACGCAGCACAATTCGAAACTTACAATGCCGGTGCCGGTCTATGCCGCTCCGCAATTGACCTTAAGTATATAATAAATACTCGTGGCTCTGTTATCATAAGTGCCAGCCGTAACCTAACGTTGCTTTTATTAAGTCGGCCCCCGATGTAATCTGTCCGTCCGTCTGGCGGACGAAATATCGGTTCCTGGCTCCTATTCCCATTTGCTTTCGATAATTGTAGTCATCGTGCTGAGATTGGAGAAACGGGAGTTGGCATTAATGAGCACTGAAAATTCTCTGATTGACGTGTCAGAAGCAAGTATTTTTCTTGACCACTCGCCAATGAATATAATTCTTCTATATAGTAGTTCTCACAGCGATTCGAACATTTTGTGATTTTTCGAAAGTTTCGACTGTGTTGATCACGAAATACTGTTGCGAAAACATTCTTATTATGGCTTCAGAGTAGTGATATTTACAGGACGTACTCAGATGGTAAAAAAAAATGTAGTGGCGTGGCTCAAGGTTCAATACTTGGACCAACACTATTCCTCATATTCATAAACGATTTCACAAGTATAGACATCGTAGGAAAATTCACTCTATTTGCAGACGATACTGCCAATTTTTGGCACTCTGACAATCCAAATGATTTGGAAAAATCTACCGATATGAAGAAAGCTTTCTTCTGACATGAAGAAAGTCACGAATTGGTGTGACTCAAATCGTCTTTCTTTTAATATTTCTTTATTACTCTTTGGTGGAATTTCACCTGAGAGAATTCTATTTTGGGGCGTATGTAGTATTTATCTACTACAGAATATCCTTCAGCTCTTTTATAATCCACACAATCATCAAAGGCTGAAGAGGTTTGGCTTCTTTTGATGTCAAGTATAGGCTCCGGCTTCACAGAACGGTGTCGCGGAACCGGTTCTAGAAAGTTCGTCTACCAACTCGTTTTTTACATCCCCCTGTGACCCAGAACCCAAACCAGCTCGACTTCCTTCGTTTCAGCTAGTTTCTCGAGAGTATCCCCGCATTTCTGTGAAAGTACTGAGCTTGGTTTGGGGTGATTCATATAGCTCTGTGCGCTACTTGACTGTCCAAACAGATGTAAATTCTCTGCTTGGACCCTTCTTTTACCTCTTGTCTCATACCTACGGTTGGGATGACAAACACTTCAGCTAGGAAAACTGTTGTGTGTCTAGCCAACTCGTAGCTTTCTCGTACGCCTCTTTCTTCCATGTAGATGCCTGCAACCGAAGTCTGTTGTTAATCGTACGCAAACCGTTCGGGTAACATATTAGGCTTCCCGTGCGAAATTCCACTGTGTTTCTTCCCATTGTTTCCTGCTCGGAACCATGAGAGCAAACTCTCTGTTCCATCGCAACCGATCTTGTGCGCTTTTCACTCTGAGGGCGGAAGTAGGAATCTCCTGCTCTGCCCCCTTCGCGATTTTCGCATGGCCTATCCGCGCTCCTGCACTTTCTGCATGCATGTTGATTTCTGTGGAAGGGGCTCGCCCTTAGAGGACCCTCCATCAGGAACCTATTTACCACCTTTACCAGCATTTTCAGTGGAAAAGGATTCTTTCTATTTCCCCATTTGCATCCATACTGTGCTGAAGATTGATGAGCTAATTCCGAATTACAAAAAAAAATGGCGGAAAATGATCCCTCTCAATTCTTCAACTCGAGAACGGTTAAAGATATTCTGACAACGCCAATCGATTCAAAATCATGAAATCAGCACTACCTTCATGATGGAAAGTATATTCTTCCTCATAGCAGAAAAAAGTCAAGATAGAGAGATTTTATGAAATGGTTTGAGAAAATATCGCCGCTTACAAAAGTAGCTGATTGCAGTTGTCATTTGATGATTATCTTCGAAGAAAATCTCGAAAGGTCAAGGTAGGTTAATGGAAATGACTGAGAGAGTTATTAGATACTATGTATGTCGACTATGATGAAATTATTGAATTCTTTATCGAAATCCATCCGATGGTGAAACAGTCGTAGATGATTTTGAAATAAAATTGCAATGGAAATCCAGTTGAATTAGTGCTAGAATTTCAGATTCTCAGTCTTTAACAGTTTCATAACTTCACCAATTCAAAAACGAAAATCTGTAGATGATGTTCCTGAATTTGTTAAAAAATTTGTTCTAACCGGCTGAACCCCTACGAGCATCCCTCAAAAGTCATCGAGAAACTTGCAAATTGAGAATGAAGGGGGTCTTCTCTTTTAACGTGCGATCCTGAGCACTGCCTGTAATGATGTATAGTTTCATACATATTTTCAATTTTAGTGATGAATGTTTTTATATAGTTTGTCAATAAAGAGAGAAATATATTTTATTGTCGAAGAATACAGAATTTCAAGTGTATAACATATTTATATAAGTAAATAATTGACAGGTACAGAATAAGTTCATCAAAAATGTGGTAGGACTTTAAAGAAAAGATACGGCACATCTTTAACAGTTCAGCTTGAATATAGAGGTGAACAATTGTCATAGCATATAACATATTATACTAATAAAACTAAATAAACTTGGAAAGATTATTTATTGGAAGAAAAAGTATACTTTAATTGATCAATAATTTGATTATAATCACAATGATCACTATAATTTTGATTATGAATAAACGAAATGTCGAAAAACATTATTTGGTTGAATCAAGTACTTTCGAACTTATAAGCAGTTTTTTAAAAAGTGACAATTAAAAAACAAGCGTAGGTCTGTTTGAAGATGTTCAAAGCCTAACAATCAAATTGACGCATTAGGCACATTTGTACCTCACTGAAAGAACTGATGTAAAGGGCTTCTTTCCTCGTTATTCTTATCAGCTGAAATTTATTGTTTCAGATACTAGAGAACGTTCACGGTTCCAGAGTCAAATATAAGTCTGTTGATTGTAAACAGGTTCTACACTCCACACCAACACTCTAACAGTAACACAGTTTGTTTAATGGAAACACTGATAGTTAATGAACTACTAATTAACAATGACACAAACAAGACCAAGATCCATGTTTTTCCATTCGAATGCAATAAATAATGTATCGAATATTAATTGGTTTATATTTGAGTTTTTGTGATATCTATCCAGCTGTTTTTTATTGGTCTGATTGGAATTTGTAAATATAATTACGAGCGAGTTCTGAAAATGGCATTCCAGCTTTAGCTGTAAATCAGCATTCCCTGCAATCATCATCTTTGCTTCCTATAATGGCATCCATCAGGTCGTAACCAGTTGAGTAACCGCCCACATATGTAGAGGAATGTCGTGAAATCATAAGTATATCAATCAGAGAGCATGCAGTGCAGTGCCGCTGATAATTTGATCAAATTATCGAGACGCTGAACTCTTAATGAAATCTCAATGTACAACAGAAAAAAAACTGTACATTTTTCTACTCTTTATTGATGCGTAAATGTTTTTACTATATGGTAAAAGGTAATTTATTCACTGGGGAAATAATTCATAAAACAAAAACATAATATTTACATTACTGTCTGATTTTTTTGTCAACAGAGTAACATTGATTATTTATTTTGACTTGACTTTTGACTCTACGGAGACGCAGAACGCCAAAGGTTTATTTTCAATATTCCCGCCTTTAATCTCGAAATCCTGGCTTGAATATCGATTTCACGACATGGATTTTGAGATCCTGACTTCATTATCGAGATCCCGCCTTTAAGTTTCGAGATCCTGACTTTAATCTCGGGATCCCAACTATGATCTCGAGATGCTGACTTCAATATCGAGATCCCGACTTCAAAGGACCCCGCACATTTAATACGTAAAATGGCTTTCGGCTAATTTTGCTCAAATTTTGATATATTGTAGATCTTGGCATCCTCATTACGTAGTCTAATTTACAGATCGATTCTATGACCATTTTTCGAGGTACAGGATGTCAAAAATTCGATTTTCACCATTTTGGGTATTATGCATCGATTTGATTTTTGTGCTCTACTTCAAAATTGAACTGTCTTAGAAATGAACTTAATGTATCTAAGTTGTAGCTCATGAGTCCCTCGTTACGAATGAAAAATAATATCAAACAAAGGGTGTTGCATTACAGTATGACAAGACAATGTTCATAGAAACAGATGAAAATCAATACCATAATTGTTTTGATTTTCACTCAATCCGTTAAAATTAGAAAACAAACGGCTAGAATTTGATAATTTTTTCATAAAGTATGGGTATCGATCAACTACATGAGGATTCATATGATTGCTTGTCCAACAGTATATAGTTTTCCAGGTACAGGGTGACGATTTGAATGGTTTCAAATGCTACAGCTCATGAATAAAATTATATCATTGCGAATTGTCCATAACTGTTACTAGGATATGGAAGTTAAACTGACTCATGAAATAATCCTTCCTATCAGCCCCCCCTCCCATTATAGCCAACCCCCATCGCCCATTTGATTTACAGCCACCTGCATTACAATACTTTCATAGAAATCTCTACTTGTAGTACCTCATTGAATAGCTGGTGAAAAATGCTCCCACCTTCCTCCCTTCTTCCTCTTCATCAGACATCAAATCAAACATCAAATATTATTTTTGTGAACACCTCTTCATATGAAAATGAAATGGAAAAACGCATCATTAATATTTTATTTGCCTGAATAGGTATTTCAAATTCTAATTATTTTGTTACAAAAAATATTTATTTTCACAGATACGTACTTGAAATAGCATTGAAAAATAAACTTTTAAAACATACAAAATGAAAGTTTTTACATTATAGATCTATTGGTATTTTTCGCAGATTTATGTTCATTGGTACCATAAAATGATTTTCGTAGATAGACGTAGAATTACAGCAAGGGTGGCTGTGATTGTGTGAAAATGACCGACAGTCATGTAAAATTCTGCAATTGATTATTCAAAAAACTCTGAAATCACTTTCTAGGAAGCGGTCCTGCAGGATTGTAATAATTTTTCAAATTAAAGATGCTAATAATTGTATATAGAATATAAAAACCACTGTTTTGCAGGTTTTGCAAGTTCATTTATCTAATATATTTTTTATAACTAACTACTTAGAGTATGAAAATACCTATTCAGGTATAAAAAAATAATATTTAATTAATTGTTTGATGAGGAGGAAGAAAAGATCAATTTTTACCAGCTATTAAATGAGGTATTACAAGTAGAGTCTTCTATTGAAAGTATAGGAATACAGGTGGCTGTAAATCAAGGGGGTGATGGAAGTTGGCTATAATGGGGGAGGGGGGTGATAGGAAGGATTATTTCATGAGTCAGTTTAACTTCCATATCCTAGTAACGTAATGATATTATTTTATTCATGAGCTGTAGCATTTGAAAGAATTCAAATCGTCACCCTTTACCTGGAAAACCATATACTGTTGGACAGGCAATCATATGAGTCCTCATGTAGTTGATCAAGACTCATACTATATAAAAAAAATTGTCAAATTCTAGCCTTGTGTTTTCTAATTTTAACGGATTGAGTGAAAATCAAATGGTATTGATTTTTATCTATTTTTATGAACATTGTCTTGTCATGTTGTAATGCAACATCTTTTGTTAGATATTATTTTTCAGTCGTATACATTAAGTTCATTTCTAAGAAATTTCAATTTCGAATTAGAGCACAAAAATCAAATCGATGCATAATACCCAAAATAGCAAAAATCGAATTTTTGACATCCTGTACCTCGAAAACTGGTCAAAGAATCGATCTGTAAATTGGACTACGTAATGAAGATGCCAAGATCTACAATATATCAAAATTTTAGCAAAATTAGCCAAAAGCCATTTTATGTACTAAATGTGCGGGGTCCTTTCGAATCCTGACTCTAATTCCGGAATCCTGGACTTTGATCTGGGATCCTGACTTCAATATCGAAATCCCACCTTTGATCTCGAGTTCCTGACTATTATGTCGGGATCTCCCTATTGGGCTTCCATTACGAGTCATTCAATAACTTTTTTTTTGTTGTAGAGATATTTTCGAAAAATGCCCCAAGCGTTAAGGACGGCTATTATTCCTAATATTTATTGAAGGTGACCAGCAATTATATTTGCTGATAATTGGACATGATTTCAATTTCAACGTCCGCGCCTTTAATTTTTTTTTTTTCAACATGTTGATTGACTTCATTTTGGAACTATGAAAAATAAAATAACATGACTTAAAACATCTCATTATTTATTTAAAATATTTGTCGAAAAAGGAACATTTGATCCTTGTACAGACCCCCATTTACAATGTTAACGAATCACTTTGTCTTATTGAAAGTTTTTTCCCATACTTTTGGGATGTTTTTCTGAATGCATCATCATTTAGTTTAGTACATTCACTGTTCGTTAGTAGGAATGCCATTCCTCCAGTCTTTCCAGGAGCCTCAGTTTGTTCAATAATCTTCATTTTACTAAAAATTCTGCCAAGAAACTTGAGTACATGACACAGTGTATATACGTTTCCCACAAATTTCTTCACATCTTATGGAACCCTCATAACTTCCGTAATTATTGCAGTAGAAATCCGAATGTACTCTCCAGAGTACTTCAATTTTATCAACCTTTCTCTGGCAAGTTATTAGCAACTGTTTTTAAATAAATTGTAGTGCTCGCCGGTGATTTTCACTTTTATGGTTTGTTGAGAATAACTAGAAATTTGTAGAATATATAATATTCTTCTGGGCGTTTCTGATACAGGATGCCACATTGAAATCAAATCATATATTTGGTGCGGATTACGAGTGAATCTACCGATATTGTATATTTCACGATTTTTGTATAATTTTGGTTGAAGTCGAATGACTTGAAATTCACAGAGATTCCTAATTTAATCATGCTGAATCGATTGGAGTTCTCAGAATTGCTCTATCTTCGACTGTACCCGAGATGGAAAGTTCATTTGGAGGAGGGATGGAGTCATTTTCCTTCATATTTTTTTCTATTTCTAATCATGACATCTTTGACGTTGTCATTTTATATGTCGATTTTCAATCTGAGCATAAACAAATCATATATTTCCGGAATCTGCATGACATTTATCGTATATATTGCGGATTGCGAATTAATCTGCGGATTTTGTACAATTTTCGAGGGTCTATAATGAGATCCTGACCTTAATTATCTTTATTCTATGGATCCCGTCTTTGGTCTCGGGATCCCGCCTACAATCTCTGCATCCAGACTTCACTATCAAAATCAATCTTAGATGTTGCATCATTCTATTCTATTTGCTATAATTTTCACGGATGCTTATGATAATGAGTTGCTAATGGCCATAGCAGTCGATACCAAAACAAAAAAAAAGATAAAGAGTTCAAGTGAGGTGTGTCGGTAATTTAAAATGTCTGTGTTGACAGTTTTAAAATAAACTTCAAAATGCTTATTTCTAATTAATTTTTGTTATCTCAATATTAAAATCGAGATCTCTTCTAGATCAAAGTCAGGATCCCGAGAATAGAGTCATGATTCCAAGGTTAGAGTCAGGATCTCAATATCAAAGTCAGTATTATAAAAAAAAACTACTGCGCTTTCGTGAAATATCCATTTTTCATCTTCATAGTTTTGTAAAATGATAAACTGGAACACTACTACACGCGCTCTTACCTGATCTTTGGTGCTTTTTCTTAAAAATTTTCATCCGGTTGCAGAAAATAAATACATTCAGACATTTATCATTAGTATTGCTATTGTCGATCATTTCCTTCTTCAGCTCCATTCCAGTTTTGAGTCCTTTCAGTAACCTTTGAACTTCAGGAATTATTTATTGAAGAAAACGTGAAAATCAACTCTACTATCAAAAACACTCAAAAACTATAAGAGCTTTATAATTATCAGGTGTACATTCGTCGTACATTAATAACTCAAAAATTTAAAAAACAATCGAGGTATTTTTGCTTCTGAATCGCCA
Source organism: Chrysolina americana (assembly GCA_958502065.1). Taxonomy (NCBI): domain Eukaryota; kingdom Metazoa; phylum Arthropoda; class Insecta; order Coleoptera; family Chrysomelidae; genus Chrysolina; species Chrysolina americana. The sequence continues at coordinate 8,494,140 of OY293416.1, read as the reverse complement.
TCACCTGGTAGAAAATCAGGTAGATGTGAAATCTGCAAAGCATGGTTTTATCGCATCAACTGATACAAAAAACCTGAAATTTCATTACTCCAATTGAAGGGCCATTTGCTAACAGAAAGTAGTGGAAGCCTTTCTCGTTGATATTCAGGGTACATCATCATCCTGTACCCATTCTTCGTTCGTAATGATCAGTATGATCCATAAGGTATTCCCAAATGGGAATATCTTTAAATATAAGAACCAAACAAGTTTTTATTATCAACTCTCTTGAAGAAATGATCTCTGAATATCAACACCTTCAGGATGTTTTTATCTATTTTTGGCTTGGAATAATTGGCTAATAGTCAGAGCACATACAGAAACTGAAAAAACTCGTTTCAAGCCTGTATGTTCATCCATATGTATCGTATGAAAAACCTCATGAACTACCATCAATAATTGCAGGAGTGATGCAATTAAAAACGGTTGAAAAACAATCGATGAACGGGGCTTGCTATTTTTCCTTGGCCCGAGAAGAAACGGGTTGATGTTGATTTTTGTTCATACACTTAATGTCAGTGCGTAATAGGCAATGATTAGTTGTACTTGACGTAAGGACAGTGTATCCACGCTACTAGCAATTCTGTTATGCGGGCGAAGAAAAAGGTTTGAGTTAAGTGGGTTACACTTTTCAAGAACGTTGGAGATTTTCCTATACAATTATTCAACAACTGAACATCAAAAAGTCGAAAACTCTTCCCTCTAGTTATCCCATCAGGAAACATAAAATAATTTGTCCCCCTTCTTTCATCGCGATAGATATTGAATGCACTCTGATAGATACTTGTGTAATGTTCTTGAATTATGTCGTAATCTCTAGGGGAGTTGTTCAAGATAATGGTTTGACTTCAACTAAAATGAAAAACATTTCTTGAAAACATTTGGTTGAGGATAAATAAATCAAGGTGCAAATTGCAAAAAAGGTTATTGCGTTAATAAATCCATTACTATAGTTATTGGTCGAAATAAAGTTAATAATTGTGAGCTATGCGAACGAAGCCTCGTAAGAGTAAGATCAGGATTGTAATAGATATTGTACTCACACTTGATAAGATACTTTGTATACGAGTACAACACCAAGGAAAAATATCAAATAACTCAAGTCAAATATGGAATTCTGAAGACTACTTTCAATTCCATTCCTAGTTCTTTCCAAAGTCTTGATAGTGTTTGAAGAAAAAGAATCTTGTAACCTACTCTCGATTACTGTAAGAAAATGAAGAACTTAAAACAACCAGAACAAATACCACTAGACGAGGATTTGGTATCTTCAATGTATCTGACTATCAGTCTATCCAGAATTTCAAACAGGAATTATACAAGACTGATTGGACGGTATGACTAGCCTTGGAAACATTCAGCTTTCCTCCTCGTAGTATCTCATACTCATCCATCCATCCATCCATCCATCCATCTAGCTAGGGAAGACGAGGCCCTGACTTTTCAATGTGTGATGCCATGCACGGAAGAGAATAAAAACTATCCAAACCGATGCATGGCCAAATTCACCGTTGCTTGGCTTCAGTTATCGACGGTAAATACCAGACCTCTCCCCCACAGCTTTTTCGACAATATAACATACGACAATCTTCAGCTGTTGTTAGTATTTCAATTTTGCAAGGATTATTATTATTCATGAACGTTCTACACATTACCCGATTTCCTAAAAAATCTTCAATACAAATATTTGGATCAACCAAATGCGTTTTCATCGATCAAATGCAGCTGGGTAGGTATACTTTTCCACCGATACCTACATCTTGATGACCGTGCAAGGACGTTTAGCTACCACACCTGTGTTTGTTATTTTTATCTGACAGCAATACAGTGAATTCCAATCCATTGTTTGTTATGTAAATGGCCTCAGCGGGCCGATACCACGCACTAATATTTCCAGTGGCTTTGCCTTAATGAGTCAAGAATGTTCAGCTTTGCGAGAGCAGACACAAAGGTGAACCGAGGAGAAATTGTTATATTAACAACGTAGTGTTATGCAAGAATTTCTATGAATGAACCTGGACTTTCCGAGATATAAATATTATTATTATAATTGCACTTTCACATCTCATAAATTTTTTTTTCGTAAACCGCGCCGGCTAGTTTTTTCCTTGAAAACTGAAATGCATAGAGAAAAATGCATTTTATTTCTTAAATCAAAAGCCGTCCACTGGACGAAAAAAAGTCAAGAACCATGTTCATGATCAGAGTATATTTTTCAACAGGAGATTAAGATACAGTTTTTTTCGACAGGTGAGAGTTTCTCCACGAGCGAAGCGGAGTGGAGCGAGTATGAAATGCTATTTTTTCTACGATGTATGTTTATGAAATACTGGAATTTCGCTTTCAGAGTCCATATTCGTTATAGCTATGGAGAGAAATTCAAATATAATCGTGAAAATGTTTATAAAAGTTTTCCTTTGTCGTCAAATCGACATCTATAGAGCGTCGGACTGCTGAAGATCCTTATTAATTTTGTCGGACGATGGTGCCATTGAAAATCTCATTTAATTTTTATATTTTCCTAGAAAAATCAGATTGCTGCCTGTCGCCAACCTGAGTAGTGATATCGACACGTTTAGAGTGGGGGACAACCTAGAAGTACCGAACATTTTTGTCCGATTTTTCTAGGAGAATTCAATAATTTAATGAGATTTCAATGGCACCATTGTCCGACAAAATTAATAAGGATCTTCAGCAGTCTGACGCTTCTAAGATATCGATTTGGCGACAAAGGAAAAATCACCACTTTCAAGGTTTTTTTTTTGCGACATCTTGTTAGACTCTTCACACATAAACAGTATACAAAGTTACAACTTGCTTGTTATCACTTCCGATTTTGTACGAGGGCTCGCGTACAATAGCTGTCAATGTAGTTGGGATACTTGGGAAGAGGTTTTTGGCATGAAGTTATATGAACTGAAGTTATTATTGAATTTGTAATATCAAGAATAGCAAACTTAATGGTAATTGTAAGTTTGTGCGAACTTCATCCCAGTTATCTCCTCCTTCTGATTCAAGAGTTATTTCAACCCATGAATCGGACGAATCATTTGTGATATCTTCCATCAACTTTGTTTTGACGTTCTTAGCGTTTTTATTTCCTCTATTGTTAACACTTTAACGTTTTTCATTATCTTTGTCTTGCTCTCTAATTAACTTATTTGCCTCTCTCTCTGTTTTCTTTCAGCTCTCCCCAGCTCTTTTCTTTACGTTATTCTTCTTTCTTTTCGAATTATTGTTTTCCCTTCTTACCAGAAACTACCGATGGCAAAGGTTCTTTTACTAAACGCTTCTTAGCGCTTTTCAATTTAGTTTGGGGTAAAATGAATGAACCCCTGAAAGGACTTGGCATATCATCTACAACTGCTGACCGTTCGTTATTGGAACTATCAATGTGGTCATCTTCATCTTGAATGTCGGAAATTTCTTGTTTATCATCTGAAATGGTTTCATCACTATTTTCAACTCGTTGATTTTATGGTTCGATTGCTCTAACTGTTTCAGTAACGTTATCTGTGGTAATTTTGGTTTTAAACTTGCAGTTTGTTTCAATTCTCTTCCACAAATGGTATAATGATTGATCTATCGTGTCGATATTGTTTTCTTCAAATTCTCCAATTGTCTCATTGCCAATTTCAGACTGCAAAAATTTAAAGTGAATAATTATCATTTCGGAGGCAAGTGGCTTGAATGACCATCAACAAAAAGAACAATAGGAAATTTTACATTTTTATTTACCAACCACAGATAGAAAATATTAGCAATATATTCAAAAAATGTTTCACTGGTCATCCAACCTGTATCGGATTTTCCAAAAGCCCAGTCATCAGGTGATTCGTTTATAAGTACCGATGGAATAAGTTCGTACTTAAAGACAGTCATTGGTGGCATAAGTTTGCCAAAGGCGTTGAATCCCAAATGACAAGTAAGACATTCTTTGTCATTGTTACTTGTAAATGAATATATTGATTTATCTCCTCTTCTAACCAAAGCCCTTTCTCCTTTTGGAGTTAAAACTATAATGGTTTCATCAGTATCGGATATTCTTGTGACATCAAAATCATCACTCAAGTCAGCTTCCACTTCAAAGTTTTTTTTTTGCGACATCTTGTTAGACTCTTCACACATAAACAGTATACAAAGTTACAACTTGCTTGTTATCACTTCCGATTTTGTACGAGGGCTCGCGTACAATAGCTGTCAATGTAGTTGGGATACTTGGGAAGAGGTTTTTGGCATGAAGTTATATGAACTGAAGCTATTATTGAATTTGTTAATATCAAGAATAGCAAACTTAATGGTAATTGTAAGTTTGTACAAACTTCACCCAGGTCTGACTCCATTTCTCAGCAAGCTTCAGATCAACTTCGAATTGTTACCATTCTTCTCACACTTTCTTGTTTTTCATAGTCCTAAAATCAGATTCTTCGGAATTAACTCCTATGGTGATAGCTTGCATGATATCCTTGCAATGCCTAATATCGTTGTAAATATTGACTCCAGCTCTTCCTCCATTCGGGCCATATTTATATTTCCTGAGTATTTCGGGATTGGGTTGATCTTCTTACTGTGTACGCTCAGGCAGAATTCTTCGTTGCTGATTCGCTCTTTCTCTCTCTCTTTGATGTTAAAGATTGAGTCATTCTTCTCCATGATATACAGGTCCAATACATACTTTCATCTATCATTTTGGAAACCAACATAGCATATTTCATCGTAATGGGATTTTCTAATGATTGCTAAGGTTTCCTTCTTAGAAGTTCCCAAAATCAGATTCATGTAGGAGGTCTGGGTGAACAAGAGACCTTGAAGCTCCTACATCTATGGTGAATGTGTATCTTTGATCTTCTGAGTGACATTAAACTTGGCCCGTTTGAGATCAGAATTTAAGAGGGAACGTATTCTTTCGGGTATCTGAGGTTCCCGTCTGGTGTGCATGACTCTTCTAATTTTTTTTTTGATGAAACGATCGAGCTCGGAGAATTTGATTTTGCCTCGTTCTTGTGGGTCATTAACTTCCTCTCCTCTTCATCTCTCCCAGCAGCTCGTTTGTAGAGGGCCAGCTTTCCCGCAGTTATACCTAAAAGACTTCATTTTCGTTTTCCAAGAGCTGCTTACAGTTTGCAAATTTCATCTCATTCAATAAATTGCACGAGTTTTTCTACCAACGGATAAGGCTACTCAGCTGTCAAATAGCATCTCACTGGTGAACAACAACAACAACAATTGGAAATTGCGAACTGTAGAATGACTTTGAGAAAACAGTTGTCTGCTAAATGCTACTATGGAGTTCAATAACGTATTCAATAGCATCTCCCTTGTGAAAGAATCATTGCTAAATTGAACCTATCCAAACTGATCCCTTGCATATTTTCAATGCATCTTTTACCGCCTTGAACTCCAATGATCCTATCAACGCTACGCCTGAAGTGGAAGGCCTCAATGCATATCGGTTTATCTCAGTCGATGAATGTGTTCAATGAACTTGATTGGTCCTTGGGGATCCATAGTGTTTCAGGATTTCGTTGGGTGGTTGGTATCGATTCTTCAAATGGCTATGGAATATCTGTTTGAGAAATTGCTGCCCATATCTGATCCCCAAAGCTTAAATGACTCTGCATTATATCCAGCCTTTTCTCAAACCTATCTGCTGCATAGTTGAGTTTCTTGTCTATCTCTTGTGCAACCTGTTCATTTCTCAGATATGGGGCCGATTTGCTGACGCTCTAGACTTCTTTGCCTTTCTAGACTACTTTCCTGATTTTTCAGACTTCATCTCTCTAGGCTCTTTCAACTCTATTTCGGGGATTTCAGTTCGAAAGCAATGACTGACTCTGCTCAGAAATTCACCATATTGTCACAATTGCCATACTAGCTCTAGTTGATCTTGTTTTGCCTTACTCTCCTGGTTTACTTCGCAATTTCAACTGTTCTTGCTTTCTTGGGTACTTGTGTTTTCAAACACTCAAGTAAATCTCCTGATAACCCAATCGACTACTACTATAATAGTGAACTCGTTTCATGTTGTATGCTTGGACTTATTCGATTCGACATTATTCAGTTTCCAATATTTATACCATCTTAATATTCCAAATGGGCTGAACGGAGTCAATTACTTTTTTTAAGCAATTCTGATGAAACAAGAACTGCTACACATAGGTTGGCTATTTTACTCGAGAATGAATCTGTTCCCGTCCACTCAAGAATTAATTTTATTACAAATTCATTCATTAACATGTAAATTGTAGTAATGGTGTTCATATTTAAGAGAACGTAGGCGGCACTGAATACTAATCTGACATAATCTCGATTTTCTCATACGTACCTAACACCTGTCCGCAACATACAATTTTTGTTGAGCTGATGATATTATGTTTGTTTTTCGTACCAGTGCGTGGGACGAACGACTCTTAGTACAAGGCAATGGAAGAATAACGATTTGATAAGAGGATAATTGTCATGGGGTAATTCAACCTCTTGAGGAAAATTAAATGATGAAGTTTGATCAAGTTCTGATGTAGATATGAATGTTACTTGACCCCAATTTCAACTGGTCACTGTCTGAGTGTGCCTTGACGCTTGAATGAATGAAGTTAATACGGAACATACTTTCATGATTCAAATTAAAATGTTATAAAAAAACTCTGACAATCTGAACAAAGCCTGGCAGAATAAACGCAACCCCTAGCCAACAAAGAGAAGAGTAATCCTGGCCAACCATGGATACGAAAGAAATTTTGATTTTTTTCCGGGTTTTGAGACCATTGTAAATTGGAATGTATTCGAAGTGTACCAAGGTTAGTAGTAGACTTATTTCATCATTACGGTTATTAGTAGATGAAGCAACAAGAGGTGAGTATCCTTTCTCATGAATATTCACATAGGAAATATCCAAGGTCCATCTTTAACGATTGTATTCCAAATTCGAGGTACAAGAAGTTCAACATTTCTGAAGCGTATATTCGTGCTCCCATAGACTTAGCGCACGTTCTTCAAGTGTCGATTTATTATTTTGACCCAAGTTGCAGTTCCTTTGGAGTTCGTGTATCCTCGTTGCCATCGATCAAGCAAGGAATTCCAAAAGGTTCTTCACTGGGTCATCTGTTATTTCTCATATACATAAATTACTTGATGAACTATCTCAATAACCTTGCGAATAACGTAAATGTACCAATAACTGACACCCTAAGGGTCAGAAAAATAAGTTTGTCTTGTATGAAAATGAAACTTCTGCCAGTTTGTGTCAGAAATAATTTATAAATATAATAAATTCATTGTGTAGTGAACAGAATGCTCTTAAATTGAAGAAATTTAAAAGTCTGACTTTATGAACACCAGTACCGGATTCTTTTTTAAATTTCAGGAAATACAAAACAAAATATACGAAATAAACAAAAGTTTTATTGAAGATGAAAAAGGGTCAATTCATTGCGAAAATGATACCATATCACTAACAAAAAAGCTTCCTCTTGAATCAATCAATTCAGGAATCCCAATTTTGCATATTACTTCATCAACTGCAACCATAAAATATCCTCTTTTTCTGGCCACTTGTAATTCAAACCACTATTTTCCAACGCAACAGCATTGATTTGTTTTAGCTGTCCTGAGTAGTTTTTGCCATCATATATGAGAATAACAAAATCTTCTTCCTTCAAATTATCTCCACTAGATGTGTGGTCTCCACCATGTAAAGACTGTTCATCCCAGTTATCTCCTCCTTCTGATTCAAGAGTTATTTCAACCCATGAATCGGACGAATCATTTGTGATATCTTCCATCGACTTTGTTTTGACGTTCTTAGCATCTTCATTTTCTCTATTGTCAACACTTTAACGTTTTTCATTCTCTTTGTCTTGTTCTCTAATTAACTTATTTGCCTCTCTCTTCTGTTTTCTTTCAGCTCTCCCCAGCTCTTTTCTTTACGTTATTCTTCTTTCTTTTTGAAATATTGTTTTCCCTTCTTACCAGAAACTACCTATGGCAAAGGTTCTCTTACTAAACGCTCTTAGCGCTTTTCAATTTAGTTTGGGGTAAAATGAATGAACCCCTGAAAGGACTTGGCATATCATCTACAACTGCTGACCGTTCGTTATTGGAACTGTCAATGTGGTCATCTTCATCTTGAATGTCGGAAATTTCTTGTTTATCATCTGAAATGGTTTCATCACTATTTTCAACTCGTTGATTTTATGGTTCGATTGCTCTAACTGTTTCAGTAACGTTATCTGTGGTAATTTTGGTTTTAAACTTGCAGTTTATTTCAATTCTCTTCCACAAATGGTATAATGATTGATCTATCGTGTCGATATTGTTTTCTTCAAATTCTCCAATTGTCTCATTACCAATCTCAGACTGCAAAAATTTAAAGTGAATAATTATCATTTCGGAGGCAAGTGGCTTGAATGACCATCAACAAAAAGAACAATAGGAAATTTTACATTTTCCTTTAGCAACCACGGATAGAAAATATTAGCAAATATATTCAAAAAATGTTTCACTGGTCATCCAACCTGTTTCGGATTTTCCAAAAGCACAGTTATCAGGTAATTCGTTCATAAGTACCGATGGAATAAGTTCGTACTTAAAAACTGTCATTGGTGGCATAAGTTTGCCAAGGGCGTTGAATTCCAAAAGACAAGTAAGACATTATTTGTCATTGTTACTTGTAAATGAATATATTGATTTATCTCCTCTTCTAACCAAAGCCCTTTCTCCTTTTGGAGCTAAAACTATAATGGTTTCATCAGTATCGGATATTCTTGTGACATCAAAATCATCACTCAAGTCAGCTTCTACTTCTTGAAACCATTTTCTCAAATGTTCTTCTGTTGAAGAGGATCTAGCTCTACTTTAATTTTTAGTCATACGAGCTGAAACTTCAGGATATCGCTTCATAAACAGTTGGAACCATTTTGTTCCAAGTTTTCCATCTGTGAACGAAGTTTCGCGGGAAACCTTTTTCACAAACACCTGAACTGAATATATCAACTGTGATTTGGTAACAGGAAACCCTTTATCAACAGGTTTGAACATTTAGTTGACTATAATTCGCTCTTCTTCGGCAAGATTTGTTTTTGGATACTTTCTGGATACTTTCCCCTCAACTTTGTAGTACAAAGTGGTCTTTGTACAAAGTGGGTCAGGTATTGGAAGCATTACAGATATAAAAGTGTTAATTTTAATGGACAATGCTCTCTAGTATACCAGTGAATAGAGCATAATTTTGAACGTTTTCATGAAAACCCATGAGCTGACAGTATCTTTTACGAAATCCTAACAGCAAAAAAATATAAAATAGATCATTTGAGTTGGAATTACTTATTCCGATCCATTTTCAATGTTTAGTGTTTGATATTTCACAATTTCGCAATTCCATAGTTTCATATTATGAAAGAAAGATCGCAGTTTGAACTTTTGAGAATATTTCATTGAACAATTTGTATTTTATCATTTCTATGATAGTATTGACTTCATGTAGGTATCTATGTAAAGCTAGACATACTTTTCAAATTATGTACAATAGTTTTCAATACAAATTTGTTTTTTTCATACAAAATATCTAACTAATTGATCACCACACAAAAAGTTGTACTTTTTCATCAACAGACATTGAGAAAATATCAATAATATAACAATTCCATATCTGCTTTATTTTGAGTATTACATTTTATTACCAAATCTTGAATTAAAAAAAGAATGATTGAAGATTTTCTCTCAAAAAAACTCAACTATTCATTCGAAAATGAACACTCTATATACCAATTAATATTTCATTATGTCTCTAAGATTTGGCTTACGATGTTATTTTCGATGTTCACTCATCTAGAAAAGCCATAAAAAGCCCGCATACATTTATAAACAAGTCCGATAAAATAAGATTCCGCTCTACGTCAACTGTTCGATATTGTAGAAGTGATCCTGTCCGCTCCAACATTAATTCGATTACAAATTCATTCATTAACATGCAAATGCAGTAAAGGTGTTCATATTTAAGCGGACGTAGGCGGGAGCGTATATCGCGCTGACATATCCTCGATATATCCATACGTTCCAAACACTTAAAACAAAGATAACAGCGTGGGATCAGAGCTAGTTGAGATACTGGCCAATTGAATAATCTTAATTACATGCACCAAAGCAGATATTAATAAATTTAGGAGCTGTACGGCCCACGTAATTGGAGTAGGAGCTGCAAGTTTTGATTGCACACTGATTTGAAGAAAATGAAATTGGCAAACATGGATTTATTACTCGAACAATGATATTCTTCGTAAACAACTCTACAAAAACGTATCGACCAACTTCAGCTAGGTGTAAGAAATTACGCTTTTTTATCAAAAATTCATTTTGAAATAACATGAATCATAAATTCCATGGTAAATAAACTGTAAAATATATAAATCCTCAACATTTCTCCCCCCGCTAGAAGAGTTACTCAATCGACCGTCTGAACCCGGATATACGGAAATTACTTTTCCCAGCTTCCAATTGTACCAAGGTGCTTGATCATCAACCACAAATATATCACCCATTTTAACAGGTTTACTGTTTGTGGTCCACTTGCTCCTTTTCGTCAAAGAAGGAGGATATTCTTTCATCCATCTCTTCCAGAATGAATCAACCAGTGATCGAAATTTCTTCCATTTCCGCCTCAGTCCATGTGCCCCAGGAAGTGGTTCGCTTTCTTCGATGAAAGTGGAGTACACCAACAGAAAATAATTGGGAGGGCTGCTGCATCTGATGGACCACCGGAAACTTTCGTAAGTAGCCTACGATTCACTAATTCCGCTTCTGCAAAAAGTGTCTGCAGGTGTTAAGAACGACATGATTCCTATGCTAATTTATTCCTTGACTATCATCATCTGAAGTGTCAGTGGGACAGTCAGTCATCACCAGAGAGAAGAAAAAAGAATTGAATATAAAAAAATAAGTTGTAATTTTGAAGTTGAAATAAAACTGTCTATTGATTCTATTGATTTTCCATACAGAAAATACATCTATCACTAAAAAAAGAACCAAGATAACCCCTTGGTCATATACATGGTCCTTTTGAGCAGGATAATTGCAGGAAAAGTATAACTTTGCTATCATACGAGACTTTTCCAGTGAACAACCAGTCCTGACAGCAGTTCGTCGTTACCGAAGAACCAAGTCTGAATGAAATCTGCAGAAAGAAGTGGGTGAGACCTTTCCCATCCTATCCAAACCTTCCTCATAAGTTTTCTCTCCATTGCCTCTGAATTTGATGTGAAGTGTAAATTTCCTCAATATGAGTGAAGAGGAGAAACTACTCATTCGCAAACGCGCTTCAATAAAATCTCGTTCGACGATATTTTCAAACTTTTTACACGATGAGATTATTCCGAATTTAAGTGATCCTAGATCCATGTTGGATGTGTTATAGTTACTAGATTTTCATAGCCGTGTTGAGCGACTTGGAAGGCTCCTTGATGAATTTAATGATTTGCAAAATAAAACAGAAGAAATAACAGACAATTTTGAACAGCAATTGTCAGAAAGGGAACAATTTGAAAACACTTTTTTCTCCAAGATGGCATATGCCAAAAAGGTATTGAAAAATCACTATGAAATACACAATTCTCCTCTGGGAAGTACACATGCAAATGCTGTTCATAAGAGTCCTGAGTCATCTGTGAGTGAACAGAATGTTCTATATTCAGTGAAGTAATGATTGTTGCGGAAGATAAACTTGATACATTCAAATATGTATAATGCTGGAATGGTGAATAACCCAAGTGGCTTGAAATGGTTTCTGCGTGAATCTAAGTATCTAAGACCTGTCATAATACGGAGGGACCTTTTTTGAATTTTGAAAACCCTGTCTGCATCGCTGCAGCCTCCCCAAAGGATAATACCGAAGCGAGCATGAGAGTAAAAGTTAGAATAGTAGAATGTTTTTGACCATATTGCTGTTAGCGTGTTTAGCTAAAACTCTGATGCCATAGCAAGTCTGGTTCAATTTTGAGCATACATTATTAATATGGTAATTAAATTTTAATGTTTCGTCAATTGTAATTCCTAACAATTTAACGTGGTCAGAGATTTCAATTTTATGTTGATTGAGCATAGCATAGACTGGTGTAGCCCAAGCTTGATTAACTTTAAACAAGATCATATTTGTTTTTTCAGGATTAATAACGAGCCTGGAATTCGAGAACCACTTTTCAGTATCAATTATCAATGAATTTACGTTAGATATAAGCTCGGGATAATTGGAAGCTGTTAGCAGTAGAGTACTGTCATCAGCATAGTTGATGATAACCTTATCTTGATCAGCAAGTAATGCAAAGTCGTTTAAGTATATAATCAAAATTAATGGCCCAAAGACACTTCCCTGTGGAACACCCATGGACATGTCCAGAGCACTCGACCGCATATAGTTACCACTTTCATCTCTTATTTTTACTGCATGTTTTCTTCCTTCAATGAAAGATTTGAACCAGTTTAGAGCAGTACCACGAATACAATAGTGTTCAAGTTTGATCAGGAATAATTTGGAGTCAATGCAGTCGAACGCCCTGGACAGGTCCAAAAAAATTCCACAGGCAATTCTCCTCTATCGAGAGAGTTGTATATAAAGTGAGTAAGTTCAAACAGTGCAGTTTCAATGCTCTTGCCACCAATAAACCCGTGTTGGCTCATACTAAGGAGGTTGTGATTTTGGAAGAATCTTACAACTTGCCTAGTAACAGCTAGCTCATGGAATTTTGAGAAGGCACTCAGTAGGCTGATAGGCCTATAATTGTCTAGGGATTCTGGATCACCTTTCTTTAAACATGGTTTTATTAATGCAAACTTTAAATTTTCCGGAAATACACCGGATTGAAGGGAGGCATTTATGATATAGCAAAGGTGCTCAGCAATACATACAAAACACTTTTTTAGTAAGAATGTAGAGACTTCATCATGACCAGAACATTTTTTGGCCTCCATTTCATTCATTATTTCATGAAGTTCCTGTATCGTTATTGGAGCAAAGGAGAAGCTAATGTCATTGTAGGGTATGTCGCATTTGAACACATGCTGCCTCGGCAGTTTATCTGGGATACTCTTATAATATACTTAGTTTGTCAAAAACTTGATTCGCGTACTTTGCGACAATGGGAAGAAAATAAATCAGAAAATGATGTGCCAACTTTGAAAAATCTCAAATCATTCCTGAAAGATAGGGCCGGCTGATAGAGATTATACGGGTGGAACTAGTTCCAATAAACCAAAACTTTGTTTATCTAAAAATTTCCTAGCTAATAGCAATATTTGCACATTTTGCAGAAACGATCATTCAATTTATAAATGAGAAGAGTTTCTGACACTTCCCAGTATTTGAAAAAATTCAGTTTTACAAGAGGAAACAGCAGGGTTTCTTCCCAAAGCGATTGGTCGTGAAGAATCTTTTCTATAACTTTTTTCACACTACCTATTCATCTTTCCCAGACTCCGGCCATGTGTGGAGCTGCTGGTGGTCGAAATTTAGAGTTGATACCTTTAGAAGACGTCGACTACGTTAATGCATTTGTATTAATACTTTCCATGACTTCTTTCAATTCTCTAGTTGCCCCAATCATGTTTGTTCCATTGTCACGATAGATTACCTGAGGACATTCTCTTCGTGCAGATATTCTAATTATGGCCATTGAAGTGGAGCTACTATTCAGTGTATGGGCAATATAATAATAATAATAATAATAATAATAAATCGACTTTATTCATCAAAAACCAGAAAAAGTGGAGTTTGGTGAAAAGGTGGAGTATCAGCAGAAGCTGTTTTTCAAATCAACCTTTACAACAATTACAAAAGTGGATATTGCTAATGCTAATCATCAACAGTCAATATTCATACTAGTAATTTAAATCTAGGTTGATATTGGATTAATAGTTTTCAATACTGAAACGTGATGTTGAAAAAATAAAAACACTTAATAAAATCAGATCAGAGCTCGTGTCAAGATGAGTTAATGAGGTAGTTGGACATCTTATTCCTGTCAATTTTTGATTAGACGTAGTTTCAGTTTCTTTTGAAGTTAAGCAAATTGTAAGACCTAAACGCACTGGGTAGTGAATTGTAATATTTTGATGCGATATACGAGAAGCTTCTGGTGAATATTGAAGTGCGATGTTTGGGAATAACGAGGATATTACTGTTACGTGTCACAAATCTGTTGTTGCTGGAAAATGATACCAGTCTGTTAAAGAGATAATCAGGTTTACGGGAAATCAGAACTTTGTGTACATTTGTTAATAAGTGCAAATGTCTGAGTTTTTCTAGTCTCAACCATCCGGATTGTTTCATTCTTGTCGATATGTGATCAAACTTACGAATTCCATAACAGAGGCGAAGACAGGAATTCTGTATGCGCTGCAGACGATCGGCATCAGATTGTAACAAGGCGGGACCATAAACACAGCCACAATATGAAACTTTTAAAAAAATCAGGGATTCACAAAGTTTCATTTTGAGTTTTGTGGAAAGAATGTCTTTATTTGGGTATAACTGTCGTAACGTGTTATAAGCACTTTGACATAAGTAACTAACATGCCTGGTAAATCTCAGTTCTGGATCGAAGTATAGTCCTAAATTTTTGCTCTCATTAGCTATAGGAAGTTTATTGTCACCGATATACACCTCAAATGATTCCAGGGCAGATTCTCTCATTTTCTGTGACCCAAATAACATGACTAATGATTTTTTTGGATTCAGTTTCAGCTTATGAGCTGATGAAATATCAGATATTGACTGAAGGTCGTTGTTGATAGTATTCTGAGCTTCTTGTAGGTTACCACAATGAAATGAGAAATATATTTGAGTATCATCTGCGTAATGGTGTACAGTAGATTTGATAATAGAACGGTGGAAGTCAGAAATATATATACTGAGAAGAAGTGGACCCAATATAGATCCCTGAGGTACACCTTTAGTCACCAGTAGAGACTTTGACAACTCACTGTCGATATTCGATATTAACGCTTTGACTGCGGCCATCTAGGTAATTGTGTATCAAGCGAACTGCGCTATTCGAAAATCCAAAGAAGTTGAGTTTATTACAGAGTATTTCATGGTCCAAGGTGTCGAAAGCTTTACTGTAGTCGAGCAAAACTAGACATGCTAGTTTGCCGTCATCTGTGGCTCTGAAAATATCATCTGTAATCGCTAAAAGAGTACTCGTAGTACTATGTTGCGATCGGAAACCTGATTGAACAGAAGTTATTATGTTATGCTCGTACATATTTCTGCGACCTTAGATAGAGATGGGAGGATGCTGATGGGTCGGAGGTCAGAAAAATCTGTGGGAATGTTGCTTTTTGGTAGAGGAATGACCCAGGCATGTTTCCATTCTTCGGGAAATACACCTTCCACCAATAGTGGAGTGCTGTTACCGCTAGGCAAGTAAATATTCCTCCCAACATTTCGTCCGTCTCCTGCTTATTTTAACGAAAATGGCGCGAAAGTAATCTAATCCAACGTTTACGAATGGTCTAAATCCTCTCATCAGTCTTACTTCTGAAAGTTGGCCTATTAACGGTACTTCAATTGTGATTTTATTTAAGAAAACTGAACTATGAAACGATTTCTGACGTCCTCTTCTACTTCAAAAGATTGTGCTAAAAAACCGAAATCACCGGCTTTTCATGAATATGATGAAAGCTACTTACAGTACGGTTTTATAGTGAAGCCAGGGACTGAAACCAGTGACATTCTTATTCCTCAATGTTGATAAAATTGTTGTTGTTGTAATTGTTATTTCCGTCAACCAGCTGCACACCGTTAAGAGTACAACCCTCAAAAGTCTTCGAAAGACTTGTCCGAGCTAGGGAAGACGCGGCCCTTACCTTTTAACGTGTGATGCCATGCACGAGACCGATGACCATGTTGGGAATCGAACCCATGACCCTTAGGTTGGGAGACAAGCGCTCTACCATCATTACCATCACCTTGCTAGTTTATGAATTGCAACAGATGGAAAGCCTCACACAATCGGTAAGACGCTTTTCGTGTTAGGAGAAAAAGCAGTCAAAGAAATTCAAAAAATACCACTGTCAAATAACACAGAAAAGGGACAAATTGTCGATATGTCTCATAAGATCTTTAGAACTTTAGAAATTTTAGCACAATCTTTTGGACTAATTTTGCACTTCAAGTTGACGAAAGCACCGATGTTACAAATATGGCGCAGCTACTTGTTTTCGTGCAATTTGATTATGATGAAGAGGTGATAAAATGGTTTTTGTTCTGCAAACCACTTGAATCAAATACCACAGCGCAATTAATTTTCAAGGTAATTGATGAATATGTGCTCAAAGTAGGCATTCCCTGGTCCAAGTGTATTGGCTTGTGTACAGATGGGGCAAAAGCTATGTCAGGAAGATTGACAGGGCTAGCAGCAACAATAAAGGAAGTTGCTCCTGAATGCAAAAGTACGCATCGTATCATTCATCGAGAAGCATTGGCTGCTAAAGGTATGCAGAAAAATCTCAACTCCGTTTTATAAGATGCTATGAAAGTTATTAACTTCATAAAGGCTAGAGCTCTCAACACAAGATTATTCTCCTTGAGTGAAGAAATGGGAGGCAACTTCAAGACTTTACTCTTGCATACAGAAGTGAGGTGGTTAACTCGAGGAAAAATTTTGAAGCGTCTCTTTGAACTGAAATCAGAAGTTTTTTGTTTTCAAGTGCAAAAAATCATGACAGAAAAAAATTGTTTGCTGATGAAGAATGGTTGTCAAGATAAGCTTATTTAGCAGACATTTTTGACAAACTCAACAGACTGAACTTGGGTCTTCAAGGAACAAATACAACAGCCTTCACAGCCAGTGACAAAGTAAAGTCCTTCAAGCGAAATTTGGTCCTCACAAATACAAGAGGAATATTTATCTGCATTTTCCACTCTATCATCCGTTTTTGAAGAAAATGAAATATCTTCAATGCCAGATGTAGTTGCAAATATCATTGTTCACTTGAAAGGCCTTCAAAAAAGCTTCAAGAAGTATTTCTCTGAAGATTATTTGAAAGTAGACTGGATCAGAAATCGTTCTTTGGGAACCTCACCAAATGAATTGGAACTGAAAGAAAGTTTTATCGATCTCACAGAAGATAGTTCCATAAAAGATTATTTTAAATAGAAATCTTCAATTAACTTCTGGATCGGATGTACCCTTTGATCTTTGAACATTTGTTACGAGTTACTGATGTGTGAAAGTGGATTTTCTGAACTCTTGTACATAAAAAATTAAGAAGCAGAAAAAGTGTTGAAGAGGACTTAAGAGTGAAGATAAGTTCCATTACTTCTAATGTTGATATTTCAATCACAGGCAAACAACAACAAGTTTCGAACTGAAGACTATAATAGTATATTTTGTATGATGATTAAATTTTTGCTGATTTTGTACAAATTTCTCATTTGTATGATTTTAGACCTATGGGAGATAAATAAAACGGTGAATTATTACTATTCTACGAGAGCGTAGAAGGGCCACAAAGAATAAAAAAATATAATCAGCCTAATTCCGACTTTACAACTCGGAATTAGTTTATTTCCGACTTCACGACTCGGAATTAGCCTAACTTCGACTTCACAACTCGAAATTAGTATAATTCCGACTTGATAACTCAAAATTAGTAGGCAGCTAACGAAGAAGTCGAGCAGACAAAAAGAAAATGCATTGCACATAAATCTAGTATGATCTCGATCATTTGGCACAAAAATACATGCAGTGTATAAAGGCCTTGGCTCACAGTCAAATAGTTTTATGAAATTGTTTCAAAGTGACGCCATTTTCATTGGTTTGCTTGTCCCAATTTGTATTTAACCAAAAAAATTACGTAATTTCAAGGCAGTTTGTTAAAACAATTTGATTGTGTGATAGCAGTACTTTAGTCACATATTTACATTAGCAGTGGTAAAGCTTCAAAAGTTGTGTCAGCTGAATGCTCGTAAACAAATTTAAATATTTATTCAAATTAAAATTACATTCGACTACTAAGGACATTTATATAAAGCTTTGAATAAGAAATAATCAGAACTAACGAGAACATTTGTATTGTGGTAGTCGGAAGCGAAGCGGTTAGATGTCGGCCGTTGAAGCTTCTGCTAGCACTTGGCCAGGTTCGAGTCATGGAAATGAGCATTTTTTCTCAGTTCCATCTGCGTCAATACGCGACCTCATGTCTTGTTTGAAAAAGCAAGTGTGATGTAAATTGACTAGACGCCAATCGTGACGTCCGGGTGGTGCAGTAGGTTTTCCGGGTTCTCCTACAGCTGAAAAGTGAACACGTCACCAAAAATCAGTAAGTCGCTCCGGACCGCACGGAAAATAATTTTTTTTTTGTTAAAATTGTTGTATCCGTCAACCGGTTGCACCTCAATGTGCAACCCTCAAAAGTCAGAGTCTTGTGCGAGCTAGGGGAATAATGATAATAATAATAACCGTCCTCTACCCGCACAAGCTGTGCCGTTGGGTACACTCCATGAGTGTTTATGAGGGAGTATTATCATTATTAGTATCATAAAGTGTTTTTGTTCCACGTCTACTAATTTGAGTGGATGATAATTGCAGAAATACGTTTTGTTAGCGCATGCGTCTGTCCAAAGGCAGCTCAATTGAAAATAATACCTAACTATATTTTTTTCCGGATCATGGTTACTTGGTGACTGAAACACGTGTCGAGGTGTAAAGATAGCGGTTTGGTTTTGAGATGAATCTCCAGTACATTCAAATTGGTATATTGTGGAATAGTAGTGAATTTTCATCATCTGAATAGGTTCAATCCTCTCAGCCTCCTTTTCATTTCCACTAGAATTCCAATACCAACACGTGGAATCGCAATGATTACACTAATTCCAAGTTGCAAAGTCTGAGTAATACTAATTTCGAGTTGGAAAGTCAGAATTATATCAATTCTGAGTTGCGAAGTCAGAATTAGGCTAATTCCGAGTTGCGATGTCGGAATTATATTTTTTATTATATTCTGGCCCTTCGACGCTTTCGTACTATTCTAATCTTTTTATTTCTCTTTTATTATAAGTATGTCATGAATAAACACATATCTGAACTCTCAGGAATTCAAATCAAAAAGCCGTTGAATACTTTTAGAACAAAAAATATTATACGTTTATTAAAATATTTAGGTCTGGTGGTACGCCAAAATTTCTCAAAGAATCAAGTGGTACGCAGGTGCAAAAAGGTTGGGAACCCCTGTTCTAGAGCTTCTCAGTATCTCCCAGATTCAGTTTCACTATCAACCTAGCTTTTGGTGATACCGATACGATTCAGATTCCATACTCTCGATCATCGACATCATTCACATCCCCACTAATATTACCTGCAGGGGTGCTGATGATTAAATTTTGAGTTACTGACAGTATGTCAAAAGCATGCAGAGAACATCAGAATATGACAATAATAGTAAGTATATGTATTTATTACGAACGGTCAAGAATAGCACTACAGGTCTTCAAGATCAAGAACGATGAAGACCATGTAGTACAATGAACTTATCCTCTGCAATCATCATGGAAAAATGTCGGTCTCCATTTCAGTTTTTCAGCCATATCAAGTTTCTCAATGATGTTTATTGTTCGTTTAATTATGATACTTAAAGGTAATGTGTTTGTGTGGTGAGACTTATTATAACTATTTGTCGGTAAATTGACACTTAACGTGATGTTATAAATATTTATAATGTTAGCTGAATGAGTGCTGTATAACATTACATGTAAATACCCACTTTGCTTAGAAAATTAATAGGAATTATTGTTACCGCCGCTAGATATGTTTTCTTTCTAATGAGCGTCGTGGATAGAATTCCATTGCGGGACGATATTTATATTATTATTTCGACTAATGACTGTCGTGCGAATTATTCGATCATTCAGGAAATCGTTGGATATATTCCAACAAGGACTTCTTGAAGAATTTTGCTCCTGAAGAAATGCTCATTATGCAATCCGCTGAAAATGTCTATGACTGAAAACTTTTTTATTACTGACTTGACGAAAAAATCTTTGTCCTGATAAAAAGTTCCGCTTATGCCTATATCTAGAGCCCGTCAAAGAAAATCTAATAATCTATTTTATTATACGGGAAGGGGACAAAAATACTATTTCAGCTCTGATGGAGTGAAGTATTTTCAGTTTGAAATATATCGAAATATTTCTATCATTACCCTTAATTCCGCTGTTACTGGTGATAATTCAATAATTTCAAAACACTCTGTATTTCAGATGACAATATCAGTTTCTTGAAACTAATAAAAATCACAAAGAACGCATTATAAATAAAAATATAAATAACCTTAACCATTATATGAATCATATTATGAAACACGAATAAAATGATGACAATAGGCCTTTTCATGTTACAAGCGCATGCGCAGCCGCCACGTTGAATGAGCAGGAATTCACAAGTTTCATACTGTTTCGTGTAATAATGGCTATAAGAACAGTATTTGAATATGTTTCAATATATACTTTGCTGGATGATTCAATTATTTTTCTAAGATATTGAAGGCAAGGTTTTGGAAATATAAAATAATATGTACTGGCTTTAAATTACTTGTGTATCACTCCAAACTCCATAACAAAACCGTTCAGTTGTTCCTTTTCGTACGAGAACCATTATAAATAATTAATTATATTTTTATTCAACTAGGACACTTATTATTTTGTTTATTTCTTACTTATTTTTTGAGTAAATGAGGTTTATTCAATATCAGGTAATTTTAATTATTTGTGCTCGGATATTTTAACACGTTTGTGTACAGAACAGTCCGATAGATATGGCTGACTGGGCTGACACTGACGCGTGCGCACTAAAAATAAACTGAGATGAAGAGGCCTATAGCATGATTTTTGAGGAGGCGACAGCCGCTGTCAGAGCAAAATGTCAAATAATTCTTTAATGAAAAATTTCGGTGATTCCGATTCTGAATGAATGTGAGTGAAAAAAACGTCATATTGCATGTGTGTTTTAGATTTAATGCTATCTAAATAGTACAGTCTACTCAGTTCTGAGACGAGGATGAGTTGTAACACCACCAAATTTGGCATGCTAGTAGTTGGAGCCATGTCAAACAAGAAAAAAAATTGTTAACCAAAATTCCGGGGGTGGAACACAAAAATAAATTTTTTTCGTGTCATCTTGGAATATATTGAGTTTCAAAAAATATGGTTTGAATAGGGTTGAAGATCATTCAATTCTCTACAAGAATGATTTCCAGTAATTCCCTATAAAATGAGCCTATTTTCTCAGAAAACGTGCTTGAACGCAGACAACAAATTTCAGGCTAATGTTAGCCCGCCGCTTCAAGTTCCGGCAGTGCCGAACGTAAATGTGTCATAACTTCGCTAAAAATGATCAAAAAATTCAAAATTGAAGTGCATTTTGGTCGTGAAGACTTCTACTTTTTCATACAAAAATAACATATGGGTATCTGAGTACCTAAGTGGTTGTTTTTACCACGTTACATAATCCAACTGCGTTTTTTACGGAGGATGCAGAAATCATAGATATTTCAGTTAATCCGGAAAAATTGCACTGAAGCAGGAACCATGACCCTCTTTAGACACTATGCAATGATTTAACAGTAGTGAGACAGGTCTCACACACGCCAAAAAAAAAACTGGGTTTTACTCCTGTCCCATATTCAACTCCCTCAAAATTCCGACATCTTAGCCAGTAAATGTTGAAAATAATCGCTTATACACAACCTACGTGGAAAATAAAGTATGCAATTTCAAGCTTCACAGTTCCGTTATTGAACTCGCAAAAATGACTCCAAAATGTGTTATAATCTTAAAAAATTCAGAGGCTGTCCAAAAACTCATTCTTTTTAAACGATAAATAATTTTGTCGAATCACAGGATTTTCAGAAACCCCTGACCATCCGAAACGAAAGAAGATGAATTTATCTGTTCATTCCATAATATACAACATAGTCCAGGATCATCGAACCATAATATTCAAGCCAACATTGGACACACTTTTGGAGCAGTTTTTTCAATATGTTGCCAGATCAGATTATGAGCTGTGAGCGTGGTACTTCATAACGAGGCCTAGCGATCTGTAATGAGGGAAGATGAAAAAATCTTAATCATGTATCTTCAGAGATAACAATTATTGTTATCATTATTGATGTCATTTACATATTATATGTGATTTGTTTCTCACAAATCTCAATAATATAACAATGGGATGCCAAGACATTTTCCTCAGAATGGCTCGAAATAGATAATAGCTCCTCACAGCCAAATAAATCCGTGAAAATGTCTGCATCTTTGATACGTCATAGTACTTTCCAGGTAGAATGGGGTAGTTCAGGTGTTGGAAGCAAACTATGAATGGAACTTTCGATATTTACACCCAAATTCTTGAAAACACTATGTTTTTTATAAATGTTACATTAAAGTTTACTAATATAAATAAATGTTTATTCATATGATTGTTTACAAAATGAATAAGTGGATGAATCGAAAACAATATATTAGTAAGAATAACATTCATAATAATAACAATAATAATAATTATAAAGAACACGAAAACAAAGTGAAAGCAGCCATTGGAAATACAGTCAATTAGAAATCACCAATATTTGGCTGAAAAAGCTCCATGCAGCACATAAGAATTAACAACAGAACGATTAAACACAACCGAGACAACAACCAAAGCATTCTGGATTGGCTGACAAATGAAAGAACATACCGTATACCCAAAAATGAAAACACAGAATAGCCAAGAACTACAGACCAATTGCCTGCCTCAATAATATCTATAAAGTTTTTACAAAAATAATAACAGAGAGATTGCACGAACAATTGTTTCCAGCCGAACAAAACGGATGTGTCAAAAACACGTATGGTTGTAAAAATCGCCTTCTAACAAGCAAAATGCTATATTAGGATTGCAAACAAAGAAACAAATATATATGTCACTCGCATGGATTGACTGAATATCTATAGAACATCCTCTACCCTCATTTCTTCCATTAGCAAAACAATCAACAAATGGAATACCGATCTGCAACTGATGTCAGACCCCAAAAACAACAGTAATACCAACAGCACCATCATAATATTTCAAACGATTTTTTCGATGCTAAGATTGTTTATTATTGTATTTTGTTCAATATCATTATTATTATTATCATTTTCAATGTTACTCCTTTTATCGTTTTTGATTGATCTTATTATTTATTTTGCCAAAAATCATATGAATAGATAGTCGTTTATATAGGTGGAAACTTCAACGCAACATTGACAAAAATAGTTAGTATTTTCAGGAATTCAGCTGTAAATATCAAAATATCTATCCATAATTTGCTTCCAACATCTGAACTTTCCATTCTATCTAGAAAGTACTATCAGATGTCAAAGATGCAGACATTTTCACGGAATCGTTTGGCTGTGAGATGCTATCATCCATTTCGAGCCATTCTGAGGAAAATGTCTTGGCACCCCATTGTTAGATTATCGAGATTTGTGATAAATAAATGACATGTCATATGTGAATGATATCAACAGTGATCACAATTGTTATCTCTGAGGATATATGATAAGATTTCTCCGTTCTCCCCATAACAGCTCGCTGAGCCTGTTATGAACATTTTGGAAAACATATTTGATATTATTGGATATTAGATATATTTGGGATGAAATATGTCATTTTCCGAAAATATAAATTATTATAGTGTTATCTTGTAGCATGGAAAGATGTAGGAAAGATCTTGGAATTTGTACCTCGTTCCATAGAGAGTGTAGAAGCAGTGTATGAAAATTTTTCGAAGACGGTGTCTAATATACCTGAGGAAGACTATTTTTCAGTCGGGTTCTAGGCGCCGAATAGTCGAATTTCATCCCAACAAGAAATGAGAGCTCCCCAATGGATGAGCAAATACCCCAAAAAATGGAAAAAATCCATTTTCAAAGCTTCATATTTCGAAAACTGTCCATTTTTGAGCTTCGTGACTTTGGACACTTTTGCTGCAACATACCAAAAATTCAGCCAAATTCACGGAAAGCCATTTCCCATAAGAAATGTGCGGGGTCCTTTGTGCCAAAACTGAAGGATGAATTATTGTAACACTATGAAACTTAGCACGTGACTTCTCGACATCATGCTAAGTTGAAAAAAAACTGTTTACCTATAAATCAGGAGTGGAACGTAAAAAATTTTTGACTTCAATAAAAAAATAAATAATTGAAGTTGTTTTGGAGAATAGAAAAGCTATCGGAAAACAGCTTCGTTTGAATAAATGGTATCACAAGGTAGTCCTGTAATACTTTTTGTAGGCTAGGTTAGGTAATCTCCATATCTCGAAAACTGTCCATTTTTGAGCTTTGTGGCTGCGCGAACACTTTTGATCAGCTCATCAAGAACTATAACATACCAAAAATTTAGCCAAATTTACGGAAAGCAATTTCCCATAAGAAATGTGCGGGGTCCTTTGTGCCAAAACTGAAGGATGAATTGTAACACTATGAAACTTGGCACGTGACTTCTCGACATCATGCTAAGTTGAAAAAAAAACTGTTTACCTATAAATCAGAAGTGGAACGTAAAAAATTTTTGACTTCAATAAAAAAATAAATAATTGAAGTTGTTTTGGAGAATAGAAAAGCTATCGGAAAACAGCTTCGTTTGAATAAATGGTATCACAAGGTAGTCCTGTAATACTTTTTGTAGGCTAGGTTAGGTAATCTCCATATCTCGAAAACTGTCCATTTTTGAGCTTTGTGGCTGCGCGAACACTTTTGATCAGCTCATCAAGAACTATAACATACCAAAAATTTAGCCAAATTTACGGAAAGCAATTTCCCATAAGAAATGTGCGGGGTCCTTTGTGCCAAAACTGAAGGATGAATTGTAACACTATGAAACTTGGCACGTGACTTCTCGACATCATGCTAAGTTGAAAAAAAAACTGTTTACCTATAAATCAGAAGTGGAACGTAAAAAATTTTTGACTTCAATAAAAAAATAAATAATTGAAGTTGTTTTGGAGAATAGAAAAGCTATCGGAAAACAGCTTCGTTTGAATAAATGGTATCACAAGGTAGTCCTGTAATACTTTTTGTAGGCTAGATTAGGTTATCTCCATATCTCGAAAACTGTCCATTTTTGAGCTTTGTGGCTGCGCGAACACTTTTGATTAGCTCATCAAGAACTATAACATACCAAAAATTTAGCCAAATTTACGGAAAGCCATTTCCCATAAGAAACGTGCGGGGTCCTTTGTCTGTGGTTATTGGACTGAAAACACTTATACAATAACTAACTATAAGAACCCATCGTAACGTAATATCATGATTGGCCATACCGACCGCTTTTCTATAACCTTGTAAATATACCATCCATTCTATTTTCATTTTTGGTTGACATGAACTGAACTTTCAAAATCGTTCATGAATTTTCAACCATTCGAGAAAAGATTTCTCAATAATAGATGTCAATTATGTCTTTTGTTATGCTACACGAACACACCATCATGATATTCGGGAATTTAGAGTATTTACGAAGATCTATCATTAAAATCAGAGGCATTTAATTTGAAAAATTTGTCCCACCACAAAACTCTCAATCACAACATGCCACAAAAAGCACATAATAGGAAGATTGTGCCTCAATTTGGTGTTGTTACCATCCACTATAATGAGGGGGTGTTTAACGATGGGTTCTGAAAGTGGTCGATTTGTTTTTTCACACAATGAATGGTAGGTAGTTCATCTACAAAATGGTTGAAAATGAGTTAATGACCGCATCCTATTTCCAATTTCATTTGTATTGGTTTGCCTGATTTATGAGAGTAGTAGAAATATCCTACACAGTTATCCAGCACGGACATTTTCTTTAATAAACTGTTAGAGGTCCCATGCAACTTGAGTCCACAAAAATCAGTTTTGGGGAACAGTAAAAGGATCCTGTTTCCTCCTAATTCATCAGTCGTTGAAAATATATTAAGTATTTAATACAAAAAAAAGCAGGATAAATTTCCATGTAGAAAACTGGTCATAGGATGGAATGTGGAAATCATACCTACCAAGACGTTATTAAAATAATCATAAACTGAGAAAATGGTAACATTTGTTCAAGTAAATTTCAGAATACAAAGTGTTGATGGTTTTTGTACTTATCTCAGAATAGAATACCTCTCGGCAAATTAACCACCTTGTATATCTTGAAACTTAGAGACCCTCATATATTAGTTGTAATAATTTATCCTCAAATCAATCTATAGGTACAGGGTTTTGAATTAAACCATGAAAAAATGTATTTAATATTGTGGTTTTCTCTATGAAACACACTGTATGAAAAATGTAAACTATGCGTTATATTCGCCACAAAATACTATATTGAGGCGTTATTTTCGAAAACATGCTTTCCTAAGTTTACAGTAGAAAAAGTGGGATTTCACAAAAAATTACTGTCATTCATTTGTGAGTCCCCCCGTATAGATGAATATTTTCAGCCACATGTATTCACCATTGTTTTACTAAAATATGTTGTAAAAAATATGAGACAGAAATTCAATCTAGTTCATAAGTCAACAAAAAAAATCCGAAAATCTGGGCAATTCTCAGTTTCAACACCCCGTATCTAGAAAGCTAGTCATAGGATTGGGTTAGGCCAATTGAAACATTTGGTTACTAGATCGAGTACAACAACATACCAAAGTTTCAGAAAATTTGACCGGTCACCACTTTACTTAAGAAAAGTGCGGGGTCCTTTTGATTTCACAATGAAGGAAAAAATATTAGTTGGAAATGTACTTGAATGGTTTTGAAATTTAATTAATATAAAATTTCTCAGGGTTCGATGTTAAAAAAAATATACATTTACCGTTTAGCTTGCTCTTGAAAACTCTTGTGCAAAGTTTATACACTACCTGTTCCGTAGTGCATTTCTCTGCTCTCAGGGTGGTTCACTGGAAACTGCAGCCTCTTGATGTCATCCAATAAAAATTTAATTTCAGTTTCAAGGAAGAAATGTAAACATACCAGAAAGAAATAGGAACGCCAGTGATGAATAAACAAATTTGATAAACATAAATGAATGAACGCAAACTCAATGAATTCATACTCTAAATTAAAAATAGGCATTCAAATAGTGCTGCCATCATTCTTAATGTAGTAAGCCCTTCTATATATTTGAGTCCGGTCCAGAACTGTGTCTGTACCGCGATTCGACTTGGCCCTCCTGGTCGAATGCACCTGAGAAGGAAGTAAGGACCATCAAACCAGAGAGAGAGAGAGAGAGACTTGGCCCTCTGTGGCATTTATGCCAACTACTGAATAAACTGTGTCTGCAGAAATACAGATTTCCCTAAATCCTATAACTAAGCCATAAAATCGAATTTAATAGTAAATCACTGAAATTGTCTCGTGAATATCAGTATATTTTTTAAGAATATGCAGTTTTAGAATCGTCACACGCGAAAGCACTCGTGGGAGTTGCCGAATGAAAGTTTACATGTTTTGCTAGCTTTCGTGGAAAAAGTGATAACAACATCAGTACTGTGTTCCGTTTTCAATACGTTTCCAAACATGAATAAAAGGCTTGTTTTGTTACCTGGTGAACTGAGGAATTTTCCTTCGTTCTCTGTGAACAGCAAATGGAGTATCTTCCTTCTTTCTATGTGGAAAATCTTGCAAATTCGACGTGGTACAACACTTTCAACTAATATTTCAGGTAATTTTTCACTTTATTTCACACACTTCCTGAGCTTATAAGGTCTCTTCACCGTTTTCCTTCTTATTAAACAATTGAAAGTCTAATCACCTTGGCAACCGACACATTTAGAAAACTATTCAAACTTTACAAATAATAACTACTTAAATATCTACTAAACTAGGAAACATAAATTTTATCATTTCTGATACCTTGAACATTCTAAATTTGGCATATAAACATTACATTTTTCTACCAGTAGGCTTTAACAGAAAATTTTGTGAAAGCATTACTCTATGTCAAGAAAATCTGAATTTCTGAATTCATTGTTAGTTCTCTTTTATTTATTCTAATTAATTAAATGAAACTACTTTATTCAACTCTTTATAACAGTGAGATTCTATGATTTTTTATCATTGTTCCTCATGCATTAATTTTCATTCATTGCTTGCCAGTTTATTAAAATTTCCTCTTGAAAGTAATTGGAAATTGTATGACATTTCTGACGTCACGTTTCACCGAGAATCTACCTGATATAATACAGGGTATTTAAAAGTGTCTTTTTGTATGAAGTTTCTGTTTTAGTCGATTTGGAATATTTTTGATTTTTTTTTAACTACAAGTATTTTTATCACTTTCAGAACCAAGTTTGATTTGCCAACCTAGCTTGACCAGTTTTCGAAAATTTAAATGATGAAATTTGCACGCAAATCTATAAAGGGAATTTTGACGTTGTATGGAGTTTTAGGTAGTTTTTTTTCCAAGGTTCCAAATATTTTTTCATTCGATTGTAAAGTACTTACTTATTACCAAAAATTTGTTAATATTGATTATCCTCTCCCAGGTGGTTTGCCATGAACTGAACAGATTTCTATTGCATGAGAAAACTTGCTAAAGTCGTCAGCTTTTATTTTTCAATATCATCTGAATAATTATGTGGTTAACGTAAAAACATATTTTGCATAACTGTACAGTGCTCTTTCGGAAAATTGCTCAAAATTTGTCTTTCCTAGCGTCCATATTAGAGCAGATGGCCAAAAAATCTCTCCTGACAATTCCTAAGGGTTCACTACGGTTGATAGTTTGCATTCAGAAAGGTGTAAAAAATTAGTTTTGAAGATTTCTCTACAAATTTTTGATAAAGGACCCCGCACTTTTCATAGGTAAAATGGTTCTTGGTGAAATTGTCTAAATTTTTTGTATATTGTAGTATTCGACGTACTGATTAAACATGCAGAATCGCAAAGTTCGTTGATGGATAGATTTTGAAATACAGTGCGTTCAAGTTAAAAATCAGTAATTTTTATTTAATTATTTTCTCGGCCACTGCATTTTTTTTTCGCTCTTATTATCAACGTACCTTCATATTACTAAATATCATCCAGATGGTGCAGATTATATCATTATGTACAGAGTGAAAAATAAAAACATTTCAGTCATGTCTGAAAATTCGATGTAATAATGAAATATTGATAAAATTATTTTGGCATGCAATATACTATTCTCATTCCATCATTTATCACAATTCATAAATTTTGTATAGGGTAATTTGAAAAATTGGTGAAATATATAGCCGGTTCTTTCGTACACATCCTGTATATTCAAGTGAATTATCATCCTCCGAAGATAGCTGATACCATATAAACATGATTTCTTTGGAATATATAGGGTAATCATGAAAATTTTTGATGATACAAATGACGAAATATCAACTTTTCAGAAATCACCCTGTAATTCACGATTCACGAATTAAATAGTTATTAATTGAGAAACTTATTACCATTTGCATGATGAGTGGTGGTCGGTGGATCAGCGGTCTAAGGCACAGGCCATTCGAAACTCCGGCATAGCGATAGTCGTTTCGAGTCCGATGTAGGTACGAGAATTTTTCTTTACTACTTTATATCGGATAGATAGACGACCGCATACCTTGTTGAAAAGCAAGCGTATTGTCAGTTGTCTAGATGCCAATCTCGTCTAGTGCTAGCTTGGAGTGCACACCGACCACCCGAGGTGGTGCTGTACGTCGCCCCGGAGCGCCACGGCAAATAATAATAATAGACGTCCTCTATCCGCACAGGCTATGCCTTTGGGTACACTCAACGAGTGTTTATGAATATTATTATTATCTATGATTTCTGCATCCTCCGTAAAAAAAGCAGTTGGCTTATGTAACGTGGTAAAAACAACCATTCATGTACTCAGATATGTTATGATCACATGAAAAAGTAGAACTCTTCACGACCAAAATGCACTTTAATTTTTAATTTTTTGATCATGTTTAGCAAAGTTATGACACATTGAACGTTTGGCACCGCCGCGTCGGAACTTGCAGCGGCGGGCTAACACGAGCCTGAAATTTGATGTCGTCGTTCAAGCACGTTTTCTGAGAAAACGGGCTCATTTTATAGGAAATTACTAATGATCATTCTTGTAGAGAACTGAGTGATCTTCAACCTTATTCAAACCGTATTTTTCTAAAGTTAATTTTTTCCAAGATAACAAAAAAAACGTTCATTTTTTCAAATTAATTTTGTTTTGGGTTCCACTCCCTGATTTTTGGTAAACATTTTTTTTCTTGTTTTTCATGCTAAATTTGGTGGTGTTACAACTGATCCCCGTCTCAAAACTGAGTAGTCTGTATTATAAAGTCCCCATGAGGTCCTGTCATCAATACATCTATTTTCTGAACAATGCAATATTAGAAAGTGTCAAAAACTCTCACAGCTATGGAACGATTTCACAGAAAAAAATCATAAACGCGGAAGTTTCAAGCTTATTCTACACTATTTTTTTGTTGATGATTTACAGTTCTCAATTTTCCAATCGGCCTTTGGCATTGAAACATCACTTCCTCAATAAATCAGCACCCCGACAACAAATTATACACTAAAGTGTTTGTTAACACATTTCGGTATAGGACCGATCTCGAAATCGACGTAATAAAAATTATCTATAGCTTAGCATCACTCCCATTTTTCTATCATATGTTCACGGTGCGGCGTTCCAATAAAGATTTATCTACTGAACGGGAAAGAGTCGAATTTTTTTATGTGGCAGCTAAACCTATTAACACCCACACCTGATCGACTTTGGAGACTTAACCGTATCTACGAACAAATCGAGCCAATCCTTAAAAAATTGAACGGTGTTCTACTACCTTCGAGCCAATTAGTTCATATTGATTGAAACATTATGTTTCAGGATGTAGAAAGTTGTGGGTTTGGAAAAAAATAATGTGTTCTCATTGCCACACATATTCCATTATTCTCATTACTTACTTTTACGGTATTTTGGTAGGTCTCACCCTATCGCCCTAATCGGAAAGAATTGAGAATCAACCACTACTCATATGAACTGAATATCAGAAATCTTAAAAATTCTATCGGTAAGAAAATGATTTTCATTTCTTCGATTAAGAAAAATCAAAGTTTTCTCAATTTATTTTTTAAAATAATGTTCACGTCAGAAGTTCATCTAAAAGAGATTAATTCAAGATACATACATACTTGCTTAGAAAAATACGGAATGTTCAAAATGGGGATTGGATAGCATTAGGATTTTGGAAACGTTGAAGTTACAATATTGGTTGAATTAGACGAAATTTTCACAATTCAAAGGCCTTTTATAAGAAGTTTTTCGGATTTCGGGTTATTTTGAATAAAGTAAAATATTCGAAATTTGTTTTCATTCATTTCTGACAATATTTTGAAAAATATCAAAAAATAAAAAAAATACTTTTGTTGCCAAAACATTGTTGAGTGTACATCTAATGTACCTAATGGTTTGGATAGTTTCTGATACCAGTTGCCGTAATCCTTGTTTCGTTTGAAAATTACGTTGATACACATAATTTTTGATGAATCCCCAAAGACAAAAGTCAAGAGGTGTCAGATCTGGTGATCGTGGAGGCCAGGCAAATACTGAATGAATGATCCATGTAAAAAAAATTGGCCTAATTATCCTCTATCCCAAAATTCCCAACCACATGTTGAAACCAAAACGGTGGTGTGGTGCCTAGACATTTTGTACAAACGTGAATTCACTTTATAGCAAAAATGCGTATTTTTCGTCAGTTGCAAAATTTTCATTCTTTTGACATTTTCTGGTGTACCACTCACAAAATATCCTCCATCGTACGTCGTCTTCCGGCTTTAGTCCATCGCAGATCTGGAATTTGAATATGAACGAAATTTTTTTTTCAGGCAAAATAAAATTTGCTGTAGATTTTGGGTCCAGTACTTCAGTGTTTCTAATCGATGTTGTAGAGCCTTCCGTTACAGCCAGGAGCACATTATTTTGAGTTTCTTTATTGCATGGTTTGTTTCTATTAACAACTGGTATTGTAAATGAGCCATACTCTATAGTGACTTTACAACCATTTTTCAAATATCTTTTTATTTGGCTGTTATCTTTCCGGAAAATTATGTAAATACATTTACTCCCCTATACCTTTATTTGGATTATTTCAGATTTTCATTTCATGTGTGGAATAACATACCAGGTGACCACGAGGTGAGGTACGCCCCCAAATTTTCTATAGTTTCAAAGATACAGGTTTCACATTTGGTACGTCAATATATTACTGAAATACGCATATTTTGACTCCATTACCAAAAATTCACCACTTCCGGTTTAACCGGAAGTGACTCCAAACTTTTTTTTTCAAATAACACCCTGTACATTTTTTTTCATTATCCGGAAGAACACGCTATTTGCGATACAGTTGATAGTTCAACCGAACGAAGTTGGCCATTAACATCAAACTGAAATCGTCACAACTGACGAACGGCGTCAATATTTACGAGAGGAAGGTTCGAGGTAAGATACAGCTGAAAATTGAGCTTTTCATGTAATTGCAGCAACCATATTTTCCAGCAATTATCAAAAATTTCCTTGAAACGGAGTAGTACCCATGAAGAAATGCTCACAACTGCCATTTCTCAAATGGCAACATACTCTTTTCACATTGTCGTATTGAAAAATGATGAATTATCAGATTACTCGAATGAAAAGATTTGATTTTTTGCTTAGCTTTCGTAGGTTCAAGCCGCCTCTGTTTAAGAATATTCAATTTTGAGAACACTCGTAATGAAATATCCCGTATCTTCGATTCCTTTCAGAATACTCCAAAAATTTTAACACGATTGTTTGAACAATTCATAACTTTTCAATACAATATGAAAAGAGTATATTGCCATTTGAGGTTTTTTCATATTTGTTGGAAAATATGGTTGAAAATTGGGGGGCGTACCTCACCTCGTGGTCACCCGATATATGACGACTGTAGTTTCGTCATATACGTTAGGGCTTCAAATGTAAGTGTTTGAAAACACAATTATGTTTCTCATTTCGATCTCTTACCAGAATGCATTCAGATATAATAAATATGTCTTAATTGTTTTGCTCCCAATGATTAATTTGTTAGTTTAAATCTGAGTATGTTGCTTCCTGTCTAACCGTACGTTCAAGTCTCCCATCAGTGTGGGATGTGATGGTTTAAAATTAAGAATATATCCGCTTATTCCAACAGTCATAATGAGCGTTTCAACAGTTCGATTTCAACGAATGAATACTATATTATCAGTTGTGATGATAAACCAATTTTGGTTGAATCGCAAAAAGATTACTCCATATTTAGAGAACAATGAAACGGTAATTTTGAATTGGAAATATCTCAGGGTTTGGGAAAGTGACAGTCAACGAACAAAGCACCTAGTTATCAATGCCGTATCATCAGTCAGTTGAAGAACAAGAAAACATATTATTTAGGTGAAATTTGAAACACCATAGTTGTATATATTCAGTAGCAGAAATCAATCAATGAAGAGAAGTGCAATGATCCAAATCATATTTGCAACAAATTTCCTACTACTCTCTAAAGCTGCAGTAATGACATTTTTATGTCATCCGACGATGACAAAGCCGTAATACGAAATTGATTTCTAATAGATAGGAAAACGAAAGAGAAACATTGATCTTATGATTGACATTTAAAAGCAAGGAACTTCAAATTCCATTGACTCCTTTTCTACTGACAATTCTATTCCTATGACCTTCTATCTGCACATCAATATCGAAATTGAATAATACTTCAAAAACCTTTCATTCAGATCGCAGTTCCCAAACATACTGAAGATTCTGGATTATGTCCAAAAACAAGTAAATCCCCTCGAAGGTAATACCTCATTCGCGATCAAATTTATTTTTTTGAAGCATCGCAGAACACCTCTTTTCCAGAACTCGTTCACTCAACGAAGGACAACGAATAACTTACTAATATTCCTCCCCCCCCCCAGCAAATGGAGGCATTTAGTCACCCTAACCATCTTCCATGACCAAACATAAAAACTATGGAGTGTTACTTCATTGAACTGAGTGTAGATATGGAGAATCTTGCAGTTTTCGACACTCTCCAAGGTACAGAAGGTTTTGAAAAAGTAGGCAATGTTACGAGCTGGTGCCGGACCTGACTACTACACCATTTTGCATTTTTTCGGCTCGTGAAGAATGCGATGACGTCATTACTTCAGTCTGTTCTCGAAACGCCGAGATCCATCTAGATTTGAGTCGTTGACTAACAAATGAAGAAAATGGGAATGCCAGAATCGCCCAGAAGAACTCCAACTGCAGCTAAGAAAGATTTGGTGGTGGGAGATAGTCAGTCAGTATACAACTCACTGCAAATACAGTAGGAAGCCTGGTTGCATAACCATGTGATATGAATGTTGGTCATAGTTAGCGAATATAAATTATATGTTTAGTGTGAAAATGGATCAGAAAGACGGAGTGAATAGAGTGGAGTTTTATTACAAGTGAATTAGCAGAGAGTTCAAAGGAAGCGGTAATCTAACTAATTCTGCGATATTCATGCAAATGTTGACTTGTACACGCAGGTTGGGGTAATTGTTCAACGAGCTGTATTTTTGTGCTCTAGATTACAAGTACTACAGCATGAATGAATATTTTCCTATGAATGGAAGTATTACTCTCAGTAAACATTAGTAGGGGAGCATAAGAACTCTCAATGTCCTTAACAGTTTTCGAGTGTGAGCTCTGGAAAACTATTGGGCAAGCTTGCTTCATTGGCTGAAGTTTACTGCAGTGGTTTGTTCTGATATCTACCAAGTACCTGTTGTGTATTATGATGCAAAAACGTGCGGTATGGACCGGCTTAAAAGGCAAGTAAGATTTTCCTAATGACCACTAACTAGATTACTATAAACAAATATCCAACTTCAACTTCTAAGATGTGTGTCATTACCACTTCGGGGAATAAAAAGGCATTCGAAAAGATATCAGATTTAATTCAATGTTTGTAACGGAATACAAGAAGGCTTTGTCCAATTTCAAAAAGGCCCTGAGCAACTCCAAGAAAGACTCCTGGAGGAGACACTGTGAGGAGATAGAAGGCTCTCGAGAGTGTGCTAGACTTCAGAAAGTACTCTCGAAGGATAAACAACAAGTAATATACTCCCTGAAAATGAACAAGGGGAGCACACCTGTACAAGAGAAGAAACAATAAAAGAACTACTGAGAGTTCACTTCCCTGGAGCACAGATAGATCAGATACGAGCTAAGGGAAACCCGGAAGTACTAGAGACTTTGAAAAGAGGCTCCAGGCTGGGCTGGGACATAGCAAAGAAGGTCGTTAAGTATGACGAAGTTCAATATGCAATAGGCACATTTGAACCCTTCAAATCACCGAGACCAGACGGGATCTACCCTGCAATGCTGCAGAAAGGACCCGAAGAACTATAAATTAGACTATGTAATGTACTCAGAGGCAGTCTGGCCCTCAGGTATATACCAAAACCATGGAGGTTAGTTAGGGTTATCTTTATACCGAAACCTGGAAAAGCTAGACAGGATTCAGCAAAATTCCTAAGAGCAATTAGTCATATGATATTTGTACTCAAGACTTTGGAGAAGCTAGTGGATGATCATATTAGGGACGGTGGTGTGCTGATGGAAAGACCACTGCACCGCGAAAAATATACCTACAGGACTGGCTGTTCAACGGAGACAGCACTCCACCAACTAGTAACGAGGGTAGAAAACACGCTGGAAGATAAAGAGGTACTGCTGGCGGCCTTTATAGACCTAAACGGAGCTTCCGACAATATTTCTATGAACTCAAACTAGAACTCTCAGACACAGAGAAATCGACGAACCATGTGTGGCCTGGATAGACTCAATGCTGAGAAACTGACTGATATATATCACTGTATTACAGGAGACCATAGTAGCCAGGGCGACCAGAGGATGCCAACAAGGTGGAGTTCTATCACCGCTTCTGTGGAATATGATCGCGGCCTCGCTGCTGGAAACACTGAACGAAGCAGGACATCGAGCCCTTGGTTATGCTGACAATATCGTGGTCTTAGCACAGGGAAAATTCAACTCGACGGTTAGAGATCGCATGCAGGAGGCTCTTAACCTTGTCACGAGATGGACGGACTTGGAGGGGCTCAACGTCAATCTTAACAAGGTAACCATAGTAGCATTCACCCGAAGACGAAAAACAGAGGGCCTAGGACCCATACGACTTCGAGGGGAGGACATACAGATAAAGGGGGAAGTCAAGTATCTAAGAGTAATACTAGACTCCAAGCTGACCTAAAACCAGCATATCAAAAAAATAACCAAAAAAGCGGTGACTTCACTAGTGATGGCCAGAAGCACTTTTGGAAAAAAATGGGGACTAAAACCACATATGCTGCACTGGTTGTATAGCACGGTGGTCATGCCTTCCATTACATATTCTTCTTTGGTGTGGTGGTCCAAGACACAACAAAGAGGAGCCGCAACGGGACTAAGCAAGGTGCAAAGACTTTTGCTTGTCTTGGAATCACTGGAACCATCAAATCAACACCAACTGCAGCGATGGAGACACTCTTGGGACTGGCACCTCTCCACTTTGTGGTTCAGGGCAAGGCAAGGCTTGGTGCCTCCAGACTGTAGATCGCACCCAACCGAACGTTGGAACGGGATAGATGAGAATCTTTAAAACTTTGATCGGAGACGCGCTAGGAACGGGAACGGACCACATTCCGAAACGGTACTCCTTCAACATCCAATTAAGAGTGCTAGACCCAAGTCTGAGAATGAAGCGGGCTCCCATACATCTATCTTTCAAGCAGAAGTGTACGCCATCCTTCAATGCGCGAAAGAAAATAATAGGAGAAACGTTGAAAACGCGCACATCAACATCAGACAGTCAAGCGGCACTGAAGGACTTGTGTAGCAAGGAAGAAACGTCCAAACTGGTATGGGACTGCAAAGAAGATCTGAGAACTCTGTCAGACCAAAATCAAGTCAAACTGATATGGGTCCCAGGACATCAGGGAGTCGCAGACAATGAGAAAGCAGACTTTTGGTGTGCACACTGATTTCTAACAAAACAAATCAGAAGGATCCGGGAATCTCTCAGGTTCGCAGATGTGTCTCAGCATATCTTGTGAATGACGAGTTCACCGAGGTCTCCATAAAAGGAAAAAAGTTCTTGAAGTTCGTAGACAGGATACAGAGGGATCCACTGATCTCTAACAAACTGAAACATGAGGTCACTATAAAGTCCACCAAATTCACATACAGTAACTGTAGACACTACGAATTCATAGACACTACTCAGCAGAGGCCACTGATCTGAAATAACGTTGTCTCCATGGTCTCCCCTTAACAGAAAACTGGTGGCAATGCAAATTCCACCACATCTCAAGTTAAATGCAAGGTCATCGGCCTTCCTAGCTCTCACACGTTTCCTGGCGACTTCTGAGGATTACTCGTAAAGGCCCAGGCGGATGGTGGAAATAATCGAAAGGAGTAAATGAGAAAAATCATTCATTTGAATGATAATGAATGCATGGTCGGCAACTGAGAATAATGTCATTGTGAAATGACTTCCTTGTGCCATCCAATTTTGACATAAACACGCTGCTCCCCTACTATTCGTCAAGAAGATTCATGAATCGTTTGTAGAGATGCTTCTGAGCCGGTGGCGAGGAGGTTTGGTCCTCACGATTCTCCGGAGGTTAATAAGAGATCGTCATGCAACTATCTCCCGACTAATAGAAGCATTTAGCGAGATAATCTTCGTATACTTACTTACCTCAGGCCCAACAACATCCGAACAGGGGTTACCGTACTGGTGAAGATGTGTGTTTACTCTTATTTTTTTGTGCGCCGCCGTTCAATTATACGCGACGTGTACTGACGTGCGAGTTGTGGGTATGTTTCAATGAAGTGAAATCGTCAGATGGCTCGTTTAAAGGAAGCTGGTCCATCAACGACAACTGCTTATCTCTCTTTCTCCTCCAAGTAGCACTAAAATACTGATACTGATGATAATAATATGTATTTAGTTACCAAAATAGCTAGGCAGTTAAAGAAAATATCGGAGAGTTAGTAACATAAGATGTTTTTCTACTTATGTATTTGAAAATGATCATGTTTCAACCGGATACCCTATACATAAAAGTCATAGTCTTTCACTCTAGAGATGAAAACGAAGCAAATAGACATGATCATGCGACCCGATGGGAATATACTAAAAACAATTTGATGGATTTTTGACACTAGTGACAGTTAATATCAAAAATAGGATTCTAGTTGGCGCAGTTTGTAGTAACAGAATACTCTCAACTAACAACTTCTCATCATCAAAGATCATTGTCGGGTCGTCAGAGGAATGCGGTCGGATTTTAAATATTTTCAAATGATCTCAAAAAAAGGATTTGAGTTGGCGCGGTTGGTGGTGCGTCAGAATACATTCATTTTTGTCCAAAAAACAACTTTTCATCATTGAGGGCCATTGCCGGGTCGTCAGAGTGCGTTCGAATTTTAAATATTTTGAAGTGATCTCAAAAATAGAATACGAATTGGCGCGGTTTGTGGTAGATCAGAAAATATTAATTTTTGTCCAAATTACAACTTTTCATTATCAAACGTCATTGCCGGGTCGTCAGAGAAGTGCGGTCTAATTTTAAATATTCTGAAGTGATCTCAAAAATAGGATACGAATTGGCGCGGTCTGTGGTGGGTCAGAATACATTCATTCTTGTCCAAATTACAACTTTCCATCATCAAAATTTATTGCAGGGTCGTTAGAGGAATGCGGTCGGATTTTAAATATTTTCAAATGATCTCAAAAAAAGGATTTGAGTTGGCGCGGTTGGTGGTGCGTCAGAATACATTCATTTTTGTCCAAAAAACAACTTTTCATCATTGAGGGCCATTGCCGGGTCGTCAGAGTGCGTTCGAATTTTAAATAATTTGAAGTGATCTCAAAAATAGAATACGAATTGGCGCGGTTTGTGGTAGATCAGAAAATATTCATTTTTGTCCAAATTAAAACTTTTCATTATCAAACGTCATTGCCGGGTCGTTAGAGGAGTGGGGTCGGATTTTAAATATTCTGAAGTGATCTCAAAAATAGAATGCGAATTGGCGCGGTTCGTGGTGAGTCAGAATACATTAATTTTTATCCAAATTACAACTTTTCATCATCAAACGTCATGACCGGGTCGTCAGAGGAGTGCGGTCGGATTTTAAATATTCTGAAGTGATCTCAAAAATAGGATACGAATTGGCGCAGTCTGTGGTGGGTCACAATACATTAATTTTTGTCCATATAACAACTTTTCATCATCAAACGTCATTGCCGGATCGTCAGAGGAGTGCGGTAGGATTTTAAATATTTTGAAGTGATCTAAAAAATAGGATTCGGGTTGGCGCGGTGTGTGGTGGGTCAGAATACATTCATTTTTGTCCAAATTACAACTTTCCATCATCAAAATTCATTGCCGGGTCGTTAGAGGAGTGGGGTCGGATTTTAAATATTTTGAAGTGATCTTAAATATAGGATTCGGTTTGGCGCGGTCTGTGGTGGGTCAGAATACATTCATTCTTATCCTAATTACAACTTTCCATCATCAAAACTCATTGCCGGGTCGTTAGAGGAGTGGGGTCGGATTTTAAATATTTTGAAGTGATCTAAAAAATAGGATTCGGGTTGGCGCGGTTTGTGGTGGGTCAGAATACATTCATTTTTGTCCAAATTACAACTTTTCATCATAAAACGTCATTGCCGGGTTGTCAGAGGAGTGCGATCGGATTTTAAATATTCTGAAGTGATCTCAAAAATAGGATACGAATTGGCGCGGTCTGTGGTGGGTCAGAATACATTCATTCTTGTCCAAATTACAACTTTCCATCATCAAAATTCATTGCCGGGTTGTCAGAGGAGTGCGGTCGGATTTTAAATATTCTGAAGTGATCTCAAAAATAGGATACGAATTGGCGCGGCCTGTGGTGGGTCAGAATACATTCATTCTTGTCCAAATTACAACTTTCCATCATCAAAATTCATTGTCGGGTCGTTAGACAAGCGGGGTCAGATTTTAAATATGTTGAAGTGATCTTAAAAATAGGATTCGGTTTGGCGCGGTTTGTGGTGGGTCAGAATACATTCGTTATTGTCCGAATTACTACTTTTCATCATCAAAAGTAATTGCCGGGTCGTCAGAGGAGTGCGGTCAAATTTTAAATATTTTGAAGTGATCTCAAAAATGGGATACAAATTGGCGCGGTCTGTTGTGGGTCAGAATACATTCACTCGTGTCCAAATTACAACTTTCCATCATCAAAATTCATTGCCGGGTCGTTAGAGGAGTGGGGTCTGATTTTAAATATTTTGAAGTGATCTAAAACATAGGATTCGGGTTGGCGCGGTTTGTGGTGGGTCAGAATACATTCATTTTTGTACAAATTGAAACCTTCCATCATCAAAATTCATTGCCGGGTCGTTAGAGGAGTGGGGTCGGATTTTAAATATTTTGAAGTGATCTAAAAAATAGGATTCGGGTTGGCGCGGTTTGTGGTGGGTCAGAATACATTCATTTTTGTACAAATTAAAACCTTCCATCATCAAAATTCATTGCCGGGTCGTTAGAGGAGTGGGGTCGGATTTTAAATATTTTGAAGTGATCTTAAATATAGGATTCGATTTGGCGCGGTTTGTGGTGGGTCAGAATACATTCATTATTGTCCGAATTACAACTTTTCATCATCAAAAGTAATTGCCAGGTCGTCAGAGGAGTGCGGTCTAATTTTAAATATTCTGAAGTGATCTCAAAAATAGGATACGAATTGGCGCGGTCTGTTGTGGGTCAGAATACATTCATTCGTGTCAAAATTACAACTTTCCATCATCAAAATTCATTGCCGGGTCGTTAGAGGAGTGGGGTCGGATTTTAAATATTTTGAAGTGATCTAAAAAATAGGTTTCGGGTTGGCGTGGTTTGTGGTGGGTCAGAATACATTAATTCTTGTCCAAATTACAACTTGTC
This sequence comes from Chrysolina americana, assembly GCA_958502065.1. Classification (NCBI taxonomy): domain Eukaryota; kingdom Metazoa; phylum Arthropoda; class Insecta; order Coleoptera; family Chrysomelidae; genus Chrysolina; species Chrysolina americana. Next base: position 8,453,069 of record OY293416.1, on the reverse strand, counting down.
ATCATAAAACGTCATTGCCGGGTCGTCAGAGGAGTGCGGTCAGATTTTAAATATTCTGAAGTGATCTCAAAAATAGGATACGAATTGGCGCGGTCTGTGGTGGGTCAGAATACATTCATTCTTGTCCAAATTACAACTTTTCATCATCAAACATCATTGCCGGGTCGTCAGAGGAGTGCGGTCGGATTTTAAATATTCTGAAGTGATCTCAAAAATAGGATACGAATTGGCGCGGTCTGTTGTGAGTCAGAATACATTCATTCGTGTCAAAATTACAACTTTCCATCATCAAAATTCATTGCCGGGTCGTTAGAGGAGTGGGGTCTGATTTTAAATATTTTGAAGTGATCTAAAACATAGGATTCGGGTTGGCGCGGTTGGTGGTAGGTCAGAATACATTCATTTTTGTCCAAATTAAAACTTTCCATCATCAAACGTCATTGCCGGGTCGTCAGAGGAGTGCGGTCGGATTTTAAATATTCTGAAGTGATCTCAAAAACAGGATACGAATTGGCGCGGTCTGTTGTGGGTCAGAATACATTCATTCTTGTCCAAATTACAACTATCCATCATCAAAACTCATTGCCGGGTCGTTAGAGGGGTGGGGTCAAATTTTAAATATTTTGAAGTGGTCTCAAAAATAGGATACGAATTGGCGCGGTCTGTTGTGGGTCAGAATACATTCATTATTGTCCAAATTACAACTTTCCATCATCAAAACTCATTGCCGGGTCGTTAGAGGAGTGGGGTTGGATTTTAAATATTTTGAAGTGATCTATAAAGTAGGATTCGTGTTGGCGCGGTTTGTATTGAGTCAGAATACATTCATTTTTGTCCAAATTACAACTTTTCATCATCAAACGTCATTGCCGGGTCGTCAGAGGAGTGCGGTCAAATTTTAAATATTTTGAAGTGATCTCAAAAATAGGATTCGAATTGGCGCGGTCTGTTGTGGGTCAGAATACATTCATTCGTGTCAAAATTACAACTTTCCATCATCAAAATTCATTGCCGGGTCGTTAGCGGAGTGGGGTCGGATTTTAAATATTTTGAAGTGATCTAAAAAATAGGATTCGGGTTGGCGCGGTTTGTGGTGGGTCAGAATACATTCATTCATGTCCAAATTACAACTTTTCATCGTAAACCGTCATTGCCGGGTCGTCAGAGGAGTGCGGTCGGATTTTAAATATTCTGAAGTGATCTCAAAAATAGGATACAAATTGGCGCATTCTGTGGTGGGTCAGAATACATTCATTCTTGTCCAAATTACAACTTTCCATCATCAAAATTCATTGCCGGGTCGTTAGAGGAGTGGGGTCGGATTTTAAATATTTTGAAGTGATCTAAAAAATAGGATTCGGGTTGGCGCGGTTTGTGGTGGGTCAGAATACATTCATTCATGTCCAAATTACAACTTTTCATCGTAAACCGTCATTGCCGGGTCGTCAGAGGAGTGCGGTCGGATTTTAAATATTCTGAAGTGATCTCAAAAATAGGATACGAATTGGCGCGGTCTGTGGTGGTTCAGAATACATTCATTCTTGTCCAAATTACAACTTTTCATCATCAAAATTCTTTACCGGGTCTTTAGAGGAGTAGGGTCGGATTTTAAATATTTTGAAGTGATCTAAAAAATGGGATTCGGATGGGCGTGGTTTGTGGTGGGTCAGAATACATTCATTTTTATCCAAATTACAACTTTTCATCATCAAACGTCATTGCCGGGTCGTCAGAGGAGTGCGGTCGGATTTTAAATATTTTGAAGTGATCTCAAAAATGGGATACAAATTGGCGCGGTCTGTTGTGGGTCAGAATACATTCACTCGTGTCCAAATTACAACTTTCCATCATCAAAATTCACTGCCGGGTCGTTAGAGGAGTGGGGTCTGATTTTAAATATTTTGAAGTGATCTCAAAAATAGGATTCGAATTGGCGCGGTCTGTTGTGGGTCAGAATACATTCATTCGTGTCAAAATTACAACTTTCCATCATCAAAATTCATTGCCGGGTCGTTAGCGGAGTGGGGTCGGATTTTAAATATTTTGAAGTGATCTAAAAAATAGGATTCGTGTTGGCGCGGTTTGTATTGAGTCAGAATACATTCATTTTTGTCCAAATTACAAATTTTCATCATATAACGTCATTGCCGGCTCGTCAGAGGAGTGCGGTCGGATTTTATATATTCTGAAGTGATCTCAAAAATAGGATACAAATTGGCGCATTCTGTGGTGGGTCAGAATACATTCATTCTTGTCCAAATTACAACTTTCCATCATCAAAATTCATTGCCGGGTCGTTAGAGGAGTGGGGTCGGATTTTAAATATTTTGAAGTGATCTAAAAAATAGGATTCGGGTTGGCGCGGTTTGTGGTGGGTCAGAATACATTCATTCATGTCCAAATTACAACTTTTCATCGTAAACCGTCATTGCCGGGTCGTCAGAGGAGTGCGGTCGGATTTTAAATATTCTGAAGTGATCTCAAAAATAGGATACGAATTGGCGCGGTCTGTGGTGGTTCAGAATACATTCATTCTTGTCCAAATTACAACTTTTCATCATCAAAATTCTTTACCGGGTCTTTAGAGGAGTAGGGTCGGATTTTAAATATTTTGAAGTGATCTAAAAAATGGGATTCGGATGGGCGTGGTTTGTGGTGGGTCAGAATACATTCATTTTTATCCAAATTACAACTTTTCATCATCAAACGTCATTGCCGGGTCGTCAGAGGAGTGCGGTCGGATTTTAAATATTTTGAAGTGATCTCAAAAATGGGATACAAATTGGCGCGGTCTGTTGTGGGTCAGAATACATTCACTCGTGTCCAAATTACAACTTTCCATCATCAAAATTCACTGCCGGGTCGTTAGAGGAGTGGGGTCTGATTTTAAATATTTTGAAGTGATCTAAAACATAGGATTCGGGTTGGCGTGGTTTGTGGTGGGTCAGAATACATTAATTTTTGTCCAAATTACAACTTGTCATCATAAAACGTCATTGCCGGGTCGTCAGAGGAGTGCGGTCAGATTTTAAATATTCTGAAGTGATCTCAAAAATAGGATACGAATTGGCGCGGTCTGTGGTGGGTCAGAATACATTCAATCTTTTCCAAATTACAACTTACCATCATCAAAACTCATTGCCGGGTCGTTAGAGGAGTGGGGTTGGATTTTAAATATTTTGAAGTGATCTTCACAATAGGATTCGGGTTGGCGCGGTTTGTGGTGGGTCAGAATACATTCATTCATCTCCAATTTACAACTTTTCATCATAAACCGTCATTGCCGGGTCGTCAGAGGAGTGCGGTCGGATTTTAAATATTTTGAAGTGATCTCAAAAATGGGATACAAATTGGCGCGGTCTGTTGTGGGTCAGAATACATTCACTCGTGTCTAAATTAAAAGTTTCCATCATCAAAATTCATTGCCGGGTCGTTAGAGGAGTGGGGTCTGATTTTAAATATTTTGAAGTGATCTAAAACATAGGATTCGGGTTGGCGTGGTTTGTGGTGGGTCAGAATACATTAATTTTTGTCCAAATTACAACTTGTCATCATAAAACGTCATTGCCGGGTCGTCAGAGGAGTGCGGTCAGATTTTAAATATTCTGAAGTGATCTCAAAAATAGGATACGAATTGGCGCGGTCTGTGGTGGGTCAGAATACATTCATTCTTGTCCAAATTACAACTTTTCATCATCAAACGTCATTGCCGGGTCGTCAGAGGAGTGCGGTCGGATTTTAAATATTCTGAAGTGATCTCAAAAATAGGATACGAATTGGCGCGGTCTGTTGTGGGTCAGAATACATTCATTCTTGTCCAAATTACAACTATCCATCATCAAAACTCATTGCCGGGTCGTTAGAGGAGTGGGGTCAAATTTTAAATATTTTGAAGTGGTCTCAAAAATAGGATACGAATTGGCGCGGTCTGTTGTGGGTCAGAATACATTCGTTATTGTCCAAATTACAACTTTCCATCATCAAAACTCATTGCCGGGTCGTTAGAGGAGTGGGGTCGGATTTTAAATATTTTGAAGTGATCTAAAAAATAGGATTCGGGTTGGCGCGGTTTGTGGTGGGTCAGAATACATTCATTTTTGTCCAAATTACAATTTTTCATCATCAAACGTCATTGCCGGGTAGTCAGAGGAGTTCGGACAAATTTTAAATATTTTGAAGTGATCTCAAAAATAGGATACGAATTGGCGCGGTCTGTTGTGGGTCAGGATACATTCATTCGTGTCCAAATTACAATTTTCCATCATCAAAAGTCATTGCCGGGTCGTTAGAGGAGTGGGGTCGGATTTTGAATATTTTGAAGTGATCTAAAAAATAGGATTCGGGTTGGCGCGGTTTGTGGTGGGTCAGAATACATTCGTTTTTGTCCAAATTACCACTTTTCATCATCAAAATTCATTGCCGGGTCGTTAGAGGAGTGGGGTCAAATTTTAAATATTTTGAAGTGGTCCATCATCAAAACTCATTGCCGGGTCGTTAGAGGAGTGGGGTCAAATTTTAAATATTTTGAAGTGGTCTCAAAAATAGGATACGAATTGGCGCGGTCTGTTGTGGGTCAGAATACATTCATTATTGTCCAAATTACAACTTTCCATCATCAAAACTCATTACCGGGTCGTTAGAGGAGTGGGGTTGGATTTTAAATATTTTGAAGTGATCTATAAAGTAGGATTCGTGTTGGCGCGGTTTGTATTGAGTCAGAATACATTCATTCTTGTCCAAATTACAATTTTTCATCATCAAACGTCATTGCCGGGTAGTCAGAGGAGTTCGGACAAATTTTAAATATTTTGAAGTGATCTCAAAAATAGGATACGAATTGGCGCGGTCTGTTGTGGGTCAGGATACATTCATTCGTGTCCAAATTACAATTTTCCATCATCAAAAGTCATTGCCGGGTCGTTAGAGGAGTGGGGTCGGATTTTGAATATTTTGAAGTGATCTAAAAAATAGGATTCGGGTTGGCGCGGTTTGTGGTGGGTCAGAATACATTCGTTTTTGTCCAAATTACCACTTTTCATCATCAAAATTCATTGCCGGGTCGTTAGAGGAGTGGGGTCAAATTTTAAATATTTTGAAGTGGTCCATCATCAAAACTCATTGCCGGGTCGTTAGAGGAGTGGGGTCAAATTTTAAATATTTTGAAGTGGTCTCAAAAATAGGATACGAATTGGCGCGGTCTGTTGTGGGTCAGAATACATTCATTATTGTCCAAATTACAACTTTTCATCATCAAACGTCATTGCCGGGTCGTCAGAGGAGTGCGGTCAAATTTTAAATATTTTGAAGTGATCTCAAAAATAGGATTCGAATTGGCGCGGTCTGTTGTGGGTCAGAATACATTCATTCGTGTCAAAATTACAACTATCCATCATCAAAATTCATTGCCGGGTCGTTAGCGGAGTGGGGTCGGATTTTAAATATTTTGAAGTGATCTAAAAAATAGGATTCGGGTTGGCGCGGTTTGTGGTGGGTCAGAATACATTCATTCTTGTCCAAATTACAAATTTTCATCATATAACGTCATTGCCGGGTCGTCAGAGGAGTGCGGTCGGATTTTAAAGATTCTGAAGTGATCTCAAAAATAGGATACAAATTGGCGCATTCTGTGGTGGGTCAGAATACATTCATTCTTGTCCAAATTACAACTTTCCATCATCAAAATTCATTGCCGGGTCGTTAGAGGAGTGGGGTCGGATTTTAAATATTTTGAAGTGATCTAAAAAATAGGATTCGGGTTGGCGCGGTTTGTGGTGGGTCAGAATACATTCATTCATGTCCAAATTACAACTTTTCATCGTAAACCGTCATTGCCGGGTCGTCAGAGGAGTGCGGTCGGATTTTAAATATTCTGAAGTGATCTCAAAAATAGGATACGAATTGGCGCGGTCTGTGGTGGGTCAGAATACATTCATTCTTGTCCAAATTACAACTTTTCATCATCAAAATTCTTTACCGGGTCTTTAGAGGAGTAGGGTCGGATTTTAAATATTTTGAAGTGATCTAAAAAATGGGATTCGGATGGGCGTGGTTTGTGGTGGGTCAGAATACATTCATTTTTATCCAAATTACAACTTTTCATCATCAAACGTCATTGCCGGGTCGTCAGAGGAGTGCGGTCGGATTTTAAATATTTTGAAGTGATCTCAAAAATGGGATACAAATTGGCGCGGTCTGTTGTGGGTCAGAATACATTCACTCGTGTCCAAATTACAACTTTCCATCATCAAAATTCATTGCCGGGTCGTTAGAGGAGTGGGGTCTGATTTTAAATATTTTGAAGTGATCTAAAACATAGGATTCGGGTTGGCGTGGTTTGTGGTGGGTCAGAATACATTGATTTTTGTCCAAATTACAACTTGTCATCATAAAACGTCATTGCCGGGTCGTCAGAGGAGTGCGGTCAGATTTTAAATATTCTGAAGTGATCTCAAAAATAGGATACGAATTGGCGCGGTCTGTGGTGGGTCAGAATACATTCAATCTTTTCCAAATTACAACTTACCATCATCAAAACTCATTGCCGGGTCGTTAGAGGAGTGGGGTTGGATTTTAAATATTTTGAAGTGATCTTCAAAATAGGATTCGGGTTGGCGCGGTTTGTGGTGGGTCAGAATACATTCATTCATCTCCAATTTACAACTTTTCATCATAAACCGTCATTGCCGGGTCGTCAGAGGAGTGCGGTCGGATTTTAAATATTTTGAAGTGATCTCAAAAATGGGATACAAATTGGCGCGGTCTGTTGTGGGTCAGAATACATTCACTCGTGTCCAAATTAAAAGTTTCCATCATCAAAATTCATTGCCGGGTCGTTAGAGGAGTGGGGTCTGATTTTAAATATTTTGAAGTGATCTAAAACATAGGATTCGGGTTGGCGTGGTTTGTGGTGGGTCAGAATACATTAATTTTTGTCCAAATTACAACTTGTCATCATATAACGTCATTGCCGGGTCGTCAGAGGAGTGCGGTCAGATTTTAAATATTCTGAAGTGATCTCAAAAATAGGATACGAATTGGCGCGGTCTGTGGTGGGTCAGAATACATTCATTCTTGTCCAAATTACAACTTTTCATCATCAAACGTCATTGCCGGGTCGTCAGAGGAGTGCGGTCGGATTTTAAATATTCTGAAGTGATCTCAAAAATAGGATACGAATTGGCGCGGTCTGTTGTGGGTCAGAATACATTCATTCGTGTCAAAATTACAACTTTCCATCATCAAAATTCATTGCCGGGTCGTTAGAGGAGTGGGGTCTGATTTTAAAAATTTTGAAGTGATCTAAAACATAGGATTCGGGTTGGCGCGGTTGGTGGTGGGTCAGAATACATTCATTTTTGTCCAAATTAAAACTTTCCATCATCAAACGTCATTGCCGGGTCGTCAGAGGAGTGCGGTCGGATTTTAAATATTCTGAAGTGATCTCAAAATTAGGATACGAATTGCCGCGGTCTGTTGTGGGTCAGAATACATTCATTCTTGTCCAAATTACAACTATCCATCATCAAAATTCATTGCCGGGTCGTTAGAGGAGTGGGGTCAAATTTTAAATATTTTGAAGTGGTCTCAAAAATAGGATACGAATTGGCGCGGTCTGTTGTGGGTCAGAATACATTCATTATTGTCCAAATTACAACTTTCCATCATCAAAACTCATTGCCGGGTCGTTAGAGGAGTGGGGTCGGATTTTAAATATTTTGAAGTGATCTAAAAAATAGGATTCGGGTTGGCGCGGTTTGTGGTGGGTCAGAATACATTCATTTTTGTCCAAATTACAACTTTTCATCATCAAACGTCATTGCCGGGTAGTCAGAGGAGTTCGGTCAAATTTTAAATATTTTGAAGTGATCTCAAAAATAGGATACGAATTGGCGCGGTCTGTTGTGGGTCAGGATACATTCATTCGTGTCCAAATTACAATTTTCCATCATCAAAAGTCATTGCCGGGTCGTTAGAGGAGTGGGGTCGGATTTTGAATATTTTGAAGTGATCTAAAAAATAGGATTCGGGTTGGCGCGGTTTGTGGTGGGTCAGAATACATTCATTATTGTCCAAATTACCACTTTTCATCATCAAAATTCATTGCCGGGTCGTTAGAGGAGTAGGGTCAAATTTTAAATATTTTGAAGTGGTCTCAAAAATAGGACACGAATTGGCGCGGTCTGTTGTGGGTCAGAATACATTCATTCTTGTCCAAATTACAACTTTCCATCATCAAAACTCATTGCCGGGTCGTTAGAGGAGTGGGGTCGGATTTTAAATATTTTGAAGTGATCTAAAAAATAGGATTCTGGTTGGCGCGGTTTGTGGTGGGTCAGAATACATTCATTCGTGTCCAAATTACAATTTTCCATCATCAAAAGTCATTGCCGGGTCGTTAGAGGAGTGGGGTCAAATTTTAAATATTTTGAAGTGATCTCAAAAATAGGATACGAATTGGCGAGGTCTGTTGTGGGTCAGAATACATTCATTCTTGTCCAAATTACAACTTTCCATCATCAAAATTCAATGCCGGGTCGTTAGAGGAGTGGGGTCGGATTTTAAATATTTTGAAGTGATCTAAAAAATAGGATTCGGGTTGGCGCGGTTTGTGGTGGGTCAGAATACATTCATTTTTGTCCAAATTACAACTTTTCATCATCAAAATTCATTGCCGTGTCGTTAGAGGAGTGGGGTCAAATTTTAAATATTTTGAAGTGGTCTCAAAAATAGGATACGAATTGGCGCGGTCTGTTGTGGGTCAGAATACATTCAGTCTTGTCCAAATTACAACTTTCCATCATCAAAATTCATTGCCGGGTCGTTAGAGGAGTGGAGTCGGATTTTAAATATTTTGAAGTGATCTAAAAAATAGGATTCGGATGGGCGCGGTTTGTGGTGGGTCAGAATACATTAATTTTTATCCAAATTACAACTTTTCATCATCAAACGTCATTGCCGGGTCGTCAGAGGAGTGCGGTCGGATTTTAAATATTCTGAAGTGATCTCAAAAATAGGATACGAATTGGCGCGGTCTGTGGTGGGTCAGAATACATTCATTCTTGTCCAAATTATAACTTTCCATCATCAAAAGTCATTGCCGGGTCGTTAGAGGTGTGCGGTCAAATTTTAAATATTTTGAAGTGATCTCAAAAATAGGATACGAATTGGCGCGGTCTGTGGTGGGTCAGAATACATTCATTCTTATCCTAATTACAACTTTCCATCATCAAAACTCATTGCCGGGTCGTTAGAGGAGTGCGGTCGGATTTTAAATATTCTGAAGTGATCTCAAAAATAGGATACGAATTGGCGCGGCTTGTGGTGATTCAGAATACATTCATTTTTGTCCAAATTACAACTTTTCATCATAAAACGTCATTGCCGGGTCGTCAGAGGAGTGCGGTCGGATTTTAAATATTCTGAAGTGATCTCAAAAATAGGATACGAATTGGCGCGGTCTGTGGTGGGTCAGAATACATTCATTCGTGTCCAAATTACAATTTTCCATCATCAAAAGTCATTGCCGGGTCGTTAGAGGAGTGGGGTCGGATTTTAAATATTTTGAAGTGATCTAAAGAATAGGATTCTGGTTGGCGCGGTTTGTGGTGAGTCAGAATACATTCATTTTCGTCCAAATTACAACTTTTCATCATCAAACGTCATTGCCGGGTCGTCAGAGGAGTGCGGTCGGATTTTAAATATTCTGAAGTGATCTCAAAAGTAGGATACGAATTGGCGCGGTCTGTAGTGGGTCAGAATACATTCATTCTTGCCCAAATTACACTTTTCCATCATCAAAATTTATTGCCGTGTCGTTAGAGGAGTGGGGTCGGATTTTAAATATTTTGAAGTGATCTAAAAAATAGGATTCGGATGGGCGCGGTTTGTGGTGGGTCAGAATACATTCATTTTTATCCAAATTACAACTTTTCATCATCAAAAGTTATTGCCGGGTCGTTAGAGGAGTGGGGTCGGATTTTAGATATTTTGAAGTGATCTCATAAATAGGGTACGAATTGGCGCGGTTTGTGGTAGGAGAGAATACATTCACTCTTGTCCAAATTATAACTTTCCATCATCAACAGTCATTGCCGGGTCGTTAGAGGAGTGGGGTCGGATATTAAATATTTTGAAGTGATCTCATAAATAGGGTACGAATTGGCGCGGTTAGTGGTAGGAGAGAATACATTCACTCTTGTCCAAATTGAAACATTCCATCATCAAAATTCATTGCCGGGTCGTTAGAGGAGTGGGGTCGGATTTTAAATATTTTGAAGTGATCTAAAAAATAAGATTCGGGTTGACGCGGTTTATGGTGGGTCAGAATACATTAATTTTTGCCCAAATTACATCTTTTCATCATCAAACGTCATTGCCGGGTCGTCAGAGGAGTGCGGTCGGATTTTAAATATTCTGAAGTGATCTCATAAATAGGGTACGAATTGGCGCGGTTTGTGGTAGAAGAGAATACATTCACTCTTGTCCAATTTAAAACTTTCCATCATCAAAATTCATAGCCGGGTCGTTAGAGGAGTGGGGTCGGATTTTAAATATTTTTTTAAGTGATCTAAAAAACAGGATTCGGGTTGACGTGGTTTGTGGTGGGTCGAAATACATTGATTTTTGTCCAAATTACAACTTTCCATCATCAAACGTCATTGCCGGGTCGTCAGAGGAGTGCAGTCGGATTTTAGATATTCTGAAGTGATCTCAAAAATAGGATACGAATTGGCGCGGTCTGTGGTGGGTCAGAATACATTCATTCTTGTCCAAATTACAACTTTCCATCATCAAAAGTCATTGCCGGGTCGTTAGAGGAGTGGGGTCGGATTTTAAATATTTTGAAGTAATCTAAAAAATAGGATTCTGGTTGGCGCGGTTTGTGGTGGGTTAGAATACATTCATTTTTGTCCAAATTACAACTTTTCATCATCAAACGTCATTGCCGGGTCGTCAGAGGAGTGCGGTCGGATTTTAAATATTCTGAAGTGATCTCAAAAGTAGGATACGAATTGGCGCGGTCTGTGGTGGGTCAGAATACATTCATTCTTGTCCAAATTACAATTTTCCATCATCAAAAGTCATTGCCGAGTCGTTAGAGGAGTGGGGTCGGATTTTAAATATTTTGAAGTGATCTAAAAAATAGGATACGAATTGGCGCGGTCTGTTGTGGGTCAGGATACATTCATTCGTGTCCAAATTACAATTATCCATCATCAAAAGTCATTGCCGGGTCGTTAGAGGAGTGGGGTCGGATTTTAAATATTTTGAAGTGATCTAAAAAATAGGATTCGGGTTGGCGCGGTTTGTGGTGGGTCAGAATACATTCATTTTTGTCCAAATTACCACTTTTCATCATCAAAATTCATTGCCGGGTCGTTAGAGGAGTGGGGTCAAATTTTAAATATTTTGAAGTGATCTCAAAAATAGGATACGAATTGGCGCGGTCTGTGGTGGGTCAGAATACATTCATTCCCTTCCAAGTTACAACTTTCCATCATCAAAATTCATTGCCGGGTCGTTAGAGGAGTGGGGTTGGATTTTAAAATAGGATTTGGTTTGGCGAGGTTTGTGGTGGGTCAGAATACATTCATTCTTGTCCAAATTACAACTTTCCATCATCAAAACTCATTGCCGGGTCGTTAGAGGAGTGGGGTCGGATTTTAAATATTTTGAAGTGATCTAAAAAATAGGATTCTGGTTGGCGCGGTTTGTGGTGGGTCAGAATACATTCATTCGTGTCCAAATTACAATTTTCCATCATCAAAAGTCATTGCCGGGTCGTTAGAGGAGTGGGGTCGGATTTTAAATATTTTGAAGTGATCTAAAAAATAGGATTCGGGTTGGCGCGGTTTGTGGTGGGTCAGAATACATTCATTCTTGTCCAAATTACAACTTTTCATCATCAAAATTCATTGCCGGGTCGTTAGAGGAGTGGGGTCAAATTTTAAATATTTTGAAGTGGTCTCAAAAATAGGATACGAATTGGCGCGGTCTGTTGTGGGTCAGAATACATTCAGTCTTGTCCAAATTACAACTTTCCATCATCAAAATTCATTGCCGGGTCGTTAGAGGAGTGGGGTCGGATTTTAAATATTTTGAAGTGATCTAAAAAATAGGATTCGGATGGGCGCGGTTTGTGGTGGGTCAGAATACATTAATTTTTATCCAAATCACAACTTTTCATCATCAAACGTCATTGCCGGGTCGTCAGAGGAGTGCGGTCGGATTTTAAATATTCTGAAGTGATCTCAAAAATAGGATACGAATTGGCGCGGTCTGTGGTGGGTCAGAATACATTCATTCTTGTCCAAATTATAACTTTCCATCATCAAAAGTAATTGCCGGGTCGTTAGAGGTGTGCGGTCAAATTTTAAATATTTTGAAGTGATCTCAAAAATAGGATACGAATTGGCGCGGTTTGTGGTGATTCAGAATACATTCATTTTTGTCCAAATTACAACTTTTCATCTTAAAACGTCATTGCCGGGTCGTCAGAGGAGTGCGGTCGGATTTTAAATATTCAGAAGTAATCTCAAAAATAGGATACGAATTGGCGCGGTCTGTGGTGGGTCAGAATACATTCATTCGTGTCCAAATTACTATTTTCCATCATCAAAAGTCATTGCCGGGTCGTTAGAGGAGTGGGGTCAAATTTTAAATATTTTGAAGTGATCTCAAAAATAGGATACGAATTGGCGAGGTCTGTTGTGGGTCAGAATACATTCATTCTTGTCCAAATTACAACTTTCCATCATCAAAATTCATTGCCGGGTCGTTAGAGGAGTGGGGTCGGATTTTAAATATTTTGAAGTGATCAAAAAAATAGGATTCGGATGATCGCGGTTTGTGGTTGGTCAGAATACATTAATTTTTATCCAAATTACAACTTTTTATCATCAAACGTCATTGCCGGGTCGTCAGAGGAGTGCGGTCGGATTTTAAATATTCTGAAGTGATCTCAAAAATAGGATACGAATTGGCGCGGTCTGTGGTGGGTCAGAATACATTCATTCTTGTCCTAATTACAACTTTCCATCATCGAAAGTCATTGCCGGGTCGTTAGAGGAGTGGGGTCGGATTTTAAATATTTTGAAGTGATCTAAAAAATAGGATTCCGGTTGGCGCGGTTTGTGGTGGGTCAGAATACTTTCATTTTTGTCCAAATTACAACTTTTCATCATCAAACTTCATTGCCGGGTCGTCAGAGGAGTGCGGACGGATTTTAAATATTCTGAAGTGATCTCAAAAATAGGATACGAATTGGCGCGGTCTGTGGTGGTTCAGAATACATTCATTCTTGTCCAAATTATAATTTTCCATCATCAAAAGTCATTGCCGGGTCGTTAGAAGAGTGCGGTCAAATTTTAAATATTTTGAAGTGATCTCAAAAATAGGATACGAATTGGCGCGGTCTGTGGTGGGTCAGAATACATTCATTCTTATCCTAGTTACAATTTTCAATCATCAAAACTCATTGCCGGGTCGTTAGAGGAGTGCGGTCGGATTTTAAATATTCTGAAGTGATCTCAAAAATAGGATACGAATTGGCGCGGTCTGTGGTGGGTCAGAATACATTCATGCGTGTCCAAATTACAATTTTCCATCATCAAAAGTCATTGCCGGGTCGTTAGAGGACTGGGGTCAAATTTTAAATATTTTGAAGTGATCTCAAAAATAGGATACGAATTGGCGAGGTCTGTTGTGGGTCAGAATACATTCATTCTTGTCCAAATTACAACTTCCTACATCAAAATTCATTGCCGAGTCGTTAGAGGAGTGGGGTTGGATTTTAAATATTTTGAAGTGATCAAAAAAATAGGATTCGGATGGGCGCAGTTTGTAGTGGATCAGAATACATTAATTTTTATCCAAATTATAACTTCTCATCATCAAAAGTCATTGCCGGGTCGTTTTAAATAATTTGAAGTGATCTCAAAAATAGGATACGAATTGGCGCGGTCTGTGGTGGGTCAGAATACATTCATTCTTGTCCAAATTACAACTTCCCATCATCAAAATTCATTGCCGAGTCGTTAGAGGAGTGGGGTCGGATTTTAAATATTTTGAAGTGATCAAAAAAATAGGATTCGGATGGGCGCAGTTTGTAGTGGATCAGAATACATTAATTTTTATCCAAATTATAACTTCTCATCATCAAAAGTCATTGCCGGGTCGTTTTAAATAATTTGAAGTGATCTCAAAAATAGGATACGAATTGGCGCGGTCTGTGGTGGGTCAGAATACATTCATTCTTGTCCAAATTACAACTTTCCATCATCAAAATTCATTGCCGGGTCGTTAGAGGAGTGGGGTCGGATTTTAAATATTTTGAAGTGATCAAAAAAATAGGATTCGGATGGGCGCGGTTTGTGGTGGGTCAGAATACAATAATTTTTATCCAAATTACAACTTTTCATCATCAATCGTCATTGCCGGGTCGTCAGAGGAGTGCGGTCGGATTTTAAATATTCTGAAGTGATCTCAAAAATAGGATACGAATTGGCGCGGTCTGTGGTGGGTCAGAATACATTCATTCTTGTCCTAATTACAACTTTCCATCATCGAAAGTCATTGCCGGGTCGTTAGAGGAGTGGGGTCGGATTTTAAATATTTTGAAGTGATCTAAAAAATAGGATTCTGGTTGGCGCGGTTTGTGGTGAGTCAGAATACTTTCATTTGTGTCCAATTTTTAATTTTTCATCATCAAACGTCATTGCCGGGTCGTCAGAGGAGTGCGGTCGGATTTTAAATATTCTGAAGTGATCTCAAAAATAGGATACGAATTGGCGCGGTCTGTGGTGGGTCAGAATACATTCATTCCCTTCCAAATTACAACTTTCCATCATCAAAATTCATTGCCGGGTCGTTAGAGGAGTGGGGTCGAATTTTAAATATTTTGAAGTGATCTTAAAAATAGGATTCGGTTTGGCGCGGTTTGTGGTGGGTCAGAATACATTCATTATTGTCCAAATTACAACTTTCCATCATCAAAACTCATTGCCGGGTCGTTAGAGGAGTGGGGTCGGATTTTAAATATTTTGAAGTGATCTAAAAAATAGGATTCGGGTTGGCGCGGTTTGTGGTGGGTCAGAATACATTCATTTTTGTCCAAATTACAACTTTCCATCATCAAACGTCAATGCCGGGTCGTCAGAGGAGTGCGGTCAAATTTTAAATATTTTGAAGTGATCTCAAAAATAGGATACGAATTGGCGCGGTCTGTTGTGGGTCAGAATACATTCATTCGTGTCCAAATTACAACATTTTATCATCAAAATTCATTGCCGGGTCGTTAGAGGAGTGGGGTCGGATTTTGAATATTTTGAAGTGATCTAAAAAATAGGATTCGGGTTGGCGCGGTTTGTGGTGGGTCAGAATACATTCATTCTTGTCCAAATTACAACTTTTCAACATAAAACGTCATTGCCGGGGCGTCAGAGGAGTGCGGTCGGATTTTAAATATTCTGAAGTGATCTCAAAAATAGGATACGAATTGGTTCGGTCTGTGGTGGGTCAGAATACATTCATTCTTGTCCTAATTACAACTTTCCATCATCAAAAGTCACTGCCGGGTCGTTAGAGGAGTGGGGTCGGATATTAAATATTTTGAAGTGATCTAAAGAATAGGATTCTGGTTGGCGCGGTTTGTGGTGAGTCAGAATACATTCATTTTCGTCCAAATTACAACTTTTCATCATCAAACGTCATTGCCGGGTCGTCAGAGGAGTGCGGTCGGATTTTAAATATTCTGAAGTGATCTCAAAAGTAGGATACGAATTGGCGCGGTCTGTAGTGGGTCAGAATACATTCATTCTTGCCCAAATTACACTTTTCCATCATCAAAATTTATTGCCGGGTCGTTAGAGGAGTGGGGTCGGATTTTAAATATTTTGAAGTGATCTAAAAAATAGGATTCGGATGGGCGCGGTTTGTGGTGGGTCAGAATACATTCATTTTTATCCAAATTACAACTTTTCATCATCAAAAGTTATTGCCGGGTCGTTAGAGGAGTGGGGTCGGATTTTAGATATTTTGAAGTGATCTCATAAATAGGGTACGAATTGGCGCGGTTTGTGGTAGGAGAGAATACATTCACTCTTGTCCAAATTATAACTTTCCATCATCAAAAGTCATTGCCGGGTCGTTAGAGGAGTGGGGTCGGATTTTAAATATTTTTAAGTGATCTCATAAATAGGGTACGAATTGGCGCGGTTAGTGGTAGGAGAGAATACATTCACTCTTGTCCAAATTGAAACATTCCATCATCAAAATTCATTGCCGGGTCGTTAGAGGAGTGGGGTCGGATTTTAAATATTTTGAAGTGATCTCATAAATAGGGTACGAATTGGCGCGGTTAGTGGTAGGAGAGAATACATTCACTCTTGTCCAAATTGAAACATTCCATCATCAAAATTCATTGCCGGGTCGTTAGAGGAGTGGGGTCGGATTTTAAATATTTTGAAGTGATCTAAAAAATTAGATTCGGGTTGACGCGGTTTGTGGTGGGTCAGAATACATTCATTTTTGTCCAAATTACAATTTTTCATCATCAAAATTCATTGCCGGGTCGTTAGAGGAGTGGGGTCAAATTTTAAATATTTTGAAGTGGTCTCAAAAATAGGATACGAATTGGCGCGGTCTGTTGTGGGTCAGAATACATTCATTCTTGTCCAAATTACAACTTTCCATCATCAAAACTCATTGCCGGGTCGTTAGAGGAGTGGGGTAGGATTTTAAATATTTTGAAGTGATCTAAAAAATAGGACTCTGGTTGGCGCGGTTTGTGGTGGGTCATAATACATTCATTTTTGTCCAAATTACAACTTTACATCATCAAACGTAATTACCGGGTCGTCAGAGGAGTGCGGTCGGATTTTAAATATTCTGAAGTGATCTCAAAAGTAGGATACGAATTGGCGCGGTCTGTGGTGGGTCAGAATACATTCATTCTTGTCCAAATTACAACTTTCCATCATCAAAATTCATTGCTGGGTCGTTAGAGGAGTGGGGTCGGATTTTAAATATTTTGAAGTGATCTAAAAAATAGGATTCGGATGGGCGCGGTTTGTGGTGGGTCAGAATACATTAATTTTTATCCAAATTACAACTTTTCATCATCAAACGTCATTGCCGGGTCGTCAGAGGAGTGCGGTCGGATTTTAAATATTCTGAAGTGATCTCAAAAATAGGATACGAATTGGCGCGGTCTGTGGTGGTTCAGAATACATTCATTCTTGTCCAAATTATAACTTTCCATCATCAAAAGTCATTGCCGGGTCGTTAGAGGAGTGCGGTCAAATTTTAAATATTTTGAAGTGATCTCAAAAATAGGATACGAATTGGCGCGGTCTGTGGTGGGTCAGAATACATTCATTCTTATCCTAATTACAACTTTCCATCATCAAAACTCATTGCCGGGTCGTTAGAGGAGTGCGGTCGGATTTTAAATATTCTGAAGTGATCTCAAAAATATGATACGAATTGGCGCGGTCTGTGGTGGGTCAGAATGCATTCATTCGTGTCCAAATTACAATTTCCCATCATCAAAAGTCATTGCCGGGTCGTTAGAGGAGTGGGGTCAAATTTTAAATATTTTGAAGTGATCTCAAAAATAGGATACGAATTGGCGAGGTCTGTTGTGGGTCAGAATACATTCATTCTTGTCCAAATTACAACTTTTCATCATCAAAAGTTATTGCCGGGTCGTTAGAGGAGTGGGGTCGGATTTTAGATATTTTGAAGTGATCTCATAAATAGGGTACGAATTGGCGCGGTTTGTGGTAGGAGAGAATACATTCATTCTTGTCCAAATTACAACTTTTCATCATCAAAAGTTATTGCCGAGTCGTTAGAGGAGTGGGGTCGGATTTTAAATATTTTGAAGTGATCAAAAAAATAGGATTCGGATGGGCGCAGTTTGTAGTGGGTCAGAATACATTAATTTTCATCCAAATTATAACTTCTCATCATCAAAAGTCATTGCCGGGTCGTTTTAAATAATTTGAAGTGATCTCAAAAATAGGATACGAATTGGCGCGGTCTGTGGTGGGTCAGAATACATTCATTCTTGTCCAAATTACAACTTTCCATCATCAAAATTCATTGCCGGGTCGTTAGAGGAGTGGGGTCGGATTTTAAATATTTTGAAGTGATCAAAAAAATAGGATTCGGATGGGAGCGGTTTGTGGTGGGTCAGAATACAATATTTTTTATCCAATTTACAACTTTTCATCATCAAACGTCATTGCCGGGTCGTCAGAGGAGTGCGGTCGGATTTTAAATATTCTGAAATGATCTCAAAAATAGGATACGAATTGGCGCGGTCTGTGGTGGGTCAGAATACATTCATTCTTGTCCTAATTACAACTTTCCATCATCAAAACTCATTGCCGGGTCGTTAGAGGAGTGGGGTCGGATTTTAAATATTTTGAAGTGATCTAAAAAATAGGATTCTGGTTGGCGCGGTTTGTGGTGGGTCAGAATACTTTCATTTTTGTCCAATTTACAACTTTTCATCATCAAACTTCATTGCCGGGTCGTCAGAGGAGTGCGGTCGGATTTTAAATATTCTGAAGTGATCTCAAAAATAGCATACGAATTGGCGCGGTCTGTGGTGGGTCAGAATACATTCATTCCCTTCCAAATTACAACTTTCCATCATCAAAATTCATTGCCGGGTCGTTAGAGGAGTGGGGTCGGATTTTAAATATTTTGAAGTGATCTTAAAAATAGGATTCGGTTTGGCGCGGTTTGTGGTGGGTCAGAATACATTCATTATTGTCCAAATCACAACTTTCCATCATCAAAACTCATTGCCGGGTCGTTAGAGGAGTGGGGTCGGATTTTAAATATTTTGAAGTGATCTAAAAAATAGGATTCGGGTTGGCGCGGTTTGTGGTGGGTCAGAATACATTCATTTTTGTCCAAATTACAACTTTCCATCATCAAACGTCATTGCCGGGTCGTCAGAGGAGTGCGGTCAAATTTTAAATATTTTGAAGTGATCTCAAAAATAGGATTCGAATTGGCGCGGTCTGTTGTGGGTCAGAATACATTCATTTTTGTCCAAATTACAACTTTCCATCATCAAAACTCATTGCCGGGTCGTTAGAGGAGTGGGGTCGGATTTTAAATATTTTGAAGTGATCTAAAAAATAGGATTCGGGTTGGCGCGGTTTGTGGTGGGTCAGAATACATTCATTATTGTCCGATTTACAACTTTTCATCATCAAAAGTAATCGCCGGGTCGTCAGAGGAGTGCGGTCAAATTTTAAATATTTTGAAGTGATCTCAAAAATAGGATACGAATTGGCACGGTTTGTGGTAGAAGAGAATACATTCACTCTTGTCCAAATTAAAACCTTCCATCATCATAATTCATTGCCGGGTCATTAGAGGAGTGGGGTTGGATTTTAAAATAGGATTTGGTTTGGCGAGGTTTGTGGTGGGTCAGAATACATTCATTTTTGTCCTAATTACAACTTTCCATCATCAAAAGTCATTGCCGGGTCGTCAGAGGAGTGCGGTCAAATTTTGAATATTTTGAAGTGATCTCAAAAATAGGATACGAATTGGCGCGGTCTGTTGTGGGTCAGAATACATTCATTCGTGTCAAAATTACAACTTTCCATCATCAAAATTCATTGCCGGGTCGTTAGAGGAGTGGGGTCGGATTTTAAATATTTTGAAGTGATCTAAAAAATAGGTTTCAGGTTGGCGTGGTTTGTGGTGGGTCAGAATACATTAATTTTTGTCCAAATTACAACTTGTCATCATAAAACGTCATTGCCGGGTCGTCAGAGGAGTGCGGTCGGATTTTAAATATTCTGAAGTGATCTCAAATATAGGATACGAATTGGCGCGGTCTGTGGTGGGTCAGAATACATTCATTCTTGTCCTAATTACAACTCTCCATCATCGAAAGTCATTGCCGGGTCGTTAGAGGAGTGGGGTCGGATTTTAAATATTTTGAAGTGATCTAAAAAATAGGATTCTGGTTGGCGCGGTTTGTGGTGGGTCAGAATACTTTCATTTTTGTCCAAATTACAACTTTTCATCATCAAACTTCATTGCCGGGTCGTCAGAGGAGTGCGGTCGGATTTTAAATATTCTGAAGTGATCTCAAAAATAGGATACGAATTGGCGCGGTCTGTGGTGGGTCAGAATACATTCATTCCCTTCCAAATTACAACTTTCCATCATCAAAATTCATTGCCGGGTCGTTAGAGGAGTGGGGTTGGATTTTAAAATAGGATTTGGTTTGGCGAGGTTTGTGGTGGGTCAGAATACATTCATTTTTGTCCTAATTACAACTTTCCATCATCAAAAGTCATTGCCGGGTCGTTAGAGGAGTGGGGTCGGATTTTAAATATTTTGAAGTGATCTAAAAAATAGGATTCTGGTTGGCGCGGTTTGTGGTGGGTTAGAATACATTCATTTTTGTCCAAATTACAACTTTTCATCATCAAACGTCATTGCCGGGTCGTCAGAGGAGTGCGGTCGGATTTTAAATATTCTGAAGTGATCTCAAAAGTAGGATACGAATTGGCGCGGTCTGTGGTGGGTCAGAATACATTCATTCTTGTCCAAATTACAATTTTCCATCATTAAAAGTCATTGCCGGGTCGTTAGAGGAGTGGGGTCGGATTTTAAATATTTTGAAGTGATCTAAAAAATAGGATACGAATTGGCGCGGTCTGTTGTGGGTCAGGATACATTCATTCGTGTCCAAATTACAATTATCCATCATCAAAAGTCATTGCCGGGTCGTTAGAGGAGTGGGGTCGGATTTTAAATATTTTGAAGTGATCTAAAAAATAGGATTCGGGTTGGCGCGGTTTGTGGTGGGTCAGAATACATTCATTTTTGTCCAAATTACAACTTTTCATCATCAAACGTCATTGCCGGGTCGTCAGAGGAGTTCGGTCAAATTTTAAATATTTTGAAGTGATCTCAAAAATAGGATACGAATTGGCGCGGTCTGTTGTGGGTCAGGATACATTCATTCGTGTCCAAATTACAATTTTCCATCATCAAAAGTCATTGCCGGGTCGTTAGAGGAGTGGGATCGGATTTTAAATATTTTGAAGTGATCTAAAAAATAGGATTCGGGTTGGCGCGGTTTGTGGTGGGTCAGAATACATTCATTTTTGTATAAATTACCACTTTTCATCATCAAAATTCATTGCCGGGTCGTTAGAGGAGTGGGGTCAAATTTTAAATATTTTGAAGTGATCTCAAAAATAGGATACGAATTGGCGCGGTCTGTGGTGGGTCAGAATACATTCATTCCCTTCCAAGTTACAACTTTCCATCATCAAAATTCATTGCCGGGTCGTTAGAGGAGTGGGGTTGGATTTTAAAATAGGATTTGGTTTGGCGAGGTTTGTGGTGGGTCAGAATACATTCATTCTTGTCCAAATTACAACTTTCCATCATCAAAACTCATTGCCGGGTCGTTAGAGGAGTGGGGTCGGATTTTAAATATTTTGAAGTGATCTAAAAAATAGGATTCTGGTTGGCGCGGTTTGTGGTGGGTCAGAATACATTCATTCGTGTCCAAATTACAATTTTCCATCATCAAAAGTCATTGCCGGGTCGTTAGAGGAGTGGGGTCGGATTTTAAATATTTTGAAGTGATCTAAAAAATAGGATTCGGGTTGGCGCGGTTTGTGGTGGGTCAGAATACATTCATTCTTGTCCAAATTACAACTTTTCATCATCAAAATTCATTGCCGGGTCGTTAGAGGAGTGGGGTCAAATTTTAAATATTTTGAAGTGGTCTCAAAAATAGGATACGAATTGGCGCGGTCTGTTGTGGGTCAGAATACATTCAGTCTTGTCCAAATTACAACTTTCCATCATCAAAATTCATTGCCGGGTCGTTAGAGGAGTGGGGTCGGATTTTAAATATTTTGAAGTGATCTAAAAAATAGGATTCGGATGGGCGCGGTTTGTGGTGGGTCAGAATACATTAATTTTTATCCAAATCACAACTTTTCATCATCAAACGTCATTGCCGGGTCGTCAGAGGAGTGCGGTCGGATTTTAAATATTCTGAAGTGATCTCAAAAATAGGATACGAATTGGCGCGGTCTGTGGTGGGTCAGAATACATTCATTCTTGTCCAAATTATAACTTTCCATCATCAAAAGTAATTGCCGGGTCGTTAGAGGTGTGCGGTCAAATTTTAAATATTTTGAAGTGATCTCAAAAATAGGATACGAATTGGCGCGGTTTGTGGTGATTCAGAATACATTCATTTTTGTCCAAATTACAACTTTTCATCTTAAAACGTCATTGCCGGGTCGTCAGAGGAGTGCGGTCGGATTTTAAATATTCAGAAGTGATCTCAAAAATAGGATACGAATTGGCGCGGTCTGTGGTGGGTCAGAATACATTCATTCGTGTCCAAATTACTATTTTCCATCATCAAAAGTCATTGCCGGGTCGTTAGAGGAGTGGGGTCAAATTTTAAATATTTTGAAGTGATCTCAAAAATAGGATACGAATTGGCGAGGTCTGTTGTGGGTCAGAATACATTCATTCTTGTCCAAATTACAACTTTCCATCATCAAAATTCATTGCCGGGTCGTTAGAGGAGTGGGGTCGGATTTTAAATATTTTGAAGTGATCAAAAAAATAGGATTCGGATGATCGCGGTTTGTGGTGGGTCAGAATACATTAATTTTTATCCAAATTACAACTTTTTATCATCAAACGTCATTGCCGGGTCGTCAGAGGAGTGCGGTCGGATTTTAAATATTCTGAAGTGATCTCAAAAATAGGATACGAATTGGCGCGGTCTGTGGTGGGTCAGAATACATTCATTCTTGTCCTAATTACAACTTTCCATCATCGAAAGTCATTGCCGGGTCGTTAGAGGAGTGGGGTCGGATTTTAAATATTTTGAAGTGATCTAAAAAATAGGATTCCGGTTGGCGCGGTTTGTGGTGGGTCAGAATACTTTCATTTTTGTCCAAATTACAACTTTTCATCATCAAACTTCATTGCCGGGTCGTCAGAGGAGTGCGGACGGATTTTTAATATTCTGAAGTGATCTCAAAAATAGGATACGAATTGGCGCGGTCTGTGGTGGTTCAGAATACATTCATTCTTGTCCAAATTATAATTTTCCATCATCAAAAGTCATTGCCGGGTCGTTAGAGGAGTGCGGTCAAATTTTAAATATTTTGAAGTGATCTCAAAAATAGGATACGAATTGGCGCGGTCTGTGGTGGGTCAGAATACATTCATTCTCATCCTAGTTACAATTTTCCATCATCAAAACTCATTGCCGGG
The DNA here is from genome assembly GCA_958502065.1 of Chrysolina americana. Taxonomy (NCBI): domain Eukaryota; kingdom Metazoa; phylum Arthropoda; class Insecta; order Coleoptera; family Chrysomelidae; genus Chrysolina; species Chrysolina americana. The sequence continues at coordinate 8,429,765 of OY293416.1, read as the reverse complement.
TCGTTAGAGGAGTGCGGTCGGATTTTAAATAGTCTGAAGTGATCTCAAAAATAGGATACGAATTGGCGCGGTCTGTGGTGGGTCAGAATACATTCATTCTTATCCTAGTTACAATTTTCCATCATCAAAACTCATTGCCGGGTCGTTAGAGGAGTGCGGTCGGATTTTAAATATTCTGAAGTGATCTCAAAAATAGGATACGAATTGGCGCGGTCTGTTGTGGGTCAGAATACATTCATTCTTGTCCAAATTACAACTTCCTACATCAAAATTCATTGCCGAGTCGTTAGAGGAGTGGGGTTGGATTTTAAATATTTTGAAGTGATCAAAAAAATAGGATTCGGATGGGCGCAGTTTGTAGTGGATCAGAATACATTAATTTTTATCCAAATTATAACTTCTCATCATCAAAAGTCATTGCCGGGTCGTTTTAAATAATTTGAAGTGATCTCAAAAATAGGATACGAATTGGCGCGGTCTGTGGTGGGTCAGAATACATTCATTCTTGCCCAAATTACAACTTCCCATCATCAAAATTCATTGCCGAGTCGTTAGAGGAGTGGGGTCGGATTTTAAATATTTTGAAGTGATCAAAAAAATAGGATTCGGATGGGCGCAGTTTGTAGTGGATCAGAATACATTAATTTTTATCCAAATTATAACTTCTCATCATCAAAAGTCATTGCCGGGTCGTTTTAAATAATTTGAAGTGATCTCAAAAATAGGATACGAATTGGCGCGGTCTGTGGTGGGTCAGAATACATTCATTCTTGTCCAAATTACAACTTTCCATCATCAAAATTCATTGCCGGGTCGTTAGAGGAGTGGGGTCGGATTTTAAATATTTTGAAGTGATCAAAAAAATAGGATTCGGATGGGCGCGGTTTGTGGTGGGTCAGAATACAATAATTTTTATCCAAATTACAACTTTTCATCATCAATCGTCATTGCCGGGTCGTCAGAGGAGTGCGGTCGGATTTTAAATATTCTGAAGTGATCTCAAAAATAGGATACGAATTGGCGCGGTCTGTGGTGGGTCAGAATACATTCATTCTTGTCCTAATTACAACTTTCCATCATCGAAAGTCATTGCCGGGTCGTTAGAGGAGTGGGGTCGGATTTTAAATATTTTGAAGTGATCTAAAAAATAGGATTCTGGTTGGCGCGGTTTGTGGTGAGTCAGAATACTTTCATTTGTGTCCAATTTTTAATTTTTCATCATCAAACGTCATTGCCGGGTCGTCAGAGGAGTGCGGTCGGATTTTAAATATTCTGAAGTGATCTCAAAAATAGGATACGAATTGGCGCGGTCTGTGGTGGGTCAGAATACATTCATTCCCTTCCAAATTACAACTTTCCATCATCAGAATTCATTGCCGGGTCGTTAGAGGAGTGGGGTCGGATTTTAAATATTTTGAAGTGATCTAAAAAATAGGATTCGGGTTGGCGCGGTTTGTGGTGGGTCAGAATACATTCATTTTTGTCCAAATTACAACTTTCCATCATCAAACGTCAATGCCGGGTCGTCAGAGGAGTGCGGTCAAATTTTAAATATTTTGAAGTGATCTCAAAAATAGGATACGAATTGGCGCGGTCTGTTGTGGGTCAGAATACATTCATTCGTGTCCAAATTACAACATTTTATCATCAAAATTCATTGCCGGGTCGTTAGAGGAGTGGGGTCGGATTTTGAATATTTTGAAGTGATCTAAAAAATAGGATTCGGGTTGGCGCGGTTTGTGGTGGGTCAGAATACATTCATTCTTGTCCAAATTACAACTTTTCAACATAAAACGTCATTGCCGGGGCGTCAGAGGAGTGCGGTCGGATTTTAAATATTCTGAAGTGATCTCAAAAATAGGATACGAATTGGTTCGGTCTGTGGTGGGTCAGAATACATTCATTCTTGTCCTAATTACAACTTTCCATCATCAAAAGTCATTGCCGGGTCGTTAGAGGAGTGGGGTCGGATATTAAATATTTTGAAGTGATCTAAAGAATAGGATTCTGGTTGGCGCGGTTTGTGGTGAGTCAGAATACATTCATTTTCGTCCAAATTACAACTTTTCATCATCAAACGTCATTGCCGGGTCGTCAGAGGAGTGCGGTCGGATTTTAAATATTCTGAAGTGATCTCAAAAGTAGGATACGAATTGGCGCGGTCTGTAGTGGGTCAGAATACATTCATTCTTGCCCAAATTACACTTTTCCATCATCAAAATTTATTGCCGGGTCGTTAGAGGAGTGGGGTCGGATTTTAAATATTTTGAAGTGATCTAAAAAATAGGATTCGGATGGGCGCGGTTTGTGGTGGGTCAGAATACATTCATTTTTATCCAAATTACAACTTTTCATCATCAAAAGTTATTGCCGGGTCGTTAGAGGAGTGGGGTCGGATTTTAGATATTTTGAAGTGATCTCATAAATAGGGTACGAATTGGCGCGGTTTGTGGTAGGAGAGAATACATTCACTCTTGTCCAAATTATAACTTTCCATCATCAAAAGTCATTGCCGGGTCGTTAGAGGAGTGGGGTCGGATTTTAAATATTTTGAAGTGATCTCATAAATAGGGTACGAATTGGCGCGGTTAGTGGTAGGAGAGAATACATTCACTCTTGTCCAAATTGAAACATTCCATCATCAAAATTCATTGCCGGGTCGTTAGAGGAGTGGGGTCGGATTTTAAATATTTTGAAGTGATCTCATAAATAGGGTACGAATTGGCGCGGTTAGTGGTAGGAGAGAATACATTCACTCTTGTCCAAATTGAAACATTCCATCATCAAAATTCATTGCCGGGTCGTTAGAGGAGTGGGGTCGGATTTTAAATATTTTGAAGTGATCTAAAAAATAAGATTCGGGTTGACGCGGTTTGTGGTGGGTCAGAATACATTCATTTTTGTCCAAATTACAATTTTTCATCATCAAAATTCATTGCCGGGTCGTTAGAGGAGTGGGGTCAAATTTTAAATATTTTGAAGTGGTCTCAAAAATAGGATACGAATTGGCGCGGTCTGTTGTGGGTCAGAATACATTCATTCTTGTCCAAATTACAACTTTCCATCATCAAAACTCATTGCCGGGTCGTTAGAGGAGTGGGGTAGGATTTTAAATATTTTGAAGTGATCTAAAAAATAGGACTCTGGTTGGCGCGGTTTGTGGTGGGTCATAATACATTCATTTTTGTCCAAATTACAACTTTACATCATCAAACGTAATTACCGGGTCGTCAGAGGAGTGCGGTCGGATTTTAAATATTCTGAAGTGATCTCAAAAGTAGGATACGAATTGGCGCGGTCTGTGGTGGGTCAGAATACATTCATTCTTGTCCAAATTACAACTTTCCATCATCAAAATTCATTGCTGGGTCGTTAGAGGAGTGGGGTCGGATTTTAAATATTTTGAAGTGATCTAAAAAATAGGATTCGGATGGGCGCGGTTTGTGGTGGGTCAGAATACATTATTTTTATCCAAATTACAACTTTTCATCATCAAACGTCATTGCCGGGTCGTCAGAGGAGTGCGGTCGGATTTTAAATATTCTGAAGTGATCTCAAAAATAGGATACGAATTGGCGCGGTCTGTGGTGGTTCAGAATACATTCATTCTTGTCCAAATTATAACTTTCCATCATCAAAAGTCATTGCCGGGTCGTTAGAGGAGTGCGGTCAAATTTTAAATATTTTGAAGTGATCTCAAAAATAGGATACGAATTGGCGCGGTCTGTGGTGGGTCAGAATACATTCATTCTTATCCTAATTACAACTTTCCATCATCAAAACTCATTGCCGGGTCGTTAGAGGAGTGCGGTCGGATTTTAAATATTCTGAAGTGATCTCAAAAATATGATACGAATTGGCGCGGTCTGTGGTGGGTCAGAATACATTCATTCGTGTCCAAATTACAATTTCCCATCATCAAAAGTCATTGCCGGGTCGTTAGAGGAGTGGGGTCAAATTTTAAATATTTTGAAGTGATCTCAAAAATAGGATACGAATTGGCGAGGTCTGTTGTGGGTCAGAATACATTCATTCTTGTCCAAATTACAACTTTTCATCATCAAAATTCATTGCCGAGTCGTTAGAGGAGTGGGGTCGGATTTTAAATATTTTGAAGTGATCAAAAAAATAGGATTCGGATGGGCGCAGTTTGTAGTGGGTCAGAATACATTAATTTTTATCCAAATTATAACTTCTCATCATCAAAAGTCATTGCCGGGTCGTTTTAAATAATTTGAAGTGATCTCAAAAATAGGATACGAATTGGCGCGGTCTGTGGTGGGTCAGAATACATTCATTCTTGTCCAAATTACAACTTTCCATCATCAAAATTCATTGCCGGGTCGTTAGAGGAGTGGGGTCGGATTTTAAATATTTTGAAGTGATCAAAAAAATAGGATTCGGATGGGAGCGGTTTGTGGTGGGTCAGAATACAATATTTTTTATCCAATCTACAACTTTTCATCATCAAACGTCATTGCCGGGTCGTCAGAGGAGTGCGGTCGGATTTTAAATATTCTGAAATGATCTCAAAAATAGGATACGAATTGGCGCGGTCTGTGGTGGGTCAGAATACATTCATTCTTGTCCTAATTACAACTTTCCATCATCGAAAGTCATTGCCGGGTCGTTAGAGGAGTGGGGTCGGATTTTAAATATTTTGAAGTGATCTAAAAAATAGGATTCTGGTTGGCGCGGTTTGTGGTGGGTCAGAATACTTTCATTTTTGTCCAATTTACAACTTTTCATCATCAAACTTCATTGCCGGGTCGTCAGAGGAGTGCGGTCGGATTTTAAATATTCTGAAGTGATCTCAAAAATAGCATACGAATTGGCGCGGTCTGTGGTGGGTCAGAATACATTCATTCCCTTCCAAATTACAACTTTCCATCATCAAAATTCATTGCCGGGTCGTTAGAGGAGTGGGGTCGGATTTTAAATATTTTGAAGTGATCTTAAAAATAGGATTCGGTTTGGCGCGGTTTGTGGTGGGTCAGAATACATTCATTATTGTCCAAATCACAACTTTCCATCATCAAAACTCATTGCCGGGTCGTTAGAGGAGTGGGGTCGGATTTTAAATATTTTGAAGTGATCTAAAAAATAGGATTCGGGTTGGCGCGGTTTGTGGTGGGTCAGAAAATATTCATTTTTTTCCAAATTACAACTTTTCATCATCAAACGTCATTGCCGGGTCGTCAGAGGAGTGCGGTCGGATTTTAAATATTCTGAAGTGGTCTCAAAAATAGAATACGAATTGGCGCGGTCTGTGGTGGGTCCGAATACATTCATTCTTGTCCAAATTACAACTTTCCATCATCAAAAGTCATTGCCGGGTCGTTAGAGGAGTGGGGTCGAATTTAAATATTTTGAAGTGATCTCATAAATAGGGTACGAATTGGCGCGGTTTGTGGTAGGAGAGAATACATTCTCTCTTGTCCAAATTAAAACTTTCTATCATCAAATTTCATTGCCGGGTCGTTAGAGGAGTGGGGTCGGATTTTAAATATTTTGAAGTGATCTAAAAAATAAGATTCGGGTTGGCGCGGTTTGTGGTGGGTCAGAATACAATAATTTTTGTCCAAATTACAACTTTTCATCATCAAACGTCATTGCCGGATCGTCAGAGGAGTGCGGTCGGATTTTAAATATTCTGAAGTGATCTCATAAATAGGGTACGAATTGGCGCGGTTTGTGGTAGAAGAGAATACATTCACTCTTGTCCAATTTAAATCTTTCCATCATCAAAATTCATTGCCGGGTCGTTAGAGGAGTGGGGTCGGACTTTAAATATTTAGAAGTGATCTATAAAATAGGATTCGGGTTGACGCGGTTTGTGGTGGGTCAGAATACTATAATTTTTGTCCAAATTACAACTTTTCATCATCAAACGTGGTGTGGTGGGTCAGAATACATTCATTCTTGTCCAAATTACAACTTTCCATCATCAAGAGTCATTGCCGGGTCGTTAGAGGAGTGGGGTCGTATTTTAAATATTTTGAAATTATCTAAAAAATAGGATTCTGGTTGGCGTGGTTTGTGGTGGGTCAGAATACATTCATTATTGTCCGAATTACAACTTTTCAACATCAAAAGTAATTGCCGGGTCGTCAGAGGAGTGCGGTCAAATTTTAAATATTTTGAAGTGATCTCAAAAATAGGATACGAATTGGCACGGTTTGTTGTAGAAGAGAATACATTCACTCTTGTCCAAATTAAAACCTTCCATCATCAAAATTCATTGCCGGGTCGTTAGAGGAGTTGGGTCGGATTTCAAATATTTTGAAGTGATCTAAAAAATAGGATTCGGGTTGGCGCGGTTTGTGGTGGGTCAGAATACATTAATTTTTGTCCAAATATCAACTTTCCATCATCAAAGGTCATTGCTGGGTCGTCAGAGGAGTGCGGTCGGATTTTAGATATTCTGAAGTGATCTCAAAAATAGGATACGAATTGACGCGGTCTGTGGTAGGTCAGATTACATCCATTCTTGTCCAAATTACAACTTTCCATCATCAAAAGTCATTGCCGGGTCGTTAGAGGAGTGGGGTCGGATTTTAAATATTTTGAAGTGATCTAAAAAATAGGATTCCGGTTGGCGCGGTTTGTGGTGGGTCAGAATACATTCATTATTGTCCGATTTACAACTTTTCATCATCAAAAGTAATCGCCGGGTCGTCAGAGGAGTGCGGTCAAATTTTAAATATTTTGAAGTGATCTCAAAAATAGGATACGAATTGGCACGGTTTGTGGTAGAAGAGAATACATTCACTCTTGTCCAAATTAAAACCTTCCATCATCAAAATTCATTGCCGGGTCGTTAGAGGAGTGGGGTCGGATTTTAAATATTTTGAAGTGATCTAAAAAATAGGATTCGGGTTGGCGCGGTTTGTGGTAAGTCAAAATACATTCATTTTTGTCCAAATTACAGCTTTTCATCTTCAAACGTCATTGCCGGGTCGTCAGAGGAGTGCGGTCAAATTTTGAATATTTTGAAGTGATCTCAAAAATAGGATACGAATTGGCGCGGTCTGTTGTGGGTCAGAATACATTCATTCGTGTCAAAATTACAACTTTCCATCATCAAAATTCATTGCCGGGTCGTTAGAAGAGTGGGGTCGGATTTTAAATATATTGAAGTGATCTAAAAAATAGGTTCCAGGTTGGCGTGGTTTGTGGTGGGTCAGAATACATTAATTTTTGTCCAAATTACAACTTGTCATCATAAAACGTCATTGCCGGGTCGTCAGAGGAGTGCGGTCGGATTTTAAATATTCTGAAGTGATCTCAAAAATAGGATACGAATTGGCGCGGTCTGTGGTGGGTCAGAATACATTCATTCTTGTCCTAATTACAACTTTCCATCATCGAAAGTCATTGCCGGGTCGTTAGAGGAGTGGGGTCGGATTTTAAATATTTTGAAGTAATCTAAAAAATAGGATTCTGGTTGGCGCGGTTTGTGGTAGGTCAGAATACTTTCATTTTTGTCCAAATTACAACTTTTCATCATCAAACTTTATTGCCGGGTCGTCAGAGGAGTGCGGTCGGATTTTAAATATTCTGAAGTGATCTCAAAAATAGGATACGAATTGGCGCGGTCTGTGGTGGGTCAGAATACATTCATTTCCTTCCAAATTACAACTTTCTATCATCAAAATTCATTGCCGGGTCGTTAGAGGAGTGGGGTTGGATTTTAAATATTTTGAAGTGATCTTAAAAATAGGATTCGGTTTGGCGCGGTTTGTGGTGGGTCAGAATACATTCATTATTGTCCTAATTACAACTTTCCATCATCAAAAGTCATTGCCGGGTCGTTAGAGGAGTGGGGTCGGATTTTAAATATTTTGAAGTGATCTAAAAAATAGGATTCTGGTTGGCGCGGTTTGTGGTGGGTCAGAATACATTCATTTTTGTCCAAATTACAACTTTTCATCATCAAACGTCATTGCCGGGTCGTCAGAGGAGTGCGGTCGGATTTTAAATATTCTGAAGTGATCTCAAAAGTAGGATACGAATTGGCGCGGTCTGTGGTGGGTCAGAATACATTCATTCTTGTCCAAATTACAACTTTCCATCATCAAAATTCATTGCTGGGTCGTTAGAGGAGTAGGGTCGGATTTTAAATATTTTGAAGTGATCTAAAAAATAGGATTCGGATGGGCGCGGTTTGTGGTGGGTCAGAATACATTAATTTTTATCCAAATTACAACTTTTCATCATCAAACGTCATTGCCGGGTCGTCAGAGGAGTGCGGTCGGATTTTAAATATTCTGAAGTGATCTCAAAAATAGGATACGAATTGGCGCGGTCTGTGGTGGTTCAGAATACATTCATTCTTGTCCAAATTATAACTTTCCGTCATAAAAAGTCATTGCCGGGTCGTTAGAGGAGTGCGGTCAAATTTTAAATATTTTGAAGTGATCTCAAAAATAGGATACGAATTGGCGCGGTCTGTGGTGGTTCAGAATACATTCATTCTTGTCCAAATTATAACTTTCCGTCATAAAAAGTCATTGCCGGGTCGTTAGAGGAGTGCGGTCGGATTTTAAATATTCTGAAGTGATCTCAAAAATAGGATACGAATTGGCGCGGTCTGTGGTGGGTCAGAATACATTCATTCGTGTCCAAATTACAACTTTCCATCATCAAAATTCATTGCCGAGTCGTTAGAGGAGTGGGGTCGGATTTTAAATATTTTGACGTGATCAAAAAAATAGGATTCGGATGGGCGCAGTTTGTAGTGGGTCAGAATACATTAATTTTTTTCCAAATTATAACTTCTCATCATCAAAAGTCATTGCCGGGACGTTTAAAATAATTTGAAGTGATCTCAAAAATAGGATACGAATTGGCGCGGTCTGTGGTGGGTCAGAATACATTCATTCTTGTCCAAATTACAACTTTCCATCATCAAAATTCATTGCCGGGTCGTTAGAGGAGTGGGGTCGGATTTTAAATATTTTGAAGTGATCAAAAAAATAGGATTCGGATGGGCGCGGTTTGTGGTGGGTCAGAATACAATAATTTTTATCCAATTTACAACTTTTCATCATCAAACGTCATTGCCGGGTCGTCAGAGGAGTGCGGTCGGATTTTAAATATTCTGAAGTGATCTCAAAAGTAGGATACGAATTGGCGCGGTCTGTGGTGGGTCAGAATACATTCATTCTTGTCCTAATTACAACTTTCCATCATCGAAAGTCATTGCCAGGTCGTTAGAGGAGTGGGGTCGGATTTTAAATATTTTGAAGTGATCTAAAAAATAGGATTCTGGTTGGCGCGGTTTGTGGTGGGTCAGAATACTTTCATTTTTGTCCAATTTACAACTTTTCATCATCAAACTTCATTGCCGGGTCGTCAGAGGAGTGCGGTCGGATTTTAAATATTCTGAAGTGATCTCAAAAATAGGATACGAATTGGCGCGGTCTGTGGTGGGTCAGAATACATTCATTCCCTTCCAAATTACAACTTTCCATCATCAAAATTCATTGCCGGGTCGTTAGAGGAGTGGGGTCGGATTTTAAATATTTTGAAGTGATCAAAAAAATAGGATTCGGATGGGCGCAGTTTGTAGTGGGTCAGAATACATTAATTTTTATCCAAATTACAACTTTTCATCATCAATTGTCATTGCCGGGTCGTCAGAGGAGTGCGGTCGGATTTTAAATATTCTGAAGTGATCTCAAAAATAGGATACGAATTGGCGCGGTCTGTTGTGGGTCAGAATACATTCATTCGTGTCAAAATTACAATTTTCCATCATCAAAAGTCATTGCCGGGTCGTTAGAGGAGTGGGGTCGGATTTTAAATATTCTGAAGTGATCTCATAAATAGGATACGAATTGGCGCGGTCTGTGGTGGGTCAGAATACATTCATTCGTGTCCAAATTACAATTTTCCATCATCAAAACTCATTGCCGGGTCGTTAGAGGAGTGGGGTCGGATTTTAAATATTTTGAAGTGATCTAAAAAATAGGATTCGGGTTGGCGCGGTTTGTAGTGGGTCAGAATACATTCATTTTTGTCCAAATTACAATTTTTCATCATCAAAATTCATTGCCGGGTCGTTAGAGGAGTAGGGTCAAATTTTAAATATTTTGAAGTGATCTCAAAAATAGGATACGAATTGGCGCGGTCTGTTGTGGGTCAGAATACATTCATTCTTGTCCAAATTACAACTTTCCATCATCAAAACTCATTGCCGGGTCGTTAGAGGAGTGGGGTAGGATTTTAAATATTTTGAAGTGATCTAAAAAATAGGATTCTGGTTGGCGCGGTTTGTGGTGGGTTAGAATACATTCATTTTTGTCCAAATTACAACTTTTCATCTTAAAACGTCATTGCCGGGTCGTCAGAGGAGTGCGGTCGGATTTTAAATATTCAGAAGTGATCTCAAAAATAGGATACGAATTGGCGCGGTCTGTGGTGGGTCAGAATACATTCATTCGTGTCCAAATTACTATTTTCCATCATCAAAAGTCATTGCCGGGTCGTTAGAGGAGTGGGGTCAAATTTTAAATATTTTGAAGTGATCTCAAAAATAGGATACGAATTGGCGAGGTCTGTTGTGGGTCAGAATACATTCATTCTTGTCCAAATTACAACTTTCCATCATCAAAATTCATTGCCGGGTCGTTAGAGGAGTGGGGTCGGATTTTAAATATTTTGAAGTGATCAAAAAAATAGGATTCGGATGATCGCAGTTTGTGGTGGGTCAGAATACATTAATTTTTATCCAAATTACAACTTTTTATCATCAAACGTCATTGCCGGGTCGTCAGAGGAGTGCGGTCGGATTTTAAATATTCTGAAGTGATCTCAAAAATAGGATACGAATTGGCGCGGTCTGTGGTGGGTCAGAATACATTCATTCTTGTCCTAATTACAACTTTCCATCATCGAAAGTCATTGCCGGGTCGTTAGAGGAGTGGGGTCGGATTTTAAATATTTTGAAGTGATCTAAAAAATAGGATTCCGGTTGGCGCGGTTTGTGGTGGGTCAGAATACTTTCATTTTTGTCCAAATTACAACTTTTCATCATCAAACTTCATTGCCGGGTCGTCAGAGGAGTGCGGACGGATTTTTAATATTCTGAAGTGATCTCAAAAATAGGATACGAATTGGCGCGGTCTGTGGTGGTTCAGAATACATTCATTCTTGTCCAAATTATAATTTTCCATCATCAAAAGTCATTGCCGGGTCGTTAGAGGAGTGCGGTCAAATTTTAAATATTTTGAAGTGATCTCAAAAATAGGATACGAATTGGCGCGGTCTGTGGTGGGTCAGAATACATTCATTCTCATCCTAGTTACAATTTTCCATCATCAAAACTCATTGCCGGGTCGTTAGAGGAGTGCGGTCGGATTTTAAATAGTCTGAAGTGATCTCAAAAATAGGATACGAATTGGCGCGGTCTGTGGTGGGTCAGAATACATTCATTCTTATCCTAGTTACAATTTTCCATCATCAAAACTCATTGCCGGGTCGTTAGAGGAGTGCGGTCGGATTTTAAATATTCTGAAGTGATCTCAAAAATAGGATACGAATTGGCGCGGTCTGTTGTGGGTCAGAATACATTCATTCTTGTCCAAATTACAACTTCCTACATCAAAATTCATTGCCGAGTCGTTAGAGGAGTGGGGTTGGATTTTAAATATTTTGAAGTGATCAAAAAAATAGGATTCGGATGGGCGCAGTTTGTAGTGGATCAGAATACATTAATTTTTATCCAAATTATAACTTCTCATCATCAAAAGTCATTGCCGGGTCGTTTTAAATAATTTGAAGTGATCTCAAAAATAGGATACGAATTGGCGCGGTCTGTGGTGGGTCAGAATACATTCATTCTTGCCCAAATTACAACTTCCCATCATCAAAATTCATTGCCGAGTCGTTAGAGGAGTGGGGTCGGATTTTAAATATTTTGAAGTGATCAAAAAAATAGGATTCGGATGGGCGCAGTTTGTAGTGGATCAGAATACATTAATTTTTATCCAAATTATAACTTCTCATCATCAAAAGTCATTGCCGGGTCGTTTTAAATAATTTGAAGTGATCTCAAAAATAGGATACGAATTGGCGCGGTCTGTGGTGGGTCAGAATACATTCATTCTTGTCCAAATTACAACTTTCCATCATCAAAATTCATTGCCGGGTCGTTAGAGGAGTGGGGTCGGATTTTAAATATTTTGAAGTGATCAAAAAAATAGGATTCGGATGGGCGCGGTTTGTGGTGGGTCAGAATACAATAATTTTTATCCAAATTACAACTTTTCATCATCAATCGTCATTGCCGGGTCGTCAGAGGAGTGCGGTCGGATTTTAAATATTCTGAAGTGATCTCAAAAATAGGATACGAATTGGCGCGGTCTGTGGTGGGTCAGAATACATTCATTCTTGTCCTAATTACAACTTTCCATCATCGAAAGTCATTGCCGGGTCGTTAGAGGAGTGGGGTCGGATTTTAAATATTTTGAAGTGATCTAAAAAATAGGATTCTGGTTGGCGCGGTTTGTGGTGAGTCAGAATACTTTCATTTGTGTCCAATTTTTAATTTTTCATCATCAAACGTCATTGCCGGGTCGTCAGAGGAGTGCGGTCGGATTTTAAATATTCTGAAGTGATCTCAAAAATAGGATACGAATTGGCGCGGTCTGTGGTGGGTCAGAATACATTCATTCCCTTCCAAATTACAACTTTCCATCATCAGAATTCATTGCCGGGTCGTTAGAGGAGTGGGGTCGGATTTTAAATATTTTGAAGTGATCTAAAAAATAGGATTCGGGTTGGCGCGGTTTGTGGTGGGTCAGAATACATTCATTTTTGTCCAAATTACAACTTTCCATCATCAAACGTCAATGCCGGGTCGTCAGAGGAGTGCGGTCAAATTTTAAATATTTTGAAGTGATCTCAAAAATAGGATACGAATTGGCGCGGTCTGTTGTGGGTCAGAATACATTCATTCGTGTCCAAATTACAACATTTTATCATCAAAATTCATTGCCGGGTCGTTAGAGGAGTGGGGTCGGATTTTGAATATTTTGAAGTGATCTAAAAAATAGGATTCGGGTTGGCGCGGTTTGTGGTGGGTCAGAATACATTCATTCTTGTCCAAATTACAACTTTTCAACATAAAACGTCATTGCCGGGGCGTCAGAGGAGTGCGGTCGGATTTTAAATATTCTGAAGTGATCTCAAAAATAGGATACGAATTGGTTCGGTCTGTGGTGGGTCAGAATACATTCATTCTTGTCCTAATTACAACTTTCCATCATCAAAAGTCATTGCCGGGTCGTTAGAGGAGTGGGGTCGGATATTAAATATTTTGAAGTGATCTAAAGAATAGGATTCTGGTTGGCGCGGTTTGTGGTGAGTCAGAATACATTCATTTTCGTCCAAATTACAACTTTTCATCATCAAACGTCATTGCCGGGTCGTCAGAGGAGTGCGGTCGGATTTTAAATATTCTGAAGTGATCTCAAAAGTAGGATACGAATTGGCGCGGTCTGTAGTGGGTCAGAATACATTCATTCTTGCCCAAATTACACTTTTCCATCATCAAAATTTATTGCCGGGTCGTTAGAGGAGTGGGGTCGGATTTTAAATATTTTGAAGTGATCTAAAAAATAGGATTCGGATGGGCGCGGTTTGTGGTGGGTCAGAATACATTCATTTTTATCCAAATTACAACTTTTCATCATCAAAAGTTATTGCCGGGTCGTTAGAGGAGTGGGGTCGGATTTTAGATATTTTGAAGTGATCTCATAAATAGGGTACGAATTGGCGCGGTTTGTGGTAGGAGAGAATACATTCACTCTTGTCCAAATTATAACTTTCCATCATCAAAAGTCATTGCCGGGTCGTTAGAGGAGTGGGGTCGGATTTTAAATATTTTGAAGTGATCTCATAAATAGGGTACGAATTGGCGCGGTTAGTGGTAGGAGAGAATACATTCACTCTTGTCCAAATTGAAACATTCCATCATCAAAATTCATTGCCGGGTCGTTAGAGGAGTGGGGTCGGATTTTAAATATTTTGAAGTGATCTCATAAATAGGGTACGAATTGGCGCGGTTAGTGGTAGGAGAGAATACATTCACTCTTGTCCAAATTGAAACATTCCATCATCAAAATTCATTGCCGGGTCGTTAGAGGAGTGGGGTCGGATTTTAAATATTTTGAAGTGATCTAAAAAATAAGATTCGGGTTGACGCGGTTTGTGGTGGGTCAGAATACATTCATTTTTGTCCAAATTACAATTTTTCATCATCAAAATTCATTGCCGGGTCGTTAGAGGAGTGGGGTCAAATTTTAAATATTTTGAAGTGGTCTCAAAAATAGGATACGAATTGGCGCGGTCTGTTGTGGGTCAGAATACATTCATTCTTGTCCAAATTACAACTTTCCATCATCAAAACTCATTGCCGGGTCGTTAGAGGAGTGGGGTAGGATTTTAAATATTTTGAAGTGATCTAAAAAATAGGACTCTGGTTGGCGCGGTTTGTGGTGGGTCATAATACATTCATTTTTGTCCAAATTACAACTTTACATCATCAAACGTAATTACCGGGTCGTCAGAGGAGTGCGGTCGGATTTTAAATATTCTGAAGTGATCTCAAAAGTAGGATACGAATTGGCGCGGTCTGTGGTGGGTCAGAATACATTCATTCTTGTCCAAATTACAACTTTCCATCATCAAAATTCATTGCTGGGTCGTTAGAGGAGTGGGGTCGGATTTTAAATATTTTGAAGTGATCTAAAAAATAGGATTCGGATGGGCGCGGTTTGTGGTGGGTCAGAATACATTATTTTTATCCAAATTACAACTTTTCATCATCAAACGTCATTGCCGGGTCGTCAGAGGAGTGCGGTCGGATTTTAAATATTCTGAAGTGATCTCAAAAATAGGATACGAATTGGCGCGGTCTGTGGTGGTTCAGAATACATTCATTCTTGTCCAAATTATAACTTTCCATCATCAAAAGTCATTGCCGGGTCGTTAGAGGAGTGCGGTCAAATTTTAAATATTTTGAAGTGATCTCAAAAATAGGATACGAATTGGCGCGGTCTGTGGTGGGTCAGAATACATTCATTCTTATCCTAATTACAACTTTCCATCATCAAAACTCATTGCCGGGTCGTTAGAGGAGTGCGGTCGGATTTTAAATATTCTGAAGTGATCTCAAAAATATGATACGAATTGGCGCGGTCTGTGGTGGGTCAGAATACATTCATTCGTGTCCAAATTACAATTTCCCATCATCAAAAGTCATTGCCGGGTCGTTAGAGGAGTGGGGTCAAATTTTAAATATTTTGAAGTGATCTCAAAAATAGGATACGAATTGGCGAGGTCTGTTGTGGGTCAGAATACATTCATTCTTGTCCAAATTACAACTTTTCATCATCAAAATTCATTGCCGAGTCGTTAGAGGAGTGGGGTCGGATTTTAAATATTTTGAAGTGATCAAAAAAATAGGATTCGGATGGGCGCAGTTTGTAGTGGGTCAGAATACATTAATTTTTATCCAAATTATAACTTCTCATCATCAAAAGTCATTGCCGGGTCGTTTTAAATAATTTGAAGTGATCTCAAAAATAGGATACGAATTGGCGCGGTCTGTGGTGGGTCAGAATACATTCATTCTTGTCCAAATTACAACTTTCCATCATCAAAATTCATTGCCGGGTCGTTAGAGGAGTGGGGTCGGATTTTAAATATTTTGAAGTGATCAAAAAAATAGGATTCGGATGGGAGCGGTTTGTGGTGGGTCAGAATACAATATTTTTTATCCAATCTACAACTTTTCATCATCAAACGTCATTGCCGGGTCGTCAGAGGAGTGCGGTCGGATTTTAAATATTCTGAAATGATCTCAAAAATAGGATACGAATTGGCGCGGTCTGTGGTGGGTCAGAATACATTCATTCTTGTCCTAATTACAACTTTCCATCATCGAAAGTCATTGCCGGGTCGTTAGAGGAGTGGGGTCGGATTTTAAATATTTTGAAGTGATCTAAAAAATAGGATTCTGGTTGGCGCGGTTTGTGGTGGGTCAGAATACTTTCATTTTTGTCCAATTTACAACTTTTCATCATCAAACTTCATTGCCGGGTCGTCAGAGGAGTGCGGTCGGATTTTAAATATTCTGAAGTGATCTCAAAAATAGCATACGAATTGGCGCGGTCTGTGGTGGGTCAGAATACATTCATTCCCTTCCAAATTACAACTTTCCATCATCAAAATTCATTGCCGGGTCGTTAGAGGAGTGGGGTCGGATTTTAAATATTTTGAAGTGATCTTAAAAATAGGATTCGGTTTGGCGCGGTTTGTGGTGGGTCAGAATACATTCATTATTGTCCAAATCACAACTTTCCATCATCAAAACTCATTGCCGGGTCGTTAGAGGAGTGGGGTCGGATTTTAAATATTTTGAAGTGATCTAAAAAATAGGATTCGGGTTGGCGCGGTTTGTGGTGGGTCAGAAAATATTCATTTTTTTCCAAATTACAACTTTTCATCATCAAACGTCATTGCCGGGTCGTCAGAGGAGTGCGGTCGGATTTTAAATATTCTGAAGTGGTCTCAAAAATAGAATACGAATTGGCGCGGTCTGTGGTGGGTCCGAATACATTCATTCTTGTCCAAATTACAACTTTCCATCATCAAAAGTCATTGCCGGGTCGTTAGAGGAGTGGGGTCGAATTTAAATATTTTGAAGTGATCTCATAAATAGGGTACGAATTGGCGCGGTTTGTGGTAGGAGAGAATACATTCTCTCTTGTCCAAATTAAAACTTTCTATCATCAAATTTCATTGCCGGGTCGTTAGAGGAGTGGGGTCGGATTTTAAATATTTTGAAGTGATCTAAAAAATAAGATTCGGGTTGGCGCGGTTTGTGGTGGGTCAGAATACAATAATTTTTGTCCAAATTACAACTTTTCATCATCAAACGTCATTGCCGGATCGTCAGAGGAGTGCGGTCGGATTTTAAATATTCTGAAGTGATCTCATAAATAGGGTACGAATTGGCGCGGTTTGTGGTAGAAGAGAATACATTCACTCTTGTCCAATTTAAATCTTTCCATCATCAAAATTCATTGCCGGGTCGTTAGAGGAGTGGGGTCGGACTTTAAATATTTAGAAGTGATCTATAAAATAGGATTCGGGTTGACGCGGTTTGTGGTGGGTCAGAATACTATAATTTTTGTCCAAATTACAACTTTTCATCATCAAACGTGGTGTGGTGGGTCAGAATACATTCATTCTTGTCCAAATTACAACTTTCCATCATCAAGAGTCATTGCCGGGTCGTTAGAGGAGTGGGGTCGTATTTTAAATATTTTGAAATTATCTAAAAAATAGGATTCTGGTTGGCGTGGTTTGTGGTGGGTCAGAATACATTCATTATTGTCCGAATTACAACTTTTCAACATCAAAAGTAATTGCCGGGTCGTCAGAGGAGTGCGGTCAAATTTTAAATATTTTGAAGTGATCTCAAAAATAGGATACGAATTGGCACGGTTTGTTGTAGAAGAGAATACATTCACTCTTGTCCAAATTAAAACCTTCCATCATCAAAATTCATTGCCGGGTCGTTAGAGGAGTTGGGTCGGATTTCAAATATTTTGAAGTGATCTAAAAAATAGGATTCGGGTTGGCGCGGTTTGTGGTGGGTCAGAATACATTAATTTTTGTCCAAATATCAACTTTCCATCATCAAAGGTCATTGCTGGGTCGTCAGAGGAGTGCGGTCGGATTTTAGATATTCTGAAGTGATCTCAAAAATAGGATACGAATTGACGCGGTCTGTGGTAGGTCAGATTACATCCATTCTTGTCCAAATTACAACTTTCCATCATCAAAAGTCATTGCCGGGTCGTTAGAGGAGTGGGGTCGGATTTTAAATATTTTGAAGTGATCTAAAAAATAGGATTCCGGTTGGCGCGGTTTGTGGTGGGTCAGAATACATTCATTATTGTCCGATTTACAACTTTTCATCATCAAAAGTAATCGCCGGGTCGTCAGAGGAGTGCGGTCAAATTTTAAATATTTTGAAGTGATCTCAAAAATAGGATACGAATTGGCACGGTTTGTGGTAGAAGAGAATACATTCACTCTTGTCCAAATTAAAACCTTCCATCATCAAAATTCATTGCCGGGTCGTTAGAGGAGTGGGGTCGGATTTTAAATATTTTGAAGTGATCTAAAAAATAGGATTCGGGTTGGCGCGGTTTGTGGTAAGTCAAAATACATTCATTTTTGTCCAAATTACAGCTTTTCATCTTCAAACGTCATTGCCGGGTCGTCAGAGGAGTGCGGTCAAATTTTGAATATTTTGAAGTGATCTCAAAAATAGGATACGAATTGGCGCGGTCTGTTGTGGGTCAGAATACATTCATTCGTGTCAAAATTACAACTTTCCATCATCAAAATTCATTGCCGGGTCGTTAGAAGAGTGGGGTCGGATTTTAAATATATTGAAGTGATCTAAAAAATAGGTTCCAGGTTGGCGTGGTTTGTGGTGGGTCAGAATACATTAATTTTTGTCCAAATTACAACTTGTCATCATAAAACGTCATTGCCGGGTCGTCAGAGGAGTGCGGTCGGATTTTAAATATTCTGAAGTGATCTCAAAAATAGGATACGAATTGGCGCGGTCTGTGGTGGGTCAGAATACATTCATTCTTGTCCTAATTACAACTTTCCATCATCGAAAGTCATTGCCGGGTCGTTAGAGGAGTGGGGTCGGATTTTAAATATTTTGAAGTAATCTAAAAAATAGGATTCTGGTTGGCGCGGTTTGTGGTAGGTCAGAATACTTTCATTTTTGTCCAAATTACAACTTTTCATCATCAAACTTTATTGCCGGGTCGTCAGAGGAGTGCGGTCGGATTTTAAATATTCTGAAGTGATCTCAAAAATAGGATACGAATTGGCGCGGTCTGTGGTGGGTCAGAATACATTCATTTCCTTCCAAATTACAACTTTCTATCATCAAAATTCATTGCCGGGTCGTTAGAGGAGTGGGGTTGGATTTTAAATATTTTGAAGTGATCTTAAAAATAGGATTCGGTTTGGCGCGGTTTGTGGTGGGTCAGAATACATTCATTATTGTCCTAATTACAACTTTCCATCATCAAAAGTCATTGCCGGGTCGTTAGAGGAGTGGGGTCGGATTTTAAATATTTTGAAGTGATCTAAAAAATAGGATTCTGGTTGGCGCGGTTTGTGGTGGGTCAGAATACATTCATTTTTGTCCAAATTACAACTTTTCATCATCAAACGTCATTGCCGGGTCGTCAGAGGAGTGCGGTCGGATTTTAAATATTCTGAAGTGATCTCAAAAGTAGGATACGAATTGGCGCGGTCTGTGGTGGGTCAGAATACATTCATTCTTGTCCAAATTACAACTTTCCATCATCAAAATTCATTGCTGGGTCGTTAGAGGAGTAGGGTCGGATTTTAAATATTTTGAAGTGATCTAAAAAATAGGATTCGGATGGGCGCGGTTTGTGGTGGGTCAGAATACATTAATTTTTATCCAAATTACAACTTTTCATCATCAAACGTCATTGCCGGGTCGTCAGAGGAGTGCGGTCGGATTTTAAATATTCTGAAGTGATCTCAAAAATAGGATACGAATTGGCGCGGTCTGTGGTGGTTCAGAATACATTCATTCTTGTCCAAATTATAACTTTCCGTCATAAAAAGTCATTGCCGGGTCGTTAGAGGAGTGCGGTCAAATTTTAAATATTTTGAAGTGATCTCAAAAATAGGATACGAATTGGCGCGGTCTGTGGTGGTTCAGAATACATTCATTCTTGTCCAAATTATAACTTTCCGTCATAAAAAGTCATTGCCGGGTCGTTAGAGGAGTGCGGTCGGATTTTAAATATTCTGAAGTGATCTCAAAAATAGGATACGAATTGGCGCGGTCTGTGGTGGGTCAGAATACATTCATTCGTGTCCAAATTACAACTTTCCATCATCAAAATTCATTGCCGAGTCGTTAGAGGAGTGGGGTCGGATTTTAAATATTTTGACGTGATCAAAAAAATAGGATTCGGATGGGCGCAGTTTGTAGTGGGTCAGAATACATTAATTTTTTTCCAAATTATAACTTCTCATCATCAAAAGTCATTGCCGGGACGTTTAAAATAATTTGAAGTGATCTCAAAAATAGGATACGAATTGGCGCGGTCTGTGGTGGGTCAGAATACATTCATTCTTGTCCAAATTACAACTTTCCATCATCAAAATTCATTGCCGGGTCGTTAGAGGAGTGGGGTCGGATTTTAAATATTTTGAAGTGATCAAAAAAATAGGATTCGGATGGGCGCGGTTTGTGGTGGGTCAGAATACAATAATTTTTATCCAATTTACAACTTTTCATCATCAAACGTCATTGCCGGGTCGTCAGAGGAGTGCGGTCGGATTTTAAATATTCTGAAGTGATCTCAAAAGTAGGATACGAATTGGCGCGGTCTGTGGTGGGTCAGAATACATTCATTCTTGTCCTAATTACAACTTTCCATCATCGAAAGTCATTGCCAGGTCGTTAGAGGAGTGGGGTCGGATTTTAAATATTTTGAAGTGATCTAAAAAATAGGATTCTGGTTGGCGCGGTTTGTGGTGGGTCAGAATACTTTCATTTTTGTCCAATTTACAACTTTTCATCATCAAACTTCATTGCCGGGTCGTCAGAGGAGTGCGGTCGGATTTTAAATATTCTGAAGTGATCTCAAAAATAGGATACGAATTGGCGCGGTCTGTGGTGGGTCAGAATACATTCATTCCCTTCCAAATTACAACTTTCCATCATCAAAATTCATTGCCGGGTCGTTAGAGGAGTGGGGTCGGATTTTAAATATTTTGAAGTGATCAAAAAAATAGGATTCGGATGGGCGCAGTTTGTAGTGGGTCAGAATACATTAATTTTTATCCAAATTACAACTTTTCATCATCAATTGTCATTGCCGGGTCGTCAGAGGAGTGCGGTCGGATTTTAAATATTCTGAAGTGATCTCAAAAATAGGATACGAATTGGCGCGGTCTGTTGTGGGTCAGAATACATTCATTCGTGTCAAAATTACAATTTTCCATCATCAAAAGTCATTGCCGGGTCGTTAGAGGAGTGGGGTCGGATTTTAAATATTCTGAAGTGATCTCATAAATAGGATACGAATTGGCGCGGTCTGTGGTGGGTCAGAATACATTCATTCGTGTCCAAATTACAATTTTCCATCATCAAAACTCATTGCCGGGTCGTTAGAGGAGTGGGGTCGGATTTTAAATATTTTGAAGTGATCTAAAAAATAGGATTCGGGTTGGCGCGGTTTGTAGTGGGTCAGAATACATTCATTTTTGTCCAAATTACAATTTTTCATCATCAAAATTCATTGCCGGGTCGTTAGAGGAGTAGGGTCAAATTTTAAATATTTTGAAGTGATCTCAAAAATAGGATACGAATTGGCGCGGTCTGTTGTGGGTCAGAATACATTCATTCTTGTCCAAATTACAACTTTCCATCATCAAAACTCATTGCCGGGTCGTTAGAGGAGTGGGGTAGGATTTTAAATATTTTGAAGTGATCTAAAAAATAGGATTCTGGTTGGCGCGGTTTGTGGTGGGTTAGAATACATTCATTTTTGTCCAAATTACAACTTTTCATCTTAAAACGTCATTGCCGGGTCGTCAGAGGAGTGCGGTCGGATTTTAAATATTCAGAAGTGATCTCAAAAATAGGATACGAATTGGCGCGGTCTGTGGTGGGTCAGAATACATTCATTCGTGTCCAAATTACTATTTTCCATCATCAAAAGTCATTGCCGGGTCGTTAGAGGAGTGGGGTCAAATTTTAAATATTTTGAAGTGATCTCAAAAATAGGATACGAATTGGCGAGGTCTGTTGTGGGTCAGAATACATTCATTCTTGTCCAAATTACAACTTTCCATCATCAAAATTCATTGCCGGGTCGTTAGAGGAGTGGGGTCGGATTTTAAATATTTTGAAGTGATCAAAAAAATAGGATTCGGATGATCGCGGTTTGTGGTGGGTCAGAATACATTAATTTTTATCCAAATTACAACTTTTTATCATCAAACGTCATTGCCGGGTCGTCAGAGGAGTGCGGTCGGATTTTAAATATTCTGAAGTGATCTCAAAAATAGGATACGAATTGGCGCGGTCTGTGGTGGGTCAGAATACATTCATTCTTGTCCTAATTACAACTTTCCATCATCGAAAGTCATTGCCGGGTCGTTAGAGGAGTGGGGTCGGATTTTAAATATTTTGAAGTGATCTAAAAAATAGGATTCCGGTTGGCGCGGTTTGTGGTGGGTCAGAATACTTTCATTTTTGTCCAAATTACAACTTTTCATCATCAAACTTCATTGCCGGGTCGTCAGAGGAGTGCGGACGGATTTTTAATATTCTGAAGTGATCTCAAAAATAGGATACGAATTGGCGCGGTCTGTGGTGGTTCAGAATACATTCATTCTTGTCCAAATTATAATTTTCCATCATCAAAAGTCATTGCCGGGTCGTTAGAGGAGTGCGGTCAAATTTTAAATATTTTGAAGTGATCTCAAAAATAGGATACGAATTGGCGCGGTCTGTGGTGGGTCAGAATACATTCATTCTCATCCTAGTTACAATTTTCCATCATCAAAACTCATTGCCGGGTCGTTAGAGGAGTGCGGTCGGATTTTAAATAGTCTGAAGTGATCTCAAAAATAGGATACGAATTGGCGCGGTCTGTGGTGGGTCAGAATACATTCATTCTTATCCTAGTTACAATTTTCCATCATCAAAACTCATTGCCGGGTCGTTAGAGGAGTGCGGTCGGATTTTAAATATTCTGAAGTGATCTCAAAAATAGGATACGAATTGGCGCGGTCTGTTGTGGGTCAGAATACATTCATTCTTGTCCAAATTACAACTTCCTACATCAAAATTCATTGCCGAGTCGTTAGAGGAGTGGGGTTGGATTTTAAATATTTTGAAGTGATCAAAAAAATAGGATTCGGATGGGCGCAGTTTGTAGTGGATCAGAATACATTAATTTTTATCCAAATTATAACTTCTCATCATCAAAAGTCATTGCCGGGTCGTTTTAAATAATTTGAAGTGATCTCAAAAATAGGATACGAATTGGCGCGGTCTGTGGTGGGTCAGAATACATTCATTCTTGCCCAAATTACAACTTCCCATCATCAAAATTCATTGCCGAGTCGTTAGAGGAGTGGGGTCGGATTTTAAATATTTTGAAGTGATCAAAAAAATAGGATTCGGATGGGCGCAGTTTGTAGTGGATCAGAATACATTAATTTTTATCCAAATTATAACTTCTCATCATCAAAAGTCATTGCCGGGTCGTTTTAAATAATTTGAAGTGATCTCAAAAATAGGATACGAATTGGCGCGGTCTGTGGTGGGTCAGAATACATTCATTCTTGTCCAAATTACAACTTTCCATCATCAAAATTCATTGCCGGGTCGTTAGAGGAGTGGGGTCGGATTTTAAATATTTTGAAGTGATCAAAAAAATAGGATTCGGATGGGCGCGGTTTGTGGTGGGTCAGAATACAATAATTTTTATCCAAATTACAACTTTTCATCATCAATCGTCATTGCCGGGTCGTCAGAGGAGTGCGGTCGGATTTTAAATATTCTGAAGTGATCTCAAAAATAGGATACGAATTGGCGCGGTCTGTGGTGGGTCAGAATACATTCATTCTTGTCCTAATTACAACTTTCCATCATCGAAAGTCATTGCCGGGTCGTTAGAGGAGTGGGGTCGGATTTTAAATATTTTGAAGTGATCTAAAAAATAGGATTCTGGTTGGCGCGGTTTGTGGTGAGTCAGAATACTTTCATTTGTGTCCAATTTTTAATTTTTCATCATCAAACGTCATTGCCGGGTCGTCAGAGGAGTGCGGTCGGATTTTAAATATTCTGAAGTGATCTCAAAAATAGGATACGAATTGGCGCGGTCTGTGGTGGGTCAGAATACATTCATTCCCTTCCAAATTACAACTTTCCATCATCAGAATTCATTGCCGGGTCGTTAGAGGAGTGGGGTCGGATTTTAAATATTTTGAAGTGATCTAAAAAATAGGATTCGGGTTGGCGCGGTTTGTGGTGGGTCAGAATACATTCATTTTTGTCCAAATTACAACTTTCCATCATCAAACGTCAATGCCGGGTCGTCAGAGGAGTGCGGTCAAATTTTAAATATTTTGAAGTGATCTCAAAAATAGGATACGAATTGGCGCGGTCTGTTGTGGGTCAGAATACATTCATTCGTGTCCAAATTACAACATTTTATCATCAAAATTCATTGCCGGGTCGTTAGAGGAGTGGGGTCGGATTTTGAATATTTTGAAGTGATCTAAAAAATAGGATTCGGGTTGGCGCGGTTTGTGGTGGGTCAGAATACATTCATTCTTGTCCAAATTACAACTTTTCAACATAAAACGTCATTGCCGGGGCGTCAGAGGAGTGCGGTCGGATTTTAAATATTCTGAAGTGATCTCAAAAATAGGATACGAATTGGTTCGGTCTGTGGTGGGTCAGAATACATTCATTCTTGTCCTAATTACAACTTTCCATCATCAAAAGTCATTGCCGGGTCGTTAGAGGAGTGGGGTCGGATATTAAATATTTTGAAGTGATCTAAAGAATAGGATTCTGGTTGGCGCGGTTTGTGGTGAGTCAGAATACATTCATTTTCGTCCAAATTACAACTTTTCATCATCAAACGTCATTGCCGGGTCGTCAGAGGAGTGCGGTCGGATTTTAAATATTCTGAAGTGATCTCAAAAGTAGGATACGAATTGGCGCGGTCTGTAGTGGGTCAGAATACATTCATTCTTGCCCAAATTACACTTTTCCATCATCAAAATTTATTGCCGGGTCGTTAGAGGAGTGGGGTCGGATTTTAAATATTTTGAAGTGATCTAAAAAATAGGATTCGGATGGGCGCGGTTTGTGGTGGGTCAGAATACATTCATTTTTATCCAAATTACAACTTTTCATCATCAAAAGTTATTGCCGGGTCGTTAGAGGAGTGGGGTCGGATTTTAGATATTTTGAAGTGATCTCATAAATAGGGTACGAATTGGCGCGGTTTGTGGTAGGAGAGAATACATTCACTCTTGTCCAAATTATAACTTTCCATCATCAAAAGTCATTGCCGGGTCGTTAGAGGAGTGGGGTCGGATTTTAAATATTTTGAAGTGATCTCATAAATAGGGTACGAATTGGCGCGGTTAGTGGTAGGAGAGAATACATTCACTCTTGTCCAAATTGAAACATTCCATCATCAAAATTCATTGCCGGGTCGTTAGAGGAGTGGGGTCGGATTTTAAATATTTTGAAGTGATCTCATAAATAGGGTACGAATTGGCGCGGTTAGTGGTAGGAGAGAATACATTCACTCTTGTCCAAATTGAAACATTCCATCATCAAAATTCATTGCCGGGTCGTTAGAGGAGTGGGGTCGGATTTTAAATATTTTGAAGTGATCTAAAAAATAAGATTCGGGTTGACGCGGTTTGTGGTGGGTCAGAATACATTCATTTTTGTCCAAATTACAATTTTTCATCATCAAAATTCATTGCCGGGTCGTTAGAGGAGTGGGGTCAAATTTTAAATATTTTGAAGTGGTCTCAAAAATAGGATACGAATTGGCGCGGTCTGTTGTGGGTCAGAATACATTCATTCTTGTCCAAATTACAACTTTCCATCATCAAAACTCATTGCCGGGTCGTTAGAGGAGTGGGGTAGGATTTTAAATATTTTGAAGTGATCTAAAAAATAGGACTCTGGTTGGCGCGGTTTGTGGTGGGTCATAATACATTCATTTTTGTCCAAATTACAACTTTACATCATCAAACGTAATTACCGGGTCGTCAGAGGAGTGCGGTCGGATTTTAAATATTCTGAAGTGATCTCAAAAGTAGGATACGAATTGGCGCGGTCTGTGGTGGGTCAGAATACATTCATTCTTGTCCAAATTACAACTTTCCATCATCAAAATTCATTGCTGGGTCGTTAGAGGAGTGGGGTCGGATTTTAAATATTTTGAAGTGATCTAAAAAATAGGATTCGGATGGGCGCGGTTTGTGGTGGGTCAGAATACATTATTTTTATCCAAATTACAACTTTTCATCATCAAACGTCATTGCCGGGTCGTCAGAGGAGTGCGGTCGGATTTTAAATATTCTGAAGTGATCTCAAAAATAGGATACGAATTGGCGCGGTCTGTGGTGGTTCAGAATACATTCATTCTTGTCCAAATTATAACTTTCCATCATCAAAAGTCATTGCCGGGTCGTTAGAGGAGTGCGGTCAAATTTTAAATATTTTGAAGTGATCTCAAAAATAGGATACGAATTGGCGCGGTCTGTGGTGGGTCAGAATACATTCATTCTTATCCTAATTACAACTTTCCATCATCAAAACTCATTGCCGGGTCGTTAGAGGAGTGCGGTCGGATTTTAAATATTCTGAAGTGATCTCAAAAATATGATACGAATTGGCGCGGTCTGTGGTGGGTCAGAATACATTCATTCGTGTCCAAATTACAATTTCCCATCATCAAAAGTCATTGCCGGGTCGTTAGAGGAGTGGGGTCAAATTTTAAATATTTTGAAGTGATCTCAAAAATAGGATACGAATTGGCGAGGTCTGTTGTGGGTCAGAATACATTCATTCTTGTCCAAATTACAACTTTTCATCATCAAAATTCATTGCCGAGTCGTTAGAGGAGTGGGGTCGGATTTTAAATATTTTGAAGTGATCAAAAAAATAGGATTCGGATGGGCGCAGTTTGTAGTGGGTCAGAATACATTAATTTTTATCCAAATTATAACTTCTCATCATCAAAAGTCATTGCCGGGTCGTTTTAAATAATTTGAAGTGATCTCAAAAATAGGATACGAATTGGCGCGGTCTGTGGTGGGTCAGAATACATTCATTCTTGTCCAAATTACAACTTTCCATCATCAAAATTCATTGCCGGGTCGTTAGAGGAGTGGGGTCGGATTTTAAATATTTTGAAGTGATCAAAAAAATAGGATTCGGATGGGAGCGGTTTGTGGTGGGTCAGAATACAATATTTTTTATCCAATCTACAACTTTTCATCATCAAACGTCATTGCCGGGTCGTCAGAGGAGTGCGGTCGGATTTTAAATATTCTGAAATGATCTCAAAAATAGGATACGAATTGGCGCGGTCTGTGGTGGGTCAGAATACATTCATTCTTGTCCTAATTACAACTTTCCATCATCGAAAGTCATTGCCGGGTCGTTAGAGGAGTGGGGTCGGATTTTAAATATTTTGAAGTGATCTAAAAAATAGGATTCTGGTTGGCGCGGTTTGTGGTGGGTCAGAATACTTTCATTTTTGTCCAATTTACAACTTTTCATCATCAAACTTCATTGCCGGGTCGTCAGAGGAGTGCGGTCGGATTTTAAATATTCTGAAGTGATCTCAAAAATAGCATACGAATTGGCGCGGTCTGTGGTGGGTCAGAATACATTCATTCCCTTCCAAATTACAACTTTCCATCATCAAAATTCATTGCCGGGTCGTTAGAGGAGTGGGGTCGGATTTTAAATATTTTGAAGTGATCTTAAAAATAGGATTCGGTTTGGCGCGGTTTGTGGTGGGTCAGAATACATTCATTATTGTCCAAATCACAACTTTCCATCATCAAAACTCATTGCCGGGTCGTTAGAGGAGTGGGGTCGGATTTTAAATATTTTGAAGTGATCTAAAAAATAGGATTCGGGTTGGCGCGGTTTGTGGTGGGTCAGAAAATATTCATTTTTTTCCAAATTACAACTTTTCATCATCAAACGTCATTGCCGGGTCGTCAGAGGAGTGCGGTCGGATTTTAAATATTCTGAAGTGGTCTCAAAAATAGAATACGAATTGGCGCGGTCTGTGGTGGGTCCGAATACATTCATTCTTGTCCAAATTACAACTTTCCATCATCAAAAGTCATTGCCGGGTCGTTAGAGGAGTGGGGTCGAATTTAAATATTTTGAAGTGATCTCATAAATAGGGTACGAATTGGCGCGGTTTGTGGTAGGAGAGAATACATTCTCTCTTGTCCAAATTAAAACTTTCTATCATCAAATTTCATTGCCGGGTCGTTAGAGGAGTGGGGTCGGATTTTAAATATTTTGAAGTGATCTAAAAAATAAGATTCGGGTTGGCGCGGTTTGTGGTGGGTCAGAATACAATAATTTTTGTCCAAATTACAACTTTTCATCATCAAACGTCATTGCCGGATCGTCAGAGGAGTGCGGTCGGATTTTAAATATTCTGAAGTGATCTCATAAATAGGGTACGAATTGGCGCGGTTTGTGGTAGAAGAGAATACATTCACTCTTGTCCAATTTAAATCTTTCCATCATCAAAATTCATTGCCGGGTCGTTAGAGGAGTGGGGTCGGACTTTAAATATTTAGAAGTGATCTATAAAATAGGATTCGGGTTGACGCGGTTTGTGGTGGGTCAGAATACTATAATTTTTGTCCAAATTACAACTTTTCATCATCAAACGTGGTGTGGTGGGTCAGAATACATTCATTCTTGTCCAAATTACAACTTTCCATCATCAAGAGTCATTGCCGGGTCGTTAGAGGAGTGGGGTCGTATTTTAAATATTTTGAAATTATCTAAAAAATAGGATTCTGGTTGGCGTGGTTTGTGGTGGGTCAGAATACATTCATTATTGTCCGAATTACAACTTTTCAACATCAAAAGTAATTGCCGGGTCGTCAGAGGAGTGCGGTCAAATTTTAAATATTTTGAAGTGATCTCAAAAATAGGATACGAATTGGCACGGTTTGTTGTAGAAGAGAATACATTCACTCTTGTCCAAATTAAAACCTTCCATCATCAAAATTCATTGCCGGGTCGTTAGAGGAGTTGGGTCGGATTTCAAATATTTTGAAGTGATCTAAAAAATAGGATTCGGGTTGGCGCGGTTTGTGGTGGGTCAGAATACATTAATTTTTGTCCAAATATCAACTTTCCATCATCAAAGGTCATTGCTGGGTCGTCAGAGGAGTGCGGTCGGATTTTAGATATTCTGAAGTGATCTCAAAAATAGGATACGAATTGACGCGGTCTGTGGTAGGTCAGATTACATCCATTCTTGTCCAAATTACAACTTTCCATCATCAAAAGTCATTGCCGGGTCGTTAGAGGAGTGGGGTCGGATTTTAAATATTTTGAAGTGATCTAAAAAATAGGATTCCGGTTGGCGCGGTTTGTGGTGGGTCAGAATACATTCATTATTGTCCGATTTACAACTTTTCATCATCAAAAGTAATCGCCGGGTCGTCAGAGGAGTGCGGTCAAATTTTAAATATTTTGAAGTGATCTCAAAAATAGGATACGAATTGGCACGGTTTGTGGTAGAAGAGAATACATTCACTCTTGTCCAAATTAAAACCTTCCATCATCAAAATTCATTGCCGGGTCGTTAGAGGAGTGGGGTCGGATTTTAAATATTTTGAAGTGATCTAAAAAATAGGATTCGGGTTGGCGCGGTTTGTGGTAAGTCAAAATACATTCATTTTTGTCCAAATTACAGCTTTTCATCTTCAAACGTCATTGCCGGGTCGTCAGAGGAGTGCGGTCAAATTTTGAATATTTTGAAGTGATCTCAAAAATAGGATACGAATTGGCGCGGTCTGTTGTGGGTCAGAATACATTCATTCGTGTCAAAATTACAACTTTCCATCATCAAAATTCATTGCCGGGTCGTTAGAAGAGTGGGGTCGGATTTTAAATATATTGAAGTGATCTAAAAAATAGGTTCCAGGTTGGCGTGGTTTGTGGTGGGTCAGAATACATTAATTTTTGTCCAAATTACAACTTGTCATCATAAAACGTCATTGCCGGGTCGTCAGAGGAGTGCGGTCGGATTTTAAATATTCTGAAGTGATCTCAAAAATAGGATACGAATTGGCGCGGTCTGTGGTGGGTCAGAATACATTCATTCTTGTCCTAATTACAACTTTCCATCATCGAAAGTCATTGCCGGGTCGTTAGAGGAGTGGGGTCGGATTTTAAATATTTTGAAGTAATCTAAAAAATAGGATTCTGGTTGGCGCGGTTTGTGGTAGGTCAGAATACTTTCATTTTTGTCCAAATTACAACTTTTCATCATCAAACTTTATTGCCGGGTCGTCAGAGGAGTGCGGTCGGATTTTAAATATTCTGAAGTGATCTCAAAAATAGGATACGAATTGGCGCGGTCTGTGGTGGGTCAGAATACATTCATTTCCTTCCAAATTACAACTTTCTATCATCAAAATTCATTGCCGGGTCGTTAGAGGAGTGGGGTTGGATTTTAAATATTTTGAAGTGATCTTAAAAATAGGATTCGGTTTGGCGCGGTTTGTGGTGGGTCAGAATACATTCATTATTGTCCTAATTACAACTTTCCATCATCAAAAGTCATTGCCGGGTCGTTAGAGGAGTGGGGTCGGATTTTAAATATTTTGAAGTGATCTAAAAAATAGGATTCTGGTTGGCGCGGTTTGTGGTGGGTCAGAATACATTCATTTTTGTCCAAATTACAACTTTTCATCATCAAACGTCATTGCCGGGTCGTCAGAGGAGTGCGGTCGGATTTTAAATATTCTGAAGTGATCTCAAAAGTAGGATACGAATTGGCGCGGTCTGTGGTGGGTCAGAATACATTCATTCTTGTCCAAATTACAACTTTCCATCATCAAAATTCATTGCTGGGTCGTTAGAGGAGTAGGGTCGGATTTTAAATATTTTGAAGTGATCTAAAAAATAGGATTCGGATGGGCGCGGTTTGTGGTGGGTCAGAATACATTAATTTTTATCCAAATTACAACTTTTCATCATCAAACGTCATTGCCGGGTCGTCAGAGGAGTGCGGTCGGATTTTAAATATTCTGAAGTGATCTCAAAAATAGGATACGAATTGGCGCGGTCTGTGGTGGTTCAGAATACATTCATTCTTGTCCAAATTATAACTTTCCGTCATAAAAAGTCATTGCCGGGTCGTTAGAGGAGTGCGGTCAAATTTTAAATATTTTGAAGTGATCTCAAAAATAGGATACGAATTGGCGCGGTCTGTGGTGGTTCAGAATACATTCATTCTTGTCCAAATTATAACTTTCCGTCATAAAAAGTCATTGCCGGGTCGTTAGAGGAGTGCGGTCGGATTTTAAATATTCTGAAGTGATCTCAAAAATAGGATACGAATTGGCGCGGTCTGTGGTGGGTCAGAATACATTCATTCGTGTCCAAATTACAACTTTCCATCATCAAAATTCATTGCCGAGTCGTTAGAGGAGTGGGGTCGGATTTTAAATATTTTGACGTGATCAAAAAAATAGGATTCGGATGGGCGCAGTTTGTAGTGGGTCAGAATACATTAATTTTTTTCCAAATTATAACTTCTCATCATCAAAAGTCATTGCCGGGACGTTTAAAATAATTTGAAGTGATCTCAAAAATAGGATACGAATTGGCGCGGTCTGTGGTGGGTCAGAATACATTCATTCTTGTCCAAATTACAACTTTCCATCATCAAAATTCATTGCCGGGTCGTTAGAGGAGTGGGGTCGGATTTTAAATATTTTGAAGTGATCAAAAAAATAGGATTCGGATGGGCGCGGTTTGTGGTGGGTCAGAATACAATAATTTTTATCCAATTTACAACTTTTCATCATCAAACGTCATTGCCGGGTCGTCAGAGGAGTGCGGTCGGATTTTAAATATTCTGAAGTGATCTCAAAAGTAGGATACGAATTGGCGCGGTCTGTGGTGGGTCAGAATACATTCATTCTTGTCCTAATTACAACTTTCCATCATCGAAAGTCATTGCCAGGTCGTTAGAGGAGTGGGGTCGGATTTTAAATATTTTGAAGTGATCTAAAAAATAGGATTCTGGTTGGCGCGGTTTGTGGTGGGTCAGAATACTTTCATTTTTGTCCAATTTACAACTTTTCATCATCAAACTTCATTGCCGGGTCGTCAGAGGAGTGCGGTCGGATTTTAAATATTCTGAAGTGATCTCAAAAATAGGATACGAATTGGCGCGGTCTGTGGTGGGTCAGAATACATTCATTCCCTTCCAAATTACAACTTTCCATCATCAAAATTCATTGCCGGGTCGTTAGAGGAGTGGGGTCGGATTTTAAATATTTTGAAGTGATCAAAAAAATAGGATTCGGATGGGCGCAGTTTGTAGTGGGTCAGAATACATTAATTTTTATCCAAATTACAACTTTTCATCATCAATTGTCATTGCCGGGTCGTCAGAGGAGTGCGGTCGGATTTTAAATATTCTGAAGTGATCTCAAAAATAGGATACGAATTGGCGCGGTCTGTTGTGGGTCAGAATACATTCATTCGTGTCAAAATTACAATTTTCCATCATCAAAAGTCATTGCCGGGTCGTTAGAGGAGTGGGGTCGGATTTTAAATATTCTGAAGTGATCTCATAAATAGGATACGAATTGGCGCGGTCTGTGGTGGGTCAGAATACATTCATTCGTGTCCAAATTACAATTTTCCATCATCAAAACTCATTGCCGGGTCGTTAGAGGAGTGGGGTCGGATTTTAAATATTTTGAAGTGATCTAAAAAATAGGATTCGGGTTGGCGCGGTTTGTAGTGGGTCAGAATACATTCATTTTTGTCCAAATTACAATTTTCCATCATCAAAACTCATTGCCGGGTCGTTAGAGGAGTGGGGTCAAATTTTAAATATTTTGAAGTGGTCTCAAAAATAGGATACGAATTGGCGCGGTCTGTTGTGGGTCAGAATACATTCATTCTTGTCCAAATTACAACTTTCTATCATCAAAACTCATTGCCGGGTCGTTAGAGGAGTGGGGTAGGATTTTAAATATTTTGAAGTGATCTAAAAAATAGGATTCTGGTTGGCGCGGTTTGTGGTGGGTCAGAATACATTCATTTTTGTCCAAATTACAACTTTTCATCATCAAACGTAATTACCGGGTCGTCAGAGGAGTGCGGTCGGATTTTAAATATTCTGAAGTTATCTCAAAAGTAGGATACGAATTGGCGCGGTCTGTGGTGGGTCAGAATACATTCATTCTTGTCCAAATTACAACTTTCCATCATCAAAATTCAATGCTGGGTCGTTAGAGGAGTGGGGTCGGATTTTAAATATTTTGAAGTGATCTAAAAAATAGGATTCGGATGGGCGCGGTTTGTGGTGGGTCAGAATACATTAATTTTTATCCAAATTACAACTTTTCATCATCAAACGTCATTGCCGGGTCGTCAGAGGAGTGCGGTCGGATTTTATATATTCTGAAGTGATCTCAAAAATAGGATACGAATTGGCGCGGTCTGTGGTTGTTCAGAATACATTCATTCTTGTCCAAATTATAACTTTCCATCATCAAAAGTCATTGCCGGGTCGTTAGAGGAGTGCGGTCAAATTTTAAATATTTTGAAGTGATCTCAAAAATAGGATACGAATTGGCGCGGTCTGTGGTGGGTCAGAATACATTCATTCTTATCCTAATTACAACTTTCCATCATCAAAACTCATTGCCGGGTCGTTAGAGGAGTGCGGTCGGCTTTTAAATATTCTGAAGTGATCTCAAAAATAGGATACGAATTGGCGCGGTCTGTGGTGGGTCAGAATACATTCATTCGTGTCCAAATTACAACTTTTCATCATCAAAATTCATTGCCGAGTCGTTAGAGGAGTGGGGTCGGATTTTAAATATTTTGAAGTGATCAAAAAAATAGGATTCGGATGGGCGCAGTTTGTAGTGGGTCAGAATACATTAATTTTTATCCAAATTACAACTTTTCATCATCAATTGTCATTGCCGGGTCGTCAGAGGAGTGCGGTCGGATTTTAAATATTCTGAAGTGATCTCAAAAATAGGATACGAATTGGCGCGGTCTGTTGTGGGTCAGAATACATTCATTCGTGTCAAAATTACAATTTTCCATCATCAAAAGTCATTGCCGGGTCGTTAGAGGAGTGGGGTCGGATTTTAAATATTCTGAAGTGATCTCATAAATAGGATACGAATTGGCGCGGTCTGTGGTGGGTCAGAATACATTCATTCGTGTCCAAATTACAACTTTCCATCATCGAAAGTCATTGCCGGGTCGTTAGAGGAGTGGGGTCGGATTTTAAATATTTTGAAGTGATCTAAAAAATAGGATTCTGGTTGGCGCGGTTTGTGGTGGGTCAGAATACTTTCATTTTTGTCCAATTTACAACTTTTCATCATCAAACTTCATTGCCGGGTCGTCAGAGGAGTGCGGTCGGATTTTAAATATTCTGAAGTGATCTCAAAAATAGGATACGAATTGGCGCGGTCTGTGGTGGGTCAGAATACATTCATTCTTGTCCTAATTACAATTTTCCATCATCAAAAGTCATTGCCGGGTCGTTAGAGGAGTGGGGTCGGATTTTAAATATTCTGAAGTGATCTCATAAATAGGATACGAATTGGCGCGGTCTGTGGTGGGTCAGAATACATTCATTCGTGTCCAAATTACAATTTTCCATCATCAAAACTCATTGCCGGGTCGTTAGAGGAGTGGGGTCAAATTTTAAATATTTTGAAGTGGTCTCAAAAATAGGATACGAATTGGCGCGGTCTGTTGTGGGTCAGAATACATTCATTCTTGTCCAAATTACAACTTTCTATCATCAAAACTCATTGCCGGGTCGTTAGAGGAGTGGGGTAGGATTTTAAATATTTTGAAGTGATCTAAAAAATAGGATTCTGGTTGGCGCGGTTTGTGGTGGGTCAGAATACATTCATTTTTGTCCAAATTACAACTTTTCATCATCAAACGTAATTACCGGGTCGTCAGAGGAGTGCGGTCGGATTTTAAATATTCTGAAGTTATCTCAAAAGTAGGATACGATTTGGCGCGGTCTGTGGTGGGTCAGAATACATTCATTCTTGTCCAAATTACAACTTTCCATCATCAAAATTCATTGCTGGGTCGTTAGAGGAGTGGGGTCGGATTTTAAATATTTTGAAGTGATCTAAAAAATAGGATTCGGATGGGCGCGGTTTGTGGTGGGTCAGAATACATTAATTTTTATCCAAATTACAACTTTTCATCATCAAACGTCATTGCCAGGTCGTCAGAGGAGTGCGGTCGAATTTTAAATATTCTGAAGTGATCTCAAAAATAGGATACGAATTGGCGCGGTCTGTGGTTGTTCAGAATACATTCATTCTTGTCCAAATTATAACTTTCCATCATCAAAAGTCATTGCCGGGTCGTTAGAGGAGTGCGGTCAAATTTTAAATATTTTGAAGTGATCTCAAAAATAGGATACGAATTGGCGCGGTCTGTGGTGGGTCAGAATACATTCATTCTTATCCTAATTACAACTTTCCATCATCAAAACTCATTGCCGGGTCGTTAGAGGAGTGCGGTCGGATTTTAAATATTCTGAAGTGATCTCAAAAATAGGATACGAATTGGCGCGGTCTGTGGTGGGTCAGAATACATTCATTCGTGTCCAAATTACAACTTTTCATCATCAAAATTCATTGCCGAGTCGTTAGAGGAGTGGGGTCGGATTTTAAATATTTTGAAGTGATCAAAAAAATAGGATTCGGATGGGCGCAGTTTGTAGTGGGTCAGAATACATTAATTTTTATCCAAATTATAACTTCTCATCATCAAAAGTCATTGCCGGGTCGTTTTAAATAATTTGAAGTGATCACAAAAATAGGATACGAATTGGCACGGTCTGTGGTGGGTTAGAATACATTCATTCTTGTCCAAATTACAATTTTCCATCATCAAAACTCATTGCCGGGTCGTTAGAGGAGTGGGGTCAAATTTTAAATATTTTGAAGTGGTCTCAAAAATAGGATACGAATTGGCGCGGTCTGTTGTGGGTCAGAATACATTCATTCTTGTCCAAATTACAACTTTCTATCATCAAAACTCATTGCCGGGTCGTTAGAGGAGTGGGGTAGGATTTTAAATATTTTGAAGTGATCTAAAAAATAGGATTCTGGTTGGCGCGGTTTGTGGTGGGTCAGAATACATTCATTTTTGTCCAAATTACAACTTTTCATCATCAAACGTAATTACCGGGTCGTCAGAGGAGTGCGGTCGGATTTTAAATATTCTGAAGTTATCTCAAAAGTAGGATACGAATTGGCGCGGTCTGTGGTGGGTCAGAATACATTCATTCTTGTCCAAATTACAACTTTCCATCATCAAAATTCAATGCTGGGTCGTTAGAGGAGTGGGGTCGGATTTTAAATATTTTGAAGTGATCTAAAAAATAGGATTCGGATGGGCGCGGTTTGTGGTGGGTCAGAATACATTAATTTTTATCCAAATTACAACTTTTCATCATCAAACGTCATTGCCGGGTCGTCAGAGGAGTGCGGTCGGATTTTATATATTCTGAAGTGATCTCAAAAATAGGATACGAATTGGCGCGGTCTGTGGTTGTTCAGAATACATTCATTCTTGTCCAAATTATAACTTTCCATCATCAAAAGTCATTGCCGGGTCGTTAGAGGAGTGCGGTCAAATTTTAAATATTTTGAAGTGATCTCAAAAATAGGATACGAATTGGCGCGGTCTGTGGTGGGTCAGAATACATTCATTCTTATCCTAATTACAACTTTCCATCATCAAAACTCATTGCCGGGTCGTTAGAGGAGTGCGGTCGGCTTTTAAATATTCTGAAGTGATCTCAAAAATAGGATACGAATTGGCGCGGTCTGTGGTGGGTCAGAATACATTCATTCGTGTCCAAATTACAACTTTTCATCATCAAAATTCATTGCCGAGTCGTTAGAGGAGTGGGGTCGGATTTTAAATATTTTGAAGTGATCAAAAAAATAGGATTCGGATGGGCGCAGTTTGTAGTGGGTCAGAATACATTAATTTTTATCCAAATTATAACTTCTCATCATCAAAAGTCATTGCCGGGTCGTTTTAAATAATTTGAAGTGATCACAAAAATAGGATACGAATTGGCACGGTCTGTGGTGGGTTAGAATACATTCATTCTTGTCCAAATTACAATTTTCCATCATCAAAACTCATTGCCGGGTCGTTAGAGGAGTGGGGTCAAATTTTAAATATTTTGAAGTGGTCTCAAAAATAGGATACGAATTGGCGCGGTCTGTTGTGGGTCAGAATACATTCATTCTTGTCCAAATTACAACTTTCTATCATCAAAACTCATTGCCGGGTCGTTAGAGGAGTGGGGTAGGATTTTAAATATTTTGAAGTGATCTAAAAAATAGGATTCTGGTTGGCGCGGTTTGTGGTGGGTCAGAATACATTCATTTTTGTCCAAATTACAACTTTTCATCATCAAACGTAATTACCGGGTCGTCAGAGGAGTGCGGTCGGATTTTAAATATTCTGAAGATATCTCAAAAGTAGGATACGAATTGGCGCGGTCTGTGGTGGGTCAGAATACATTCATTCTTGTCCAAATTACAACTTTCCATCATCAAAATTCATTGCTGGGTCGTTAGAGGAGTGGGGTCGGATTTTAAATATTTTGAAGTGATCTAAAAAATAGGATTCGGATGGGCGCGGTTTGTGGTGGGTCAGAATACATTAATTTTTATCCAAATTACAACTTTTCATCATCAAACGTCATTGCCGGGTCGTCAGAGGAGTGCGGTCGGATTTTAAATATTCTGAAGTGATCTCAAAAATAGGATACGAATTGGCGCGGTCTGTGGTTGTTCAGAATACATTCATTCTTGTCCAAATTATAACTTTCCATCATCAAAAGTCATTGCCGGGTCGTTAGAGGAGTGCGGTCAAATTTTAAATATTTTGAAGTGATCTCAAAAATAGGATACGAATTGGCGCGGTCTGTGGTGGGTCAGAATACATTCATTCTTATCCTAATTACAACTTTCCATCATCAAAACTCATTGCCGGGTCGTTAGAGGAGTGCGGTCGGATTTTAAATATTCTGAAGTGATCTCAAAAATAGGATACGAATTGGCGCGGTCTGTGGTGGGTCAGAATACATTCATTCGTGTCCAAATTACAACTTTTCATCATCAAAATTCATTGCCGAGTCGTTAGAGGAGTGGGGTCGGATTTTAAATATTTTGAAGTGATCATAAAAATAGGATTCGGATGGGCGCAGTTTGTAGTGGGTCAGAATACATTAATTTTTATCCAAATTATAACTTCTCATCATCAAAAGTCATTGCCGGGTCGTTTTAAATAATTTGAAGTGATCTCAAAAATAGGATACGAATTGGCACGGTCTGTGGTGGGTTAGAATACATTCATTCTTGTCCAAATTACAACTTTCCATCATCAAAATTCATTGCCGGGTCGTTAGAGGAGTGGGGTCGGATTTTAAATATTTTGAAGTGATCAAAAAAATAGGATTCGGATGGGCGCGGTTTGTGGTGGGTCAGAATACAATAATTTTCATCCAATTTACAACTTTCCATCATCAAACGTCATTGCCGGGTCGTCAGAGGAGTGCGGTCGGATTTTAAATTTTCTGAAATGATCTCAAAAATAGGATACGAATTGGCGCGGTCTGTGGTGGGTCAGAATACATTCATTCTTGTCCTAATTACAACTTTCCATCATCGAAAGTCATTGCCGGGTCGTTAGAGGAGTGGGGTCGGATTTTAAATATTTTGAAGTGATCTAAAAAATAGGATTCTGGTTGGCGCGGTTTGTGGTGGGTCAGAATACTTTCATTTTTGTCCAATTTACAACTTTTCATCATCAAACTTCATTGCCGGGTCGTCAGAGGAGTGCGGTCGGATTTTAAATATTCTGAAGTGATCTCAAAAATAGGATACGAATTGGCACGGTCTGTGGTGGGTCAGAATACATTCATTCCCTTCCAAATTACATTTTTCCATCATCAAAATTCATTGCCGGGTCGTTAGAGGAGTGGGGTCGAATTTTAAATATTTTGAAGTGATCTTAAAAATAGGATTCGGTTTGGCGCGGTTTGTGGTGGGTCAGAATACATTTATTATTGTCCAAATCACAACTTTCCATCATCAAAACTCATTGCCGGGTCGTTAGAGGAGTGGGGTCGGATTTTAAATATTTTGAAGTGATCTAAAAAATAGGATTCGGGTTGGCGCGGTTTGTGGTGGGTCAGAATACATTCATTTTTGTCCAAATTACAACTTTCCATCATCAAACGTCATTGCCGGGTCGTCAGAGGAGTGCGGTCAAATTTTAAATATTTTGAAGTGATCTCAAAAATAGGATACGAATTGGCGCGGTCTGTTGTGGGTCAGAATACATTCATTCGTGTCCAAATTACAACTTTCCATCATCAAAATTCATTGCCGGGTCGTTAGAGGAGTGGGGTCGGATTTTGAATATTTTGAAGTGATCTAAAAAATAGGATTCGGGTTGGCGCGGTTTGTGGTGGGTCAGAATACATTCATTCTTTTCCAAATTACAACTTTTCATCATAAAACGTCATTGCCGGAGCGTCAGAGGAGTGCGGTCGGATTTTAAATATTCTGAAGTGATCTCAAAAATAGGATACGAATTCGTTCGGTCTGTGGTTGGTCAGAATACATTCATTCTTGTCCTAATTACAACTTTCCATCATCAAAAGTCATTGCCGGGTCGTTAGAGGAGTGGGGTCGGATTTTAAATATTTTGAAGTGATCTAAAGAATAGGATTCTGGTTGTCGCGGTTTGTGGTGGGTCAGAATACATTCATTTTCGTCCAAATTACAACTTTTCATCATCAAACGTCATTGCCGGGTCGTCAGAGGAGTGCGGTCGGATTTTAAATATTCTGAAGTGATCTCAAAAGTAGGATACGAATTGGCGCGGTCTGTGGTGGGTCAGAATACATTCATTCTTGCCCAAATTACAACTTTCCATCATCAAAATTTATTGCCGGGTCGTTAGAGGAGTGGGGTCGGATTTTAAATATTTTGAAGTGATCTAAAAAATAGGATTCGGATGGGCGCGGTTTGTGGTGGGTCAGAATACATTCATTTTTATCCAAATTACAACTTTTCATCATCAAAAGTTATTGCCGGGTCGTTAGAGGAGTGGGGTCGGATTTTAGATATTTTGAAGTGATCTCATAAATAGGGTACGAATTGGCGCGGTTTGTGGTAGGAGAGAATACATTTACTCTTGTCCAAATTATAACTTTCCATCATCAAAAGTCATTGCCGGGTCGTTAGAGGAGTGGGGTCGGATTTTAAATATTTTGAAGTGATCTCATAAATAGGGTACGAATTGGCGCGGTTAGTGGTAGGAGAGAATACATTCACTCTTGTCCAAATTGAAACTTTCCAACATCAAAATTCATTGCCGGGTCGTTAGAGGAGTGGGGTCGGATTTTAAATATTTTTAAGTGATCTAAAGAATAGGATTCTGGTTGGCGCGGTTTGTGGTGGGTCAGAATACATTCATTTTCGTCCAAATTACAACTTTTCATCATCAAACGTCATTGCCGGGTCGTCAGAGGAGTGCGGTCGGATTTTAAATATTCTGAAGTGATCTCAAAAGTAGAATACGAATTGGCGCGGTCTGTGGTGGGTCAGAATACATTCATTCTTGCCCAAATTACAACTTTCCATCATCAAAATTCATTGCCGGGTCGTTAGAGGAGTGGGGTCAGATTTTGAATATTTTGAAGTGATCTAAAAAATAGGATTCGGGTTGGCGCGGTTTGTGGTGGGTCAGAATACATTCATTTTTTTCCAAATTACAACTTTTCATCATAAAACGTCATTGCCGGAGCGTCAGAGGAGTGCGGTCGGATTTTAAATATTCTGAAGTGATCTCAAAAATAGGATACGAATTGGTTCGGTCTGTGGTGGGTAATAATACATTCATCTTTGTCCTAATTACAACTTTCCATCATCAAAAGTCATTGCCGGGTCGTTAGAGGAGTGGGGTCGGATTTTAAATATTTTGAAGTGATCTAAAGAATAGGATTCTGGTTGGCGCGGTTTGTGGTGGGTCAGAATACATTCATTTTCGTCCAAATTACAACTTTTCATCATCAAACGTCATTGCCGGGTCGTCAGAGGAGTGCGGTCGGATTTTAAATATTCTGAAGTGATCTCAAAAGTAGGATACGAATTGGCTCGGTCTGTGGTGGGTCAGAATACATTCATTCTTGCCCAAATTACAACTTTCCATCATCAAAATTTATTGCCGGGTCGTTAGAGGAGTGGGGTCGGATTTTAAATATTTTGAAGTGATCTAAAAAATAGGATTCGGATGGGCGCGGTTTGTGGTGGGTCAGAATACATTCATTTTTATCCAAATTACAACTTTTCATCATCAAAAGTTATTGCCGGGTCGTTAGAGGAGTGGGGTCGGATTTTAGATATTTTGAAGTGATCTCATAAATAGGGTACGAATTGGCGCGGTTTGTGGTAGGAGAGAATACATTTACTCTTGTCCAAATTATAACTTTCCATCATCAAAAGTCATTGCCGGGTCGTTAGAGGAGTGGGGTCGGATTTTAAATATTTTGAAGTGATCTCATAAATAGGGTACGAATTGGCGCGGTTAGTGGTAGGAGAGAATACATTCACTCTTGTCCAAATTGAAACTTTCCATCATCAAAATTCATTGCCGGGTCGTTAGAGGAGTGGGGTCGGATTTTAAATATTTTTAAGTGATCTTTAAAACAGGATTAGGGTTGACGTGGTTTGTGGTGGGTCGAAATACATTGATTTTTGTCCAAATTACAACTTTCCATCATCAAACGTCATTGCCGGGTCGTCAGAGGAGTGCAGTCGGATTTTAGATATTCTGAAGTGATCTCAAAAATAGGATACGAATTGGCGCGGTCTGTGGTGGGTCAGAATACATTCATTCTTGTCCAAATCACAACTTTCCATCATCAAAAGTCATTGCCGGGTCGTTAGAGGAGTGGGGTCGGATTTTAAATATTTTGAAGTGATCTAAAAAAATAGGATTCGGGTTGGTGCGGTTTGTGGTGGGTCAGAAAATATTCATTTTTTTCCAAATTACAACTTTTCATCATCAAACGTCATTGCCGGGTCGTCAGAGGAGTGCGGTCGGATTTTAAATATTCTGAAGTGGTCTCAAAAATAGAATACGAATTGGCGCGGTCTGTGGTGGGTCCGAATACATTCATTCTTGTCCAAATTACAACTTTCCATCATCAAAAGTCATTGCCGGGTCGTTAGAGGAGTGGGGTCGAATTTAAATATTTTGAAGTGATCTCATAAATAGGGTACGAATTGGCGCGGTTTGTGGTAGGAGAGAATACATTCTCTCTTGTCCAAATTAAAACTTTCTATCATCAAATTTCATTGCCGGGTCGTTAGAGGAGTGGGGTCGGATTTTAAATATTTTGAAGTGATCTAAAAAATAAGATTCGGGTTGGCGCGGTTTGTGGTGGGTCAGAATACATTCATTTTCGTCCAAATTACAACTTTTCATCATCAAACGTCATTGCCGGGTCGTCAGAGGAGTGCGGTCGGATTTTAAATATTCTGAAGTGATCTCAAAAGTAGGATACGAAATGGCGCGGTCTGTGGTGGGTCAGAATACATTCATTCTTGCCCAAATTACAACTTTCCATCATCAAAATTTATTGCCGGGTCGTTAGAGGAGTGGGGTCGGATTTTAAATATTTTGAAGTGATCTAAAAAATAGGATTCGGATGGGCGCGGTTTGTGGTGGGTCAGAATACATTCATTTTTATCCAAATTACAACTTTTCATCATCAAAAGTTATTGCCGGGTCGTTAGAGGAGTGGGGTCGGATTTTAGATATTTTGAAGTTATCTCATAAATAGGGTACGAATTGGCGCGGTTTGTGGTAGGAGAGAATACATTTACTCTTGTCCAAATTATAACTTTCCATCATCAAAAGTCATTGCCGGGTCGTTAGAGGAGTAGGGTCGGATTTTAAATATTTTGAAGTGATCTCATCAATAGGGTACGAATTGGCGCGGTTAGTGGTAGGAGACAATACATTCACTCTTGTCCAAATTGAAACTTTCCAACATCAAAATTCATTGCCGGGTCGTTAGAGGAGTGGGGTCGGATTTCAAATATTTTTAAGTGATCTAAAGAATAGGATTCTGGTTGGCGCGGTTTGTGGTGGGTCAGAATACATTCATTTTCGTCCAAATTACAACTTTTCATCATCAAACGTCATTGCCGGGTCGTCAGAGGAGTGCGGTCGGATTTTAAATATTCTGAAGTGATCTCAAAAGTAGAATACGAATTGGCGCGGTCTGTGATGGGTCAGAATACATTCATTCTTGCCCAAATTACAACTTTCCATCATCAAAATTCATTGCCGGGTCGTTAGAGGAGTGGGGTCGGATTTTGAATATTTTGAAGTGATCTAAAAAATAGGATTCGGGTTGGCGCGGTTTGTGGTGGGTCAGAATACATTCATTTTTTTCCAAATTACAACTTTTCATCATAAAACGTCATTGCCGGGTCGTCAGAGGAGTGCGGTCGGATTTTAAATATTCTGAAGTGATCTCAAAAGTAGGATACGAATTGGCGCGGTCTGTGGAGGGTCAGAATACATTCATTCTTGCCCAAATTACAACTTTCCATCATCAAAATTTATTGCCGGGTCGTTAGAGGAGTGGGGTCGGATTTTAAATATTTTGAAGTGATCTAAAAAATAGGATTCGGATGGGCGCGGTTTGTGGTGGGTCAGAATACATTCATTTTTATCCAAATTACAACTTTTCATCATCAAAAGTTATTGCCGGGTCGTTAGAGGAGTGGGGTCGGATTTTAGATATTTTGAAGTGATCTCATAAATAGGGTACGAATTGGCGCGGTTTGTGGTAGGAGAGAATACATTTACTCTTGTCCAAATTATAACTTTCCATCATCAAAAGTCATTGCCGGGTCGTTAGAGGAGTGGGGTCGGATTTTAAATATTTTGAAGTGATCTCATAAATAGGGTACGAATTGGCGCGGTTAGTGGTAGGAGAGAATACATTCACTCTTGTCCAAATTGGAACTTTCCATCATCAAAATTCATTGCCGGGTCGTTAGAGGAGTGGGGTCGGATTTTAAATATTTTTAAGTGATCTTAAAAATAGGATTAGGGTTGACGTGGTTTGTGGTGGGTCGAAATACATTGATTTTTGTCCAAATTACAACTTTTCATCATCAAACGTCATTGCCGGGTCGTCAGAGGAGTGCAGTCGGATTTTAGATATTCTGAAGTGATCACAAAAATAGGATACGAATTGGCGCGGTCTGTGGTGGGTCAGAATACATTCATTCTTGTCCAAATCACA
The DNA here is from genome assembly GCA_958502065.1 of Chrysolina americana. Taxonomy (NCBI): domain Eukaryota; kingdom Metazoa; phylum Arthropoda; class Insecta; order Coleoptera; family Chrysomelidae; genus Chrysolina; species Chrysolina americana. The sequence continues at coordinate 8,385,459 of OY293416.1, read as the reverse complement.
ACTTTCCATCATCAAAAGTCATTGCCGGGTCGTTAGAGGAGTGGGGTCGGATTTTAAATATTTTGAAGTGATCTAAAAAATAGGATTCGGGTTGGTGCGGTTTGTGGTGGGTCAGAAAATATTCATTTTTTTCCAAATTACAACTTTTCATCATCAAACGTCATTGCCGGGTCGTCAGAGGAGTGCGGTCGGATTTTAAATATTCTGAAGTGGTCTCAAAAATAGAATACGAATTGGCGCGGTCTGTGGTGGGTCCGAATACATTCATTCTTGTCCAAATTACAACTTTCCATCATCAAAAGTCATTGCCGGGTCGTTAGAGGAGTGGGGTCGAATTTAAATATTTTGAAGTGATCTCATAAATAGGGTACGAATTGGCGCGGTTTGTGGTAGGAGAGAATACACTCTCTCTTGTCCAAATTAAAACTTTCTATCATCAAATTTCATTGCCGGGTCGTTAGAGGAGTGGGGTCGGATTTTAAATATTTTGAAGTGATCTAAAAAATAAGATTCGGGTTGGCGCGGTTTGTGGTGGGTTAGAATACAATAATTTTTGTCCAAATTACAACTTTTCATCATCAAACGTCATTGCCGGATCGTCAGAGGAGTGCGGTCGGATTTTAAATATTCTGAAGTGATCTCATAAATAGGGTACGAATTGGCGCGGTTTGTGGTAGAAGAGAATACATTCACTCTTGTCCGATTTAAATCTTTCCATCATCAAAATTCATTGCCGGGTCGTTAGAGGAGTGGGGTCGGATTTTAAATATTTTGAAGTGATCTATAAAATAGGATTCGGGTTGACGCGGTTTGTGGTGGGTCAGAATACTATAATTTTTGTCCAAATTACAACTTTTCATCATCAAACGTGGTGTGGTGGGTCAGAATACATTCATTCTTGTCCAAATTACAACTTTCCATCATCAAGAGTCATTGCCGGGTCGTTAGAGGAGTGGGGTCGTATTTTAAATATTTTGAAATGATCTAAAAAATAGGATTCTGGTTGGCGTGGTTTGTGGTGGGTCAGAATACATTCATTATTGTCCGAATTACAACTTTTCAACATCAAAAGTAATTGCCGGGTCGTCAGAGGAGTGCGGTCAAATTTTAAATATTTTGAAGTGATCTCAAAAATAGGATACGAATTGGCACGGTTTGTTGTAGAAGAGAATACATTCACTCTTGTCCAAATTAATACCTTCCATCATCAAAATTCATTGGCGGGTCGTTAGAGGAGTTGGGTCGGATTTTAAATATTTTGAAGTGATCTAAAAAATAGGATTCGGGTTGGCGCGGTTTGTGGTGGGTCAGAATACATTAATTTTTGTCCAAATATCAACTTTCCATCATCAAAGGTCATTGCTGGGTCGTCAGAGGAGTGCGGTCGGATTTTAGATATTCTGAAGTGATCTCAAAAATAGGATACGAATTGGCGCGGTCTGTGGTAGGTCAGATTACATCCATTCTTGTCCAAATTACAACTTTCCATCATCAAAAGTCATTGCCGGGTCGTTAGAGGAGTGGGGTCGGATTTTAAATATTTTGAAGTGATCTAAAAAATAGGATTCCGGTTGGCGCGGTTTGTGGTGGGTCAGAATACATTCATTATTGTCCGATTTACAACTTTTCATCATCAAAAGTAATCGCCGGGTCGTCAGAGGAGTGCGGTCAAATTTTAAATATTTTGAAGTGATCTCAAAAATAGGATACGAATTGGCACGGTTTGTGGTAGAAGAGAATACAATCACTCTTGTCCAAATTAAAACCTTCCATCATCAAAATTCATTGCCGGGTCGTTAGAGGAGTGGGGTCGGATTTTAAATATTTTGAAGTGATCTAAAAAATAGGATTCGGGTTGGCGCGGTTTGTGGTGAGTCAGAATACATTCATTTTTGTCCAAATTACAACTTTTCATCTTCAAACGTCATTGCCGGGTCGTCAGAGGAGTGCGGTCAAATTTTGAATATTTTGAAGTGATCTCAAAAATAGGATACGAATTGGCGCGGTCTGTTGTGGGTCAGAATACATTCATTCGTGTCAAAATTACAACTTTCCATCATCAAAATTCATTGCCGGGTCGTTAGAGGAGTGGGGTCGGATTTTAAATATTTTGAAGTGATCTAAAAAATAGGTTCCAGGTTGGCGTGGTTTGTGGTGGGTCAGAATACATTAATTTTTGTCCAAATTACAACTTGTCATCATAAAACGTCATTGCCGGGTCGTCTGAGGAGTGCGGTCGGATTTTAAATATTCTGAAGTGATCTCAAAAATAGGATACGAATTGGCGCGGTCTGTGGTGGGTCAGAATACATTCATTCTTGTCCTTATAACAACTTTCCATCATCGAAAGTCATTGCCGGGTCGTTAGAGGAGTGGGGTCGGATTTTAAATATTTTGAAGTGATCTAAAAAATAGGATTCTGGTTGGCGCGGTTTGTGGTGGGTCAGAATACTTTCATTTTTGCCCAAATTACAACTTTTCATCATCAAACTTTATTGCCGGGTCGTCAGAGGAGTGCGGTCGGATTTTAAATATTCTGAAGTGATCTCAAAAATAGGATACGAATTGGCGCGGTCTGTGGTGGGTCAGAATACATTCATTCCCTTCCAAATTACAACTTTCCATCATCAAAATTCATTGCCGGGTCGTTAGAGGAGTGGGGTTGGATTTTAAATATTTTGAAGTGATCTTAAAAATAGGATTCGGTTTGGCGCGGTTTGTGGTGGGTCAGAATACATTCATTATTGTCCTAATTACAACTTTCCATCATCAAAAGTCATTGCCGGGTCGTTAGAGGAGTGGGGTCGGATTTTAAATATTTTGAAGTGATCTAAAAAATAGGATTCTGGTTGGCGCGGTTTGTGGTGGGTCAGAATACATTCATTTTTGTCCAAATTACAACTTTTCATCATCAAACGTCATTGCCGGGTCGTCAGAGGAGTGCGGTCGGATTTTAAATATTCTGAAGTGATCTCAAAAGTAGGATACGAATTGGCGCGGTCTGTGGTGGGTCAGAATACATTCATTCTTGTCCAAATTACAACTTTCCATCATCAAAATTCATTGCCGGGTCGTTAGAGGAGTGGGGTCGGATTTTAAATATTTTGAAGTGATCTAAAAAATAGGATTCGGATGGGCGCGGTTTATGGTGGGTCAGAATACATTAATTTTTATCCAAATTACATGTTTTCATCATCAAACGTCATTGCCGGGTCGTCAGAGGAGTGCGGTCGGATTTTAAATATTCTGAAGTGATCTCAAAAATAGGATACGAATTGGCGCGGTCTGTGGTGGGTCAGAATACATTCATTCTTGTCCAAATTATAACTTTTTATCATCAAAAGTCATTGCCGGGTCGTTAGAGGAGTGCGGTCAAATTTTAAATATTTTTAAGTGATCTCAAAACTAGGATACGATTTGGCGCGGTCTGTGGTGGGTCAGAATACATTCGATCTTATCCTAATTACAACTTTCCATCATCAAAACTCATTGCCGGGTCGTTAGAGGAGTGCGGTCGGATTTTAAATATTCTGAAGTGATCTCAAAAATAGGATACGAATTGGCGCGGTTTGTGGTGGGTCAGAATACATTCATTTTTGTCCAAATTACAACTTTTCATCATAAAACGTTATTGCCGGGTCGTCAGAGGAGTGCGGTCGGATTTTAAATATTCTGAAGTGATCTCAAAAATAGGATACGAATTGGCGCGGTCTGTGGTGGGTCAGAATACATTCATTCGTGTCCAAATTACAATTTTCCATCATCAAAAGTCATTGCCGGGTCGTTAGAGGAGTGGGGTCAAATTTTAAATATTTTGAAGTGATCTCAAAAATAGGATACGAATTGGCGCGGTCTGTGGTGGGTCAGAATACATTCATTCGTGTCCAAATTACAATTTTCCATCATCAAAATTCATTGCCGAGTCGTTAGAGGAGTGGGGTCGGATTTTAAATATTTTGAAGTGATCAAAAAAATAGGATTCGGATGGGCGCAGTTTGTAGTGGGTCAGAATACATTAATTTTTATCCAAATTACAACTTTTCATCATCAATTGTCATTGCCGGGTCGTCAGAGGAGTGCGGTCGGATTTTAAATATTCTGAAGTGATCTCAAAAATAGGATACGAATTGGCGCGGTCTGTTGTGGGTCAGAATACATTCATTCGTGTCAAAATTACAATTTTCCATCATCAAAAGTCATTGCCGGGTCTTTAGAGGAGTGGGGTCGGATTTTAAATATTCTGAAGTGATCTCATAAATAGGATACGAATTAACGCGGTCTGTGGTGGGTCAGAATACATTCATTCGTGTCCAAATTACAATTTTCCATCATCAAAACTCATTACCGGGTCGTTAGAGGAGTGGGGTCGGATTTTAAATATTTTGAAGTGATCTAAAAAATAGGATTCGGGTTGGCTCGGTTTGTGGTGGGTCAGAATACATTTATTTTTGTCCAAATTACAACTTTTCATCATCAAAATTCATTGCCGGGTCGTTAGAGGAGTGGGGTCAAATTTAAAATATTTTGAAGTGGTCTCAAAAATAGGATACGAATTGGCGCGGTCTGTTATGGGTCAGAATACATTCATTCTTGTCCAAATTACAACTTTCCATCATCAAAACTCATTGCCGGGTCGTTAGAGGAGTGGGGTCGGATTTTAAATATTTTGAAGTGATCTAAAAAATAGGATTCTGGTTGGCGCGGTTTGTGGTGGGTCAGAATACATTCATTTTTGTCCAAATTACAACTTTTCATCATCAAACGTAATTACCGGGTCGTCAGAGGAGTGCGGTCGGATTTTAAATATTCTGAAGTGATCTCAAAAGTAGGATACGTATTGGCGCGGTCTGTGGTGGGTCAGAATACATTCATTCTTGTCCAAACTACAACTTTCCATCATCAAAATTCATTGCTGGGTCGTTAGAGGAGTAGGGTCGGATTTTAAATATTTTGAAGTGATCTAAAAAATAGGATTCGGATGGGCGCGGTTTGTGGTGGGTCAGAATACATTAATTTTTATCCAAATTACAACTTTTCATCATCAAACGTCATTGCCGGGTCGTCAGAGGAGTGCGGTCGGATTTTAAATATTCTGAAGTGATCTCTAAAATAGGATACGAATTGGCGCGGTCTGTGGTGGTTCAGAATACATTCATTCTTGTCCAAATTATAACTTTCCATCATAAAAAGTCATTGCCGGGTCGTTAGAGGAGTGCGGTCAAATTTTAAATATTTTGAAGTGATCTCAAAAATAGGATACGAATTGGCGCGGTCTGTGGTGGGTCAGAATACATTCATTCTTATCCTAATTACAACTTTCCATCATCAAAACTCATTGCCGGGTCGTTAGAGGAGTGCGGTCGGATTTTAAATATTCTGAAGTGATCTCAAAAATAGGATACGAATTGGCGCGGTCTGTGGTGGGTCAGAATACATTCATTCGTGTCCAAATTACAACTTTCCATCATCAAAATTCATTGCCGAGTCGTTAGAGGAGTGGGTCGGATTTTAAATATTTTGACGTGATCAAAAAAATAGGATTCGGATGGGCGCAGTTTGTAGTGGGTCAGAATACATTAATTTTTATCCAAATTATAACTTCTCATCATCAAAAGTCATTGCCGGGTCGTTTAAAATAATTTGAAGTGATCTCAAAAATAGGATACGAATTGGCGCGGTCTGTGGTGGGTCAGAATACATTCATTCTTGTCCAAATTACAACTTTCCATCATCAAAATTCATTGCCGGGTCGTTAGAGGAGTGGGGTCGGATTTTTAATATTTTGAAGTGATCAAAAAAATAGGATTCGGATGGGCGCGGTTTGTGGTGGGTCAGAATACAATAATTTTTATCCAATTTACAACTTTTCATCATCAAACGTCATTGCCGGGTCGTCAGAGGAGTGCGGTCGGATTTTAAATATTCTGAAGTGATCTCAAAAATAGGATACGAATTGGCGCGGTCTGTGGTGGGTCAGAATACATTAATTCTTGTCCTAATCACAACTTTCCATCATCGAAAGTCATTGCCGGGTCGTTAGAGGAGTGGGGTCGGATTTTAAATATTTTGAAGTGATCTAAAAAATAGGATTCTGGTTGGCGCGGTTTGTGGTGGGTCAGAATACTTTCATTTTTGTCCAATTTACAACTTTTCATCATCAAACTTCATTGCCGGGTCGTCAGAGGAGTGCGGTCGGATTTTAAATATTCTGAAGTGATCTCAAAAGTAGGATACGAATTGGCGCGGTCTGTGGTGGGTCAGAATACATTCATTCCCTTCCAAATTACAACTTTCCATCATCAAAATTCATTGCCGGGTCGTTAGAGGAGTGCGGTCGGATTTTAAATATTCTGAAGTGATCTCAAAAATAGGATACGAATTGGCGCGGTCTGTGGTGGGTCAGAATACATTCATTCCCTTCCAAATTACAACTTTCCATCATCAAAATTCATTGCCGGGTCGTTAGAGGAGTGGGGTTGGATTTTAAATATTTTGAAGTGATCTTAAAAATAGGATTCGGTTTGGCGCGGTTTGTGGTGGGTCAGAATACATTCATTATTGTCCTAATTACAACTTTCCATCATCAAAAGTCATTGCCGGGTCGTTAGAGGAGTGGGGTCGGATTTTAAATATTTTGAAGTGATCTAAAAAATAGGATTCTGGTTGGCGCGGTTTGTGGTGGGTCAGAATACATTCATTTTTGTCCAAATTACAACTTTCCATCATCAAACGTCATTGCCGGGTCGTCAGAGGAGTGCGGTCAAATTTTAAATATTTTGAAGTGATCTCAAAAATAGGATACGAATTGGCGCGGTCTGTTGTGGGTCAGAATACATTCATTCGTGTCCAAATTACAACTTTCCATCATCAAAATTCATTGCCGGGTCGTTAGAGGAGTGGGGTCGGATTTTGAATATTTTGAAGTGATCTAAAAAATAGGATTCGGGTTGGCGCGGTTTGTGGTGGGTCAGAATACATTCATTCTTTTCCAAATTACAACTTTTCATCATAAAACGTCATTGCCGGAGCGTCAGAGGAGTGCGGTCGGATTTTAAATATTCTGAAGTGATCTCAAAAATAGGATACGAATTCGTTCGGTCTGTGGTTGGTCAGAATACATTCATTCTTGTCCTAATTACAACTTTCCATCATCAAAAGTCATTGCCGGGTCGTTAGAGGAGTGGGGTCGGATTTTAAATATTTTGAAGTGATCTAAAGAATAGGATTCTGGTTGTCGCGGTTTGTGGTGGGTCAGAATACATTCATTTTCGTCCAAATTACAACTTTTCATCATCAAACGTCATTGCCGGGTCGTCAGAGGAGTGCGGTCGGATTTTAAATATTCTGAAGTGATCTCAAAAGTAGGATACGAATTGGCGCGGTCTGTGGTGGGTCAGAATACATTCATTCTTGCCCAAATTACAACTTTCCATCATCAAAATTTATTGCCGGGTCGTTAGAGGAGTGGGGTCGGATTTTAAATATTTTGAAGTGATCTAAAAAATAGGATTCGGATGGGCGCGGTTTGTGGTGGGTCAGAATACATTCATTTTTATCCAAATTACAACTTTTCATCATCAAAAGTTATTGCCGGGTCGTTAGAGGAGTGGGGTCGGATTTTAGATATTTTGAAGTGATCTCATAAATAGGGTACGAATTGGCGCGGTTTGTGGTAGGAGAGAATACATTTACTCTTGTCCAAATTATAACTTTCCATCATCAAAAGTCATTGCCGGGTCGTTAGAGGAGTGGGGTCGGATTTTAAATATTTTGAAGTGATCTCATAAATAGGGTACGAATTGGCGCGGTTAGTGGTAGGAGAGAATACATTCACTCTTGTCCAAATTGAAACTTTCCAACATCAAAATTCATTGCCGGGTCGTTAGAGGAGTGGGGTCGGATTTTAAATATTTTTAAGTGATCTAAAGAATAGGATTCTGGTTGGCGCGGTTTGTGGTGGGTCAGAATACATTCATTTTCGTCCAAATTACAACTTTTCATCATCAAACGTCATTGCCGGGTCGTCAGAGGAGTGCGGTCGGATTTTAAATATTCTGAAGTGATCTCAAAAGTAGAATACGAATTGGCGCGGTCTGTGGTGGGTCAGAATACATTCATTCTTGCCCAAATTACAACTTTCCATCATCAAAATTCATTGCCGGGTCGTTAGAGGAGTGGGGTCGGATTTTGAATATTTTGAAGTGATCTAAAAAATAGGATTCGGGTTGGCGCGGTTTGTGGTGGGTCAGAATACATTCATTTTTTTCCAAATTACAACTTTTCATCATAAAACGTCATTGCCGGAGCGTCAGAGGAGTGCGGTCGGATTTTAAATATTCTGAAGTGATCTCAAAAATAGGATACGAATTGGTTCGGTCTGTGGTGGGTAATAATACATTCATCTTTGTCCTAATTACAACTTTCCATCATCAAAAGTCATTGCCGGGTCGTTAGAGGAGTGGGGTCGGATTTTAAATATTTTGAAGTGATCTAAAGAATAGGATTCTGGTTGGCGCGGTTTGTGGTGGGTCAGAATACATTCATTTTCGTCCAAATTACAACTTTTCATCATCAAACGTCATTGCCGGGTCGTCAGAGGAGTGCGGTCGGATTTTAAATATTCTGAAGTGATCTCAAAAGTAGGATACGAATTGGCTCGGTCTGTGGTGGGTCAGAATACATTCATTCTTGCCCAAATTACAACTTTCCATCATCAAAATTTATTGCCGGGTCGTTAGAGGAGTGGGGTCGGATTTTAAATATTTTGAAGTGATCTAAAAAATAGGATTCGGATGGGCGCGGTTTGTGGTGGGTCAGAATACATTCATTTTTATCCAAATTACAACTTTTCATCATCAAAAGTTATTGCCGGGTCGTTAGAGGAGTGGGGTCGGATTTTAGATATTTTGAAGTGATCTCATAAATAGGGTACGAATTGGCGCGGTTTGTGGTAGGAGAGAATACATTTACTCTTGTCCAAATTATAACTTTCCATCATCAAAAGTCATTGCCGGGTCGTTAGAGGAGTGGGGTCGGATTTTAAATATTTTGAAGTGATCTCATAAATAGGGTACGAATTGGCGCGGTTAGTGGTAGGAGAGAATACATTCACTCTTGTCCAAATTGAAACTTTCCATCATCAAAATTCATTGCCGGGTCGTTAGAGGAGTGGGGTCGGATTTTAAATATTTTTAAGTGATCTTAAAAACAGGATTAGGGTTGACGTGGTTTGTGGTGGGTCGAAATACATTGATTTTTGTCCAAATTACAACTTTCCATCATCAAACGTCATTGCCGGGTCGTCAGAGGAGTGCAGTCGGATTTTAGATATTCTGAAGTGATCTCAAAAATAGGATACGAATTGGCGCGGTCTGTGGTGGGTCAGAATACATTCATTCTTGTCCAAATCACAACTTTCCATCATCAAAAGTCATTGCCGGGTCGTTAGAGGAGTGGGGTCGGATTTTAAATATTTTGAAGTGATCTAAAAAAATAGGATTCGGGTTGGTGCGGTTTGTGGTGGGTCAGAAAATATTAATTTTTTTCCAAATTACAACTTTTCATCATCAAACGTCATTGCCGGGTCGTCAGAGGAGTGCGGTCGGATTTTAAATATTCTGAAGTGGTCTCAAAAATAGAATACGAATTGGCGCGGTCTGTGGTGGGTCCGAATACATTCATTCTTGTCCAAATTACAACTTTCCATCATCAAAAGTCATTGCCGGGTCGTTAGAGGAGTGGGGTCGAATTTAAATATTTTGAAGTGATCTCATAAATAGGGTACGAATTGGCGCGGTTTGTGGTAGGAGAGAATACATTCTCTCTTGTCCAAATTAAAACTTTCTATCATCAAATTTCATTGCCGGGTCGTTAGAGGAGTGGGGTCGGATTTTAAATATTTTGAAGTGATCTAAAAAATAAGATTCGGGTTGGCGCGGTTTGTGGTGGGTCAGAATACATTCATTTTCGTCCAAATTACAACTTTTCATCATCAAACGTCATTGCCGGGTCGTCAGAGGAGTGCGGTCGGATTTTAAATATTCTGAAGTGATCTCAAAAGTAGGATACGAATTGGCGCGGTCTGTGGTGGGTCAGAATACATTCATTCTTGCCCAAATTACAACTTTCCATCATCAAAATTTATTGCCGGGTCGTTAGAGGAGTGGGGTCGGATTTTAAATATTTTGAAGTGATCTAAAAAATAGGATTCGGATGGGCGCGGTTTGTGGTGGGTCAGAATACATTCATTTTTATCCAAATTACAACTTTTCATCATCAAAAGTTATTGCCGGGTCGTTAGAGGAGTGGGGTCGGATTTTAGATATTTTGAAGTTATCTCATAAATAGGGTACGAATTGGCGCGGTTTGTGGTAGGAGAGAATACATTTACTCTTGTCCAAATTATAACTTTCCATCATCAAAAGTCATTGCCGGGTCGTTAGAGGAGTAGGGTCGGATTTTAAATATTTTGAAGTGATCTCATAAATAGGGTACGAATTGGCGCGGTTAGTGGTAGGAGACAATACATTCACTCTTGTCCAAATTGAAACTTTCCAACATCAAAATTCATTGCCGGGTCGTTAGAGGAGTGGGGTCGGATTTTAAATATTTTTAAGTGATCTAAAGAATAGGATTCTGGTTGGCGCGGTTTGTGGTGGGTCAGAATACATTCATTTTCGTCCAAATTACAACTTTTCATCATCAAACGTCATTGCCGGGTCGTCAGAGGAGTGCGGTCGGATTTTAAATATTCTGAAGTGATCTCAAAAGTAGAATACGAATTGGCGCGGTCTGTGATGGGTCAGAATACATTCATTCTTGCCCAAATTACAACTTTCCATCATCAAAATTCATTGCCGGGTCGTTAGAGGAGTGGGGTCGGATTTTGAATATTTTGAAGTGATCTAAAAAATAGGATTCGGGTTGGCGCGGTTTGTGGTGGGTCAGAATACATTCATTTTCGTCCAAATTACAACTTTTCATCATAAAACGTCATTGCCGGGTCGTCAGAGGAGTGCGGTCGGATTTTAAATATTCTGAAGTGATCTCAAAAGTAGGATACGAATTGGCGCGGTCTGTGGAGGGTCAGAATACATTCATTCTTGCCCAAATTACAACTTTCCATCATCAAAATTTATTGCCGGGTCGTTAGAGGAGTGGGGTCGGATTTTAAATATTTTGAAGTGATCTAAAAAATAGGATTCGGATGGGCGCGGTTTGTGGTGGGTCAGAATACATTCATTTTTATCCAAATTACAACTTTTCATCATCAAAAGTTATTGCCGGGTCGTTAGAGGAGTGGGGTCGGATTTTAGATATTTTGAAGTGATCTCATAAATAGGGTACGAATTGGCGCGGTTTGTGGTAGGAGAGAATACATTTACTCTTGTCCAAATTATAACTTTCCATCATCAAAAGTCATTGCCGGGTCGTTAGAGGAGTGGGGTCGGATTTTAAATATTTTGAAGTGATCTCATAAATAGGGTACGAATTGGCGCGGTTAGTGGTAGGAGAGAATACATTCACTCTTGTCCAAATTGGAACTTTCCATCATCAAAATTCATTGCCGGGTCGTTAGAGGAGTGGGGTCGGATTTTAAATATTTTTAAGTGATCTTAAAAATAGGATTAGGGTTGACGTGGTTTGTGGTGGGTCGAAATACATTGATTTTTGTCCAAATTACAACTTTTCATCATCAAACGTCATTGCCGGGTCGTCAGAGGAGTGCAGTCGGATTTTAGATATTCTGAAGTGATCACAAAAATAGGATACGAATTGGCGCGGTCTGTGGTGGGTCAGAATACATTCATTCTTGTCCAAATCACAACTTTCCATCATCAAAAGTCATAGCCGGGTCGTTAGAGGAGTGGGGTCGGATTTTAAATATTTTGAAGTGATCTAAAAAATAGGATTCGGGTTGGTGCGGTTTGTGGTGGGTCAGAAAATATTCATTTTTTTCCAAATTACAACTTTTCATCATCAAACGTCATTGCCGGGTCGTCAGAGGAGTGCGGTCGGATTTTAAATATTCTGAAGTGGTCTCAAAAATAGAATACGAATTGGCGCGGTCTGTGGTGGGTCCGAATACATTCATTCTTGTCCAAATTACAACTTTCCATCATCAAAAGTCATTGCCGGGTCGTTAGAGGAGTGGGGTCGAATTTAAATATTTTGAAGTGATCTCATAAATAGGGTACGAATTGGCGCGGTTTGTGGTAGGAGAGAATACATTCTCTCTTGTCCAAATTAAAACTTTCTATCATCAAATTTTATTGCCGGGTCGTTAGAGGAGTGGGGTCGGATTTTAAATATTTTGAAGTGATCTAAAAAATAAGATTCGGGTTGGCGCGGTTTGTGGTGGGTTAGAATACAATAATTTTTGTCCAAATTACAACTTTTCATCATCAAACGTCATTGCCGGATCGTCAGAGGAGTGCGGTCGGATTTTAAATATTCTGAAGTGATCTCATAAATAGGGTACGAATTGGCGCGGTTTGTGGTAGAAGAGAATACATTCACTCTTGTCCAATTTAAATCTTTCCATCATCAAAATTCATTGCCGGGTCGTTAGAGGAGTGGGGTCGGATTTTAAATATTTAGAAGTGATCTATAAAATAGGATTCGGGTTGACGCGGTTTGTGGTGGGTCAGAATACTATAATTTTTGTCCAAATTACAACTTTTCATCATCAAACGTGGTGTGGTGGGTCAGAATACATTCATTCTTGTCCAAATTACAACTTTCCATCATCAAGAGTCATTGCCGGGTCGTTAGAGGAGTGGGGTCGTATTTTAAATATTTTGAAATGATCTAAAAAATAGGATTCTGGTTGGCGTGGTTTGTGGTGGGTCAGAATACATTCATTATTGTCCGAATTACAACTTTTCAACATCAAAAGTAATTGCCGGGTCGTCAGAGGAGTGCGGTCAAATTTTAAATATTTTGAAGTGATCTCAAAAATAGGATACGAATTGGCACGGTTTGTTGTAGAAGAGAATACATTCACTCTTGTCCAAATTAAAACCTTCCATCATCAAAATTCATTGCCGGGTCGTTAGAGGAGTTGGGTCGGATTTTAAATATTTTGAAGTGATCTAAAAAATAGGATTCGGGTTGGCGCGGTTTGTGGTGGGTCAGAATACATTAATTTTTGTCCAAATATCAACTTTCCATCATCAAAGGTCATTGCTGGGTCGTCAGAGGAGTGCGGTCGGATTTTAGATATTCTGAAGTGATCTCAAAAATAGGATACGAATTGGCGCGGTCTGTGGTAGGTCAGATTACATCCATTCTTGTCCAAATTACAACTTTCCATCATCAAAAGTCATTGCCGGGTCGTTAGAGGAGTGGGGTCGGATTTTAAATATTTTGAAGTGATCTAAAAAATAGGATTCCGGTTGGCGCGGTTTGTGGTGGGTCAGAATACATTCATTTTTGTCCAAATTACAACTTTTCATCTTCAAACGTCATTGCCGGGTCGTCAGAGGAGTGCGGTCAAATTTTGAATATTTTGAAGTGATCTCAAAAATAGGATACGAATTGGCGCGGTCTGTTGTGGGTCAGAATACATTCATTCGTGTCAAAATTACAACTTTCCATCATCAAAATTCATTGCCGGGTCGTTAGAGGAGTGGGGTCGGATTTTAAATATTTTGAAGTGATCTAAAAAATAGGTTCCAGGTTGGCGTGGTTTGTGGTGGGTCAGAATACATTAATTTTTGTCCAAATTACAACTTGTCATCTTCAAACGTCATTGCCGGGTCGTCAGAGGAGTGCGGTCAAAATTTGAATATTTTGAAGTGATCTCAAAAATAGGATACGAATTGGCGCGGTCTGTTGTGGGTCAGAATACATTCATTCGTGTCAAAATTACAACTTTCCATCATCAAAATTCATTGCCGGGTCGTTAGAGGAGTGGGGTCGGATTTTAAATATTTTGAAGTGATCTAAAAAATAGGATTCGGGTTGGCGCGGTTTGTGGTGAGTCAGAATACATTCATTTTTGTCCAAATTACAACTTTTCATCTTCAAACGTCATTGCCGGGTCGTCAGAGGAGTGCGGTCAAATTTTGAATATTTTGAAGTGATCTCAAAAATAGGATACGAATTGGCGCGGTCTGTTGTGGGTCAGAATACATTCATTCGTGTCAAAATTACAACTTTCCATCATCAAAATTCATTGCCGGGTCGTTAGAGGAGTGGGGTCGGATTTTAAATATTTTGAAGTGATCTAAAAAATAGGTTCCAGGTTGGCGTGGTTTGTGGTGGGTCAGAATACATTAATTTTTGTCCAAATTACAACTTGTCATCATAAAACGTCATTGCCGGGTCGTCTGAGGAGTGCGGTCGGATTTTAAATATTCTGAAGTGATCTCAAAAATAGGATACGAATTGGCGCGGTCTGTGGTGGGTCAGAATACATTCATTCTTGTCCTTATAACAACTTTCCATCATCGAAAGTCATTGCCGGGTCGTTAGAGGAGTGGGGTCGGATTTTAAATATTTTGAAGTGATCTAAAAAATAGGATTCTGGTTGGCGCGGTTTGTGGTGGGTCAGAATACTTTCATTTTTGCCCAAATTACAACTTTTCATCATCAAACTTTATTGCCGGGTCGTCAGAGGAGTGCGGTCGGATTTTAAATATTCTGAAGTGATCTCAAAAATAGGATACGAATTGGCGCGGTCTGTGGTGGGTCAGAATACATTCATTCCCTTCCAAATTACAACTTTCCATCATCAAAATTCATTGCCGGGTCGTTAGAGGAGTGGGGTTGGATTTTAAATATTTTGAAGTGATCTTAAAAATAGGATTCGGTTTGGCGCGGTTTGTGGTGGGTCAGAATACATTCATTATTGTCCTAATTACAACTTTCCATCATCAAAAGTCATTGCCGGGTCGTTAGAGGAGTGGGGTCGGATTTTAAATATTTTGAAGTGATCTAAAAAATAGGATTCTGGTTGGCGCGGTTTGTGGTGGGTCAGAATACATTCATTTTTGTCCAAATTACAACTTTTCATCATCAAACGTCATTGCCGGGTCGTCAGAGGAGTGCGGTCGGATTTTAAATATTCTGAAGTGATCTCAAAAGTAGGATACGAATTGGCGCGGTCTGTGGTGGGTCAGAATACATTCATTCTTGTCCAAATTACAACTTTCCATCATCAAAATTCATTGCCGGGTCGTTAGAGGAGTGGGGTCGGATTTTAAATATTTTGAAGTGATCTAAAAAATAGGATTCGGATGGGCGCGGTTTATGGTGGGTCAGAATACATTAATTTTTATCCAAATTACATGTTTTCATCATCAAACGTCATTGCCGGGTCGTCAGAGGAGTGCGGTCGGATTTTAAATATTCTGAAGTGATCTCAAAAATAGGATACGAATTGGCGCGGTCTGTGGTGGGTCAGAATACATTCATTCTTGTCCAAATTATAACTTTTTATCATCAAAAGTCATTGCCGGGTCGTTAGAGGAGTGCGGTCAAATTTTAAATATTTTTAAGTGATCTCAAAACTAGGATACGATTTGGCGCGGTCTGTGGTGGGTCAGAATACATTCGATCTTATCCTAATTACAACTTTCCATCATCAAAACTCATTGCCGGGTCGTTAGAGGAGTGCGGTCGGATTTTAAATATTCTGAAGTGATCTCAAAAATAGGATACGAATTGGCGCGGTTTGTGGTGGGTCAGAATACATTCATTTTTGTCCAAATTACAACTTTTCATCATAAAACGTTATTGCCGGGTCGTCAGAGGAGTGCGGTCGGATTTTAAATATTCTGAAGTGATCTCAAAAATAGGATACGAATTGGCGCGGTCTGTGGTGGGTCAGAATACATTCATTCGTGTCCAAATTACAATTTTCCATCATCAAAAGTCATTGCCGGGTCGTTAGAGGAGTGGGGTCAAATTTTAAATATTTTGAAGTGATCTCAAAAATAGGATACGAATTGGCGCGGTCTGTGGTGGGTCAGAATACATTCATTCGTGTCCAAATTACAATTTTCCATCATCAAAATTCATTGCCGAGTCGTTAGAGGAGTGGGGTCGGATTTTAAATATTTTGAAGTGATCAAAAAAATAGGATTCGGATGGGCGCAGTTTGTAGTGGGTCAGAATACATTAATTTTTATCCAAATTACAACTTTTCATCATCAATTGTCATTGCCGGGTCGTCAGAGTAGTGCGGTCGGATTTTAAATATTCTGAAGTGATCTCAAAAATAGGATACGAATTGGCGCGGTCTGTTGTGGGTCAGAATACATTCATTCGTGTCAAAATTACAATTTTCCATCATCAAAAGTCATTGCCGGGTCTTTAGAGGAGTGGGGTCGGATTTTAAATATTCTGAAGTGATCTCATAAATAGGATACGAATTGGCGCGGTCTGTGGTGGGTCAGAATACATTCATTCGTGTCCAAATTACAATTTTCCATCATCAAAATTCATTGCCGAGTCGTTAGAGGAGTGGGGTCGGATTTTAAATATTTTGAAGTGATCAAAAAAATAGGATTCGGATGGGCGCAGTTTGTAGTGGGTCAGAATACATTAATTTTTATCCAAATTACAACTTTTCATCATCAATTGTCATTGCCGGGTCGTCAGAGTAGTGCGGTCGGATTTTAAATATTCTGAAGTGATCTCAAAAATAGGATACGAATTGGCGCGGTCTGTTGTGGGTCAGAATACATTCATTCGTGTCAAAATTACAATTTTCCATCATCAAAACTCATTACCGGGTCGTTAGAGGAGTGGGGTCGGATTTTAAATATTTTGAAGTGATCTAAAAAATAGGATTCGGGTTGGCTCGGTTTGTGGTGGGTCAGAATACATTTATTTTTGTCCAAATTACAACTTTTCATCATCAAAATTCATTGCCGGGTCGTTAGAGGAGTGGGGTCAAATTTAAAATATTTTGAAGTGGTCTCAAAAATAGGATACGAATTGGCGCGGTCTGTTGTGGGTCAGAATACATTCATTCTTGTCCAAATTACAACTTTCCATCATCAAAACTCATTGCCGGGTCGTTAGAGGAGTGGGGTCGGATTTTAAATATTTTGAAGTGATCTAAAAAATAGGATTCTGGTTGGCGCGGTTTGTGGTGGGTCAGAATACATTCATTTTTGTCCAAATTACAACTTTTCATCATCAAACGTAATTACCGGGTCGTCAGAGGAGTGCGGTCGGATTTTAAATATTCTGAAGTGATCTCAAAAGTAGGATACGTATTGGCGCGGTCTGTGGTGGGTCAGAATACATTCATTCTTGTCCAAACTACAACTTTCCATCATCAAAATTCATTGCTGGGTCGTTAGAGGAGTAGGGTCGGATTTTAAATATTTTGAAGTGATCTAAAAAATAGGATTCGGATGGGCGCGGTTTGTGGTGGGTCAGAATACATTAATTTTTATCCAAATTACAACTTTTCATCCTCAAAATTCATTGCCGGGTCGTTAGAGGAGTGGGGTCAAATTTTAAATATTTTGAAGTGGTCTCAAAAATAGGATACGAATTGGCGCGGTCTGTTGTGGGTCAGAATACATTCATTCTTGTCCAAATTACAACTTTCCATCATCAAAACTCATTGCCGGGTCGTTAGAGGAGTGGGGTAGGATTTTAAATATTTTGAAGTGATCTAAAAAATAGGATTCTGGTTGGCGCGGTTTGTGGTGGGTCAGAATACATTCATTTTTGTCCAAATTACAACTTTTCATCATCAAACGTAATTACCGGGTCGTCAGAGGAGTGCGGTCGGATTTTAAATATTCTGAAGTTATCTCAAAAGTAGGATACGAATTGGCGCGGTCTGTGGTGGGTCAGAATACATTCATTCTTGTCCAAATTACAACTTTCCATCATCAAAATTCATTGCTGGGTCGTTAGAGGAGTGGGGTCGGATTTTAAATATTTTGAAGTGATCTAAAAAATAGGATTCGGATGGGCGCGGTTTGTGGTGGGTCAGAATACATTAATTTTTATCCAAATTACAACTTTTCATCATCAAACGTCATTGCCGGGTCGTCAGAGGAGTGCGGTCGGATTTTAAATATTCTGAAGTGATCTCAAAAATAGGATACGAATTGGCGCGGTCTGTGGTTGTTCAGAATACATTCATTCTTGTCCAAATTATAACTTTCCATCATCAAAAGTCATTGCCGGGTCGTTAGAGGAGTGCGGTCAAATTTTAAATATTTTGAAGTGATCTCAAAAATAGGATACGAATTGGCGCGGTCTGTGGTGGGTCAGAATACATTCATTCTTATCCTAATTACAACTTTCCATCATCAAAACTCATTGCCGGGTCGTTAGAGGAGTGCGGTCGGATTTTAAATATTCTGAAGTGATCTCAAAAATAGGATACGAATTGGCGCGGTCTGTGGTGGGTCAGAATACATTCATTCGTGTCCAAATTACAACTTTTCATCATCAAAATTCATTGCCGAGTCGTTAGAGGAGTGGGGTCGGATTTTAAATATTTTGAAGTGATCAAAAAAATAGGATTCGGATGGGCGCAGTTTGTAGTGGGTCAGAATACATTAATTTTTATCCAAATTATAACTTCTCATCATCAAAAGTCATTGCCGGGTCGTTTTAAATAATTTGAAGTGATCTCAAAAATAGGATACGAATTGGCGCGGTCTGTGGTGGGTCAGAATACATTCATTCTTGTCCAAATTACAACTTTCCATCATCAAAATTCATTGCCGGGTCGTTAGAGGAGTGGGGTCGGATTTTAAATATTTTGAAGTGATCAAAAAAATAGGATTCGGATGGGCGCGGTTTGTGGTGGGTCAGAATACAATAATTTTCATCCAATTTACAACTTTCCATCATCAAACGTCATTGCCGGGTCGTCAGAGGAGTACGGTCGGATTTTAAATATTCTGAAATGATCTCAAAAATAGGATACGAATTGGCGCGGTCTGTGGTGGGTCAGAATACATTCATTCTTGTCCTAATTACAACTTTCCATCATCGAAAGTCATTGCCGGGTCGTTAGAGGAGTGGGGTCGGATTTTAAATATTTTGAAGTGATCTTAAAAATAGGATTCTGGTTGGCGCGGTTTGTGGTGGGTCAGAATACTTTCATTTTTGTCCAATTTACAACTTTTCATCATCAAACTTCATTGCCGGGTCGTCAGAGGAGTGCGGTCGGATTTTAAATATTCTGAAGTGATCTCAAAAATAGGATACGAATTGGCGCGGTCTGTGGTGGGTCAGAATACATTCATTCCCTTCCAAATTACAACTTTCCATCATCAAAATTCATTGCCGGGTCGTTAGAGGAGTGGGGTCGAATTTTAAATATTTTGAAGTGATCTTAAAAATAGAATTCGGTTTGGCGCGGTTTGTGGTGGGTCAGAATACATTCATTATTGTCCAAATCACAACTTTCCATCATCAAAACTCATTGCCGGGTCGTTAGAGGAGTGGGGTCGGATTTTAAATATTTTGAAGTGATCTAAAAAATAGGATTCGGGTTGGCGCGGTTTGTGGTGGGTCAGAATACATTCATTTTTGTCCAAATTACAACTTTCCATCATCAAACGTCATTGCCGGGTCGTCAGAGGAGTGCGGTCAAATTTTAAATATTTTGAAGTGATCTCAAAAATAGGATACGAATTGGCGCGGTCTGTTGTGGGTCAGAATACATTCATTTTTGTCCAAATTACAACTTTCCATCATCAAACGTCATTGCCGGGTCGTCAGAGGAGTGCGGTCAAATTTTAAATATTTTGAAGTGATCTCAAAAATAGGATACGAAATGGCGCGGTCTGTTGTGGGTCAGAATACATTCATTCGTGTCCAAATTACAACTTTCCATCATCAAAATTCATTGCCGGGTCGTTAGAGGAGTGGGGTCGGATTTTAAATATTTTTAAGTGATCTAAAGAATAGGATTCTGGTTGGCGCGGTTTGTGGTGGGTCAGAATACATTTATTTTCGTCCAAATTACAACTTTTCATCATCAAACGTCATTGCCGGGTCGTCAGAGGAGTGCGGTCGGATTTTAAATATTCTGAAGTGATCTCAAAAGTAGAATACGAATTGGCGCGGTCTGTGGTGGGTCAGAATACATTCATTCTTGCCCAAATTACAACTTTCCATCATCAAAATTCATTGCCGGGTCGTTAGAGGAGTGGGGTCGGATTTTGAATATTTTGAAGTGATCTAAAAAATAGGATTCGGGTTGGCGCGGTTTGTGGTGGGTCAGAATACATTCATTCTTTTCCAAATTACAACTTTTCATCATAAAACGTCATTGCCGGAGCGTCAGAGGAGTGCGGTCGGATTTTAAATATTCTGAAGTGATCTCAAAAATAGGATACGAATTGGTTCGGTCTGTGGTGGGTCAGAATACATTCATTCTTGCCCATATTACAACTTTCCATCATCAAAATTTATTGCCGGGTCGTTAGAGGAGTGGGGTCGGATTTTAAATATTTTGAAGTGATCTAAAAAATAGGATTCGGATGGGCGCGGTTTGTGGTGGGTCAGAATACATTCATTTTTATCCAAATTACAACTTTTCATCATCAAAAGTTATTGCCGGGTCGTTAGAGGAGTGGGGTCGGATTTTAGATATTTTGAAGTGATCTCATAAATAGGGTACGAATTGGCGCGGTTTGTGGTAGGAGAGAATACATTTACTCTTGTCCAAATTATAACTTTCCATCATCAAAAGTCATTGCCGGGTCGTTAGAGGAGTGGGGTCGGATTTTAAATATTTTGAAGTGATCTCATAAATAGGGTACGAATTGGCGCGTTTTGTGGTGGTTCAGAATACATTCATTCTTGTCCAAATTATAACTTTCCATCATCAAAAGTCATTGCCGGGTCGTTAGAGGAGTGCGGTCAAATTTTAAATATTTTGAAGTGATCTCAAAAATAGGATACGAATTGGCGCGGTCTGTGGTGGGTCAGAATACATTCATTCTTATCCTAATTACAACTTTCCATCATCAAAACTCATTGCCGGGTCGTTAGAGGAGTGCGGTCGGATTTTAAATATTCTGAAGTGATCTCAAAAATACGATACGAATTGGCGCGGTCTGTGGTGGGTTAGAATACATTCATTCGTGTCCAAATTACAACTTTTCATCATCAAAATTCATTGCCGAGTCGTTAGAGGAGTGGGGTCGGATTTTAAATATTTTGAAGTGATCAAAAAAATAGGATTCGGATGGGCGCAGTTTGTAGTGGGTCAGAATACATTAATTTTTATCCAAATTATAACTTCTCATCATCAAAAGTCATTGCCGGGTCGTTTTAAATAATTTGAAGTGATCTCAAAAATAGGATACGAATTGGCGCGGTCTGTGGTGGGTCAGAATACATTCATTCTTGTCCAAATTACAACTTTCCATCATCAAAATTCATTGCCGGGTCGTTAGAGGAGTGGGGTCGGATTTTAAATATTTTGAAGTGATCAAAAAAATAGGATTCGGATGGGCGCGGTTTGTGGTGGGTCAGAATACAATAATTTTCATCCAATTTACAACTTTTCATCATCAAACGTCATTGCCGGGTCGTCAGAGGAGTGCGGTCGGATTTTAAATATTCTGAAATGATCTCAAAAATAGGATACGAATTGGCGCGGTCTGTGGTGGGTCAGAATACATTCATTCTTGTCCTAATTACAACTTTCCATCATCGAAAGTCATTGCCGGGTCGTTAGAGGAGTGGGGTCGGATTTTAAATATTTTGAAGTGATCTTAAAAATAGGATTCTGGTTGGCGCGGTTTGTGGTGGGTCAGAATACTTTCATTTTTGTCCAATTTACAACTTTTCATCATCAAACTTCATTGCCGGGTCGTCAGAGGAGTGCGGTCGGATTTTAAATATTCTGAAGTGATCTCAAAAATAGGATACGAATTGGCGCGGTCTGTGGTGGGTCAGAATACATTCATTCTTGTCCAAATTACAACTTTCCATCATCAAAATTCATTGCCGGGTCGTTAGAGGAGTGGGGTCGGATTTTAAATATTTTGAAGTGATCTAAAAAATAGGATTCGGATGGGCGCGGTTTATGGTGGGTCAGAATACATTAATTTTTATCCAAATTACATGTTTTCATCATCAAACGTCATTGCCGGGTCGTCAGAGGAGTGCGGTCGGATTTTAAATATTCTGAAGTGATCTCAAAAATAGGATACGAATTGGCGCGGTCTGTGGTGGGTCAGAATACATTCATTCTTGTCCAAATTATAACTTTTTATCATCAAAAGTCATTGCCGGGTCGTTAGAGGAGTGCGGTCAAATTTTAAATATTTTTAAGTGATCTCAAAACTAGGATACGATTTGGCGCGGTCTGTGGTGGGTCAGAATACATTCGATCTTATCCTAATTACAACTTTCCATCATCAAAACTCATTGCCGGGTCGTTAGAGGAGTGCGGTCGGATTTTAAATATTCTGAAGTGATCTCAAAAATAGGATACGAATTGGCGCGGTTTGTGGTGGGTCAGAATACATTCATTTTTGTCCAAATTACAACTTTTCATCATAAAACGTTATTGCCGGGTCGTCAGAGGAGTGCGGTCGGATTTTAAATATTCTGAAGTGATCTCAAAAATAGGATACGAATTGGCGCGGTCTGTGGTGGGTCAGAATACATTCATTCGTGTCCAAATTACAATTTTCCATCATCAAAAGTCATTGCCGGGTCGTTAGAGGAGTGGGGTCAAATTTTAAATATTTTGAAGTGATCTCAAAAATAGGATACGAATTGGCGCGGTCTGTGGTGGGTCAGAATACATTCATTCGTGTCCAAATTACAATTTTCCATCATCAAAATTCATTGCCGAGTCGTTAGAGGAGTGGGGTCGGATTTTAAATATTTTGAAGTGATCAAAAAAATAGGATTCGGATGGGCGCAGTTTGTAGTGGGTCAGAATACATTAATTTTTATCCAAATTACAACTTTTCATCATCAATTGTCATTGCCGGGTCGTCAGAGTAGTGCGGTCGGATTTTAAATATTCTGAAGTGATCTCAAAAATAGGATACGAATTGGCGCGGTCTGTTGTGGGTCAGAATACATTCATTCGTGTCAAAATTACAATTTTCCATCATCAAAAGTCATTGCCGGGTCTTTAGAGGAGTGGGGTCGGATTTTAAATATTCTGAAGTGATCTCATAAATAGGATACGAATTAACGCGGTCTGTGGTGGGTCAGAATACATTCATTCGTGTCCAAATTACAATTTTCCATCATCAAAACTCATTACCGGGTCGTTAGAGGAGTGGGGTCGGATTTTAAATATTTTGAAGTGATCTAAAAAATAGGATTCGGGTTGGCTCGGTTTGTGGTGGGTCAGAATACATTTATTTTTGTCCAAATTACAACTTTTCATCATCAAAATTCATTGCCGGGTCGTTAGAGGAGTGGGGTCAAATTTAAAATATTTTGAAGTGGTCTCAAAAATAGGATACGAATTGGCGCGGTCTGTTGTGGGTCAGAATACATTCATTCTTGTCCAAATTACAACTTTCCATCATCAAAACTCATTGCCGGGTCGTTAGAGGAGTGGGGTCGGATTTTAAATATTTTGAAGTGATCTAAAAAATAGGATTCTGGTTGGCGCGGTTTGTGGTGGGTCAGAATACATTCATTTTTGTCCAAATTACAACTTTTCATCATCAAACGTAATTACCGGGTCGTCAGAGGAGTGCGGTCGGATTTTAAATATTCTGAAGTGATCTCAAAAGTAGGATACGTATTGGCGCGGTCTGTGGTGGGTCAGAATACATTCATTCTTGTCCAAACTACAACTTTCCATCATCAAAATTCATTGCTGGGTCGTTAGAGGAGTAGGGTCGGATTTTAAATATTTTGAAGTGATCTAAAAAATAGGATTCGGATGGGCGCGGTTTGTGGTGGGTCAGAATACATTAATTTTTATCCAAATTACAACTTTTCATCCTCAAAATTCATTGCCGGGTCGTTAGAGGAGTGGGGTCAAATTTTAAATATTTTGAAGTGGTCTCAAAAATAGGATACGAATTGGCGCGGTCTGTTGTGGGTCAGAATACATTCATTCTTGTCCAAATTACAACTTTCCATCATCAAAACTCATTGCCGGGTCGTTAGAGGAGTGGGGTAGGATTTTAAATATTTTGAAGTGATCTAAAAAATAGGATTCTGGTTGGCGCGGTTTGTGGTGGGTCAGAATACATTCATTTTTGTCCAAATTACAACTTTTCATCATCAAACGTAATTACCGGGTCGTCAGAGGAGTGCGGTCGGATTTTAAATATTCTGAAGTTATCTCAAAAGTAGGATACGAATTGGCGCGGTCTGTGGTGGGTCAGAATACATTCATTCTTGTCCAAATTACAACTTTCCATCATCAAAATTCATTGCTGGGTCGTTAGAGGAGTGGGGTCGGATTTTAAATATTTTGAAGTGATCAAAAAAATAGGATTCGGATGGGCGCAGTTTGTAGTGGGTCAGAATACATTAATTTTTATCCAAATTATAACTTCTCATCATCAAAAGTCATTGCCGGGTCGTTTTAAATAATTTGAAGTGATCTCAAAAATAGGATACGAATTGGCGCGGTCTGTGGTGGGTCAGAATACATTCATTCTTGTCCAAATTACAACTTTCCATCATCAAAATTCATTGCCGGGTCGTTAGAGGAGTGGGGTCGGATTTTAAATATTTTGAAGTGATCAAAAAAATAGGATTCGGATGGGCGCGGTTTGTGGTGGGTCAGAATACAATAATTTTCATCCAATTTACAACTTTTCATCATCAAACGTCATTGCCGGGTCGTCAGAGGAGTGCGGTCGGATTTTAAATATTCTGAAATGATCTCAAAAATAGGATACGAATTGGCGCGGTCTGTGGTGGGTCAGAATACATTCATTCTTGTCCTAATTACAACTTTCCATCATCGAAAGTCATTGCCGGGTCGTTAGAGGAGTGGGGTCGGATTTTAAATATTTTGAAGTGATCTTAAAAATAGGATTCTGGTTGGCGCGGTTTGTGGTGGGTCAGAATACTTTCATTTTTGTCCAATTTACAACTTTTCATCATCAAACTTCATTGCCGGGTCGTCAGAGGAGTGCGGTCGGATTTTAAATATTCTGAAGTGATCTCAAAAATAGGATACGAATTGGCGCGGTCTGTGGTGGGTCAGAATACATTCATTCTTGTCCAAATTACAACTTTCCATCATCAAAATTCATTGCCGGGTCGTTAGAGGAGTGGGGTCGGATTTTAAATATTTTGAAGTGATCTAAAAAATAGGATTCGGATGGGCGCGGTTTATGGTGGGTCAGAATACATTAATTTTTATCCAAATTACATGTTTTCATCATCAAACGTCATTGCCGGGTCGTCAGAGGAGTGCGGTCGGATTTTAAATATTCTGAAGTGATCTCAAAAATAGGATACGAATTGGCGCGGTCTGTGGTGGGTCAGAATACATTCATTCTTGTCCAAATTATAACTTTTTATCATCAAAAGTCATTGCCGGGTCGTTAGAGGAGTGCGGTCAAATTTTAAATATTTTTAAGTGATCTCAAAACTAGGATACGATTTGGCGCGGTCTGTGGTGGGTCAGAATACATTCGATCTTATCCTAATTACAACTTTCCATCATCAAAACTCATTGCCGGGTCGTTAGAGGAGTGCGGTCGGATTTTAAATATTCTGAAGTGATCTCAAAAATAGGATACGAATTGGCGCGGTTTGTGGTGGGTCAGAATACATTCATTTTTGTCCAAATTACAACTTTTCATCATAAAACGTTATTGCCGGGTCGTCAGAGGAGTGCGGTCGGATTTTAAATATTCTGAAGTGATCTCAAAAATAGGATACGAATTGGCGCGGTCTGTGGTGGGTCAGAATACATTCATTCGTGTCCAAATTACAATTTTCCATCATCAAAAGTCATTGCCGGGTCGTTAGAGGAGTGGGGTCAAATTTTAAATATTTTGAAGTGATCTCAAAAATAGGATACGAATTGGCGCGGTCTGTGGTGGGTCAGAATACATTCATTCGTGTCCAAATTACAATTTTCCATCATCAAAATTCATTGCCGAGTCGTTAGAGGAGTGGGGTCGGATTTTAAATATTTTGAAGTGATCAAAAAAATAGGATTCGGATGGGCGCAGTTTGTAGTGGGTCAGAATACATTAATTTTTATCCAAATTACAACTTTTCATCATCAATTGTCATTGCCGGGTCGTCAGAGTAGTGCGGTCGGATTTTAAATATTCTGAAGTGATCTCAAAAATAGGATACGAATTGGCGCGGTCTGTTGTGGGTCAGAATACATTCATTCGTGTCAAAATTACAATTTTCCATCATCAAAAGTCATTGCCGGGTCTTTAGAGGAGTGGGGTCGGATTTTAAATATTCTGAAGTGATCTCATAAATAGGATACGAATTAACGCGGTCTGTGGTGGGTCAGAATACATTCATTCGTGTCCAAATTACAATTTTCCATCATCAAAACTCATTACCGGGTCGTTAGAGGAGTGGGGTCGGATTTTAAATATTTTGAAGTGATCTAAAAAATAGGATTCGGGTTGGCTCGGTTTGTGGTGGGTCAGAATACATTTATTTTTGTCCAAATTACAACTTTTCATCATCAAAATTCATTGCCGGGTCGTTAGAGGAGTGGGGTCAAATTTAAAATATTTTGAAGTGGTCTCAAAAATAGGATACGAATTGGCGCGGTCTGTTGTGGGTCAGAATACATTCATTCTTGTCCAAATTACAACTTTCCATCATCAAAACTCATTGCCGGGTCGTTAGAGGAGTGGGGTCGGATTTTAAATATTTTGAAGTGATCTAAAAAATAGGATTCTGGTTGGCGCGGTTTGTGGTGGGTCAGAATACATTCATTTTTGTCCAAATTACAACTTTTCATCATCAAACGTAATTACCGGGTCGTCAGAGGAGTGCGGTCGGATTTTAAATATTCTGAAGTGATCTCAAAAGTAGGATACGTATTGGCGCGGTCTGTGGTGGGTCAGAATACATTCATTCTTGTCCAAACTACAACTTTCCATCATCAAAATTCATTGCTGGGTCGTTAGAGGAGTAGGGTCGGATTTTAAATATTTTGAAGTGATCTAAAAAATAGGATTCGGATGGGCGCGGTTTGTGGTGGGTCAGAATACATTAATTTTTATCCAAATTACAACTTTTCATCCTCAAAATTCATTGCCGGGTCGTTAGAGGAGTGGGGTCAAATTTTAAATATTTTGAAGTGGTCTCAAAAATAGGATACGAATTGGCGCGGTCTGTTGTGGGTCAGAATACATTCATTCTTGTCCAAATTACAACTTTCCATCATCAAAACTCATTGCCGGGTCGTTAGAGGAGTGGGGTAGGATTTTAAATATTTTGAAGTGATCTAAAAAATAGGATTCTGGTTGGCGCGGTTTGTGGTGGGTCAGAATACATTCATTTTTGTCCAAATTACAACTTTTCATCATCAAACGTAATTACCGGGTCGTCAGAGGAGTGCGGTCGGATTTTAAATATTCTGAAGTTATCTCAAAAGTAGGATACGAATTGGCGCGGTCTGTGGTGGGTCAGAATACATTCATTCTTGTCCAAATTACAACTTTCCATCATCAAAATTCATTGCTGGGTCGTTAGAGGAGTGGGGTCGGATTTTAAATATTTTGAAGTGATCTAAAAAATAGGATTCGGATGGGCGCGGTTTGTGGTGGGTCAGAATACATTAATTTTTATCCAAATTACAACTTTTCATCATCAAACGTCATTGCCGGGTCGTCAGAGGAGTGCGGTCGGATTTTAAATATTCTGAAGTGATCTCAAAAATAGGATACGAATTGGCGCGGTCTGTGGTGGGTCAGAATACATTCATTCTTGTCCAAATTACAACTTTCCATCATCAAAATTCATTGCCGGGTCGTTAGAGGAGTGGGGTCGGATTTTAAATATTTTGAAGTGATCTAAAAAATAGGATTCGGATGGGCGCGGTTTATGGTGGGTCAGAATACATTAATTTTTATCCAAATTACATGTTTTCATCATCAAACGTCATTGCCGGGTCGTCAGAGGAGTGCGGTCGGATTTTAAATATTCTGAAGTGATCTCAAAAATAGGATACGAATTGGCGCGGTCTGTGGTGGGTCAGAATACATTCATTCTTGTCCAAATTATAACTTTCCATCATCAAAAGTCATTGCCGGGTCGTTAGAGGAGTGCGGTCAAATTTTAAATATTTTGAAGTGATCTCAAAAATAGGATACGAATTGGCGCGGTCTGTGGTGGGTCAGAATACATTCATTCTTATCCTAATTACAACTTTCCATCATCAAAACTCATTGCCGGGTCGTTAGAGGAGTGCGGTCGGATTTTAAATATTCTGAAGTGATCTCAAAAATACGATACGAATTGGCGCGGTCTGTGGTGGGTTAGAATACATTCATTCGTGTCCAAATTACAACTTTTCATCATCAAAATTCATTGCCGAGTCGTTAGAGGAGTGGGGTCGGATTTTAAATATTTTGAAGTGATCAAAAAAATAGGATTCGGATGGGCGCAGTTTGTAGTGGGTCAGAATACATTAATTTTTATCCAAATTATAACTTCTCATCATCAAAAGTCATTGCCGGGTCGTTTTAAATAATTTGAAGTGATCTCAAAAATAGGATACGAATTGGCGCGGTCTGTGGTGGGTCAGAATACATTCATTCTTGTCCAAATTACAACTTTCCATCATCAAAATTCATTGCCGGGTCGTTAGAGGAGTGGGGTCGGATTTTAAATATTTTGAAGTGATCAAAAAAATAGGATTCGGATGGGCGCGGTTTGTGGTGGGTCAGAATACAATAATTTTCATCCAATTTACAACTTTTCATCATCAAACGTCATTGCCGGGTCGTCAGAGGAGTGCGGTCGGATTTTAAATATTCTGAAATGATCTCAAAAATAGGATACGAATTGGCGCGGTCTGTGGTGGGTCAGAATACATTCATTCTTGTCCTAATTACAACTTTCCATCATCGAAAGTCATTGCCGGGTCGTTAGAGGAGTGGGGTCGGATTTTAAATATTTTGAAGTGATCTTAAAAATAGGATTCTGGTTGGCGCGGTTTGTGGTGGGTCAGAATACTTTCATTTTTGTCCAATTTACAACTTTTCATCATCAAACTTCATTGCCGGGTCGTCAGAGGAGTGCGGTCGGATTTTAAATATTCTGAAGTGATCTCAAAAATAGGATACGAATTGGCGCGGTCTGTGGTGGGTCAGAATACATTCATTCTTGTCCAAATTACAACTTTCCATCATCAAAATTCATTGCCGGGTCGTTAGAGGAGTGGGGTCGGATTTTAAATATTTTGAAGTGATCTAAAAAATAGGATTCGGATGGGCGCGGTTTATGGTGGGTCAGAATACATTAATTTTTATCCAAATTACATGTTTTCATCATCAAACGTCATTGCCGGGTCGTCAGAGGAGTGCGGTCGGATTTTAAATATTCTGAAGTGATCTCAAAAATAGGATACGAATTGGCGCGGTCTGTGGTGGGTCAGAATACATTCATTCTTGTCCAAATTATAACTTTTTATCATCAAAAGTCATTGCCGGGTCGTTAGAGGAGTGCGGTCAAATTTTAAATATTTTTAAGTGATCTCAAAACTAGGATACGATTTGGCGCGGTCTGTGGTGGGTCAGAATACATTCGATCTTATCCTAATTACAACTTTCCATCATCAAAACTCATTGCCGGGTCGTTAGAGGAGTGCGGTCGGATTTTAAATATTCTGAAGTGATCTCAAAAATAGGATACGAATTGGCGCGGTTTGTGGTGGGTCAGAATACATTCATTTTTGTCCAAATTACAACTTTTCATCATAAAACGTTATTGCCGGGTCGTCAGAGGAGTGCGGTCGGATTTTAAATATTCTGAAGTGATCTCAAAAATAGGATACGAATTGGCGCGGTCTGTGGTGGGTCAGAATACATTCATTCGTGTCCAAATTACAATTTTCCATCATCAAAAGTCATTGCCGGGTCGTTAGAGGAGTGGGGTCAAATTTTAAATATTTTGAAGTGATCTCAAAAATAGGATACGAATTGGCGCGGTCTGTGGTGGGTCAGAATACATTCATTCGTGTCCAAATTACAATTTTCCATCATCAAAATTCATTGCCGAGTCGTTAGAGGAGTGGGGTCGGATTTTAAATATTTTGAAGTGATCAAAAAAATAGGATTCGGATGGGCGCAGTTTGTAGTGGGTCAGAATACATTAATTTTTATCCAAATTACAACTTTTCATCATCAATTGTCATTGCCGGGTCGTCAGAGTAGTGCGGTCGGATTTTAAATATTCTGAAGTGATCTCAAAAATAGGATACGAATTGGCGCGGTCTGTTGTGGGTCAGAATACATTCATTCGTGTCAAAATTACAATTTTCCATCATCAAAAGTCATTGCCGGGTCTTTAGAGGAGTGGGGTCGGATTTTAAATATTCTGAAGTGATCTCATAAATAGGATACGAATTAACGCGGTCTGTGGTGGGTCAGAATACATTCATTCGTGTCCAAATTACAATTTTCCATCATCAAAACTCATTACCGGGTCGTTAGAGGAGTGGGGTCGGATTTTAAATATTTTGAAGTGATCTAAAAAATAGGATTCGGGTTGGCTCGGTTTGTGGTGGGTCAGAATACATTTATTTTTGTCCAAATTACAACTTTTCATCATCAAAATTCATTGCCGGGTCGTTAGAGGAGTGGGGTCAAATTTAAAATATTTTGAAGTGGTCTCAAAAATAGGATACGAATTGGCGCGGTCTGTTGTGGGTCAGAATACATTCATTCTTGTCCAAATTACAACTTTCCATCATCAAAACTCATTGCCGGGTCGTTAGAGGAGTGGGGTCGGATTTTAAATATTTTGAAGTGATCTAAAAAATAGGATTCTGGTTGGCGCGGTTTGTGGTGGGTCAGAATACATTCATTTTTGTCCAAATTACAACTTTTCATCATCAAACGTAATTACCGGGTCGTCAGAGGAGTGCGGTCGGATTTTAAATATTCTGAAGTGATCTCAAAAGTAGGATACGTATTGGCGCGGTCTGTGGTGGGTCAGAATACATTCATTCTTGTCCAAACTACAACTTTCCATCATCAAAATTCATTGCTGGGTCGTTAGAGGAGTAGGGTCGGATTTTAAATATTTTGAAGTGATCTAAAAAATAGGATTCGGATGGGCGCGGTTTGTGGTGGGTCAGAATACATTAATTTTTATCCAAATTACAACTTTTCATCCTCAAAATTCATTGCCGGGTCGTTAGAGGAGTGGGGTCAAATTTTAAATATTTTGAAGTGGTCTCAAAAATAGGATACGAATTGGCGCGGTCTGTTGTGGGTCAGAATACATTCATTCTTGTCCAAATTACAACTTTCCATCATCAAAACTCATTGCCGGGTCGTTAGAGGAGTGGGGTAGGATTTTAAATATTTTGAAGTGATCTAAAAAATAGGATTCTGGTTGGCGCGGTTTGTGGTGGGTCAGAATACATTCATTTTTGTCCAAATTACAACTTTTCATCATCAAACGTAATTACCGGGTCGTCAGAGGAGTGCGGTCGGATTTTAAATATTCTGAAGTTATCTCAAAAGTAGGATACGAATTGGCGCGGTCTGTGGTGGGTCAGAATACATTCATTCTTGTCCAAATTACAACTTTCCATCATCAAAATTCATTGCTGGGTCGTTAGAGGAGTGGGGTCGGATTTTAAATATTTTGAAGTGATCTAAAAAATAGGATTCGGATGGGCGCGGTTTGTGGTGGGTCAGAATACATTAATTTTTATCCAAATTACAACTTTTCATCATCAAACGTCATTGCCGGGTCGTCAGAGGAGTGCGGTCGGATTTTAAATATTCTGAAGTGATCTCAAAAATAGGATACGAATTGGCGCGGTCTGTGGTGGGTCAGAATACATTCATTCTTGTCCAAATTACAACTTTCCATCATCAAAATTCATTGCCGGGTCGTTAGAGGAGTGGGGTCGGATTTTAAATATTTTGAAGTGATCTAAAAAATAGGATTCGGATGGGCGCGGTTTATGGTGGGTCAGAATACATTAATTTTTATCCAAATTACATGTTTTCATCATCAAACGTCATTGCCGGGTCGTCAGAGGAGTGCGGTCGGATTTTAAATATTCTGAAGTGATCTCAAAAATAGGATACGAATTGGCGCGGTCTGTGGTGGGTCAGAATACATTCATTCTTGTCCAAATTATAACTTTTTATCATCAAAAGTCATTGCCGGGTCGTTAGAGGAGTGCGGTCAAATTTTAAATATTTTTAAGTGATCTCAAAACTAGGATACGATTTGGCGCGGTCTGTGGTGGGTCAGAATACATTCGATCTTATCCTAATTACAACTTTCCATCATCAAAACTCATTGCCGGGTCGTTAGAGGAGTGCGGTCGGATTTTAAATATTCTGAAGTGATCTCAAAAATAGGATACGAATTGGCGCGGTTTGTGGTGGGTCAGAATACATTCATTTTTGTCCAAATTACAACTTTTCATCATAAAACGTTATTGCCGGGTCGTCAGAGGAGTGCGGTCGGATTTTAAATATTCTGAAGTGATCTCAAAAATAGGATACGAATTGGCGCGGTCTGTGGTGGGTCAGAATACATTCATTCGTGTCCAAATTACAATTTTCCATCATCAAAAGTCATTGCCGGGTCGTTAGAGGAGTGGGGTCAAATTTTAAATATTTTGAAGTGATCTCAAAAATAGGATACGAATTGGCGCGGTCTGTGGTGGGTCAGAATACATTCATTCGTGTCCAAATTACAATTTTCCATCATCAAAATTCATTGCCGAGTCGTTAGAGGAGTGGGGTCGGATTTTAAATATTTTGAAGTGATCAAAAAAATAGGATTCGGATGGGCGCAGTTTGTAGTGGGTCAGAATACATTAATTTTTATCCAAATTACAACTTTTCATCATCAATTGTCATTGCCGGGTCGTCAGAGTAGTGCGGTCGGATTTTAAATATTCTGAAGTGATCTCAAAAATAGGATACGAATTGGCGCGGTCTGTTGTGGGTCAGAATACATTCATTCGTGTCAAAATTACAATTTTCCATCATCAAAAGTCATTGCCGGGTCTTTAGAGGAGTGGGGTCGGATTTTAAATATTCTGAAGTGATCTCATAAATAGGATACGAATTAACGCGGTCTGTGGTGGGTCAGAATACATTCATTCGTGTCCAAATTACAATTTTCCATCATCAAAACTCATTACCGGGTCGTTAGAGGAGTGGGGTCGGATTTTAAATATTTTGAAGTGATCTAAAAAATAGGATTCGGGTTGGCTCGGTTTGTGGTGGGTCAGAATACATTTATTTTTGTCCAAATTACAACTTTTCATCATCAAAATTCATTGCCGGGTCGTTAGAGGAGTGGGGTCAAATTTAAAATATTTTGAAGTGGTCTCAAAAATAGGATACGAATTGGCGCGGTCTGTTGTGGGTCAGAATACATTCATTCTTGTCCAAATTACAACTTTCCATCATCAAAACTCATTGCCGGGTCGTTAGAGGAGTGGGGTCGGATTTTAAATATTTTGAAGTGATCTAAAAAATAGGATTCTGGTTGGCGCGGTTTGTGGTGGGTCAGAATACATTCATTTTTGTCCAAATTACAACTTTTCATCATCAAACGTAATCACCGGGTCGTCAGAGGAGTGCGGTCGGATTTTAAATATTCTGAAGTGATCTCAAAAGTAGGATACGTATTGGCGCGGTCTGTGGTGGGTCAGAATACATTCATTCTTGTCCAAACTACAACTTTCCATCATCAAAATTCATTGCTGGGTCGTTAGAGGAGTAGGGTCGGATTTTAAATATTTTGAAGTGATCTAAAAAATAGGATTCGGATGGGCGCGGTTTGTGGTGGGTCAGAATACATTAATTTTTATCCAAATTACAACTTTTCATCCTCAAAATTCATTGCCGGGTCGTTAGAGGAGTGGGGTCAAATTTTAAATATTTTGAAGTGGTCTCAAAAATAGGATACGAATTGGCGCGGTCTGTTGTGGGTCAGAATACATTCATTCTTGTCCAAATTACAACTTTCCATCATCAAAACTCATTGCCGGGTCGTTAGAGGAGTGGGGTAGGATTTTAAATATTTTGAAGTGATCTAAAAAATAGGATTCTGGTTGGCGCGGTTTGTGGTGGGTCAGAATACATTCATTTTTGTCCAAATTACAACTTTTCATCATCAAACGTAATTACCGGGTCGTCAGAGGAGTGCGGTCGGATTTTAAATATTCTGAAGTTATCTCAAAAGTAGGATACGAATTGGCGCGGTCTGTGGTGGGTCAGAATACATTCATTCTTGTCCAAATTACAACTTTCCATCATCAAAATTCATTGCTGGGTCGTTAGAGGAGTGGGGTCGGATTTTAAATATTTTGAAGTGATCTAAAAAATAGGATTCGGATGGGCGCGGTTTGTGGTGGGTCAGAATACATTAATTTTTATCCAAATTACAACTTTTCATCATCAAACGTCATTGCCGGGTCGTCAGAGGAGTGCGGTCGGATTTTAAATATTCTGAAGTGATCTCAAAAATAGGATACGAATTGGCGCGGTCTGTGGTTGTTCAGAATACATTCATTCTTGTCCAAATTATAACTTTCCATCATCAAAAGTCATTGCCGGGTCGTTAGAGGAGTGCGGTCAAATTTTAAATATTTTGAAGTGATCTCAAAAATAGGATACGAATTGGCGCGGTCTGTGGTGGGTCAGAATACATTCATTCTTATCCTAATTACAACTTTCCATCATCAAAACTCATTGCCGGGTCGTTAGAGGAGTGCGGTCGGATTTTAAATATTCTGAAGTGATCTCAAAAATAGGATACGAATTGGCGCGGTCTGTGGTGGGTCAGAATACATTCATTCGTGTCCAAATTACAACTTTTCATCATCAAAATTCATTGCCGAGTCGTTAGAGGAGTGGGGTCGGATTTTAAATATTTTGAAGTGATAAAAAAAATAGGATTCGGATGGGCGCAGTTTGTAGTGGGTCAGAATACATTAATTTTTATCCAAATTATAACTTCTCATCATCAAAAGTCATTGCCGGGTCGTTTTAAATAATTTGAAGTGATCTCAAAAATAGGATACGAATTGGCGCGGTCTGTGGTGGGTCAGAATACATTCATTCTTGTCCAAATTACAACTTTCCATCATCAAAATTCATTGCCGGGTCGTTAGAGGAGTGGGGTCGGATTTTAAATATTTTGAAGTGATCAAAAAAATAGGATTCGGATGGGCGCGGTTTGTGGTGGGTCAGAATACAATAATTTTCATCCAATTTACAACTTTCCATCATCAAACGTCATTGCCGGGTCGTCAGAGGAGTACGGTCGGATTTTAAATATTCTGAAATGATCTCAAAAATAGGATACGAATTGGCGCGGTCTGTGGTGGGTCAGAATACATTCATTCTTGTCCTAATTACAACTTTCCATCATCGAAAGTCATTGCCGGGTCGTTAGAGGAGTGGGGTCGGATTTTAAATATTTTGAAGTGATCTTAAAAATAGGATTCTGGTTGGCGCGGTTTGTGGTGGGTCAGAATACTTTCATTTTTGTCCAATTTACAACTTTTCATCATCAAACTTCATTGCCGGGTCGTCAGAGGAGTGCGGTCGGATTTTAAATATTCTGAAGTGATCTCAAAAATAGGATACGAATTGGCGCGGTCTGTGGTGGGTCAGAATACATTCATTCCCTTCCAAATTACAACTTTCCATCATCAAAATTCATTGCCGGGTCGTTAGAGGAGTGGGGTCGAATTTTAAATATTTTGAAGTGATCTTAAAAATAGAATTCGGTTTGGCGCGGTTTGTGGTGGGTCAGAATACATTCATTATTGTCCAAATCACAACTTTCCATCATCAAAACTCATTGCCGGGTCGTTAGAGGAGTGGGGTCGGATTTTAAATATTTTGAAGTGATCTAAAAAATAGGATTCGGGTTGGCGCGGTTTGTGGTGGGTCAGAATACATTCATTTTTGTCCAAATTACAACTTTCCATCATCAAACGTCATTGCCGGGTCGTCAGAGGAGTGCGGTCAAATTTTAAATATTTTGAAGTGATCTCAAAAATAGGATACGAATTGGCGCGGTCTGTTGTGGGTCAGAATACATTCATTTTTGTCCAAATTACAACTTTCCATCATCAAACGTCATTGCCGGGTCGTCAGAGGAGTGCGGTCAAATTTTAAATATTTTGAAGTGATCTCAAAAATAGGATACGAATTGGCGCGGTCTGTTGTGGGTCAGAATACATTCATTCGTGTCCAAATTACAACTTTCCATCATCAAAATTCATTGCCGGGTCGTTAGAGGAGTGGGGTCGGATTTTAAATATTTTTAAGTGATCTAAAGAATAGGATTCTGGTTGGCGCGGTTTGTGGTGGGTCAGAATACATTTATTTTCGTCCAAATTACAACTTTTCATCATCAAACGTCATTGCCGGGTCGTCAGAGGAGTGCGGTCGGATTTTAAATATTCTGAAGTGATCTCAAAAGTAGAATACGAATTGGCGCGGTCTGTGGTGGGTCAGAATACATTCATTCTTGCCCAAATTACAACTTTCCATCATCAAAATTCATTGCCGGGTCGTTAGAGGAGTGGGGTCGGATTTTGAATATTTTGAAGTGATCTAAAAAATAGGATTCGGGTTGGCGCGGTTTGTGGTGGGTCAGAATACATTCATTCTTTTCCAAATTACAACTTTTCATCATAAAACGTCATTGCCGGAGCGTCAGAGGAGTGCGGTCGGATTTTAAATATTCTGAAGTGATCTCAAAAATAGGATACGAATTGGTTCGGTCTGTGGTGGGTCAGAATACATTCATTCTTGCCCATATTACAACTTTCCATCATCAAAATTTATTGCCGGGTCGTTAGAGGAGTGGGGTCGGATTTTAAATATTTTGAAGTGATCTAAAAAATAGGATTCGGATGGGCGCGGTTTGTGGTGGGTCAGAATACATTCATTTTTATCCAAATTACAACTTTTCATCATCAAAAGTTATTGCCGGGTCGTTAGAGGAGTGGGGTCGGATTTTAGATATTTTGAAGTGATCTCATAAATAGGGTACGAATTGGCGCGGTTTGTGGTAGGAGAGAATACATTTACTCTTGTCCAAATTATAACTTTCCATCATCAAAAGTCATTGCCGGGTCGTTAGAGGAGTGGGGTCGGATTTTAAATATTTTGAAGTGATCTCATAAATAGGGTACGAATTGGCGCGTTTTGTGGTGGTTCAGAATACATTCATTCTTGTCCAAATTATAACTTTCCATCATCAAAAGTCATTGCCGGGTCGTTAGAGGAGTGCGGTCAAATTTTAAATATTTTGAAGTGATCTCAAAAATAGGATACGAATTGGCGCGGTCTGTGGTGGGTCAGAATACATTCATTCTTATCCTAATTACAACTTTCCATCATCAAAACTCATTGCCGGGTCGTTAGAGGAGTGCGGTCGGATTTTAAATATTCTGAAGTGATCTCAAAAATACGATACGAATTGGCGCGGTCTGTGGTGGGTTAGAATACATTCATTCGTGTCCAAATTACAACTTTTCATCATCAAAATTCATTGCCGAGTCGTTAGAGGAGTGGGGTCGGATTTTAAATATTTTGAAGTGATCAAAAAAATAGGATTCGGATGGGCGCAGTTTGTAGTGGGTCAGAATACATTAATTTTTATCCAAATTATAACTTCTCATCATCAAAAGTCATTGCCGGGTCGTTTTAAATAATTTGAAGTGATCTCAAAAATAGGATACGAATTGGCGCGGTCTGTGGTGGGTCAGAATACATTCATTCTTGTCCAAATTACAACTTTCCATCATCAAAATTCATTGCCGGGTCGTTAGAGGAGTGGGGTCGGATTTTAAATATTTTGAAGTGATCAAAAAAATAGGATTCGGATGGGCGCGGTTTGTGGTGGGTCAGAATACAATAATTTTCATCCAATTTACAACTTTTCATCATCAAACGTCATTGCCGGGTCGTCAGAGGAGTGCGGTCGGATTTTAAATATTCTGAAATGATCTCAAAAATAGGATACGAATTGGCGCGGTCTGTGGTGGGTCAGAATACATTCATTCTTGTCCTAATTACAACTTTCCATCATCGAAAGTCATTGCCGGGTCGTTAGAGGAGTGGGGTCGGATTTTAAATATTTTGAAGTGATCTTAAAAATAGGATTCTGGTTGGCGCGGTTTGTGGTGGGTCAGAATACTTTCATTTTTGTCCAATTTACAACTTTTCATCATCAAACTTCATTGCCGGGTCGTCAGAGGAGTGCGGTCGGATTTTAAATATTCTGAAGTGATCTCAAAAATAGGATACGAATTGGCGCGGTCTGTGGTGGGTCAGAATACATTCATTCCCTTCCAAATTACAACTTTCCATCATCAAAATTCATTGCCGGGTCGTTAGAGGAGTGGGGTCGAATTTTAAATATTTTGAAGTGATCTTAAAAATAGAATTCGGTTTGGCGCGGTTTGTGGTGGGTCAGAATACATTCATTATTGTCCAAATCACAACTTTCCATCATCAAAACTCATTGCCGGGTCGTTAGAGGAGTGGGGTCGGATTTTAAATATTTTGAAGTGATCTAAAAAATAGGATTCGGGTTGGCGCGGTTTGTGGTGGGTCAGAATACATTCATTTTTGTCCAAATTACAACTTTCCATCATCAAACGTCATTGCCGGGTCGTCAGAGGAGTGCGGTCAAATTTTAAATATTTTGAAGTGATCTCAAAAATAGGATACGAATTGGCGCGGTCTGTTGTGGGTCAGAATACATTCAATTTTGTCCAAATTACAACTTTCCATCATCAAACGTCATTGCCGGGTCGTCAGAGGAGTGCGGTCAAATTTTAAATATTTTGAAGTGATCTCAAAAATAGGATACGAATTGGCGCGGTCTGTTGTGGGTCAGAATACATTCATTCGTGTCCAAATTACAACTTTCCATCATCAAAATTCATTGCCGGGTCGTTAGAGGAGTGGGGTCGGATTTTAAATATTTTTAAGTGATCTAAAGAATAGGATTCTGGTTGGCGCGGTTTGTGGTGGGTTAGAATACATTCATTTTCGTCCAAATTACAACTTTTCATCATCAAACGTCATTGCCGGGTCGTCAGAGGAGTGCGGTCGGATTTTAAATATTCTGAAGTGATCTCAAAAGTAGAATACGAATTGGCGCGGTCTGTGGTGGGTCAGAATACATTCATTCTTGCCCAAATTACAACTTTCCATCATCAAAATTCATTGCCGGGTCGTTAGAGGAGTGGGGTCGGATTTTGAATATTTTGAAGTGATCTAAAAAATAGGATTCGGGTTGGCGCGGTTTGTGGTGGGTCAGAATACATTCATTCTTTTCCAAATTACAACTTTTCATCATAAAACGTCATTGCCGGAGCGTCAGAGGAGTGCGGTCGGATTTTAAATATTCTGAAGTGATCTCAAAAATAGGATACGAATTGGTTCGGTCTGTGGTGGGTCAGAATACATTCATTCTTGCCCAAATTACAACTTTCCATCATCAAAATTTATTGCCGGGTCGTTAGAGG
The DNA here is from genome assembly GCA_958502065.1 of Chrysolina americana. Lineage (NCBI taxonomy): Eukaryota > Metazoa > Arthropoda > Insecta > Coleoptera > Chrysomelidae > Chrysolina > Chrysolina americana. The sequence goes on along the minus strand of OY293416.1, from coordinate 8,345,816 downwards.
AGTGGGGTCGGATTTTAAATATTTTGAAGTGATCTAAAAAATAGGATTCGGATGGGCGCGGTTTGTGGTGGGTCAGAATACATTCATTTTTATCCAAATTACAACTTTTCATCATCAAAAGTTATTGCCGGGTCGTTAGAGGAGTGGGGTCGGATTTTAGATATTTTGAAGTGATCTCATAAATAGGGTACGAATTGGCGCGGTTTGTGGTAGGAGAGAATACATTTACTCTTGTCCAAATTATAACTTTCCATCATCAAAAGTCATTGCCGGGTCGTTAGAGGAGTGGGGTCGGATTTTAAATATTTTGAAGTGATCTCATAAATAGGGTACGAATTGGCGCGGTTAGTGGTAGGAGAGAATACATTCGCTCTTGTCCAAATTGAAACTTTCCATCATCAAAATTCATTGCCGGGTCGTTAGAGGAGTGGGGTCGGATTTTAAATATTTTTAAGTGATCTTAAAAACAGGATTAGGGTTGACGTGGTTTGTGGTGGGTCGAAATACATTGATTTTTGTCCAAATTACAACTTTCCATCATCAAACGTCATTGCCGGGTCGTCAGAGGAGTGCAGTCGGATTTTAGATATTCTGAAGTGATCTCAAATATAGGATACGAATTGGCGCGTTTTGTGGTGGGTCAGAATACATTCATTCTAGTCCAAATTACAACTTTCCATCATCAAAATTCATTGCCGGGTCGTTAGAGGAGTGGGGTCGGATTTTAAATATTTTGAAGTGATCTAAAAAATAGGATTCGGGTTGGTGCGGTTTGTGGTGGGTCAGAAAATATTCATTTTCGTCCGAATAACAACTTTTCATCATCAAACGTCATTGCCGGGTCGTCAGAGGAGTGCGGTCGGATTTTAAATATTCTGAAGTGGTCTCAAAAATAGGATACGAATTGGCGCGGTCTGTGGTGGGTCCGAATACATTCATTCTTGTCCAAATTACAACTTTCCATCATCAAAGGTCATTGCCGGGTCGTTAGAGGAGTGGGGTCGAATTTAAATATTTTGAAGTGATCTCATAAATAGGGTACGAATTGGCGCGGTTTGTGGTAGGAGAGAATACATTCACTCTTGTCCAAATTGAAACTTTCTATCATCAAATTTCATTGCCGGGTCGTTAGAGGAGTGGGGTCGGATTTTAAATATTTTGAAGTGATCTAAAAAATAAGATTCGGGTTGGCGCGGTTTGTGGTGGGTCAGAATACAATAATTTTTGTCCAAATTACAACTTTTCATCATCAAACGTCATTGCCGGGTCGTCAGAGGAGTGCGGTCGGATTTTAAATATTCTGAAGTGATCTCATAAATAGGGTACGAATTGGCGCGGTTTGTGGTAGAAGAGAATACATTCACTCTTGTCCAATTTAAATCTTTCCATCATCAAAATTCATTGCCGGGTCGTTAGAGGAGTGGGGTCGGATTTTAAATATTTAGAAGTGATCTATAAAATAGGATTCGGGTTGACGCGGTTTGTGGTGGGTCAGAATACTATAATTTTTGTCCAAATTACAACTTTTCATCATCAAACGTGGTGTGGTGGGTCAGAATACATTCATTCTTGTCCAAATTACAACTTTCCATCATCAAAAGTCATTGCCGGGTCGTTAGAGGAGTGGGGTCGGATTTTAAATATTTTGAAGTGATCTAAAAAATAGGATTCTGGTTGGCGCGGTTTGTGGTGGGTCAGAATACATTCATTATTGTCCGATTTACAACTTTTCATCATCAAAAGTAATCGCCGGGTCGTCAGAGGAGTGCGGTCAAATTTTAAATATTTTAAAGTGATCTCAAAAATAGGATACGAATTGGCACGGTTTGTTGTAGAAGAGAATACATTCACTCTTGTCCAAATTAAAACCTTCCATCATCAAAATTCATTGCCGGGTCGTTAGAGGAGTGGGGTCGGATTTTAAATATTTTGAAGTGATCTAAAAAATAGGATTCGGGTTGGCGCGGTTTGTGGTGGGTCAGAATACATTAATTTTTGTCCAAATATCAACTTTCCATCATCAAAGGTCATTGCTGGGTCGTCAGAGGAGTGCGGTCGGATTTTAGATATTCTGAAGTGATCTCAAAAATAGGATACGAATTGGCTCGGTCTGTGGTAGGTCAGATTACATCCATTCTTGTCCAAATTACAACTTTCCATCATCAAAAGTCATTGCCGGGTCGTTAGAGGAGTGGGGTCGGATTTTAAATATTTTGAAGTGATCTAAAAAATAGGATTCTGGTTGGCGCGGTTTGTGGTGGGTCAGAATACATTCATTATTGTCCGATTTACAACTTTTCATCATCAAAAGTAATCGCCGGGTCGTCAGAGGAGTGCGGTCAAATTTTAAATATTTTGAAGTGATCTCAAAAATAGGATACGAATTGGCACGGTTTGTGGTAGAAGAGAATACATTCACTCTTGTCCAAATTAAAACCTTCCATCGTCAAAATTCATTGCCGGGTCGTTAGAGGAGTGGGGTCGGATTTTAAATATTTTGAAGTGATCTAAAAAATAGGATTCGGGTTGGCGCGGTTTGTGGTGGGTCAGAATACATTAATTCTTGTCCAAATATCAACTTTCCATCATCAAAGGTCATTGCTGGGTCGTCAGAGGAGTGCGGTCAGATTTTAGATATTCCGAAGTGATCTCAAAAATAGGATACGAATTGGCGCGGTCTATGGTGGGTCAGAATACATTCATTCTTGTCCAAATTACAACTTTCCATCATCAAAAGTCATTGCCGTGTCGTTAGAAGAGTGGGGTCGGATTTTAAATATTTTGAAGTGATCTAAAAAATAGGATTCTGGTTGTCGCGGTTTGTGGTGGGTCAAAATACATTAATTATTGTCCGATTTACAACTTATCATAATCAAAAGTCATTGCCGGGTCGTCAGAGGAGTGCGGTCAAATTTTAAATATTTTGAAGTGATCTCAAAAATAGAATACGAATTGACGCGGTCTGTGGTGGATCAGAATACATACATTCTTGTCCAACTCACAACTTTCCATCATCAAAAGTCATTGCCGGGTCGTTAGAGGAGTGGGGTCGGATTTTAAATATTTTGAAGTGATATAAAATATAGAATTCGGGTTGGCGCGGTTTGTGGTGGGTCAGAATACATTCATTGTTGTCCGATTCACAACTTCTCATCATCAAAAGTCATTGCCGGGTCGTCAGAGGAGTGCGGTAAAATTTTAAATATTTTGAAGTGATCTCAAAAATAGGATACGAATTGGCGCGATCTGTGGTGGATCAGAATACATTCATTCTTGTCCAACTTACAATTTTCCATCATCAAAAATCATTGCCGGGTCGTTAGAGGAGTGGGGTCAGATTTTAAATATTTTGAAGTGATATAAAAAATAGAATTCGGGTTGGCGCGGTTTGTGGTGGGTCAGACTATATTCACTCTTGTCCAAATAACAACTTTCCATTATCAAAGGTCATTGCAGGGTCGTTAGAGGAGTGGGGTTGGATTTTAAATATTTTGAAGTGATCTCAAAAATAGGATTCGAGTTGGCGCGGTTGGTAGTGGGTCAGAATACATTAATTCTTGACCAAATAACAACTTTCCATCATCAAAGGTCATTGCTGGGTCGTCAAAAGAGAGCGGTCGGATTTTAAATATTTTTAAGTAATATCATAAATAGAATTCGAGTTTGCGCAATTTTTTGTGGGTCAGAATACATTCACTCTTATCGTAATAACAACTTTCCATTATCAGAGGTCATTGCAGGGTCGTCTGAGGAGTGCGGTCGGATTTTAAATATTTTGAAGTAATCTCAAAAATAGGATTCGAGTTGGCGCGATTGGTGGTGTCTCAGAATACATTCATTCTTGTCCAAACAACAACTTTTATTCATCGAAGGTCATTGACGGGTCGTCAGAGAAGTTCGGTCGTATTTTAAATATTTTGAAGTGATCTCAAAAATAGTATTCGAGTTGGCGCGATTGGTGGTGGGTCAGAATACATTCATTAATGGAAATTTTTCGTTGAACTGGGGCTGTTTCATTGCAAGCTTTCCTATTTGAGAACGACCTTGACGTCTTTCATCCTCTTTTTAACGTCGTCCAAGTTCAAATTCCAGTCTCGCATTGAATTTTTGTTAACTGTTTTTGTGGTGTGCCCATTATCAACTGGTTTTTTAACTTACTGATCATTTCCTTTCTTCTCTCAATTTCTGCCTCGATTTCATCTTTTATTGCTCTCCTGATTTTATTATTTTATGTCTCGACTGTACCAATTCTTCATTTCAAACAGTTCGTAACATCACAAAATTCTTTTTTGTGTCTTTTTTGAATTTGTCTTCCACAACCCATAAATTGTCTGGAAATTATTTTCTGGTCTTCTTTGAATTTTTCAGAAGTTCTTCTTTGAAACTTTGCGAATTTCGTTGAATTTCACCTTTCAAGCTCACCGAACTTTTTAGAAGTCTATATTCCAGTCCTCTTGGGTTTTCGTTCAGTTCATCTTCCAAGGAAGATTCATTATCGTACTCAAATCAATTGCAGATACTTCGAATAAAAATGTTTCTGGATCTTATCCTTCCGGAACCAGTTCTTTGGAAGTATTCTCACTGGTTGTTTCTACTTTCCTCTTCTCCAACTCTTGCTTCAAATCGCTGACTTTCAAGTCCACCAGGCCAAGTCCAAAGGGCCATTCTATTCAGTTTTGTTACAGAATCGATCTGCATAGCAACAACATTTTCGAAGCGTATCCGACAGACGAGCTTGAACCGCCCAATTTTGCGCTATCAACAATTCACCCAAAAAGTAGTCAGCAACATCTGCAAGCTCTCATTTCCTTCGAGAATCAGAGCATCTTCGACAACCAAATTACATCTCTTTCACATTAAAGTAAGTAAATTTTTCACCTGAGGAGCAAGCATCGTATAATCAAATCATTGATGGGTTCTTGTTGCTCTCAGGTGGCATTTCACCGCATACGGTATTGCACATGCTGAAGGCATGTTCTCGTATAAATTACCGAAAATATCAGGACCCGCAATTTCGCTTGCATACCCCTTTCGTTAATAGTATATCGCTCATGTTTCATAAAGCACGGGAGATGAGAAGTATTGACGGTCACGTAAGCCCTGTAGCTATTATTATTCATTATTTCAATAGCCCAGTTTCGGATATTTGTGATTCAAGTATTTCGTGGTTCTCGAACACATCTAAGTATATGTCTGAAAACATGTAAAAAAAGAGTAAGATATGAACTGTAAGGTGATTTTTTCGAAATTTTATCAAATTGATTTTTTTTATCTTCGGATTGTAGCTCAAATGGGACTTTGCTTCTCTTCGCTATCGGGAGTGGTAACATTTGACCACAAGCTTATGTGGAATATACTCATCGAAAAGACAGCATACCCTAGAAATTTGTAGCAGAATGTGCATTAAGAATTAGGGCTCAAATCCAACAAAAATTACCCCATAGCTCTATTAGTCTGGGACGATTGGAACGCTGAGAGGAATCCAAAGGCTAAAAAACCTGAGTATCACAGTTCTTTCGTTCAAAGCAGGGTCTATGACTCGTAGGCTACTATAGAGGCCAACTGCAATAAGCCAATCACATAGGACAGACTTGAGTAAAATATGAGGAACTGAAGGCATATCAAATTTTGGGAATACACTCAGTAGAAGAGAAGAGCCCACCTGTGAAAGTAAGGATTCGACTCGACAAAATATCAATCTCACAAAGGTAGAATAAAAAAGCTTCTCTAGGAACGGGAGATCTTATATTTATAGATCATCCGTGGCCTTCTTAGCACGGCGTAGCATAATGCATGAAAAATATAAAATAGTCGGACTTTTGAACATATCATAAACACAACCCTTGAAACAGGAACTCGAAAACTATACCAAATTAAATATTTTCGGCGTAAGAAACCGACATGCCAAAAAAAGGGAAAGTTTGGGTGTTGCACAAAAGAAAATGGAATCAAATTTATGAAGAAACCGATGATTGTTGCTCTGAAAATTCTTTGCTCAAGTAGAAATCCAATGAAATCAATTAATTTGAGGTCATTTGATGATGGTGAGGACTTGAATTTTCCAAATTTCAACACCACTCGGTAATGTCAATACAAATATATCTAGGAAGGTTACAGGGTGACCCAACGAAGTATCATCAGCTGCAGATACAAGTCGGACAAAAATATAATTTACTCACCCCAGGCCGGATTCAAAGAACATGCTTCGTTACATCACTAGTTTTTTGACAATTCGATCTCAAGTTGAAAGTTCATAAAAAAGAATTCAGATTCTACAGAACAAACAACTTTCCAATAGAACCACGCAATAAACCTCATTTGCACCCCAAAAGTTCAGCCTTTGTCAAGAATTTCAGTTTCTATCCGAAATTTCATGAAGAACCGGACTATAACCGATTTTTTTCCTCTAAACGCTTTGTGGGCGTTCACTTTCTGCAGGAGTAGTTACGTATATCATGAGCGGTACTTCTGAAATTATCTGAAATTTTTTGTGCAAGGGTGGATGTTAGAAATAATCGGAGATTTGGGAGCAATTACGTCTAAAAATGGTCTCAGTCACGCGACGGAAGCTTTAAAATAACTTCAAGTCATTTTTCAATGTCAGGAGTTCAATTACAGACAATCTTCTCTTGGAAAAGGTATGAATTGTATCAATTATGTCATCGTCAATCTGGAAGGAATTGAACCGGAGCAAATTGAAGAATCAACATTTATTTATTAAAGAGTATACATTTTCCAAGTCACACCATTTGATTATCTTTGAAGATACACAGATCCTCATAATAATAGTGATAATCGATTATCGCAAGGCATTTGATACAACATCGCATTGGCTTATCATGTATTTGCTCAGATGTCTTGCGGTACCCGATTAAATGGTGACTCGCTTCACCATAATATCGGGTCGAGCAAGAGTCCTAACAGAGAAGGTTATCTTCAAAAGAAATGTATTTCAGGAGACTCCCTCAGACGTCTTCTCTTTTGCATCTCCTCATTGCCATTGTCTGATGTACTACGGAAAACCCGTGGATACAACTGCTGCATCCTCAGCAACAGAAGGTCGCCCATTTGTCTTCTTCAAGAACATTGAAACCTGTCCGTAGCATTTATCAGGTCAAGTGGGGTGAAGTCGGAAACCGAGGGATTCATAATGGTCTGCAAAGATGGTGTCTTCAACATCCTCGTTTACCGTAGTCGTATGATGGGTATAGAGGTCCCAGACACTAGATGCATAGCTTGTCGTGGGGCAGCTGAGATCATGATGCGTTTGCTGTCAGTCCAGCTTATGCGGTCTCAGCCTAAATCCACAGGCATAACGCGGCACTATAATTGTTGTACTACCATCTACGACACTCGGGATATTGAGTTCGTTGTGGAGAATAAAAAGTGCCGAATACTATTGGTACTACTCATTCCCCACCCTCAGGCAAATACAAGCCAAGAAGCCTAAGATAATTTCCGTAATTTCTCGGCTTCTGGCGAAACGAACATCGTACGAAAAGAGAAGGCTTTACCCAAACCATTCTATTGAAATGGTAGTTCTGATTATAGGGTGGAATGATGGTCTCGAACTTAAAAATCATACCGGCTCGCCGAAATATGGCAGAAATCTTAGCCGGATGAATACAGAAGGCCGCCATCCTTGTTTTACTCCGCCTGCTCAGGGCACATGAATCTCGGGCCCAATAGTCACTTACCCAACGGCGTGGGTAGCGGTTATTGGGGCAAATGATCCAGCGCGCCCTCCAGAAATGTCGGAGCTCCGGAGACGGCCCGAAGGAATAAAAAAACAATACTCCCTCATAAAAAAAGTGAAGTGTACCCAAAGGCATTGCTTGTACGGGTAGAAAACGATTTTTATTTCATTATTTGTCATGACACTTTAGGCAACTTACTGATTTTTGGTGGTCTATTCACTTTTCAGCTATAGGAAAAACCAAAAAACCAATCAAACAACATGTATATGTAGATAGATGGCTTCATTGATCCTTTGTGATACATTTTATAGTTTGTTCTAAAATGTTTTATTCTAAGCACTCCACTCTGGTTGCACCCCTACGAGCAACCCTCGAGAGTCTTCAGAAGACTTTGTAATATTGGGAATGACGAGGGTCTTACCTTTTAACGTGCGATCCGATGAGACAAGTCATATTTCTTAAAATTCAGCATATACAATACACAGAAAAATTTAATGCATACAACAAAAAATTAGATAATCTTGATCTTCGGGAACAGCAGGAGTGTTTTGTTATACACTCTTTCAATTTTTATCTCGTTTTCTGTTGGACTTTTCCTTCTATTAATGATCTACTTATTTTGTGGAAATTCATGTTGAATATTGTTGGACTCTTAATAATTTTTTTTACAGAAATCGACTTATTATTCAGAAGTGCATATATGGTTGTAAAACTTCTGGTACGTTGGAAACACCCTGTATAGTAACTATATGATAACTAAAATAATTTCATTTATACATTTGAATTATAGGGATATACTATAAGTACTGCCAGAAATTGCATGTTCATTCAAGAGTAAATTGCCGCCAATTTAATCTGGGTTGGATAGGACTATGAAGGGTGGATGGTTGATTTTGTGAAAATTAGGGTGTCATAATGTAGAAAGTGTTCCAGGTCAGTTAACAAAAGATTCAGAAGTATTCCAAACCATTCAAGATAATTTTTCAAGGCCAATGCGCTAAATAAAAAATCTAATTATAAAACCACAAATTCTTTTTCTTGGTTATTGTTACTTTCAAATATAGGGGATTTTCTGAAAACGAACTATCCACCCCATTGGGCTATTCTGCAGTTAACGCGAAGATCACTGAGTCCAATAAAGAATAAACTTGCAAACTTGTAGTTCGATTACCAGCGTCTGTCTCCAAGCTAAGAGTGGTTCGTATTCTGACATGTGTTTTGGTTCATCTGGCCGAGCCAGCTTTCTTGGTGTAGTTCAGCACTTTCCGATGAATTTTGGTTGTAGTTGGTTGATCGCGGAATGTCGGTCCTGGTCGCTGAGTGTGCTCCACACTTTAGGAGCCCAATCATTAACTTTTGTTTACCGAAAGAGATTCGATTATTTTATACGATGGCTCTAAAGGGAAATTGAAGATTTTTTTTATCTCATAATTATGAGTTAGTTATCTCATTATAATGGGATATTTATTATAAGATAACTCAAGTCATCATAATGAGTAAAATTATCTCATTATTATGAGATTCGGTAAGTCATTATAATGAGTAAAATTATCTCATTATTATGAGATTCGGTAAGTCATTATAATGAGTTAATACCTTGTAAGCAGAAAAAAAGGAAATAGGTTTCTTAGGATAGAAATTTTCAATGCCTGGGATGACACATGTATCTAGCATCAAATAATTGGATGGTGGTAAAAGCAAGTAAATGATTGATAGAATTCAAAACTGTAGTCAGTTTCATAAAAAAAGATTTATTATGTGGACTTATACCATACAGATGAGCGAATAAAATATAACTTTTAGATATTTTTCCTCTCAAAATAAACTGCATCTATCATCTATTCACTGCTACAATTCATTATTCCCATATTATTTCTCAAAGTTCTATATAGTCATGCTATATAAGGCTGATGGTGGATGCTCATATTTAGTCTTAACAAAATTCAGATATGATTCCTGAGTCTGTACAAATAAAATTGATTCAACTATTGTTTCTCCTGCCTTTCACTGATGTAAAAGTTGAGCTTTTATTTCAGAATGTTCAAATCATATCCTTTCAGTTAGCGCTTCACTTCCATTATCAAGTCAAGTCTTCAGTATACTCATAAATCGGCAGTTACATATCAAAATATTAATACCTACTCTTCGAAACATAGGATATAATAAATTAATCATACTATCAGAGGTCTTCAAAACTTTGGTTAATAAAACATCACATGATGGAACATACGAGAAAAGTGCACAATAACTATGGCAACGCAGCAAAAATATTTTTCCCAATTTTCTGTTATCTCATTGTTATGACTTACGGTATCTTGTTATAATGAAATAACTGATTCATTATAATGACTTAGTTATCTCATTATTATGAGATAGCGAAAGTCATTATAATTAGTTAACTATCTCATTATAATGAGATATAAAAATCTACCATGTCCCGTCAGAGCCATCGTAGTTTTATGCTGAGTCCAGTCATGTTCTTGTAGAAGTTCTTCCATCACTGCAACAGCCAGAGATCTGGCCTAATTGGTGGGTTCCCTGATCACTACGTGGCTAGCCTGTCTGTTTTCTCATTTCCAAAGATGTTTAAGATGTTTAAGTATCCTAAGACCTATATGAGACTGACTCTTCAACGTTTCGTCAGGTTTTTCAAGACATTTACACTCACTTTTTCTTCCTTCAATTCGAATCATTCAACTGTCGATAAAATACCTACCTGCAACTCAGAATTCAGCTCTGCCTCTACCTCCGCCCATGTTCAGCAACGGTACTGACTAATTTACGGAGAAGCGAAAGATTTAAAGAGGACGCAAGAAGGAATCATTATAAATTAGAGAAGACGACTCTCGGCGATGGCTGATTGACGTAGCGGGTTGACAAACTCTTTACCGAGATGTTCTTGGGAATGAAAAACCCCGCCTGATCTGTACCATATTTGTAAGACCTTTTCCATTTTTGTCCGGTTCTCGGTAAGCATTGTACTAGCACAGATATTGCACGAATAGTTATTTGAGGCAGAAGGTCGTCGTCGATCTTCCGAGAAAAGAATTCACCTAAACAGGATTGTTGAGTATTTTATATTTGTTAGGAGAAAGGGGCACAATTCACTCAAACACTACTCTAGGTAATCAAACGATATATATTACTGAAGACACGCTACTTCTGAAGTGCACACATAATTGGGCCATCCTAATCTTCATTCACCCTCGAACAATTCTTTCAATTCCTAACCGGCTTGCACCTTGTAACAACAACTGAGTGCTAGCATATCTTTGACTCTTCATTAAGCATCCTGACTTTTCATCTTTCAATAGGAGCCTTCATACATGCATCTACATTGCCGATGTTGTCATAAACGCCTTTATGCTATAGGCCGCGGGCATGTGACGTCACATGACAACTGTCAATCAGCCTGCTGGACAAACAAACCGTATTACAATAAAAAACAATGGTAATTTAATGAGATTATAATTGCAATTCTGAGGAGATTATCGGTGTGTTAAATAAAGCTCTACAAAATTATAAATCACAGCCAACTTTTCATATGGTAGGGGAGACTAGGGAGGCTTGATACACTCAACACTCCATCCAAAATAACTAAAAAAATATTTATCGTGCAAATTCTCTAAAAAACCCACACAACTGAATAACTTGCAGTCAATTTCGGATACTTTACAGATGTCAGTTTAGAATGTGCATTGAGTTATTAACTGTTTTGCTAAAATATGCAAAGTGTATCAGTCCTCCCATAGTGAGGGAGCTTTGATACAATATATGGGAGCTTTGATACATGACTAGGTTTTTACAATTATTATAGACATTACGTTATTTAGAACGGCTTTAACCTCTGAAAGTTTTGAATTTTGAATAATCTAAATCATCTAGCACTTCAAATTCTTGTGGGTAAGGGTAACTCTAAGTAAACCCGACAAATTATTTACAAAACATTTTTTATTATTGAAAACATTATAATCTACTATGCAAAACTTTTACAGAACATTATTCTATTTTGAAAAATTAATGGGAAATCTCAACTTTTTGAAGATCTGGCAGTTCCGCCCACAAAACTCGATGGTGGTAGTTTAATGACATCTTCCTCGGGCACAAAAAAAATTCATCTTTTACATCAGGATATACAAAATGGAGAGCAGGTTTTTTGCGATGCATAAAATTTATAACATATTCATACTCGACTTTCTGTAAGACTTGGACAATATAGTATGCTATTGTCTTTTTTTTTGGCAAATCATACTAGCACTAATTATTTTCATTTGCTACTCCTGCAACAAAATTTTCTTCTTCTATTTCTTTCCCAATTTGTTTATCTATATCAGTGAGCTCATCAGATGATCTGTCGAATTTTGGCTCCTCTGATGTATCAGAATCTTAGTCAACAATATTCTTTTGTTTCTTGTTCATTGTACCTTTGTTTTTTGTCTTATTTACTGTATCGTCTACAATTTTTCTTTTAAAGTTCTTTTTATATTGCGCTCCCTGTTTCTTTCATTCCGTCCTCTTTTCATGCTTACGTCCCTCCATGTTACTGTTTCCTTGGCGGGGCCTGAGGAAGTGGTCGTATACCCTCAAGCATCTTCTTCTTATGTGTAATCTGTGCAAAATCAGATCACAGTGTATGGTATGTATGATCTGAAGTCGATGGTGTGTGTGATGTTCAACAAGTATGCTGCTTCTACTTCTGGTGTACGTTCCCTCTGGGTATGCTCTTCAGTTAGTGAAAGAGCTATTTCAGGCGATGTTACCGTTCTGTTTGTTTCCTTTTTCCATTTGAAAGGCATCTGAAGTGATAAGGAATATTATTGTTTGAATGCCACTATTACGGGAGGCATGATACATGTATCAGGTCTCCCTCACATAACATGTATCAAGCCTCCCTAATGTGGAATATTTTACAAAACATCGTATAAGGAAAACTCTAATTAGGTATATTGCAAATCTAAATCATATGATAAATTAAAGCTAAATCTATATATTATCACATATAAATTGAATAAACAGGATATTCTGAAACAGTTGTCTACAAAAGATTTACACTTACCTTTACAAAATGTACAAAATATGTAACCAATAACTGATATTAAGTGTAACGGCCACGTGCAAGGACTCAGCTGTTGCCAAATTTAGTAATGGCGAAATATTTTAGGCGGTTAATTTAAACGTGTATCATACCTCCCACAGTATCAAGCCTCCCTAGTCTCCCCTAATCCTGTATGAAAATCGCACTTAGATGGATTATGCTCTAAAATTTTCATTCTCTAAAATTTTCATTGTGAATGCAAAGTTTCCCGGGGATTATAGATTTCACTATAACAATTAACTCGAAATTAATATCTGGAAATTGGTGTTCACCAGAGTTTTTTGCATGTTCCACTTCTTCAACAGGTTCATTTATATCATTCAGAGCTTGATCTTCTTATTCAATAATATCCAAGTTTTGAACAGCTGGATTATTCAAGGCTTCATACGAAGGATCATTGTCAATTCGATCCTCAATTATATCTGTATCAACTGGAATATTTGGGTTTGTGAATTGTGATCTCGTTTTTATCACGCTGCTTCCTACTATTCAATCTCTGGATGGAAATAAAAACAATCAACAGTCCAAAGATATTAAAAAATAAAGTGAAAAAATGGTTGATGGAAAACAAAAGATCCATCCTCGAAGATTTTATGAATTAGTTCTGTATATCATTCAAATATTAAAATATATTTGAACATTATGTGTAACTTCATTATTCAATGTTTTTTACGAAAATGCCTTGATTTCTACTGAACATTAATTTTTAAATTATTACTGTTTGATGAATGTGACCCGATAATTGTGATATTTTACTAGATAATGTCATTGCTAGTTTGAAACTATTTCCCCTTGTCTATTATAGAAGAGCCATAATAGTTTATGATAATTCTTCACTTTTATTTTATATTTACTCAGTCTAAAACATTTTATTATTATTTTTTAATATATAATTACAATTATTTTCCATGAAAACCTGGCTATATCACGTACAAGCGATACTTATATTATTGCTTCTGTGATGCCCTTTATTTATTTATATTTTTCATTTGATAAATAAACATTAATGTAGTTTTTGAAATATGACAACATGGCTTTTTCGTTCAAGAGTCGGGGAACGTTCCAATATTTTCAATACGGTTCAAGAAAAATTCGTGAAATTTTATACAAGACGATTTTTGATGATGCCTGATTCAATGGTGATATCGGCAATGTTGCCAAATCAACAGTTTCTCAGATATTGAGGATAACTCAATTTTTTCATATGGAACACCCTATTTGTTTTCATTGCAATCAATTCAGCGACGCCTCATTACTTGTGTCTCCAAATATTAGATTCAAAATTGATGTAGTAGTTTGAGCAAGCAGCAAATTGAGAAATCTTAAAAAATAAAATATGCCAGGCAGCTCTTTTAATCACCCCTCAAATGCTAACTAATACCTTGAGGGAATTTTATGACCGCTTGGGCTATTGTTTAGCAAATGATGGCATATATTTTGAGTACTTGGTCAGATAGTTTTCAGTTTCTGTTATTTGATTCAAAACTCAATTGGAAAAGAATTCAATTATTAAAAAGTTGTTTTAACAAAAACAAACATTTTGCATGAAATTTCATGATCTTTTCTAGAGCCCTTTTGAAATTATTGGATCGTTTGCAAATGCATAATCTGGTATTTGGAGACATAAGTAACGACGGGGCGCTGAATTGATTGCAATGAAACCAAATAGGGTGTTCCATTTGAAAAAATTGAGTTACCCTCAATATCTGAATACTGTTGGTTTGGCAACATTGCCGATATCATCATTGAATCAGGCATCATCAAAAACCGTCTTATGTAAAATTTTACGAATTTTTCTCGAATCGTATTGAAAATATTGGAACGTTCCCAGACTTTTGAACGAAAAAGCCATGTTGTCATATTTCAAAAACTACATTAATTTAAAATCTGATATTTGGAGATATAAGTAATGAGGCGCCACTGAATTGTTTACAATGAAAACACATAGGGTGTTCCATTTGAAAAAATTGAGTTACTCTCAATATCTGTGAAACTGTTGATCTGGCAACATTGCCGATATCACCGTTGAATCGTGCATCATCAAAAACCGCCCTGTCGAAATTTTCGTAAATTTTCTCAGTGCCGTTTCTGAAAGATGAGACCGTTCCGATACTTTTGAAAGACACTGTATACAAGGCTTCATTCTCATATGCGTTTATATTGCCGATGTTGTCATTAAGAATATGACTTCTCTCGTCTGTTCATACTAGCTTCCATTCTCATATGGGTCTCCCTTGATGATGTTGTCATTAGGAGTATGACATCAGAATGAATTGTGACTTTTTTAGTTTGTGCAGATGAGCCTTCATACTCTTATGAGTCTCCATAGATGTCATTTAGGCCTTGATATCTGATTGAAATGTGACTTTTCCCGCATGTCTTTACAAGCCTCCATTCTCATATATGCATCTACATTGACGATATTGTCATTAAGGCCTTTATACCTAAAAGAATTGTGATATTTCCGTTGAACAAACCTGCGAATATTTCATTTCGTTTTTAAAATAATCTAAGTTCAAACTCATATCCAGCATTGAATTTTTCTTTGTTCCAGTTTAGGTGGTGTGCACAGTATCAATTTGTTTTTCCAACTTACTTATTATTTTCTTCATTTTATCCATTTCTTCCTCGAGCCCGTCCATCTTCTTCACTTCATCTACTTCCGTGTTCGTTCCATCCCTAATTTCGTTAATCTGTATTGACACCACAAAATTCAACCTTCATGCCTGTTGTGTTTTCGAGTGTTTCCATTTGATACTACTTGTATTTTCGAGAAACTAATCTTCCAGACTCTTCGAATATTCTTGAAGTCCATCTTTCAGACTCTGAATGTTCTAGAAGATTATGTAACACACTCTTGGAACTTTCTGGGAGTTCTTCTTTCAGACTTGCTAATCGTGGATACTCTATAAACTCTCATCGAGATTGGTCTCAAACAATACCGGAATGAATAAATAAATGCGTTTGAGGGTCTGTCCGTTCTTGAATCAACTCTACAAGACCGATGGTTCCATATTCCCTTTCTTCTATCCAAGAAATAGTTGTTTATGTATCAAGGGAATTATGACGACCTCAATTACGGAAGGCAATTGCAGTCCCGTGGACAGAATTGGTAGTAGTTGTGTTTATTCGTTGTAGTCAGAAACGAATAGTCCAAGTTCTTCATGGACTAAATCGTCAGTGCTAAAATTGATGGTGACTATTCATGAGAAAGGAGTTATCACCAAGTTCGATGAACTAGAGACTCTTTAGAAACGGAAGAGTATGGTTACAAGTCAAAAAAATGTCTGCTGTCTTATCTCCTAAAGAGTGTGTCGGAGAAATTTACTTTATTAAAACTTTATGATTATGTCCTTGCGTCCTGAAGGTACGATTTTTTTGAGCTTTCGACGAAACAAATGTGCACTCACTCAATTGGAAAAACATGTTTGGGAAAGTCCTCAACAAAATCACAGTGTATTTAAGCTTACCAAACCCATCTTCCTATACGGGACATTACCTTTGTTACACTTCTGCAACTGCTCTAGCCAATGCAAAAGCAACTATGACAAACTAACAGGAGTTTGGAAAAGTTCCAGGGTGGCAGAGAAATATAATAAAACGGTGAGTGTTTTGCCTACTTTACCATTAAAACAGGCAGGTATAAGTGAGTAAGTAGAAGCACCAGTCATACAAAAGAAAAAATCCAGGGGTGGAAGTAATTTTCATGGAATATTTTAAAATTGTACAATTATTATTTGTATGAGGAAAAATAATTTAGATACTTGGAGTTTCAATGTAAACGGTACATAAAAGTCTTGCTGTCAGTGGAATTCCTGTCCATATCTTTGATTTAAAAAAAATGATACCACTATCGTCATGAAATCATCGACTGTGCAGAGTCCGTACATTCTTAACAGACAAAATTTGGCGTTAACGAACATCAATTGAGACTGAATTGAGGTATTTTCATTACGGAGGCACAATTCGGCCGCTGATAGGATTCAATAAAATCGAATATCTTGTGATAATGAAATCATCGGGATTCTTAACCTTGCGTGGGAGTAGCGTGAGAAGCGGCACCCAGAGAACAAGTGCGCGAATTTAAGCTGATGACGGTCTGACGTCCGTCCTCCAGTCGCTGACCCACGATTCCCGGCGTTGTCAAACTGCCCAGGATTACAGCGAACTAGGTACTTTGGAAAAGTGCCGAATTTTTAAACAATTCTACTGTAGATTGTTCCAAAATGCATTAAAGACTGGCAGTGTTAGAGTATAGGCTAGAATGCATCTGTATATTGCATACAAAGTCATCTGATTTTGGGTTCAAACCGTTTCACATCAATAGTAAATTTTTGTTGGGTAAAGCTGAGTTGTTCTTGGTATTACCTAAATTACTTCGGTAAACGAAATGCATTCATTTAAAAAAATACAACAATCGTCAATGATATTCAGAAAAAAGTCACAAGGTGTGAGTCTGGTGATCGTGCCGGCCATTCAAATGATCCGCGATCAGATACACTCGAGCTTGACGTTGGATGTAAGGAGGTGCTCCATTTCCGAAAATTCTCTCTGCTTCATGGTAGTTCCGATAGGTCTCACCAAAAATGTAGATTGTTTCAATTTTCTCTTCGAGAGGACGAGCATGAACCATGATAATGATCGATATTCAAAGAAGATAGTAATATAGAAATAGATGAAACTCTTAACTAAATACAAATACGATAATTCAATAATCTATTAGAATTTTATAGGTATATGCCTAAATATTATTTTATTGAATCCAATAAATAGTACCTGTTATGATTTCTGTCATAAAAAATTAATGAATTGGGTATATTTTAAAAATATCCATATAATTAAGCTTTGAAATCGAAAGTTATTGACCGTATTTAGTGGAATTCGAATGCATGTTGTATAAAAACTTATTTACGAAATTCGAAAAAAATCAGAACGTTGAAATAAGAATTGAATTATCTTTTCGATTGAAAGCCGCACTGTATAATTATTAGAACCACCTGATCATATTCAAGAAAACCTACAGTATGTATGTCATGTAAGTGCACAGTGATCCATTCCAGAACTTCCCTTCGAAATATGGAAGTTTGTTCGTTTCTCTTCTCTTTCGCTAGGATCTGAGTTAATGAATCCCCACTGAGTGTAATATACAGTGACATTTAAAAAATACTCAAAAAATGAAAAAACTCTTTATTCATGACTTTTCAAACAAAATTAATTTGGGATCGCCTTGAAACCTACTCACTTGGACCACATACAAAAATCAGTGAAGCCAATAAGGGGGAATATAGTTTTGGGTCAAACATCATCAGAAAAAGACTTGGGCACATACATCCAGATTGATCCTATAACTATGGAACGTTCTATTTTGGTTGCAGGAATAATGGATGAAGATGTTTAGAATGTTTTAAGCACAGGAATTATCCTGATTAGAAAAAAAATCATTATTCACGCACAGAATAACTTTTAAAAAGCCGGCAACAGCGCATTTTTGCGACGGGGGTGGCCGGAGGTCAGCCGTGATTTCAGCGCCGTAGGGGAAGCTGCAGGTGCCCATCACGTTGCCCGATAGCCACCGTCTAATGATAACTATATACGGTTAAGTGCATCTTCGGCAGCCAACACTCAGACCTAATAATATGCCTTACGAAAATAATGCCGGGAAATTACTTATTGAAGGTTTTAAACTCACATACACTTTCGATAAAAAGCTGATGTATTTCGCCGAGAAAAGAATTTAAAAGTTTGGCTCCATCTCGGCGGTAATTTTACATGATTGTTCTCCATTATTGTATGCCGCTTTCTTTTTGAAAAGTATCTCGACTACAATACCTCGTACTTTACATAATACGTGCATTATAGGAACTTCCGAGAACAGCACGAGAAGAAAAAGGCAGGTTATCGCAATCTTTTGAATTTATAGTTTTCGAAAACACTGCAGAAGTAGGTGTTAGGCTCGATGATCGCAAATTTACTAAAAATGGAAATAAGCCATCGTCGTCAGTGACTAACCTTGATATTTGTGATTTCAATCCCAAAGCTCGAGTGGAGATGGGGTGGGTAGAATAACGGTGGATGTACTGAGTATTATGTAATGTTTATTAACGTTGGCCAGACTGTTACGTGAGACAAGTGGGAAATAGAATGAACCAGCTTATCAATAACTTCTTAACCTCAAATATTTGGTAACTACGATAAATAGAATTTATGACAACGAAAGTATCTCAAAGCACTATGTATGCATTCAACTGCTAAAGTGACTACTGTTATAGAACATAGTCAGCAATATACGGTTACTGACGAATAATACCCTCCACCATACGTATGCTGAAAGGCTACATAACAAGCATGCAAATAAAGTATTTCACACTAAATATGATATACACTACAAATCTTGTACTTTTATGCAGGTAATAAATTTTGTTTCAGAACAATCTACTTATACCACTATAAATGCTCATCAGTATCAGTGAATGCAACTAGGTGTAGTGCGATAAGGTGCAATATTCAGTATCCGAAGCTAATAAATAGAATAATAGTAAATATAAGGCTTATCTGGTGTAGTCCTCGTTGGTTTTATGCAGGGGCTGGGCCAGGACCACTGAGAGTAGGGATTCGTGGAGTCACTCGTGATAGGACTGGTTGGCTTCGACTTTCTGTGTAGAAGTTGGCAAGCAAGGAAGTACTCAATCAAGGGGGCCTTGTCCAAATGATTCGTACAGTGTCTTGAGATGGGTGGTGTCACTGAGCAGTACAGGAACAGAAGGAATCCGATAATAATAATAGTAGTCGGAGAGGTAGGACTATAAGAAGAAGGCCTGTGGAGAAGTATCGATTTCAGAGACATGTGAAGTAGGTAGGACATGTTGTTTATAGACAGTTAATAAACTACTGAATATTTTTCAGGTATTTGAAACATACCTGTGATGATGTGCGGCCTTCGAGTGATTTTGCTACGGTTAGCCGAAGAGATGGAAATTCAGAATATCGAAGAAAACTGAATCCACAAGATATGAATAGCTGTAACACTAACAGACTTTAGTTTTTCTTTCAATTATTCTTGAAATTTTATCAGAAGAATCCGCAAAAGCGTACGTTTCAATTCCATGCACATGGAAAAAGAAATACCTTTTTTTCTGAATTTATCCGAGACCATTCTTGGGTTTTTTATCCTAGTTTTTTCTGTTACTTGAAAGGCGTAAGTTGGCAAAATTGGACCACAGATCACCGAATTCCAGAAAAGGAGTACAGTCTGAAGTTGGAGTATTCTCCATGGAATATGAGAGCCCATAAATTGAAATGGAAACAGAAGAAGACATCTGTTCTATAAATCATGGAGTAGAAGAAGAAAATATGGAGTGTGACAGTTCAACAGGTTAGCTAATTGTTGACATCAAAATAAACAAAAATTAACAAAACCAAACATGAACCTATGACGATTGAGGGGTATGAAAGGGACATATTTTCCCACTTAAAGCAGAACCTGTCGATCCACGAGCGATCCAGGGGTCCCTCTCCTGTAGCTGCCTAAACTGTAGGTTATGAAAGTTGCTTGTTGAAGCATATTAGTGAAATATTTCTATTATTTTAGGGAACCGCTGATACTGGAGGTGCAATTCGATGTTGAGATAGCTCGAATATCATGTACAAGATCACTCAATAAATATTGTTTCTTCAGTTGATGCTTTTAAAACAAATATTTATAACTTTAAGAGGCTGAAAGGTAAAGTAGAAATAAACCCGTAACATAGGCAGATCACTTTTTAAGGAAATTTAAAAAACCAGAAAACAAGAAGATGCGAATGAAGGGGCAGAACAAGATTATAAGAATATATTCGAAAGCAGTTTAGATTGCATTTACTAGTTACACCAAAAATAAATAACTAAAGCTGATAGAGTAGACCAAGTAGAAGCAAAGATTAGTAAATGAGGACACGGAAAAAATACACTGAATATATTCAACATAGGCAACAACATACAACAAGAACCAAGACATAAATTCAAGAGGAGACAACCTCATAATAAGTTTCATTCTCTGATCAAAATTCATGTATAAGTTGCAGAGGCCTTTCAGTAAGCTTACAGCTTACAACATTACTTTGATTTCTTGCTATAACATATTATATACAGGGACATTCAAAAAGTACGCAACAAATGGAACAAATCTCCATTTGTGATTTTTCAAAAAAATTAATTTATCAACTCAGACTCGCCCTGGAACCTGGCAACAAAACATGAGATGACCATGGATGTTTTCCTGTAAAACTGAATGACGTACCTAATCATTTTCAAATTTGAAAATTCGTTCTGAGCTTGTTCCAATAGTTGATGCAAATTGTGCAACGTGCAGAATCCAAGAATTCATCTTCGAGAAATCAACCAACAGATGATGATATCCCCATCATCGGCCAGAAGAATTCTGATAGCAAATTTGTTTCGGGCATTCATAAGCTGCAAGAACGAGATTATGATGATCGGCTGTATTTAAGTTTTTGGATGCAGAGTCAAATAGAAGATCATCCATCCAATATTTGCTTTTCACCAACGAAAGTACATTCACATCAAATAGAATTGTTAGTTCTCAGAATTGCCGACGATGGGCGAACGAGAATTCTCATTCTGCCATAGAGGCACATGACCAATATTCAATGAAAACTAATGTCTATTTGGTATACTCAACAACCAAATCATTGGTCCAGTATTTTCAAGAAAAAACCTCAATTCGGAGAGGTACCTGCTTCTACTTCAAACTCATCTGCTTGATTTATTAGACAATATGCCATTGAACTTGCGCAGAAGAATCTATTTTCAACAGGGCGGTGCTCCAGCACACTCTACAGTTGGAGTACATAATTTTCTTGATCATTTATTTCCTCTTAGATGGATCGGACGATATTCAATGAATTTATGGCCTCCTAGATCTCCTGATTTAACCCCATGCGACTCTTTCGTATTTCAAAAATCAAAAACAGACCTTTCAGAGATCAAAAACTCCTTGAAATTACGATAAGAGCATATGCTGCCCAATACATTATAGAAATTCAAAAAATTTTTTGTTGATTGAAAAGAGAATTGAATTATCTTTTCAAAGATGTAAAACACGACCCCCCATGCCATTTGAAAAATTTTAGTGTGTTTCATTTCAAAAAGTAGTATCGGTGAAACCCACCAAACGTTTTTTTTTATGTTTGTACGTCAAACCGTTCAAAAGTTAACAGGGGGGACTATTAAAAGCTGCACTGTATGAAATCAAATATTCAAGAGGATTTCTTGACATTGGAAACTTAAAAACTTCATACCTATCATGCACTAGTGGACTCACAATACGGGAAAATAGGATGGGGAGGAGTGACAAAGAATTATTCAAAAAAACTGAATGTTAAAAAAAAATATATCCTTAAAATAATATATCACAAAGTCCCTATTTACCCTAGCGACGACTTATTCAGAGAATCTAGCGTATGTACTCGACGTTAGACAACTCTTTTGTTTGAGTAGTTTGAAAAATATCAATGAAGGATGTATCGCTTTACAGCCTACGATACATGACCATAACACTAGCTCAAAAAAAAACAATATATCGCAACCTCGTTGTGACAAATCTTTAGGGCAGCGAAACGCAACTTACCTCGGACCTCGTCTACATATAACATTATACCATTATGTATGAAAGATATAAATAATTTAAACAATAAAAAAAATCAAATTATGGGTGAAACAATCCTTTTTCGGAAATTTTATAAATCAGGTACAGTTTTAATTTTCAAATACTACTTTCTGTGGTTAGGATGTGAGTAACTATTATGTTATCAAACTCTTGTAATAATATAAAAAAATCCAATCTCTACCTATCCACTGAAATTTTTGTGAATTTGTCCCATTGATAATAGCTAGTTTGTTTCGTAAATATTGATATGTCATGTAATTTTTATAGAAATAAACATATATAATCATTTTTTATAGCTCTAGCTGAACATTAGCAGTAACTTATATTGGGGATTCAAAATTCTAGAACATCCTAGGAATTATAGACAATGGAAAGAATATACGATATAAAACTACAAGAATAGGTAATTCTGGTTATGTTTTGTAAAAGTAGAGAAAGTTGAATGAAAGAAGTTTTTCGATGATCAATCAGCAGTGTTGCGTATCTCCTGTGTCCCCCATTATATTATCTCTACCTCATTACTCAGAGCCTAGGCACGCCTCTTACATATTTCGTCAAGATTCAATTATATTTAAAAAAATTACAATTTTCATCGCGAGAGATTGGTTTGCGGAAGAAAAAAAATCATAATTGAATGTAGGCAAATTCCTCATCACTGACAACCTTGTATTATCCTCTTCAAATATGTTTATCGAGCACCTTGTTACGAAAGTACTTCCCATCAACGAGAAAAAAATCAATTCATTAATCTTTGTCAGTTTATATTGAAATAGATCGAACCGCAAATAGCAAAAACACGCCAGAAAAACTCGTTCATCCTCGGCCAACTGGATAGATACGCAAGATCATGAATCTTTTTTTAACGCCAGTTGAAGAGCGAATACGCCAGCCACATGTTGAAAGCAATGCTCGAAACATACTGCTCCATGTGGCAGTGAACATTACCATTTTCCTTAATTAAAATACTAAGTAAAAACATGAAGTACTAATGGTTCGTGACTGTCAGAGAAGCCGTAAGTACGCACTTACTTCGGTACTGAAATACGAAGCTAATGATGACGGTACTATTTTGCATTTCATTAGTTACTTTGATTATGGTTCAAATATATCTGATTTATTCATGAGTAGAAATGTCAAGCGATCATGAAAAAGCTTTTGAAAGTATCATTTATCACCGTTATTCTTTTATTCATTTCGAACATGGCATAGCGACTGTCGATCTATACGAATATAACATGATTCAATTCTGCACACCCTAATTTAACTTACATAAATTATTGTATGAAATATTTTATTTCTCACCAGGATATTATAACCTTATATTGTTATAGTTTCGCTATCAATAAAGAGGGTCATAACTCTCTTGGGGCATTATAGATTTAATTTATTAATTTTTAATTAATTAATTACTTTCATAAAAATATATGCATATTATGTACACCACACTCTGCAATCCATGAAACTACCTGTTGAATCGGAATCAGACAAAAAGTTTCATTTCTAGTTATAACCTGTTGAGACAATACTCTAAACAGTTGATTTTAGCGCGAAAGAAATAATGCTTATTTTGAAAAAATCACTCTTGAAAATGTCTTAATGTTCATTGGATATTTTACGTTTTGTTTCAATTGACGAGTTTGGAGTTTGTACGGTTTGGACCTAAATTATTATTGGAGATTGTACGTTATGGACCTAAGCTTGATTTTCTACATCAATAATAAATTGGCGATTGATCTTTTTGGTATGAAATGATAGTTTATTTGAGTTCAGCTCTAAAAATGACATTTGTTACGCCATCTTCCTCATTTTTAATAAAAATTGGAGGTTGTACACTTTGGAACTAGGCCCCTCATTTAGTCCATAAGGAATTCTGACTATACGTTTCTGACTGTAACGAATAAACACAATTACGGTAAAATTCCGTTAACGCCAGGCAACCGATTTTCAAAAAAACTTACTTACCCAGCTCGGTGTCCTGAACAAAAAATCCAAATGAAATTCTCGGCGGTCTCAAGTAGTTTCGGAGATACGGCCCTTTCTTTGGATGGAAACAGGCATTTTCTAGCACACGTTTCTGCTGTGAACAAACACTCACAATGCTTCCTTCTTTTTGTCAACACAATGTACACACCCTAATTCACCTGTTTCATACATTTTTTTTATTAAAAACTGTATTTTTATTAACAAATTCTTCCTTCTTTATAGACTGTTACAATCGACATTTTTATTGTGATTCTGATAAATGACAGCCAAAAATCTAGTGTACTTTACTCATGTTGGGTTGGTAACGGTACGCTCAATCACCGCCAACTTATGAAATTCAAATCAAATTTGACAGATTCGTTTCGAATAAAAATTTTATTAAAAGAAACTAAAAATGTTGAAATTAGTCGAATATACGGCTCTAGTTTATTTACTTGGTCGTAGGTTTTTTTCCATCTGTATCTCAGATCCATTTCATTTTATTTAAGTATTTTTTTCAATAATGCGAAATTAAATTTATTGACGTTTTGAAGAAAAATTCGTTTCTTCTTGTTAATTTTTTTGAAAATCGGTTTCCTGGCGTTAACGGAATTTTACCACAATTACTACCAAATCTATTGAAAAACATAGAAACTACCTTACCAGTTCTTGAGAATATGCCAGAATTACAGTTTCAGTGGCATCTTTTGGCATAACATTTTTCCATGTCAGCCACTACACATACATATTGTATTCTTTTTGGTATAAGGCTTCACTTTTCGATGGACTTAAATGATTCTCTTGCTTTTTCAGCCTTTTTTCAAAATATCCGTCATTATATTTGGGGTAGAAAACATGTTTGTAATGCAGACACAGCTTGATAAAAAATTTCTGTTTATAAACAAGTAACATAGCAACAACAAAACTCCCATGATCAACGGTACCTGATTCAAATATAGCGTGAAGATAATGAATTGGTATATTTCGTTTTAAAAATAAACACAATTTTATTGAAATCGGTCATAAGTAAAATCATCCATGTACCACGGAAATTAATGAGCTTTAGTAACCTCAGGCAATTGCTGTCCCTCGGAACGCAAACTTTGCCATCGGTAATTAAGGCCCTTGATACATAAATAACTACATTGTTGAAATAGATACCTCAACATGAAGTATCATTATGCGAGATTGACGACTGTGCCATAATTGCAAAAATAATGCACTCTAGGAAAATCCCTTTGCCCCCGTACATCAGAGTGACACACTTAAGATGAAGACACCCCTCTATTTCAGTCATTTTTGAGATCAGAGATTTGATTTTTGGTGCAGACGAAGAACTGCACAATTTGTGAAGGATACAATAAGCACGTCAGCTAGATTTTGATTTTCATCGGGTATTTTCAAGCATGGCAACGAAAACCCAAAAATACTGTTTTGGATGAAATGTATAACAATAAGAAGGTAATCGAAACGTTCATTTAAGATCGTTGGGAGCATGTAAAAACAATAGTATTTCCATCGCCGAACGGAGATTCTTCGTTGTCGATATAGTCTGATCAGCACGGCAACGCTGCATTTGATATTTGACAGAACAACAACAAAACATTTCTGTTTGTTTTCGTCTTTGGCTTATATGAGTGTTTTTTCGTGAATAAAGGGCAAATTCTGAGTTAATTTGTGTTTAACTATCGTTAGTTATTATTATTAAACAATGGCGAAGCATTGTGAAATTTGTGAACGACCATTTGAAGCTGCAAATCAAAATATATCATTTCATAGATGAAAACCGAATTGAAAAAGAGTCAAATGAATGAATTATGAAAAACATGTTCTCAAAATCATATGGAGATTCTTCCATCATAATTTCAGGTTTTCATTCTATATTAGATTTTGATTATTTCTATTTTATTAAGTAGTATTATACATACGAACGATTTCTTGTTGACAAACACAGTTGTTTTAAACTATTTTATTATAAACTATTTGTATACGAATTTTTTTTGAAATAAATATTATTATTATCATTAATATTGATTATTAAATATAATAATAATAATAATTAATGAATCACATGTAATATCACAGATACAAAATATTTAAAATCCTAAAGTAGGTACTAAAATACTCAAACAGCCGACTAAAAGCAGTGCTGGCGTGAAGATGTATACATAATTATCATGACTAACATATGTTATCAAATATTTACCGAGAACATTAGAATGTATCGTCATAAAACTCTACCAAACTATAATAAGCCTTATCACTATGAAGTTTTTTGGCAGTTTTCTAAAAATATTATAACTCTTATTCTTAATTTCATTAGGTAATTTATTGTACATTTTAACCCCATTATAGATAAATATTTTTGTGAACAACGCACGACACTGCCGGTGAGGGAAAATGCTATTTTTATTTTCGTCTATAATAGGCGTCTCTCTCAGAAAATGTCCCTTACTAATATAGGTTGTGTACTTGATCGGAGGTTTTGGAATTCTGAAAGATCTACGTAGAATTTGAATTTCTGATGTAGGATGGGGTGGAGATGACGCATTCTCATCATTTCAACTAATTTACCATGAATAAATGCATTTAACTACCAAACATTTTTGACGAAATTGCATCCAGGGGAAGAAATGTATCTATTAGTCTTTGGTTCATATCCAACATTTCTGAAACGCCCTATGAGGGCAGAACAGACATTTTATAACCATCAACATGTGAGAATATTTGGAAGTTTTAATCAAGACACCCCCAAAAAACTCATTGGAAGTGCCCGCCCTCATCCAACCTTATCAGAAGAAATGATAAATCACGTTCTAATGAAATCTCATTGACACCGAGTATACGCCTCTGTTTTACAGGTGCGTAGGAGTAAAAATTTCATTAACAGCCGCAGGCATGAATAATGGGTTCGGCACCTCAAATAAATTCGGTTCGTTTAAATTAACATAACCGATGGCACAGAATACCTTCCTCATATAACTTAATTTCTACCCGCGGGTGAATACCTATAGATAATGTTTTAGCCTCGAACGATTCGCCCGACTTATAAACGTTTAATAATGCAAAAAATTGATGCTCACCATCCTACAGTCAATAATTTAAGAGTTATGGGTGGGTCCCTTAATTTGCTGCTCGGACCAATAATTAACTGGACTCGATGGTCTAGTATGGAAGTTCATTGATTATACGTTACGCAATTCTATGTGAAATTATTCAAGCATTAGTGTAGAGTGAGAAGGTGGATGACATCATCAGTTATTGTACTCTCAATATTAATTTTTCAAAAATTTAATGAAAATCTGCTCATTTCACTATCAGTATGGTCTCAGTAACCACCAAAATGCTCTGCATTATTTACTTTCCTCTAAACAATATGAAATAGTTGTATCTTTTCAGCAAAATCAAATTTGTGAGGGTGAAATTTTCAAATAACTGCTAGCACAATTTACCAGGAAACCTACTCGTAATTATATGAAAACAATTCTTGGGTAACTCCTATACAAATTTGCAAAAATCTTATGTCGTGCGAATTAATTGAGAGTGGACTCACAATACTGATTTTTTTTCTTTTTCATCAAATGAATAGCAGAGATGTCTTAATATCTACAACAACTCTTCCATTCGATTGCTGAATTATAATACCTGCCTCACTCTTCTGTGCGTTCGATATATTCTTGACTGTTATAGTTCAGTTCAGAAATGCTCTATGAAATAAATATATGGTCCTTCGAGCCAAGTCAATCCATATACTTTTTGGTAAACAATAATATATTTCCTTGGAGTTATTTGAAGAACTACACCGTAAATTTACAATGGTGATGGTAATGGTAGGTGTGGATGGTGACTGATGCGCTGCGACCTAATTAGATCTATTGTGCCCCATCTTCCTCTGCTATTTCAAGGTGTTCTCGTTTACAGCAGCCCCTCAAGCCTTAATTCCTTGAGAAATTTAAGGATTTTAAGGGGGTCTATTCGTGGTATATTCAATATTTTGTGAAGTACAGCATAACACTTCATCAATACATGGTGGGGTGTTTCTGGATGTTCCCCACAGAATCTGCAAGTGCTGTCTTCCGCTAAACCTAGCTTCCTTAGGTGTTCTTTGAGTCTGCAGTGCCCCGTCCAAAATCCCGTGATTGTCTTTAGACTAGTTTTGCTGAGGTTATTCAGTGTCTTCGATCTTGCTCAGCTGAAATTTCTGAGGAGATCTTTGGCCTGCCTTATCCCTGGAAGTCTTTGCCAGTATGTTGCTCTCATTGCTTCTTCAGTTTTATTGAGTTCGTTTTGGAAGTAAGATTTTCCAAGTCCGCAAAATGGTTCTGGCCCGATCAGTGGCGTTGATGCCCCTTTTCATGCCAGGGTTTCTGCTCGTTCATTGCCCTCCACTCCGACGTGCCCCGGCACCCAGAGGAACATCACCTTGTTGTTTCTGCCTAGATCATTTAGTTTGTCTAGGCATTCCCAGATCATCTTTGAGTTGATGTTATATGAGCTAAACGCTTTGATGGCTGCTTGACTGTCGGAGAGGATTGCGATTTCCTTGTTCCGGTATTTCCTGTCGAGGTTGAATTGAATGCATCTTTCTAATGCATGAATTTCCGCTTGAAAAATACTGGGGAACTGGCCCATGGGTTCGGAGTATTTGATGCGAGGACCAAATACTTCTGCTCCATTTCCGTTGGGAGTTTTGGACCCGTCCGTGTACCATGTTATGGTATTCTTTCCTTGTGCTCAAATGGATTCTATGCTCCATTCTCTATTGGTATTTAATTTTACTCGAAAAAAATTCTCGAAACTAAATTTCTTGGTAATTTCATCAGTTGGGAGATCGGTAAGGTGTGCACTTGCGGTTGGCGTTGAGCCCCTTACACTGTGTGCTGTCCATTTGAGTCCGACTTGAGCCAACCTGAGGTTTGCTCCCCAAGCAGTTCTCCTTGCTATGATACGGAGAGAAGTGAGGTCCAGAATGACCTCCATTGGTGCTGTTGGAGTCGACATCATTCCTCCTGTTATACAAAGACATGCTAGTCTTTGCACATTCTCCAGGATTTTCTTTGTTGTGGCGAGTTCGGTTCTGCCGTGCCACACTACTGCTCCGTAGGTGATCATTAGGTACTGATGGGTTACAGCCCCACGTTTTTTCTGCAATGTTCCTGCACACCATTAGTGATGATCTTGCTTTTTTAATGATCTTTTCTACGTGTCTGTTCCAGAGTAGTTTTGAGTCTAGGGTAAGCCCTAGATACTTCACCTCTAGCTGCCATTCTAAGTCTGCTCCGTCGAGAAGAACAGTCCTTAGGTGCTGAAGCTTTGTTCTTCTAGTGAATGGTGCCACTTTGGTTTTTGATGAGTTAATTCCCAACCCCACATCTTCTGGTAGTCTCTAGCTCCATTTCTATGAGATCGCAGAGGGTTCTTTGGGATTTGCCTTTGGCCATAGTGACTATGTCGTCAGCATATCTAAGGCAAGTGACTCCGATCTCATTAAGTGTTCCGAGTAGTTCATCGCCCTTGTGGGCATCCCCTGTTTGTGCTGATTCGAAAGCAGGAATCGCCCACTTTCGTTTCAGCAGTTCTTCCTGAATGTGATTCTGTCCACTTCCTTGTTCGTTAGGGCCCTATTTATTGCTTCGTGAGAGGTGTTGTCGAATGTCCCCTTTATGTCTAAGAAGGCGCATAGGGCCATTTCTTTATGCTCGAGTGATCTCTGGATGCTTTCGGTAAGCACGTACAGAGCGGTTTCTGTTAATCTGCCCGCCCTGTATGCATGCTGCCCGGGGTGCGATGGTACCCTCTCCAGTATCTCGGTTCTAATATAGTTATCTACCATCTTCTCCAGTGTCTTCAGTAAAAAGGATGAGAGACAGATTGGTCTGAATGACTTCGGAAGGGTAGGGTACTTCTTTTTACAATGAACGGGAGAGAATCTGAAAAGGATGTAAGGCGTGGTCGAAGAATAAAAGGAAAGCAGATTGCGGCAGAAGTAAGTTCCGAAGGTAGCGAAAGCGAAAACACTGATGGAAACTTGAGTTTCGAAAGCTCAGTGATTCTGCAGTCAGAAAGACTTTATTTGGATGGGTCATATCAGCTGCTTGGACCGGAGAAAAAAAGATGACTTGGAGCTTCTTCGTGATTTGGTGGAACATCGGAATGCTGAATCAGTTAAAAGATTATCGAAGAAGTTATTGTCTGTAAAAGACAGAAGAGCACAAAGAATTTTGCATGCAACAATGAAACGGAACGTTAAATGATATGAAACAGAACTCAACGAGAAGAGACAATGTCAAACTTCCGGAGAGTAAAACAAACGCACTGAATGGATTGGAATTTATTGAATATAAATGGGATGGATTGAAAAAAATTCCTAGACAGGAAATTCCGTCAGGTGCTGCTGTCTTGTATGGGCCATTTGCAAATCCCCTTTGGGGAACCTGCTGTGTTAGCAAAGCCTGTTGGCCGTCATCGACACCGCCTGGGAAGTGTTCCTCCAGCAGATGTCTGATCGAATCTTCGGTGGATGTTGTCCATGTCCCATCTGCTTTCTTCATAGTTGTTATGGAACCTTTTGTCTCGTTACTCAGAAGTCTGGCGGATTCCTTTAAGGGGTTAATTTCTCTGCAGGCTCTTTTACTTTTCCTCAGCTCCTTTTTGAACTCCGTTCTAGTGGTTTTGTATTTTTCCCACTCTTCCTTGTTGTCCTTCTTGATGACTTCATTATAAGCCGTTCTAGTCATTTTCCTCAAGCCCTTCAGCAACAGGTTTCACCAGCAAACTCAGTACTAAAACCTGGTTGCATATAAATTATCATGGTGTGAATATAAAATAAATACATCGTCGGATTACAGTCAGTTGCGTTTTCAGTAGTAATACTATAAGTACTTCAAAATAATCAGGTTATACATCGATAACTTGTTGCATAATTATAAAGAGTGTCAGTTTGACAGTTTAAATAATCCGACCGCGAAGCGGGAGGATTATTCTGTCAAACTAACAAGATTTGTAATTATGCAGGAAGTTTAGAGATGTATAACCGTATTTATTTTGAAGTACGTATTGTATTTGATACGATTATTTTTTGGGTAAATTAAGTAAATATATAAACAATTTATTAATTTAAATACAAATTGGTGCAATGAATGTTACAATTATTATATACTACGTTTTTTTTAACTGAGTTATTTTCGGCGCAGGAAACGTGGCCACTGCTCATTGAAGTGCTGGAAATACTGGAGGTGTTTCATCACTAGCTTATCTAGAAGTCTCACTGGACAACGACTCACTTCATTATGGTTAGGTACAAGCCATTTATTATTAGCACATGGTTTTGCTCCTCCCTGTGTGGTTTTGGTAAAAATAGGATTATATTGTATTCTACCAGTTGGAGTATCATCATTTCCAATTTCTTTTTGAAAATAATGAGTCAAGCATGACGCTCCTTCATTTCCTCTCCACGCAAGTTCTACAGAAGCAATTAAGAAAAATTTTATTTGTAATCCTTCCGGTGTATTTTCATCCCACGCTTCTATCATTGCTATGTACTCGTTATCTTTAAATGCTGATGCAGTAACCTTTCTCTTGTCCGGTAACATTTGAAGTTCCCTTCTTTTTGAATTTCTTGCGTTTCGTGCCGCTAAAAATATGGGACTAGAGA
Organism: Chrysolina americana; assembly: GCA_958502065.1. NCBI lineage: Eukaryota > Metazoa > Arthropoda > Insecta > Coleoptera > Chrysomelidae > Chrysolina > Chrysolina americana. Next base: position 8,313,744 of record OY293416.1, on the reverse strand, counting down.
ATGGATCAATTACTCTATTAAACTCCTTCATATATTTTTCTTGTACTTGTTTTGCCGTAATGTTCCACATCGTTTTAACCACATTTTCTTTATAATTTTCTCCATTACATTTTCGCATATTGAAAGCCCAATCTTTCAAAATGGACGCTATCATTTCAGTGGAAATTGATTCATTTAGCACATAGTTTCTTTCACTGCAAAACGCTAGAAATTGTTTCCATACGTACTTTTTTGTTTTCACTGTATTATGAGGCTTAGTATTTTGTATACTTTCGTCTATTTGCATTTGATGATAAATCTCCGAATCGACTCATTTTTGAACAATTTTTGATAAACGTCACAATTTGACAGTTCTGTTTGTTGTATATTGATGTCGATGTGGTTACTATGAAAATGAAATTATTTTAATATTTTCGATTGGTGGAGCTACTCTATGTATAATCAGGTATTATCGAAATTATACGAGGTAACTTGACTAAATTGGACATTCTGATTGGTTGAAAATCATACGAAAAAAATAATCATTATAATACACTAATAGGTATTTAAATATCAGTGATACTTTTCAATGTTCTTACGATCCCCTTCGAGGAATTTGAGTGATTGGAGCAGAAGTTGAAATATTGTCCTGTGTGGGTTTTCTTTCTGGAAACACAAATGTGGATGATAGTGTCTGTCATAGAAACCGCGTGTATCGAGGCCAAAGGCGCTTTCAATCAGCCGAGCGTGGATAGTTTGGGTCACCGCGTTCAGTGTCGAATACGAAAGTTCATTGGCTGCACTGGCTGATAAATTGAGAAAATACCCCGATTCCTGCTTCCTCATAGTCGAGGACCAAGCAGAGAAGGACACCTGAACTCCTGATGACTACGTAGGTACTCTATCCAATACCAATATGTTAATATAGACACGCCAAACTAAAAAAACACACGGTCTGAGGAATTATAACCGTGAATGGACGATTCAGGATGCAAGCTCCTATGATGGTTAGTTATGGAATTGAAACCACTGGCACTGAGGTGAATTTGGTACAAATAATTTCACTGCGTTTCATATTAATCATTCCTTGCAATATATGATTACACCCATAACCAATCATTGTTTATTTATATCGACACAGTAATAAATTGGTATTACCATGTAAAGCATAAAAATTGAAGCAGCTGCATATTGTTATATAATATCTTACTCAAAGTAGGTGCATAATTAAAGAACAGAAGCAGGCTTTACGTTAATCTTATTCATTAATCATGCAACCTGATAATAACTGACGGACAAATAGTTCGAATTATTTCCGTTCATACGCCACGATATGATTACGATAAAAGCAGTTTGTTATCAATTATAAAAATTAACCATTGAATGAAATTAAGGATACAATAAGCGTTAACAGGAGATTGAAAGGAGCGGGTAAACGAGAAATTCTAATGATCGTATCGAAAATAATAGTTGCTTATTGTTTTTACTCAAAATTATAGACCAGCTGGAAAATCGAGATAGCTTAATAAGTTGTTATAATTTTTTGTTGAGTGTGCATTAGTAGTTGAGTTCCACTTGCATTTCGCCATTCTTCAGAACCAGTCAACCATTAACTTGAACAAACAATCACTTCCTATATACTCCAACATTGACCTTCAAGGAAGGTTCGGCAATTTTGCATAACTCCCAGCATCGGATCAATGCGTGAAATGAGTCTAGGAAAAATCAAAATCTGCTGATTAAATTGTTGGCATTCGTCAGATCACATTGTGTATTTAGAACATTCTGAATATCTTTCGATAAAAAAATAGTTGCAAGCTGATATATGTCATTACAAGACAAATATTTTTTGTATGAATTTGAGATGTTATTATTGAATAAAACTACTGAAAATACTGTTTTCTTTAGTAAAAACCAATAGGTTATGGCCCAGTCCACGTATAAAGCAGTATCAGTCGAGTAAACAGTGGGAAGCAGCATGAAATTTGGTGTTGCTAAATTAAACAACAATAATTACTAGTCATGGAAATTCAAGATGAAAATGTTATTATTATTTACATGTGCCGCGGTGGTGTGCGGGTTGAGTTCTCGCCTCATAAGCCAAAGAGCGTGAGTTCGAATCTCAGCATTGCCACCGGTCTCGTGCATGGCATCACACCTATTAAATGGCAAGGGCTGCGTCTTTCCCTCGCACAAGTCTCTGACTTTTGAGGGTTACACGTAGGGGTGCAACCGGTTGACGGATATAACAATTTTAACAACAATTAGAGAAAGGACATAAAGAGCAGTGAAAGGCAACAAAAAGATAAAGAAAAGAAATGGATAGAAATGGATGAAAAAGCTCAGAGTACTATTTCTCTCTCAGTGAAAAATAGTCAGTACACGTTTGCAACTGTATCTCAGCCAAAGAAATGTGGGAAGTTTTTCAGAAAGTTCATGAAAGAGCTAATTTGAGCAATAAATTGAATTTGTTACGTGAATTATACCAGACTGAATTAGAAAATGGACAGTCAATGTCGGAGTACATAAGAAAACCACTCGAAATGGTGGAACTATTGCGAGGAATTGGGGAAGAAATAAAAGATTTCCTTGTAGCTGCTCTTCTTCTCGGTAGTCTTCCTGAAAAATACGATACGCTTGTGACGGCTTTGGATGCCTGCCCTGATGATGAATTAACACTCAAATACGTGAAAGTTGCATTTCTGGACGAGTACAACAGGAAATATGGTAAGAACAATGAAGGCTCCAGTCAAACTGCCTTAAAATCGTTTCACAATATGGAGGAAAAGGTAACAACACATCAGGAATGTTTTTACTGCCTTAAGGGGACATCTGAGAAAAGGTTGTTATTTTTTGAAGAGGAAAGGAAATCAAGATGAAAAGCAAAAATATAAAAGAAACTATAGAACAGCAAAATGTTGAGACTGTGTTTGAAAAACAATATGATGATTTATGTTTCTGTATTTTCTCTGAAAATAGTTATGGAAGAGTATTTAGCAGTTGTTATGAATAAATTCGGAGAATATCCCAAAACATTCCTATTCGACAATGGCGGAGAATATAGTGATGAATCAGTTCGCAAAATACTCAGAAAACATGGATCCAGAACACAGTTCCATATTCACCAGAGCAGAATAGTGTTGCTGAACGCAAAAATCGGACTCTTCGTGAAGCGGAAAGGTGTATGTTGATAGATGCTGAGCTCCCGAATAAATACTGGGGCGAAGCCATTGTAACAGCTAACTATTTACAAAAGCGTCTGCCAAGTAAAGCTATTGAAATTACTCCATTTGAAATATGGCATGGCGAGAAACCGAAATTAGACCATTTGAGGAGTTTTGGAAGTAATGCCTATGTATATATTTCTGCCGAGAAACGAACTAGGTGGGATCCTCATGCAAAGGAGGGTGTATTAGTTGGTTATTCTGAGAATTCAACTGGGTATCGAGTTCTGGACAAATCAACTGATAGAATAACGGTAAGTAGAACTATCGAATTCATTGAAAATCAACATTCCTGTGGATACGATAAAACGGAAAGAATAAACAATCAAGCCGTCATTCACGACACCTCAGATTAATGTTTTCTTGAGAGAAAATAGAAATAGTTCTAATGATCTCATAGAAGGAGAAGCTTATGCTGAACAATTAGAAGAAACAGAAGATCACGAAACAAATGGAATTCAAACTGTGGAAATGGACGAAAATCAAATGGTCAGATGGTCTTCGAGAAGTAATAAAGGCGTTCCTGCACAGAAATATTCAACAAGTGATTTTACAAGAGAACCAAATTCATTCAGGCTCTACTTTGGTTGAGACGAATTATTTCTGATTATAATTTGGAATGCAAGGAACCAACTACTCTGTATGAAGATAATCATGGTTTTATCAGGTTGTATATTCTTCGAGATCTAATAATAATAATAATAGCGCAGGAGGCTTCGTCAGCCTGAGCTCAATGAACTGCGCAATCCGATAACCTCGGAAAAAGTTCGACTGACCCTAAAAGGCTCTAAGAACTTTGCTGCTTCAGGCCCTGATGGCCTAAATAACTATTATGTACCCACCACCATCTAGCAGCAGCAGATTCCGGATTGGTTTGTCGAGGGACGAACCGTGCTAATCCCCAAAAACGAAGATTTGTCCGATCCGAAAAACTACAGACCGATAACATGCTTGAACGCATGTTATAAGATGTTTACACGCATCTTATTCATGCGAATACTCTCCGCAGTTGAGCCGGTGTATGAACGGATGTATGAGCAAAGAGAGTCAAAGAAGGGGGTCGCAGGCTGCAAGGAGAACCTGCTGATCGACAGATGCATCACGCAGGACTCCGTGCAGTATATGCGTAACCTTTCAATGGCCTGGATCGACTATCGCAAGGCATTTGATACAACTGTTGCATTTGCTCAGATGCCTTGTGGTACCCGATCAAATAGTGAGATGCATTGAACAGCTGATGCCGCTCTGGAGGACTCGCTTTACCATAACATCTGGTCAAGTCAGAGTCTAAACAGAGCAGGTTAACTTTAGAAGGGGCGTGTTTCAGAGAGACTCCCTCAGTCCTCTTCTCTTCTGCATCTCACTACTGCCATTGTCCGTTGCACTATGGAAAACCCGCGGATACAACTGCGGCACCCCCAGCAACCGGAGGCATAAGGTCACCCATCTATTTTACATGGATGACCTTAAACTTTATGCATCCGGAGAGAAGGACCTTCATCAGTCCTTAAGGGTGGTGCAAGAGTGCATGCTATCGGAATGGAGTTTGGGATCGACAAATGTGCCACGGTTCATCTCAAAAGAGGACGATGCGAAGAATACGGAGAGGACGTTCAGCTCGTAGACGGAAGCATCCTACATCATCTGGATGCCGGAGAGACGTATACCTACCTAGGGGTGGAACAACGCCACACCCAAGAGGTAGCTACTGTCAAAAGCTCTCTCCGTGGCAAGTATCAACACAAACTCCGACAGATCTGGTCTTCAGAACTGTCGGGGAAGAACAAAGTTGCTGCAACTAATATGCTTGCCGTTCCGATTCTACTTTACTCCTTTGGAGTAATGAAATGGACTCAGGAAGAGCCCTTCCCCTCCTTTTTTTACGCCTAGTCTGCTGGAACTGTCCTCCCTGTTCAGAATCAGTTTCCATCTCCGTATCGAAACCCTCCTCGTTAGCCGTCGTCACTGGTGCCTCCATTTCCTTTCTTCCTTCCCTCACTCGGCTCCCAGTCGACTCGCCCCCTCTTCTAATTACCTCCGCTTTCTTCCTGTTAGTAATCATTGCCCTACCCATGTCTTCGATGGTAACATTCATTCTTCTAGTTTCCTCAACCAACCCCTCGATCACTACTTTCATCCCATCCATCTCGTTTAGTTTGTCCTCACATTCCTCTACTCTTCTTTCCATCACTCTCATTTTAACTCCATCACCTTTCATCCTTCCAACTTCCAACATAATGTCTCCAATCCCTAGTGCCATTTCCTGCAATTTCTGAGCAACGATCGTCTGTTCATCTTTATTGAACTGAATTTTACCGCCCGCGTATCTAGTGGTGGCCTGCCTCACGGCGTTCATGCACTCCTTGATTCTCTCCCATCTCGAGCTAATTATGTCCTCTTCTGCTTCTTGTTGTTCGCCTCCTTGTCCTCCGTTATCCTCTTCCTCACTGAATTCCAGATCCCGTTCTCCCTCTTTCCCAGTTCCCTCCCCTTCATCATGCATGGTAGATGATAGCTGGTTTGCTACTATCTCTTGTAGCTTTTCCACCGACTTGTTCATGATGTCAGTCATAGCGTTCTGCATTGCTCCGGCTGCCTGATTTACGAGTTCTCCCAGTACCTTTTCTGTTCGTTGCATCTTGTCCCTTTCTCTCTCCGCCTCTGGTGATTTCAGCTCCCCGGCTTTCGGGAACCTACCGTGCTCCCGGTAGAATTCGTCGATCCGTACTTCCGACCTCGTTCGCTTCCTCGTACTTGCACCGTGATACATAGCACCGTGATCTCAGGAAGAGCTGCGACAACTCGACGAAAAAACTCGCAAAATGATGCATCTTCATAGAAGCTTGCATCCTAAATCGTCTGTTCCACGGTTATACTTCCCCAGACAACGGGGAGGTCGTGGACTTTTGTGTTTGGAGTGTCTACATAACAGAATGGTACTGGATGGAGCCTATAAAGTCATCAGGAGTTCAGATCCCCTTCTCTCGGTCTCATATTCGACACTGAACGGACGAACCCAAACTCTGTCACCGAGTTGGAACCCGTTCAGCAAAAAGCCCACGTGAAAGCTGCTGAGTGTGATAGGCTCTTACAGCTACATAGGGATAAGCCAATGCATGGGGTCTTCTTCAAGAACATTGAAGACCTTGGCTTTCCAGAAACCTGACCTTCGCTTTTCTCAGGTCAAGTGGGCTGAAGTCGGAAACCGAGGGATTCATAATGGCCTGCCAGGATGATGTCTTCAACACCCTCGTCTACCGTAGTCGCGTGATGGGTATAGGGGTCCCTGACACTAGATGCAGAGCGTGTCGTGGGGCAGCTGAGACCATAATGCATTTGCTGTCAGCTTGTTCAGCTTATGCGGTCTCAGCCTATATCCACAGGCAAAACGCGGCCCTACGAGTATTGTACTACTATCTACGACACTCGTACGGTGTAGACGAGACACCGGTGTTGCCTTATGCTCCGTGGGATATTGAGTCCGTTGTGGAGAATGAGAAGAGCCGAATCTATTGGAACTACTCATTTCCCACCCTCAGGCAAATACAAGCCAATAAGCCTGATGTAGTCCTCCTCGACCATCAAAGTAGGACGATTTTCGTCATTGAGTGTTCAGCTCCTGGCGAAACGAACATCGTCCGAAAAGAGGAGGAAAAACGGACTAAATATCGAGATCTTCTCTTTGAACTCCGCAGGCTTTATCCAAACCATTCTGTCAAGATGGTGGTTCTGATAATAGGGGTCTTTGATGGAATGATGGACACGCTGCTCTCAAATCTGAAAATCATACCGGCATGCCGTGATGCGGCAGAAAACCTAGCCGAAAGAATGCAGAAGGTCGTTATTCTTGGTTCACTCCGTTTACTCAGGGCACATGATTCTCGGACCCAGTGATCACTCACCCCACGGACGTGGGGAGCGTTTGCTGAGGTTAATGATACACCAGCGCGCCCTCCAGTAGTATCGGAGCCTCGGAGACAGGGCCTGACTGGTACATTCCGTATGGAAAAAAAATAAAAAATAATAATGTTTGCTCTCAAAAATTTCAAAATACAAGATACATACAATCGAAATTTAAAAATAGACATGAAGATCACTGAAGCTTTAAAAGCTTGTGCGTGATGTAGGTATTTATATATACTAATAAAATATAACTATCAAATCAATCGGTATATCAATAATTTCATAATATTAAAATAATCACAACATAAAAAATCACATGAGTTAAAACTTTTAAAATCACAAAGGTAAATCATAATCAGATAATATGTAAAATATTCAAACTAATTTTTGTTTGTTTTTTGGCCAAAGTAGGGTATTTGCGTCTTATCTTAGTAGGTTTGAAGTCATAGTAAGTAAAATGTCGTATTTGGGTGATATAGGGCGGTCTAATTTATTTAGGTCTATCAGGCTATTCAGTATTTTCCTATCTGTAGTGGTCATCCATTGTTTTAAATGGTATTTGAAGGAGATATAACTTTTGATGGATTTTAGGTTGTCTGGTAGTAAATTGAATATTTTTGGTGCAAAAAATTCAGCTGAGCGTTGGCCGTCGGTTTTTTCGCAAGTCGGATAGGTATTTCATGTTTTTATTTTTTGTAAGAGTTTCATAGCGGAGTTCGATGGGTGTTAACTTGATTTTATTTTTGTGAATATACATCAGAACTCGGTGGCAAAATATTTGGCTGGCATCAAGAATCTTGTTGTCTGAAAATAGCTTGTCACTGGGATATCTTATGTTTTTTTTCGATATTAATCTCAGGATCCATTTTTGTATGATACTCAAATTATGTATGTTACTTTCTGCTGCACCTCCCCAATCTAGGATCCCATATGACATTTGAGATTGTACAAATGCATAATATAGCTTCTTCAAGTTCTTTAAATCCAGAAATTCCACTAGGTACCTGAATTTCGTTAGTAGACCTCTCAATTTGTAACTCCTAGATATTTCAACCGATCTTTTTCTCTTATAATAGTGTCGTCTCCAATGTTCAGGGTTCCCAGGTTTGGAAGGTGATTTGAGTAAGATGTAAAAGGTAATTAGTATGTTTTCTGATTGTTGACTGTTAGTTTGTTGTATTTAAACCAGTCACATACATTTCTCAAGTCTTGCTCTGTTGTGGTTTTTAGATCTGCTTATGTTTTCCTTTTGTTGATTATTGCCATATCATCTGCAAAACTGATGAGTTTACCTTCAGATCGTAGTGTCATTGAACTATTTATGTATATGATGAATAACAAAGGTCCAAGCACCGTTCCCTGTGGGACACCGTATGTGGTAGTCCTAGAATCGCTTTTTATTCCTTCCACTTGTTTTCGATCTGATAGGTAATCCTTTAGCAGCTGGTATGCAGGTCATCTTATGCCGTACGAGTAGAGCTTTTGTAGTAACCTCTCGTGGCATACAGTATCAAATGCCTTCTATAGATCTTATGAGAGGGATTTTTTATCTAATGCATTGTAGATTTCTGATGTCAGCCCAAGAATGGCATCTTCTGTACAACGTTTTTCTCTGAATCCGAATTGGCTGTCAGACAGTATGTTATATTTCTCTAAATATATTGATGTTAGGTATCATCATCTGTGAGATCTGATCAGCAGTGGAATAATAAAATTCAAATATTGTACTTATTCAGAAATTATGACAAAACCACTTTCGAAAGAAACTATTGTGGACTTCAGGAAATGAGTGAAGATCATTCAAGGGTGATCTGTCTAGTAGGAGTGTTGGTATTCGTAAGATCATATTGTGTATTTTTATTTAGAACATCCTAAATATTAATGAAAAAATAATAGTTGCAATTTGATATATGTAATTACATGAAAAGTATTTTTGTATGAATTTGAGTAGTTGTAATTACTGAATGAAACCACTGAAAATACTGTTTTCTTTAGTAAAATCCATGCTTTCTCATTTAAGCAAATATTAACAATTTTCCTTGTGTTATCAATTGGAATTAGCTGACTTCTTTAACTGATTAGGCCTACTTTTGTTTCAGCTGTTGCATTGAATGGTTTTTGTATGTTACGAACAACATATACTTTATCTTTTACCTACATAGGTTCTGACGATCATGCATTTACTTTTAGGTTTGTGTCCAGTACTTCTATTTTTACGACGCTGAGGCACCTAAGAACGCCTGGACGTTACTTATCAAGAGGAGCTTCAATGCTATCAATGTTGTCTGAGAAATCAACCACCTGACAATGTTAAAGATAAATTTGAATATAACTTAAAAAGGAACCACAATCAATGTCGGAGGTTTGTGTATCAATTGAAACTCTCTCAACTACAGAGGTTCAGAAAGAAAATGAAACGACGCCCACATACACAATACTTGAAGCTGTTAGCACTTCAAATTGTCTGCAGCCTGAGAAAACTTTCAGAAATAATGTACCTCGATAAATTCACGATGGCATGAATCAAGATGTGTTTAATTTAAATGAGGGACTGCAATCACTGTTGGAAGTTTCTGAATCTAATACAAATCCCTCAAAAACGAACGAGGATGATGAAAGCACACTGATTTACACAACACTTGAGGTGTGAAAGTTCAAACAATATTGTACTTCTAGCAGAACTACAAGAAAACGAAGAGGATAAAGAAAAACAAGAAGAAGAGGATCTTGGTATCACGAAAAGAGGAACAAAAAGAGTAAGGAATAAAACATGTCCGATTCTAAAAGAAAAGGCAAAAAACAGAATTGAAAAGGTAAAAGAAACCCATCTTCCACACGTTCCTTGTGGTGAAAAATATCGCTACAAATGTAGTACAAAATTTTCGGAAGAGTGGCGAAACCAATGTAACTACAAATTTTAGAACAAAAACTTTACAGAAAGGCGGGACTTTATCGTGTGTGTGCCACTAGGGTCCCAGTGAAAAGACGACGGGGTGAATCCGAAACTAGAAAAAAATCATTTCGATATTTTTTCAATGCTGAAGAAGGCGAATTGCTTTGCACAGAACAAAAACTGGACTCTTTTTACCTTTTTGGTGTATCTTGTTAATCATTGCCCACAGATCTGTAGACACCATTGAAATTTTTTACTTCAAACCAGGTCATACGTTTATGGCTGCCGACTCATTCCCCCATCAAGTTGAGTTGGTGATGAAACACAGTGGAAAGGTTAATGAATTCCAGGATTTTGTTAATTGTGATCGACACGCAAACTCAGGAAAGGTAGACACCAAAGAACTTTGTGTTGAGGACGTTTTCGCATGGAAAGACTACACTTCAAAACAAAAACTTAAGTTTCGAGGTGATAATATACCTTATCTCACAGATGTTGTTAAAGTTACTGCTAAACGAAGAAATTCATGTCTTTTGTATTCTACCAACTATGAAGAATCTTGTTCGAAACAGTTGAACTTCTTGCAAGCTAAATGCATTAAGAACTTCCCCATGCCTGACAAATCTGACAAGGTACGAGGATTCAATAAGGTAAAGAAGAAAGAAATAGTTGAAAAACTGTGCCCCTTATGTCAGCTAATCGTCGTGGATTTTGGTTGAGCATCGTAGAGTCAAAAGACAGACTTACCCAACTTCGCCTAATAAATAATGGAAGATTGAAAAAGCTTCATAATTATGTGCATAAATAGTTCTATGTAAAATAAAAAACTGAAAATTATTCAATGTAGGGGAGACTAGGGAGGCTTGATACTGTGGGAGGTATGATACACGTTTAAATTAACCGCCTAAAATATGTTGCCATTACTAGATTTGACAACAGCTGAGTCCTTGCACGTGGACGTTACACTTAATATCAGTTTTTTTTCGTTAGACGCAAAGATAACTTATTGGTGAAAAAAATTCGTTATTGGTTACATATTTTGTACATTTTGTAAAGGTAAGCGTAAATCTTTTGCAGACAACTGTTTCAGAATATCCTGTTTATTCAATATATATGAGACAATATATAGATTTAGCTTTAATTTATCATATGATTTAGATTCGCAATATAATTAGAGTTTTCCTCATACGATGTTTTGTAAAATATTGCACATTAGTGAGGCTTGATACATGTTATGTGAGGGAGACCTGATACATGTATCATGCCTCCCGTAATTGTGGCATTTAAACAATAATATTCCTTATCACTACAGATGCAATTCAAATGAAAAAAAAAACAAACAGAACAGTAACATCGCCTGAAATAGCTCTTTCACTTACTGAAGAGCATACCTAGAGGGAACGTACACCAGAAGTAGAAGCAGCATACTTGTTGAAAATCACACCATCAACTTCAGATCATACAAACCATACACCGTAATCTGATTTTGGACAGATTAGACATAAGAAGACGCTTGAGGGCATACGATCACTTCCTCAGGCCCCGCCAAGGAAACAGTACAGCTCAAGCAGGAAACCCACAATAACTGAAATTCTAACTGACACACCTAACATGGAGAAAATTAAAGTAAGTGAAAAGAGGTCGGAATGAAAGAATCAGGGAGCGCAATATAAAAATAACTTTGAAGGAAAAATTGTGGACGATACAGTAAATAAGACAAAAAACAAAGGTAAAATGAACAAGAAACATAAGAATATTGTTGACTAAGATTCTGATACATGAGAAGAGCCAAAACTCGACGGATCATGTGATGAGCTCAGTGATATAGATAAACAAATTGAGAAAGAAATAGAAGAAAATTTTGTTGCAGGAGTAGTAAATGAAAATAGTTACGTGCTAGTATGATTTGCCACAAAAAAGACAATAGCATACTTCATTGGCCAAGTCTTACAAAAAGTCGAGGATGAATATTTTATAAAATTTATGCGTCGCAAAAAAACCTACTCTCCATTTTGTATATCTTGATGTAAATGATGAATTTTTTGTGCCCGAGGAAGATGTCATCAAACTACCACCGAGTTTTGTTTGGCGGAACTGCCAGATCTTCAAAAAGTTGAGATTTCCCATTAATATTTCAAAATAGAAAAATGTTCTGTAAAAGTTTTGCATAGTAATTTATAATGTTTTCAAGAATAAAAAATGTTTTGTAAATAATTTTTCGGGTTTACTTAGAGTTACCCTTACCCACAAAAATTTAAAGTGCTAGATGATTTAGATTATTCAAAATTCAGAACTTTCGGAGGTAAAAGCCGCTCAATGTAAAGTTATGTCTACAATAATTGTAAAAACCTAGTCATGTATTAAAGCTCCCATACAGGCCGTTTCTTTTATCATGTGGTAACATTGCTATATTCTAAACCGTAATAGATACAAAGACAATTAAATGGGAAAAAAGGTAACTATTGTGGTGAGCAGTAAATTGGTCATAGAAAATTTACGGGGATTCTCGCCCTTCCCAACTTATACAGGGAAAACTGAAAATGCTGGTTTCGGTTTTTTACGAATAGAATTGTTATTTCAGAAAATATTAAAAAATTAAAAATTAAAGTTTTATTGTATTCAAAATGTACTCTAGAACTACGTAACAATAAATTTTTAATCAAACGTTTCGTGTCAACACCGCCATCAACAACAGTTTTTTTCAAATACGAACCAGTCTATTTCATCACAAATATTGATAGAGCGATAAAATCACAATAAAACTTTACTCTTTAATTTTTTTATATTCTCTGAAATAACCATTCTATTCGTAAAAACCGAAAACAGCATTTTTAGTTTTCCCTGTATAAGTCGGGAAGGGCGAGAGTCCCCGTAGATTTTCTCTGAGCAATGTATTGCTCACCGCTATAGTAACATTTTTTTCCATTTAATCGTCTTTGTATCTATTGCGGTTTAGAAAATAGCAATGTTACCACATGATAAAAGAAACGGCCTGTATACTGACACACTTTGCATATTTTAGTAAAACAGTTAATAGCTCAATGCACATTCTAAACTGACATCTGTTAAGTATCCGAAATTGACTGCAAGTTATTCAGTTGTGTGGCGAATAGTTTTTTAGTTATTTTGGATGGAGTGTTGAGTGTATCAAGCCTCCCTAGTCTCCCCTATTCTTTTCATTTTATGGTTTTACACAGTTTTTGCAAGTTGTTTTATGCAAAGCAATACTAATTTGTAAACTATACCGAGAGTTAGGGCTTTTCGAGCCCGTGTATTACAGCACCAAACATTAAAAAAAAAAGCCCTGAATCCATTTTTTTCTAAAAAAAATTAAAACTTCTATATTGAGATAATAACAAAGTTGCGTACATCAAATTAACAACTTTCACACATGGAAAGAAATTCGTTTTCTTTATTTCCTGTAAAATTTTATTTTTTGGAGATAGGGCTTTCTATATTATGGAGGCAGAGAGTACCTACTTCACAACAAAGCTTGTTCGATGATATTTTCTTCACTACCTGATCATCACTACAAAAATATTGCTGCTCTCCGCCACTGCCCTTGACCTGTTTCGCCACCGGATAGGTATTTATGGCAATTTCCTAAGAAACAAAATGATAATACCGCTCATGTAAAGCACGGCGACGTTTCCAGATAAGAAGCCAATAAACTGTCTTCAAAAAACCACCTTACAACTAACGATTTATCCAATAAGCAAGGCGTAATGCCTCATTTATAGTTTATTACGGCCGCTAACTGCAGATGAAGATAGCAATAAATCCTCTAGAATTCTATAAGTAAATAACTAAGGATGTTCTAATTAAGTCGAATGCTTACTGTACACAATAAATCAATTAGCTAGGAAATGAGCAAAAGGTACATCGAGTAGCGATCAAAAGATCAATGATTTACCGTGGGCATTGTGGGCAGGTAGGTGTCTTCGGTCTACCAGGGATGTATAAGAAATATTCAGATACGTCCAATTAATATCTTTTTGTATCAAATAAAGGGGGTCCTTGAAAAAATATTCCAAAAATTATTTCTCATCAATGTAGTGTTTAATAGTACAAAATAGACCACGATGAGCTTAGTCGATATGTATAAGGGAAACTACTGAGGGTATTTTTCTGAAATTTTGTATACGGGAGTGTTCCGAGGAGATTGCTTCAGTTATCTTCTACTTCCGGTTATATCGGAAGTGAACCCCAACTTTGTTTTTCGTTGCATTTTTAGAATCTTTGATGCCTAAAGATGCCACAGAAGCACACTTTCCAACCTCAGTAGTTCTTAACCGCCCGATAGCAGTAGAATGGAGGCTAGCTACGGAAATAGCGAGACTAAACAGAATCAGGTGGGCCAACAGTAAATTTAAACCGTTCAAATCCGTTGGAATAGATACTCATTCCATACCTGTGCCATATATTCAAGCCTTGAATAGCATTACGACATACACCTACGATGAGTACGATGTGACAAGGGGTGAGAGTCATTTATCTCCCTAAAGCAGGGAGAATAGACGATGAGACACCCAAGGCATATCGTCCAATAAGTCGAATGTCTTTCCCACTCGGACATTGAAAAGGCTAATTGATAGATACATAAGAGATGAGGTACAAACAAGCCCGCTCAACGAACGCCAGTATGCGTATCAGCTAAGCGAGTCAACAGACTTAGCACTGGACGATCTCAACAGGATACTGACAAAGTCCTTGGATGACAAAGAAATAACCATGACAACATTTATGCCTTCAATAGTGCATTCATTGTGACTATAGCAAACACTCAAGGGGTACCTCCCCTATTGTGCCAGTGAAAAAACTTGAAAAACAGGGTTATCATATCAGCAATTGGTGGGACGACACTATCAGCAATTGGTGTGATAACACTAACAGCAAGACGAATCAGGCGACAAAATGATACAACGATCCCCACCCATGAAATGGAAAATTGACTCGGCAAAGTGGACCCTTTTCTCTGTAGGCGTAGAGAACAGAATAGAAGAAGTCTATAAGACATACGTACCACATAGAGAAGATATAGATGAGGTACTCAAAGTGTTTACTGATTCAATTATCAAGGAAGCGGAAAAACATAGGAAAAACAAAACAACTTAATCACCGCATCCCAGTACCATGGTGGAACGACGAATGTCAACGAAGCGTACAACAATCCCACAGAGCGTTCAACAAATACAAGAGACAAAAAAACACAGAAAATCTTCTTGAATTCAAACGCCTAAGAGAAAAAGTATAAAGCAATCGTGGCAGGAACAGCATCAACAGCTCAACGACACCATCGGAAGTTTGGAAAAAGATCAGGAAGATAGAAGGATAGAACACCCAAAGCTCCGTTAACTTTTTGGAACATGAGGGAACAGTTACTGCAAATAAACAGTACATAGCGGAAATACTGGCAACCACGTATGAAAAACATTCAAGTCATGATAACTATACAGCGGAATTCCTAGAACATAAAAATGTCGAAGAAACAATTCCAATCGATTATGAACAAGAAGAGGATCAACATACCTATCACTGAGGAAGAACTGAACGAAGCGCTAATTAATCTCAAAAACTCCAGTCTTGGACCCGACGATATACCGATAATTTTTTTGAAAAACCTACCCACAAAGGCCAAAAATTTCTTACTCGAAATTTTTAACATAATCTGGCTACGAGACGTCTTTCCAAGAAAATGGTCCGAAGTCATAACCATTCCCATTTCGAAGCCAAATAAAATAAAGTCTAACCCAGACTCTTATCGTCCTCACATGCTCAATGTGCAAACTCTTAGAGAAAATAATAAATAGAAGACTGGTATGGACCCTCGAACAACAAAACCAATTCGCCCCAGAACAAAGCGGATTCAGGAAAAATCGCTCGTCGTTGGAAAATCTTATAGACTTAGAATCAGAAATCCACGAGGCAAATAAGCAAGAGTGTATAGCTATATTCTTCGACATCAGCAGAGCTTATGATACCGCTTGGCGTCATTACAGGTGGAATATCAGAGGAAATAGTCTCCGATTCATCAGGAACTTTCTAAAAGAACGAAGATTTCAAGTAAGGGTAGAGAATGAGCTATCTTCGCTTAAAATCCAAGAAAACAGAACTCCCCAAGGATCTACTCTGAGCGTTACACTTTTCTTAGCTGCCATAAATGACATTCTACAGAGTTGTGAATCTACAGTCAGAGCTAGGCTCTATGCTGATGACCTAGTCATTTACACCACAGGCAAAAATTTAAAACTGATTCAGAAACACCTACAAACAACCCTCAATGAAATTGAAAAATGGTCCAACAAAACAGGCTTCAGATTTTCTTCCACCAAAACAAAATGCCTCCGGTTCACTGAGAAACAGACACCTAACCCTCCGGATTTTATTTTTCAAAACAATACACTGGATTATGTCGAATATCATAAGTTCCTCGGAATGATATTTGACCAAAATTTGAACTGGAAGTGTCATATAGATTATCTCAAACGGACCTGCCAATAAAGTTTGAACCTAATGAGAGTAATAGCGGCTAAGAACCAGGGAGCAGATTTTTCTATGCTGATGAGAGTCTATAAATCGTTGATCAGATCAAGAATAGACTACGGATGCATCGTGTATGACTCTGCCAAAAAATGGACACTACAGGGACTAGATGTCATTCATAACACAGCTATACGAATAGCATTGGGAGCATATCATACCACCCCAATAGAAAGTATGTTATGCGAATCTGGAGAACCCTCACTGACACTAAGAAGACAGGATCTATCTTTGGTATATGCAGCTGATATACGCTCCATCACCAGCAACCCTGTATACCATCATGTATTTGCCAATCGTTTCAGAGACATATACAGAGAGAAGAAAAGAACCGACCACCCATTTTACGAGAGAATAAATAGATATCTTATATCCCTAAATACTACCATCCCTCGATGTTACGAACCTAACTTACTTACCCCTCCTCCTTGGACTATCAACATCCCTATTACCGACATAAGTTTAACTCGTCTAGACAAGGAGAATACGAACTCCGAATCCATCATTCAGAACTTCCTAGCATTACTGGAGGAATATGAAAATTACCACTATATTTATACAGATGCATCCAAAACACCAGTAGGAGTAGCAGCAGCTTTACTAACAACCACCAAGAAGCTTTCAAAATACCAAATAGTCATTTATCGTTCTAACAGCACTAACATTTGGTGGTTATATTAAATTTGTGGAGATGATTTTGAGTTTTTCTTCATCGTGAATCTATACCACTCCACTTCGAGACACAATGGACTTCTACCACAGGTTAATGAATGCTAGTCGAGCAACTTTAGTCCATTTCTA
Source organism: Chrysolina americana (assembly GCA_958502065.1). Taxonomy (NCBI): domain Eukaryota; kingdom Metazoa; phylum Arthropoda; class Insecta; order Coleoptera; family Chrysomelidae; genus Chrysolina; species Chrysolina americana. The sequence continues at coordinate 8,296,404 of OY293416.1, read as the reverse complement.
CAAGACCATTCTATTTCTCTCCATAATTTTAAACTTAGCTGCTGATGAACCTATATAGGTTCGAAACATGTACGACTATGAAACCATTGAACTGATCGATAGTCATTTATCGTTCTAACAGCACTAAATTTGTGGAGATGATTTTGAGTTTTTCTTCATCGTGAACCCAGATATAGCTTAACTTTCAAGATGAATTTGATGGAAATGCGCGGAAGGGAGGACTTCCCATCAATTCAGGGACCGGCATTTATGGAACCAAGCCGATGATGAAAATCTCATGGAGCTTAGGTATATACGCGACGATATTTCAAGCGGAAATCGTTGCAATACACCATTGCCCTCAACAGCTTATGAGCTGAAAAAAAACATTGCGATTTACTCAGACAGCCAAGCTCAATGCAAGTTACCTCCGAACTTGTTTAGGACTGCACTGAAGCCCTCAAAGAGCTGGGCAGTCAGAACAGACTGGCCCTAGCCTGGGTACCAGCACACAGGTTATAGAGGCAATGAAGAGGCTAATTCACTACGTGAAGGTGCCGATTCACTAGCCCGTGAAGGGGCAAGTAAGGCCCTGGATGGCTCAGAACCGTTTGCGGTATGGCATAAGCCGTACTAAAAATAAACACCAAATTAAAAATCCAACAGAAATCTCAAGGATGGAGGAACAATTCTCCAGAAATAAGGGAGGCCAAAGAGTTTATTGAACAACCGCAACCAACATTTACAGAATATCTACTAAGCCAAAAGAGAATCACTATTAGGATATCAGTAGGACTTCTCATAGGGCATTGTAGGCTCAACAAATATATGAGTACAATCGATATGGCAGGAGAAATGCTATGCAGGTTATGTCAGGAAGAAGAGAAAACATCAGTACACATACTATGACATTGTGAGGGCTTGTCAAGGCTAACGTTTCTAACGCTGAAAGCACATACAATAAATCTGAAAATTTCAAAACAAAATTTGATTATAAAAATAATCCAGCCTTTCACAAATTTTTCTGTACAATAGGATTGTCGGCAAACGTCGAACAGAAATAATTCAACAGCCCCATACGACCGCCAAATCACGTCTATCCAACGCCTGGCAGAGTTTTCCTACTAGGATATACTTTGCAATCTTCCTGTAACAACCACCAACTGGCAATCGAAAACATGTGACATCTGCAGACCTCTTTCGCGATTCAACTCGCTCATCAGTGCAGACTCGGCCACAATATGTAATTGATTTCCACTCGGTTTTGTTAACAGGTACTACGATAACTCCGGCACCCACTAAGAAAATGAGCAGCAGAGCCATCTATAGAAACCACAGAACGATTCCGACCAGTAGCACGACTTCGTTTGAGCCGAATATCTGAATTTTCATGATGAAAATTTAAATCTGAAAAAGTCGCGGTGTAGAGGCACGAAAGCCCCAAACTAATCCCCTCCTTTATTTTTTAGCTTAGAATCCACTGGCGTTGGGAAAAATTGAGGTTGTCATTTGAAAAAATATTTTTAAGTATACTATTTTCAAGATAACCGAATTCGGCGCCAATTTTTGAGCACACCGTATAATTCTTTCGAGAAAGTTTTCGAAGATTTTGGAAGTTTCAGGTCTTATGTAGGCAAATTCTCACAATCTTTGACCTTACTCTCTTTGTTTTCAAATTTTAACTTCTTTGTGAAGGGTTGCATCGGTCAAAATTTTCAAAAAAAACTGAAAACTAGAGCCCTTTAGACATATAATGTTTCGATTAAAGTTTTGTAATCGATTGTAGATTCTGAAGTCCACTTCCGAAATAACCCGAAGTCATAGACAACTGAAAATATTATAACTGAAATGAACTCATCGGAAAACTCCCGTATACAAGTTTCCCATACTCATATCGGCTCAGTTCATCGTGGAATACCCTGTAAATGTTCAATTTATTTCGTAATACATTGCAACAAGGTTTGAACTAACTTCATCAGCTCACATACAGAAAAGTATGAGTCGAATATTCGACTAAAAATAACGACTTTCTTGGCTAATACCTCGACAAGCATTGAACGACGTTCCTCATGGAAAATTTTCTGACAAATTGCAAAAATGATCAATATAATTCTGTTCTGTATTGTCCAATTTTCTTTAGGTTGAACCTTGCCTGAATAAACTACAAATCAAAAACTTATCTCACTTCTTATGGAACTGGTGCATCAACGTTAATAAGTATTGGTATTCATGTCCCAAGGTGTATAGAAGATCCATTTGAGACTAGTTAAAAAACCAACTGCTATAAAAGTGCTATTTAAGACGCATATTATGAAACAATATATAAAATTTTTATAGCATTGGAATGTGGCGTAATTTATGGAGAATTATAATTAATTATAAAAGTGCATTAGATTTAATGACCACTCAACTACGTGATTACATGTAGGCAGCAGAGTCAAACTATTGAATTCAATTATTAAATATACAGGTAACGGTCTTGATCTAATGATACAATAACCAGCCAAATAGCTCAGCAGACTCAAGTTATATAATCTTTGATTTCGACATATCCAATAATGAACTACAGAAGGGAGGAAAACGGAATATATCAGAGGGACCAGAAAAAATGTCTAGAAATCAAATCTGGGAAAAAAGGTCCTGAAAGAAATTCCGGAAAATAAAATGCGGGGAAAAAGAGCAGGAAAAGAAATCTGGGAAAAATGTCTAGGAAAAAAATTTGTGAAAAAAGTCTTGGGAAAATAGTTTGGGGAGAGAAATCCTGGAAGGGGAGATCCGGAAAGAGTCTAGGGGAAAAAACCATGAGAAAAGATATCTAGAGAAATGGAGGCCCGAATAAAAAGTCTAAGGAAAGAAGACAATGGAAAAAGTCCAGGAAAAAAATCGGGAAAAGAAGAGAAAAAAATAAAAGTCCTAGAAAAAGAGTCCAGGCAAAGACATACTGGAAGGAGAGCTCCGCAAAGAAAGACTAAACGAAAAAACCAAATGAGAAGAAATCCAGAGAAACGGAGGTCCGGAAAAAAGTCTGAACAGAGAAGACAGTGGAAAAAGTCCAGGAAAACAGATCGGAAAAAGAAGAACAAAAAATAAAAGTTCTGGAAAAAAAGTCCGGGGAAAGTAATGGAAGGGAAGGTCTGGAAAAAAAATCCGTGAAAAAAGTCAATGGATAAATTCCGGAAAAAAAAAAGGAAAAAATTAAAGTCCTGAAAAAAGTCTGGAAGGGTAGGTCCGAAAAGAAAGATAGAAAGAGAGGTCCAGGAAAATTCTTAGAAAAGATATCAGTGGTAAAAAGTATTGGAAAAAAGGGCAGAAAATAAAAGTCCTGGAATGAAAGTCCGTGGAAAAGAGTCCTGGAAGAAGAGGTCCGGAAGGAAAGTCTAAGAGAAAAAATCACGTGAAAAGAAATCCAAGGAAATGGAGGTCCTGAAAAAAGACAATGGATAAAGTTCGGGAAGAAAAGGAGGAAAAATTTAAGTGCTGAAAAAAAGTCTGGAAGGGCAGGTCCGAAAAGAAAGTCTAGGAGAGACCATGTGAAAAGATTTCCACAGAAAGAGAGGTCCAGAAAAAGTCTTAGGAAAGATATCAGTGGTAAAAAGTTCGGGAAAAAATAAAAGTCCTGGAATTTAGGTCCATGGAAATGAGTCCTGGAAGGGAGGTCCAGAAAAAAAGTTTAGGAGAAAAAAATCACCAGAAAAGAAATCCAGGGAAAGGAAGGTCGAGAAAAAAGTTTATGAAAAAAGTCAATGGAAAAGCTTCAGGAGAAAAGTTCAGGAAAAAAGGAGGAAAAAATTAAAGTCCTGGAAAAGAAGTCCGGGGAAAGAAGTACTGGGAGGAGAGGTCCGGAAAAAGTCTAGCAGAGAAAATCATGTGAAAAGAAAAGCTTTCCATAGAAAGGGAGGCCTAGAAAAGTAGTCCGAAGAAATAAATTCGAGAAGCGGGCATTAAAAAAATGGTTATTTAATTCCGTCAGCCGTCTGTATCCTTCCGAGCAACCATCAGATGTCTTCGGGAGACTTGTGCGAGACAGGAAAGACGAAGCCCTTACCTTTAACGTGTGATGCCCGCGCAATGGGATTCGAACCCATGCATCTGCGGATAATTGCACTAAAAAGTGAATGCTTCACCCGCGCGCCACCAAGACCAACTCAAGGGAAACAATCTCCAAGCTAATTTAAAAAAAACAGTCCAAAAAACCTGATAACTGACATATATATGTTGTTGGATAGAAAAGACGAGACTGAAAAGAATCCAGCACCATCTTTGAGGAAAATGACTTTGAATTCTCTGAAAAAACTCAAAAAAATCGGCCGAAAAGTTTTCGAGATATAGGGTGTCAAAGTTCAAAAGTGAAGCTTCCCGCTCAGAATTCTCAACAATTCCGAGAAATAGGGGTACGTCAACCCCTAGTTTTTGAGTTCGGATAGGGGAGAGCATGTCCTAAATATATCGAACATTTTTCAATGAGTACAGAGTGAGTAAAAAGTCCAAGTCCAAGAAAAATGTGTTTTTTTATGAATATCCTGTATTTCTCAAAAGAAGTTAACTTGAATTTTTGATATAATGTACGGTTCGAGAAGTACGAGATATTGCCTTCAATATTAGCATAGATTTGTTCGTCGGCTATATACTTTGGGATATACACAGATTTTATTGATACCACATATAGTCCAGCGGACACCGAAATGGGCTATTTTCGAGCAATTCTTTTTGTTGAAATATAATTTGAATAGATTAGTGCAATACCTATTCCAAAAAGGCAATATTTAATATACATAGTGAACAAGATTTCTTCCATTTGAAAGCCACGTTTCCAAAAAAAACTAGAGGAAATTGAGATGTATCAGAAGCAATCTCACCCTCTCAAAGTTGGGACTCATTCTCCATCGTTTGAAATATAATGAAAACGTAAAATAAAAAAAATGAGTGTATTTACTTGAAACTTTATTTGATTTTTAGGGAGAAATAGAAATAATTTGTCTGTATGAAGAAAAAGTGCCACTTCCAACCCTAAAGCCTCCCTAGTCAATTTTCAAAGGAGGTAAAATTATGTTTTCAGTAAGGTCGTAAAGACAAATATGTTTTTACTCCGAAAGTAACTGATTTCATCGGCAGCCTAATATTTTTTTCCTGATAAAACATTACCTCGTTTGACTGGGCTATAAACCCTCCAGTGTGCAGCGACCAGAAGATGATCTCGATTCTTTTATTCGACACACGTCCGCCTCTCGGGTCAGTGACAGATTGTTCGTGCTACGCTGGTATCGCAATGTTATGTAGTTGGTTTTTCTTTGGTGCCTATATCCCTTCTTGTGCTTTACTGGAAGTCCGATGTAGATTCTTCGGGCGCATTTTCGCCATATTCGGCTGCATTGATGGCGAAACTGGGCACGAGGAAATAAATTTCATTTCTTGCTGGTTTCGGATTAATTGAGAAAAACCATCGGATTTGATTGTACGACTCGTTTGCCAGACTTCTTGCGGAAATTTACATTCACTTATGTAAAGATGCGCTCGGGGAGCATTTTCAGAATTCCTGCCGAACTTGAATGGGGATAAATCGTGGTCATTCGAAGGAAAAACCGTCTACGACTTGAAGGTTATCTCGAACACTGCATACATCTGTATAGCCTTCAATTTATTAGAGTTGGAATTCAGAAAATGACAGTGACATATGTGAACTTCGAATCCATCGAACAAAAAGATAATCAGTGTGGATATCCTCAAATTGTAAATCTACTACATTGTTTTTTTTTAATGGCTTGACATTTCATCATTCAGCCAGCCACAAGTGGAGTATGAAGTAGTGTATTATTTCAAGTTAATACCTAAATATGAATAGTCGTTTTCAACTCAACTTCCTTTTTTGGTACTACAAAACGGCTAATTTTGAGGTCGTCATTTTTGTAATGTCCTAAAAATTATAATGCGTTGTTGTTTTTTCCGTTAACCAGCTGTCATCACCCTACGAACGACAGCCCTCAGAAGTCGAAACTTGTGCGAGCTGATTGACGAGGTCTTACGTTTTAACGAGTTGAATCGCGAAACTAGCCTGCAGATGTCACATGTTTTCAATTGCCAGTTGCAACTAAAGATAAACACTTATCCTTATTTGCTTGCTCTTTTTTTACAGCAATGCCTATGAGCTGCTCAGATTGTTACGGGAGGTCGTGGGTATCGTTATCTGCTAGTACGACAGAAATATCCTTTGACAAATGTAAGGTATAAAGATAAAAGATAGTAGGTATGCATGGGCACCAGGTTCTTTTTTTTATTAAATGAAAATACCAAACACACTGATTTGTCAAAGGATGATCTTTGTGCTTCTCAACAATAAAAAAAACAAAGTTCAGAAAACACTATATTCACAAAAGTCCCATGTGACAAAACATGTGTGACAAGATTCTAATGAAGTGACAAAGTTACAATCAAATTTGTTATTTTAAAGTTACAAAGGATTCTGGTCTCTCAATATTTGCCTTGAAATGATTGGTTGGTTTATTCACATTTTATGATCAGTTCTTGCGATGAGAAAGACTTACTCCAGAGCTCTACTTTGACGAAGAATGTAGGCGCCTTGTATGGTCTCTCGAGACAATGGCTGCTCTACTAGCAGGATACAATCTGGATACAATCTGTAGTCGGTCTGGGGTCTTTCCTGGATCTCATAAGATGTTCGAACGATGAGGTAACGCTGTGAAAAATAAACACAAACCAGTATCTTGTGGCAGGTTGAGTCACACGACTCGAGATATGACCATGATTGTACAAATCTAATCTAGATTTACTTATAGATTATCAAAATGAATGATGATGAAATGAAAGAGTTTAAATTTACAATATATAAATTATTCAGGGAATATATAAATGAGATAAAGAATTTAAATTTACAATAAATGTAAGATTTGCTGAGTTAAACAATGATTGAAATATTCAATAGGTATGGAAAGAATTCAATTTTACAGTGAAGCTCAAAATTTAGTAATTTCTCAAGCAATGTTAGAGAAGAGTTCAATCTCAAGCGAGCATAAGAAAAAGATTTTCATAAAGATATTGTTTTCTATTATTTTTCAATTTAATAGTCAATTTCCAATGTTCAGTGGAACTGACAAGCAAAATAATGATAAGAAACTTGATCTATCTCATCAAGGATGAAAAGGAGATGTGTATCTCCTGACTGAGGAGAAACAGAGAGAGAGAAAGCAAGAGGGTTGAGATAATGCTTTCTTATAAAGTCACAAAGAAAGCAGATGGCTTTATTTGTATCCAGAACTACTGAAAATGAAAGGTTATCAAAATATATCAAACTTCTTTTGGCTAGGCATCTAAACATGGGTAGTGATGTAGAAGAGAGCGAAAGATCTTACCAAGAGCTCAAAGCTTCATGAGTGAGTTAAGCTTCTTCTGATTAAGATAAAGAAATGAGGAATTCAAAGCATTTAATCACCCATGAATCCTGTTCTCCAAGCTGCCAGATCAGACTTTCTCACCGATCACCATCCAGGTTCAGGAATTTAGATCCCAGTTCACTGTTCTTGCCTTTTAAGAAGATTGATAACTTCTGAACATTCAGGAAAAACTTGTGGAAACACTTGTATCACTGAGAACCATAAAGCACAAACAGAAACAGATCTAATTCATAATCTTTTAACTCCAAGTATGATAGAATTAATGAAAATTATCTTCACACTTTGTCTCGACTTTCACAGGTTAGAATTTATTTCAGCTGTAAGCTGTGACATTTCAGGACCGACTCGTCAAAAGAGGGTACGAGTACAAAATGACATTCGATAATGATCACGCATAATACTCAAACTTTGAAGATTTTCAAATTAATCATGAAATTCATGAGTGACAGAGTGACGCACATACGGCCATTTTACAATGTATCAAAATTAAATTTTATATTTCAAATAAAACGTGCCAAAAGAATATCGATTTTTATATCGATTCGATTAACGAATCAGATAGAAGTTAATCATTTTAAAGATAATAATATATACGACCTTTCATTTCCTCGCTCAAGAAAAATTTTAAATTTCCCGAAGGGACAACTGAGAAAACAAACCACCGCTTCGAATGCTCACTTCGGAAAGGGGCGATAGAAGTTCTCCAAGGAAGGAAGTCTATCTCTCTCACTCTGTCTATCGTCAGTGTTACCAATCGCATAGCACAATTGAATAAATTAGAACAGCTCAATGAGATGGTGTTACCAACATAAAATTCAACAAACCGAAAAAATGGTAACGCAATGATTTACATTTCGTTACACAGTTGGTGGTTGTCACAGGAAGTATTGCAAAGTATATTCTAGTAGAAAAACTTTGCCAGGCGTTGGATAGACGTGATTCGGCAGTCGTATGGGGCTGTTGAATTATTTCTGTTCGACTTTTGCCGACCATCCTAGAGTATAGGAAAATATGCGAAAAGCTGAATTATTTTTATGATCTTTCATTTTGGTATAAATTTTTTACTCAGATACTGTACTATTTGGTATTTGTGGTGCTTGCAGATGCAAAAAATTTATCAAAATGGTCGTTAAAGACCTTGATGATCGTGGCGATATGATAATACTTATCATTCCAGTTAAAACAAAAAACAAGAAAAAACGCACATTCATTGTTTCTAATGACATAATAAACGGAATGTCTGCCTTAGCTTTATACCGAAAATATCAAAATTCCAGACAGTCCAGAACATCACAGTCGAGATTTTTTTATAATAATTTTAAAGGAAAATCACTTGTCAATGTAATAGGAAAGAATACAACCGTATAATTAATTTAAGTCGATAAGTTCTTCATTTCATGTATTATATTGTTCAGTTAAAAAAAAAGAAATAGAGGCTCATATGTATTTTTAATTTTATTCTCATACATCTTCCTACAAAATAACTCTCATGAAAGTATTAAGAACTTTTCTTCTTTCTCTAAGGATCGAAAATGAGCTATTTTTGTAAGGTAGAAGAAAAAACAGATTATTTTCACGCTGCATTTCATTTTCTACTAAAGTTGAATATTTCCATAATCCTACATAATTCTGGCGGTGAATCAATGATGTTCAATTAGTGCTTGTAAAAAACGATACATGCAAAAAGTTATAAACTCATGATGAATTTGAAAAATACATAGACTCAGATCCCACATCAGGCCATGCAAAAAAAGATGAAATAAAACCGAGGATCAAGGAGGGCTTGATCCAATCAATTTATGAAAGAGAGGAAATGAAGAAAGCACTAACGGAGGGATACACAGAAAAACTGAAAGATAATCATAAAAAAGTTTCAATGAATACTTTTTTCAAATGTCCTTACTTTTCTAACGACCTGTATATAGAACCTACTCCTTTTTAAAACCAGTCACTTCAACTGAAATAATTGATAAAAAATAACATGAAGTTTTTTATGTAAAAAGCCTCTTTAAAATCATGTTTAAAGAAAACAAGAAATACTTACGTCGTTCCTTATAATCTTCAAATTTTCTGCTAGATATGTCTAAGTAGACAAACATTTGGTCAACTACAGATGTTACAATGTTTGACTTAGTCATTTCTTGTACCAAGCCACATATTTATTTATATTCATACTTATCGTATAAATCGTATTTGAAAAAAATTGTAATCATGGATTATAAATAAATATATTCTATTCTATTCTATATGAAGCAGCAGAAAGCTGGAGAGCACTTGTTTTCCTTGGATTTTCTGAACTGATTCGGGACTTGCTACGAATGTATGAATAATGAGGTCAATAGATTACTTACGCCTTCGTAGTGAATTGTATTACTGACTTTTCTTTTTCTTTTAACCACCACTGGCGCATTCGCCAAATTTTAAAAAATTGTCATTTTTCCCACAGCTATATTTCCTTATTCTCTACTAAATATAAATCAACTTCGTATCAAAGTTCCAAAATTTTGAACGAAAATGAACATAGCTGTCATGTACTCAGTTTTCAAATGATGCATTCAAGAAAAAACTAAAATAATAACCTACTTGTTATATTGTAGGTATTGTATGATTTTTCAGTTATATATGTTTGAATTATATAGACAATCAGCTGTTCTATGTGAATTTACATGGATCATTTCTATATTTCTGCTCGGTTTCATCAACATATCTGTAGTGACTAAAGAATTTACTACTATTATTATTACTGTGTGGTAGCAATTATCAGCTTCTTGATGGAGTATCGATATCAGTGCTAATGCTACTCAATTCCGTCTTGCTGTGGGTGTGTCGCAGTGGAAGTTGGATTCTTTTCAACGCACCTAAACATGTTCAGATATCTGCAAAAATGGAGGAAATAAAACGAGTCTATATAATACTCCGATATTAAAATAATTACCCGCGATGACAGGAAACAGGTTGACTGGATATATATTAATTTAGCTCAATCGTTCATTGAGCTCATTATTAATTGAAATTCGTAAGTGTTGTATTCGGCCGAACATGGTGATTACATTTCAAGATTTTGATGAGGCTTGTAGTCCATTAGGAAAGTTGTACAGTAGGTACTTGGTGAACGGAATGGAGTATTTGGTTATGCTTGACGATAAGCCTCAAAAAAAGAAAATAATAACGGATTACAATCCGATGTTCCGCTACAACCTATACAATAATCTATTTTGATTGATGACTTGTTCATTTTGTAGAAATTCAAATTCATCTGAAACACAATGAAGAATTTTCATCCAACACTTCTATGAACTATCAATGAATAATCAAATTTATTCACTGGTGAATTATATTTTATAGCTCACTAGTGGTTTCTATCCACAACTGTCAATTATTGAATGTCAATTCTAGCAAGTTGAATGATATGTCGTCGGTGCAAAAAGGGTGTAGGTAAAATGTACAAAATTTAACAACTGTCACATATTGAAGTCATTTTGACTTCATTTCCGGATCAGTGGAATAAATGGCGGCAACTGACAATCGTATGATTTTTAGCCGGTGCAAAAAAAATTGTGTTAAATCGGCAAGATTGTACAACTATCACGTATTGATGTCATTTTGAAGCTATTCCCAGACTAGTAGAGTAAATGGCGGCAGCCAAACATCGTATGACTTCGGTGCAAAAAGCGTGGTGAATGTGCAAAATTATACAACTGTCAAGTATTGAATATCATTTTGGATCTACTCCCAGACTAGTAGATTAAGTGGCGACACCTGATATTCGTTTAAATTGAAGTTGGTGCAAAAAACGTGTTAAATGTGCAATATTGTACAAATCCCGAGTATTGAATGTCACTTCGAATCTAATTTTGGAATAATGATTGAATGGTGGCAACTAAAAAGTCGTATGAGATCTCGGTGGGTGCAAAAACATGTTGAATGTGCAAAAATGTACAACTGTCAAGTATTGAATGTCATTTTGAAGCTATTCCTGGACTAGTAGATTAAGTGGCGACACCTGATATTGGTGATAGTTGTAGTTGGTGCAAAAAGCGCGTTAAATGTGCAATATTGTACAAATCCTGAGTATTGAATGTCATTTTGAATCTAATTTTGAACTAATAGATTGAATGGTGGCAACTAACAAGTCGTATGAGATCTTGGTGGGTGCAAAAAGCATGTTGAATGTGCAAATGTACTGTCAAGTATTGAATGTTATTTTAAAGCTTTTTCCGGACTAGTAGATTGAATGGCTACACCTGATAATCGTATAATTTGCAATCGGTGCAAAAAGCGTATCAATTGTGCAAAATTGTACATTGCTAAGTAATGAAGTCACTTTGGAACTATTCCTGGATTAGTAGATCAAATGGCTGCAACCGACAAATTATATGATTTGTAGTCGGTGCAAAAAATATGTAAAATGTGCAAAATTTCACAACTTTCAAGATATTGTCAAGTATGGCACTAGCATCCACGTTGCAGGAAAAGGACTTCTGAGTTTCAAGTGTCTACATAACAAAATGATACTGGATGGAGCATGGAAAGTCATCAGGAGTTCAGATCCCGTTCTTTGGCCAAGAAAAAGCAGGGTTCGGAGCTTTTTTTTTGAGGCAGCAGCCCGTGAAGCCGATGAACATGGTCACGTTCTCGACACTGAACAAGGTGACCAAACTCTGTCACTGAGGTGGAACCTGTTCAGCAAAAGGCTCACGTCCTGCAGCTAGAGGTCATAGGGCTCTTCTTCAAAAACATCAGAATAATAAAAAAAAATCGTCTGAAAAGAGAAGGAAGAACGGAATAAATATCGAGACTTCACCCAACCAAGGGTATGGAAATAGTAGTTATATGATCATAGGGGTATTTGGTGAAACGATGGGATACACTGCTCTCAAATCAGAAAATTATACTATCTTGCCCTGGTAGGTAGAAATCTTAGCTAGATGGATGCAGATGGCCATAATTCTTGCATCACCTTATCAACTCAGAGTACATGTGGGGAGTGACTATTGGGTTAAATGAAACACCAGCTCGCCCTCTAGAGTAAAGAGTAATGATAATATACTTCAGCTAGAAACGGCAGAAACATCATATATCTGTATCTCAGAGGCAAACTATGTTAAGTCCAAATATGACCAAATCAAGTTGAGAATGTTGAATATATGTACATAAAATAATCTTCCATTTGAAGTTTTTTTGTATTTTTCCCAATTCTAGTAAAAAGTTAGACACTTCAGAAATATTTTAAGTCATAACGTAGCTTAGAGCTTAGAGAAGTTAACAATTTTTTTTCTGAGCTAAATTATGTTAAGTCGCATTAAAAGCAAATCTAGTTTTTTTTTTCAAATGTCATTATCTCATATGAAGACACGTTCATTTCCTTGAATATCTCCAAATTTGAAAATATTATCTCAAATAGTTAGACATTGACTTAACATAATTCATTTTAAAAATCTACAAATGCTTTTCCTGTAAAATGCAAGTTTTGGACTTAAGATACTTTGCCTCTGAGGTACAGATATATTTATACCTTTTTCCATTACAGCACGAACGTCGTGTGATTAACTTATTTTTCATAACATTTCCAGGTTCAAATTAGCATTGTGTCATGAGATTGCAGATTGCAGAAAAGCGCTGAGCATTCGCAAAGCTAATGTTCTGCAGTTTCTGCAAAGTTTTCGCAGTAGCGGCAACTATCGCTCTCTGACTTGCCCATCTTTTTGATTTGATACCCAGTAGTAGTCCCGTTACCAATTTAAGTCCTGTTTGTCCAACTCGAGGAGTTGTAGAGCTTTCCTTGGCGATAGGTTCACAGAAAGGTTTTGCCCCGGAAAGTGGTGCGTTTGCCCCTTCTTTTGCAAGGCAGTCTGCTTTCCCATTTCCTTTGATGCCCCTGTGACCTGGCACCCACATCAGGATCACCTGATTGTTTGCTGTCAGTTGTCTCAGGGTTTGTTTACAGTCCTAGGTCAGCTCAGACTTACAAGTGTGTGACTTCAGAGCTTTTAGGGCTACTTGGCTATATGATAGTATATAGATTTTTGCCTTGAGGTCACATATCTCTATAGTATGTACTTCTACTCTGAAGATTATTGTGGTCCTACGAAGGGGTTTTGAGAGCCTGAAATTTAACCCTGTAACGCCCACTCCAAACCCTTCGTCCATCTTGGATCCATCTATGTACAACACTGAGGTGTCCATTGCCAATTGAGCACTATTCTCTGTGTGGGTAGATCTGGTTTATGACTACTTCAAACTGCACTTCGAAGTCGTACCTAATCGGCATGATATTTGTCGGTCAAGACTTCTAGGGAGATGTGTTCCAAAATCTTTACATGTCCGATCAGATTTCCTGCTTCAAATATTGGTATATCCCAATTGAAATTTGCATACTATTAATAATTCAGAATTCATCGGATAAATTATCACTAATCTGGACATTATCAGAGGTATCAGAAATTATTCCCAAATCTTTCGAGAACTAGCACTAGTATAACCATAAACCATAAAACACAAACCATCCACCACAATCCTGATAACAGCATAAAATACGACTTAACATAAGGAAACTGACGACGTCAATTAAATCAATGAAGACAAAGTAAACGACTAGAAAATACTGACTAACATATAAGAGATGTTTACTGTAGATGCGTCTTCGTTGTACATCAATCAGTCGTCCTGACTTTGTTAATGTTTTATTTAACATAACGTCGATCTGGTCGTGTTTTCTACGCTTAATAGATGGCGTATAAATGCAAGACGCACCCAGCTCATATTGGATATAACTGCAACTAATTAATATAAAGTAGTTAGGAATCGCAACCATTACCACAACATCGAGGAAATTTATCTGATATCTCGGTGAAAAGACGCAAGATCGTGGTATACGCATGTTGAGATAATTGGAGAATTTTGTAATTTCCGGCTTCATCTTGGACAGGTTACTGAAGAGTAATTATGATTCATCAGTAGTTTATTTCTGTGGGGTGACTTTTAACAAAAATTGTTTTTGCCACTGTAGGTGTTATTGATTTCTGCTCACTAGTAGTCCAATTATTTATGGGGTTCTTCCCAGAAAAAAAATCCGGAAGATTTTTCTCAACGGTTTTATACGCATCGCTAGATATTCGCCAAGCGCGTTGATGTCTGAATTGATTTGTCAAAAGTTGGTACACATTTCTCAAAGTAAGTTGCAAGCCCTCAACATTGTCGAAGTTGATGTTGGTTTGTAGGCATCGGGAAATTTTCAACTGCTTTCATCTCATGTTTATTCGGTAGTACCCCATTTCTATCAATTTCATGGTCTAAGAAACTGATTTGTTCCTATAAGAAACTGCACTTACCTGAATTCAACGTTTACCTCACTTATTATTTCCAAAAAGAATTTGATGTTCTCCATTTTTGTTTCTGTAGCAATCGTGATATCATCTAGTTAGATGACCTTATCAAATCCCACTTTATTTCAATTATTAAATGAATGGCAATTTGAAAAACAGCTGGAGCATTAGCGAGACCAAAAGGCATTCAAATAAATTCATAATGCACATCAGGTGAAATCCATTTTTTTAATTGAATCAGGATGCATCGATGTTTGGTAGTACCCTGACGCAAAATCTAACGTTTACATTTCTTCAACCTATCCAATGAATCCTCAATAGAAAAAAATGCCTGATAGTCCTCCTCGAAATTTCGATCCATTTAGGCAGAGCATAGTAGGCCTTAAAAATAAGAATAATTCATATCTGTCAACATCTTTTAATAGAGCTGATCTTGTGCTATAACTTGAAATTTTCATTTTTCAAAACAGGTCTACGGGTTCCAAAATAACAGGGTTGGACCGTAATGAATTCATGTAGCTGCAATTGTCTTAGAAGGCTTTCGAATAATCTTACAGTTTGCCAAGAAACTTCATTGTTCTACTCGCGTCTAGATGGAGCAATCTAACGGAGTAGAAAACTCTGCCAGTAATACAACAGATATAATTTAATGGTCGTTAATGGCAGAAGTTGTTTTTTATAGGACACTCGAAAGAAAAATATCTATGGACTAGTTTTATGCGGAAGACTAGATTATGTTATCAATTTTCTATCATCAATAGAATTTTGTTGAAAATTCTTTATTGTTTTCAATTAACTTGATCCCATAAATAATAACAACATCCAATCGATAATCGATTATTCTACTAATAAATAATTCAAGAGAATCAATCATTCAAACAGAATTTGGATCAGATAAACAAGAGTATAATCATCAATTAATATGTTAAGGCATCTTAGTGAGGTATAGTGGTAATGATTTAGACGCGAGTGTGGGTGTATGGTAACTTTCTTGATCAAACACTAATGCATTAAAACGTACTAATTATTTTATGAATTCGTCGTAGGCGGACGGCTACATCAGAACACTTTCCAATGTAGAATTATTAACGGATATTCAACGAGGTTGAAAAATATGAGGCCATGTGCCAATAGAAATAGTGATAAACATGAATAGTTTCTCATACTATTATTGAATTGATTGTTTTTTTATTTTTTCTTTCATGTGAGTAGAAGAATCTTATAATGTATGGAAAACACCGTGAGAACTGAAAAAAGGATAAAGATGTTACCCTACAATTTCTGGGAATGAAAAAAAATATATTTTTGAACGAAATATGTTCAGAGACATCGGTTCACTGGATGAGCTACAGATTGATACGGATAGACTGGTACAGTCTAAACTATAACCATTGCAGGTTTTGTTAGTATAAAGGGCCGCCAGATGGCGCCTATGTTGCAAAACAATTGAAAATATTAACGGACAATTCAACTCATGCCGACAGTGGCAAAAGTTAGATGCAACTTTTACAGCGAAAAATGCACAAGGGATTTGGTGCGGAGGGGAAGCAGCTTACTGTGGAACCACTTATTCCGTATCTGAAATTGAATATAACGAAAAATAAACCGGACGTATCTAGGATAATCTTCCATTTTCGAAAACGAGACAAGGCGGTAACCATAAATTATGTAACAGCAAATGGATTACGCCTAATAATTTAGAAGAAGATATTTGCCCAATATGGAATGGAAAAACGAGACACTTTCATAACACTGGACAGAGTATTTCTTACACGAATTCATATGTTTATCAATAACCGCGGTGTTGGCTGCCAAAATGAATAGTTTGACATGTTTGTCAACAACTGATTGCATTTCTGAGCTCTAAAAATGAGTCGATTCGGTAAGTGTATGAACGCCGAAATTATTCAAATTGTAAATACCTTTGTGCCTTCCGATACAGTTGCGACGTAATCATCAATCTGGCGACAATTTTCTACGTTTTTCGATACAAAAAGATATGAATTTGAGCCAGATACTTCCATCGAGGACGTGAATGTAATATTGCTAGATTGGGCTATATAATATGAGAGAAGGTAATGGAGAAAACTATAGTTCGAAAGATTTTCACTAAGGAGGATTACAAAACCCACGACAATTGTTTCGCTGTTCAAGTGAAGAAGATATACAGGGTGGGGCACCGAAAACGAAACAGATCGAATATCTTCATAACACATGTGTTGTGAAGAAAATACAAAATCACGTCGATTTTTAATCCAAGGGGGACATCTTAACCTCAACTGTCATACCTTTCCCCCATCCCTTGGTCACTATCACCCAAACAATTTGAATAGGGAGAGTAGTAAGTGTGACACATCAATAAAACGGTAATTTCATAAGGAATTCAGCTATGTCAATTTTCGCTACCTAACTTTCTATTTTGGCGCCCTATTGCGGGAAAAACAACTGATCCGTATTACAAATTATGATACTTCATTTGCAAGTAAATTTGACATAAATTCGGTAACAATTCATTATAGAATTGATTGGCGTTCGCAGAATTGCTCTAACTTTGACCGCTCTTGAGTTAGAAAGTTAATATAGAGTAAAGAGGGGTTATTTCCCCCCACAATTTTTTTCATTTTATTTTCAATGTCATTCGTAAAATTCTATCTTTTTTGAACATACACACCAAGTTTCGAGTCGATCCCAGAATAATTGAAGATTTCATAGGATTTTCTCGGCACCTCTGCTATTTCGATTTCGCAAGGGAATGTTTGACGTCTTACTCCTTATTTCTGCTGAACCTCATATCTGAGCATATTAAAATCACATATTTTTGTATATACATGCCGTTTCTTTTATCATGTGGTAACATTGCTATATTCTAAACCGTAATATATACAAAGACGATTGAATGGGAAAAAAGGTAACTATTGTGGTGAGCAGTAAATCTGTCATAGAAAATTTACGGGGATTCTCGCCCTTCCCAACTTATACAGGGAAATCTGAAAATGCTGTGTTCGGTTTTTTACGAATAGAATTGTTATTTCAGAAAATTTAAAAAAATGAAAAAGGAAAGTTTTATTGTATTCAAAATGTATTAGAACTACGTAACGATAAATTTTTAATCAAACGTTTCGTGTCAACACCGCCATCATCAACAATTTTTTTTCAAATACGGACCTGTCTATTTCATCACAAATTTTGATAGAGCGATAAAATCACAATTCAGTGGTATATCACACTCGACATTTTTATAACGTTTCATATAAAATAACTGGCATCGTCAGTGACAACAATTTTTAATTACGGTCCTGTCGTTAGTTTGTTTATGAGTTCCACATAATCTAACGCTTCGATATAAAAATAATCAGTGACGTTTTGAATGAATGTATCTATGAAAATTGTATTTATACTATGAAAATTCATAAAAGATTTCTGCAGTTTCAGAGACGAACGATAGCAATTTACCCCAGAAATACACTTACTTAAGAGGAGAAGAAATCAAACAAACAGAAAAACAATTTATTTCATAATGAATTTGTGGAAGAAAATAAAACCAATACAGAAAAAGAATTCTACAGTAAATGCTCGAATTGACGACCTCTTTGTTGAATTCACATAAGTTGTCTGTCCATACAATTTCTGTGGCAATTTTCTAGCATGATGGTTGTAATGCTATTACATGCATCTCTTATTTTCTGTTTGAGATGGTCGATATCGGTACTAGGTGTCGAAATAGCTTTATCCTTTATGTATTCCCAGACAAACAAATCCAAAGGAGTAAGGTCTGGGGATCGAGCTGGCCAGGCAATTGGTCCATTGTTTCCAATCCACTTTGTTGGGAATATTGCATCTAAATGTTCCCTTACTATTGCTGCATTATTGAGAGGGGCACCGTCTTGTTGAAAATATTACATTTCACGGCGGGTGCTTAATGGCAATTCATCTAAGTAGCCATCAAACTCATTGGATAAAAACTGTAAATACATTTTACCATTCAAATGCTCATCGTAAAAGAAAGGACCTAGTATGTTTGTTCCCAAAATTCCCAACCAAACATTTATTCCGAACCTCTCCTGGAAATTGGTTTCTCTATGTAAATGTTCATTCGTATTATTCCACCTATAATGGATGTTTCTGTTAAACCAACCATTGTTGGTGAATTTTGATTCGTCCGTCCATATTATTTTTTTACAAATATTTCGAACTTCCCTATTTCTACGTCTTAACCATTTCGCAAATCGTACTCTCCTTCCGTAATCCCTTTCATTAAGGTGATGAACTTTGTGTATCCTGTAGCTTTTGTATTTGTTCTTTTTCAAAATATTTCTGGTAGATTTTACAGATATCCTAAGTTCGTGGGCAATTTCTCGTAAAGAACAATCTTGATTAGAAATATTGTTGTAACTTACTAACCCTAGATTTAAAAAAAGACGTTATTTTTCACTTTTTAGTCTTTATAAGGTAATATTTGATTACCCACAACATTTATTTGGTTCCTTATACTTCCAGTAGCAACACATTTTCTAGTTTTATTTCCGTCAAATGCACCACAGTCTCTCAAATTTCTTTCTAATCGTCTAAACATTTGAATGTTTGGAATGCGACGATTCGGGTATAGCTCACCATACATATTTCCAGGATTGAGAATTATGAAAGTAATCCGTGTAAAAATTGATACAGGAGAAATCAGCCATGAATCAAGGATTACTGTAATACAAAAATCCCCAAAAAGGAAAAATACGAATGTTCGTTGTGTTGGGGTATCTTCCTATCGAAAGTATTGGATACTGACTGAAGTATCCTAATAGTTGAATGAGTTTTGAAGAAATAAAAATAATTTACAAAAGAACTAACGACAGGACCGTAATTAAAAATTGTTGTCACTGATGATGCCAGTTATTTTATATGAAACGCTATAAAAATATCAAGTGTGATATACCACTGAATTGTGATTTCATCGCTTTATCAATATTTGTGATGAAATAGACAGGTCCGTATTTGAACAAATTGTTGATGATGGAGGTGTTGACACGAAACGTTCGATTAAAAATTTATCGTTATGTAAATTTAGTACATTTTGAATTCAATAAAACTTTCCTCTTTCATTTTTTATATTTTCTGAAATAACCATACTATTCGTAAAAAACTGAAAACAACATTTTTAGTTTTTCTCTGACCAATGTACTGCTCACCACGATAGCTAAATTTTTTCCCATTTGATTGTCTTTGTATCTATTACGGTTTAAAATATAGCAATGTTAAAACATGATTAAAGAAACGGCCTGTAGTGCGAATATAAGGTGGATCTGATGAGTTTATATTCTTCATGATTTTTTGTGCTCTACCCCTTTGGACTTTTTTGAGTAATCTCTATTTTCCTTACTATCGACTTAAAATTCACGGAATATTGAATCGATTGGCTTTTGCAGAATTGCTTTAACCGTTCTTGAGTTGAACATGTCATATAGAGTTAAAAGGGATCATTAACTCAAAAAAACATTTCTTTTTTCATTTTATTTCTATTCCTACTCGTGAACTGCAATCTTTTTTTAATATACCAAGTTTCATCTCGATTCCGGATTAATTAAATATATCATAGACTTTTCACGGCACCTCCACCATTTCGATGTTACAAATGAACTTTCGACATTTTATTGAATTTTTATGTCGAACCTTCTACCTGAGTATAAAAAATCATTAATTTTTGGAATCTGCCTGAGATTTTTCGTATATAGTGCAAATTTCATGGTTTTTAAGGGTCAGTCCCTTAGAACTTTTTTGACTAATCTCTTTTTTCTTGCTTATCAACTTAGATTCACGAATTACAATAATTCCATCTTCAACCAGACAGACAGAGTCAGGCTCGTTTTCGGAGAATGTTTTTTTTCCTGAAGGCCGCGAAAAATCCGTCTAGACTTTCGAGAGATCAATTATCGTAGTTTTTCGCAAGGTACTTACCGATAACACTCTATTTTGTTTTAAATACTTGATCCGAGCTCTTTATTGAAACAATAAACTTCCCTTGCAGGTTGTAGAAATAAGAGGATATAAAAAAAATAATAACATCAACAAAAATGCGCTATTCCACATGGAAAATGTACTGTCCAAAATTTGTTAAGGTTGATTTGCTGCTTGATTCTTATGCGAATTTGATTCTTATGCGAATTTGATAAGTACTATCTACTATGAATTGAATGTCATTTTCTGATTGGTAAATTAATAATGAAATATTGGAGATAATTGTTTTTTTTAGTCGAGATGACTAGAATTGCTATTACGAATTATCAGAAATATTTAACTACACGGAACTGTAATTCATCTGATGGATATTTTTTAGCGTGCTTAATTCTTATGCGAATTTTATTTTGATTCTTATGCGAATTTGATTTCAACCATAACTTTTTCATTCACAGCATTGACCAACTGACGTATTTCTTCGAAATATCTGCGAATAATAATCGACCAAAGAAAAAGCTCCAATCAGAAAAAACAAGCTCTTTGTCATATTCGAAAACTCTATCGACAGATTTGACAAGATAAGTAAATAAATAAAAACAAACATGAGTATCTTTGATGAACGTGGATCCAAAGCAGTTGTTCTCCTCATTATCATTTGGTGAATTCCAGCCTTTGACCTGGTTTTTGATCCTGGTAATTTATTCAGTAACTTTAATAGCAACCCAGACTTATTCAGCTGGTATTTCTGAATTTGGTAATGGGGAAATTTCAATGTCGTTTGTTCGATTGAAATCTCAATTCGTGTCCGCTATTACGAAAAATTCCTGAAGAATACCTCATTTCAAACTCTGGAATGCGTATTGCACCTGCTTTGGAAAGCCAAATGAATGTCATGAGTAATTAGAAAGAGAATGATTGAAATGCCACCTGGTGTCCCAATTTGCGTCTTTGATTTGAAGGAATGAAGAAGCTTAATTTATTCAGTTGTAACATACGGTTCAATACAAATATATTTCTAGTTATTTAGACAATTCTATTGAGTGAAACTTCCAACCTATCAATCACAATCGAAGTCAGGGAAAAATAAAGAACATTAATTCCTCGGAATTAGCTTCTCAATGGATATGACAACGAATACTTGTTAAAAGGTTCTTTTTGACGAAAAAGAAATGTGGGGAATTCAGCGCAATTTAGATAAATTGATTCAATTCGTCTGTCAAAATCGTCTTCACTGAAATATTCACATTTTATAGGGATGGAATTTATTAATTTTTGTAATTTAGTGGACAGAGCCTAAGGAAGGAAGAAAGCCATATTTCCAACTGGACGAGGAACACCATGTAAGTATGGTAGATAAAATGAGAGTTAATGATTCTACTAAACTTCATTAAGAAACTAAGGTAGCTAATGTGCGTACTATAACTTCTTTAAGTTATAATTCAATAACAAACTCGAATACGTTGAGTAATATGCCAGACCCAAAAGATACTGACTATAACAACTGTGTATTGCACTGCAATTTATGTAATTTTTAGCTTGTGTTTAATTTGTTAATTTTTATATAATTTATATGTACCTGATTATTTTTTGACAATTCTTGCAACCAATCGAAACCCTCAATTAAAAGCATTCATGTACGTTCAGACCAATCACAGCATTATTATAGTGGGAATTTTCTACCTTGAAAATTGCCGGAATATTTTGGAGTATTTTGTTTTTATTATGTGACAACTGATACTTTTGTTATGACGTCTGTCATCAGTTTGCATGAATAGTGAAAAATGATTCGAAAACGGTTTAGTACATCATCATTTGATTAAATTTTGAGAAAATCAACGAAAATGCATGTAAGAATAGTATTTTGAGTAACGTGTCAATTTAGAAACAGTTTCAATTGATAACTTAGGGACAGAGAGAAAGCAATACCTTTCAATCCAACAAAACAAAACAATGTTGCGAAATCCTCCAACCAAGGACAAAACATCCATAATTATTGTATTTTTTATGCTGAGAACTTCAAATTCCAAGCTTCTTTCTGTTTATAGTGATTCAAGTAATCATAATTTGTTGAAATTAAAATGTTACATAGAGATTGGGACATCAAAAAATAATCTATTGAATACCACACGAGAGTTCGATAAAGTAGAAAATAATTCTCCAGATTTTTTCTCAAACTTGTTGCCATTTGGCAATACTCGAGCCCTTCGGGCTCTCATGTCTATTGCGAAAAATCTGTCAAATTATTTTCACTTCATTCTCACCCTCTTGTGATATTACAGCTGATAATTTTTCATTCAAGCATGTCAGTAAAAAACTACATAATTTGTTGAAATTAAAATGTTACATAGAGATTGGGACATCAAAAAATAATCTATTGAATACCACACGAGAGTTCGATAAAGTAGAAAATAATTCTCCAGATTTTTTCTCAAACTTGTTGCCATTTGGCAATACTCGAGCCCTTCGGGCTCTCATGTCTATTGCGAAAAATCTATCAAATTATTTTCACTTCATTCTCACCCTCTTGTGATATTACAGCTGATAATTTTTCATTCAAGCATGTCAGTAAAAAACTACATAATTTGTTGAAATTAAAATGTTACATAGAGATTGGGACATCAAAAAATAATCTATTGAATACCACACGAGAGTTCGATAAAGTAGAAAATAATTCTCCAGATTTTTTCTCAAACTTGTTGCCATTTGGCAATACTCGAGCCCTTCGGGCTCTCATGTCTATTGCGAAAAATCTGTCAAATTATTTTCACTTCATTCCCACCCTCTTGTGATATTACAGCTGATAATTTTTCATTCAAGCATGTTAGTAAAAAACTACATAATTTGTTGAAATTAAAATGTTACATAGAGATTGGGACATCAAAAAATAATCTATTGAATACCACACGAGAGTTCGATAAAGTAGAAAATAATTCTCCAGATTTTTTCTCAAACTTGTTGCCATTTGGCAATACTCGAGCCCTTCGGGCTCTCATGTCTATTGCGAAAAATCTGTCAAATTATTTTCACTTCATTCTCACCCTCTTGTGATATTACAGCTGATAATTTTTCATTCAAGCATGTCAGTAAAAAACTACATAATTTGTTGAAATTAAAATGTTACATAGAGATTGGGACATCAAAAAATAATCTATTGAATACCACACGAGAGTTCGATAAAGTAGAAAATAATTCTCCAGATTTTTTCTCAAACTTGTTGCCATTTGGCAATACTCGAGCCCTTCGGGCTCTCATGTCTATTGCGAAAAATCTATCAAATTATTTTCACTTCATTCTCACCCTCTTGTGATATTACAGCTGATAATTTTTCATTCAAGCATGTCAGTAAAAAACTACATAATTTGTTGAAATTAAAATGTTACATAGAGATTGGGACATCAAAAAATAATCTATTGAATACCACACGAGAGTTCGATAAAGTAGAAAATAATTCTCCAGATTTTTTCTCAAACTTGTTGCCATTTGGCAATACTCGAGCCCTTCGGGCTCTCATGTCTATTGCGAAAAATCTATCAAATTATTTTCACTTCATTCTCACCCTCTTGTGATATTACAGCTGATAATTTTTCATTCAAGCATGTCAGTAAAAAACTACATAATTTGTTGAAATTAAAATGTTACATAGAGATTGGGACATCAAAAAATAATCTATTGAATACCACACGAGAGTTCGATAAAGTAGAAAATAATTCTCCAGATTTTTTCTCAAACTTGTTGCCATTTGGCAATACTCGAGCCCTTCGGGCTCTCATGTCTATTGCGAAAAATCTGTCAAATTATTTTCACTTCATTCTCACCCTCTTGTGATATTACAGCTGATAATTTTTCATTCAAGCATGTCAGTAAAAAACTACATAATTTGTTGAAATTAAAATGTTACATAGAGATTGGGACATCAAAAAATAATCTATTGAATACCACACGAGAGTTCGATAAAGTAGAAAATAATTCTCCAGATTTTTTCTCAAACTTGTTGCCATTTGGCAATACTCGAGCCCTTCGGGCTCTCATGTCTATTGCGAAAAATCTGTCAAATTATTTTCACTTCATTCCCACCCTCTTGTGATATTACAGCTGATAATTTTTCATTCAAGCATGTTAGTAAAAAACTACATAATTTGTTGAAATTAAAATGTTACATAGAGATTGGGACATCAAAAAATAATCTATTGAATACCACACGAGAGTTCGATAAAGTAGAAAATAATTCTCCAGATTTTTTCTCAAACTTGTTGCCATTTGGCAATACTCGAGCCCTTCGGGCTCTCATGTCTATTGCGAAAAATCTGTCAAATTATTTTCACTTCATTCCCACCCTCTTGTGATATTACAGCTGATAATTTTTCATTCAAGCATGTTAGTAAAAAACTACATAATTTGTTGAAATTAAAATGTTACATAGAGATTGGGACATCAAAAAATAATCTATTGAATACCACACGAGAGTTCGATAAAGTAGAAAATAATTCTCCAGATTTTTTCTCAAACTTGTTGCCATTTGGCAATACTCGAGCCCTTCGGGCTCTCATGTCTATTGCGAAAAATCTGTCAAATTATTTTCACTTCATTCTCACCCTCTTGTGATATTACAGCTGATAATTTTTCATTCAAGCATGTCAGTAAAAAACTACATAATTTGTTGAAATTAAAATGTTACATAGAGATTGGGACATCAAAAAATAATCTATTGAATACCACACGAGAGTTCGATAAAGTAGAAAATAATTCTCCAGATTTTTTCTCAAACTTGTTGCCATTTGGCAATACTCGAGCCCTTCGGGCTCTCATGTCTATTGCGAAAAATCTATCAAATTATTTTCACTTCATTCTCACCCTCTTGTGATATTACAGCTGATAATTTTTCATTCAAGCATGTCAGTAAAAAACTACATAATTTGTTGAAATTAAAATGTTACATAGAGATTGGGACATCAAAAAATAATCTATTGAATACCACACGAGAGTTCGATAAAGTAGAAAATAATTCTCCAGATTTTTTCTCAAACTTGTTGCCATTTGGCAATACTCGAGCCCTTCGGGCTCTCATGTCTATTGCGAAAAATCTGTCAAATTATTTTCACTTCATTCTCACCCTCTTGTGATATTACAGCTGATAATTTTTCATTCAAGCATGTCAGTAAAAAACTACATAATTTGTTGAAATTAAAATGTTACATAGAGATTGGGACATCAAAAAATAATCTATTGAATACCACACGAGAGTTCGATAAAGTAGAAAATAATTCTCCAGATTTTTTCTCAAACTTGTTGCCATTTGGCAATACTCGAGCCCTTCGGGCTCTCATGTCTATTGCGAAAAATCTGTCAAATTATTTTCACTTCATTCCCACCCTCTTGTGATATTACAGCTGATAATTTTTCATTCAAGCATGTTAGTAAAAAACTACATAATTTGTTGAAATTAAAATGTTACATAGAGATTGGGACATCAAAAAATAATCTATTGAATACCACACGAGAGTTCGATAAAGTAGAAAATAATTCTCCAGATTTTTTCTCAAACTTGTTGCCATTTGGCAATACTCGAGCCCTTCGGGCTCTCATGTCTATTGCGAAAAATCTGTCAAATTATTTTCACTTCATTCCCACCCTCTTGTGATATTACAGCTGATAATTTTTCATTCAAGCATGTTAGTAAAAAACTACATATTTTGTTGAAGGAGACCTCCTTCGCAGTCGTGCTCTTTCGCCAAAATATGAAAATAATCCCATGCAGTTTTTAGACATGCTTTCATATAAAATGATCGGTAATTTTGAGGCACTTGTGTAATTACTTCCGAAAATTTCATTGAGAAGTAGAAATAATTCAAATTATTATTCGAAGAAAAACTGTATAAACAAATGAAATTTGGAAACTGAATATTAAAGTTGTAAACTTCCCTACTAGTGATGATAGATGACAAAATTGTCAAAGATGACGTCACAAGGCCATTGTGACCAATAATTTCAAATGGAACCCTACGGCAAGCGACACCTCTTTTAAAAGGTATTGAAAAACCCTATTCAATGATACTATTTTTTTTTGTGTTTATGGCAGTTTGAATTCACTTGTTTATGTATAATCGTTCCAAGGATAAGAGGGGGAGAGGGGGGAGAGGGCCAACTAGAGAGTACCTTATTTTTGTGCATAAAATCATATTTCAAACTGAAAACGGTTTTGGTAACACATTTTTCAACTCCGTTATTATTTAAATTATTTTGTCTGTGGCGCTATTTTCCATCGTTCAAAACAACCTCTTGGAACATATTCATGTTGAAAGTGGAAACGTTCTCAATTTCACCTTCTTGCAGATTGATATCTTCGTATTGCAATTGGTAAACTATCAAAACAAACTTCCAGGTTTATGGATTTTTGATAGTCAATATAATTTTTAAACTTGTAACCTTCATTTTTGGTCAGGGGTGAGTATATTGTTGCGTTTTTCAAGAGCCTTTCTTACTTCGGGAGACATACGTATGGTAATAGATTCCTGAAGAGTTTTTTGAGACCATTGGGGATGATGGTATTACCTATTTCAGTAGTCAAATGAATCCAGAAATACTTCGGTATTACTCTCGTCAGTTTCAACACCTCGGTAAGTTTTTCGGTCCTCAATTTTTCTAAGGTTATTTTAAGTGATATTTTCAAAAAGAGCATCTGCTACATACAGTGTGTGCAATTGGAAACCGCGGCAACAACCTGTTATTTTGGAGCCCATAAACCGATTTTGAAAAATAAAAATTTTAAGTTATATAGTACTCGACGAGCTCTATTCAGATATGTTAACAGATATGAATTATCTCATTTTCAGGGCAAATTGGGTCAAAATTTCTAGAAAGAACATTAGGCAATTTTTGTCTCAAAAAAGTAGATATCCTATTCCATTTAGGCATATATTGATTACCAAGTTTCAGTCCAGATATTGGTGTTTTCAATATATCCCCCTTTGCGCTCTATACATACCAACCGGTTAATTATTATTCATTTAGCAGGGAGAGGACAATTATAATGTTGTTCGACCTACCCTGTCACTGATGAGAGGCAAAACCTCGAAACATGCATGTCTGCAGGTATGGTCATTCCCAGCCAAATGAAGGATAATCTTCTGTTTAATTACAAGATAAGCACTTGCAATTGGGTCTTCTTGAAAGAACGTTGCGCAAATATCTGTCAGATGTAGTTCAATGTCCGTCGTGGTATTAGCCAGGGAAGTAGCTATTTTCTGACAGATTTTTGCCTTTATTTTTTCACTTGGTGGAAACGCTTGGAAAAAAGGGTACTCTGTATTCATTTCACCGGCACCAAATTATCGAACTTGTTCAAAATATTACATACAGGGTCAGTCAAAAAGCATGATGTTGAAAATTTGTCATCATATAACTAACATCCTTTATGAGATATTCAACTGAAACTTGGTATATAGGTGTTCGAAATATACAGGCCGTTTCTTTTATCATGTGGTAACATTGCTATATTTATTCTAAACCGTAATAGATACAAAGACGATTAAATGGGAAAAAATGTAACTATTGTGGTGAGCAGAGAAAATCTACGGGGACTCTCGTCCTTTCCGACGTATACAGGGAAAACTAAAAATGCTGTTTTCGGTTTTTTACGAATAGAATGGTTATTTCAGAAAATATAAAAAAATTAAAGGGGAAAGTTTTATTGTATTCAAAATGTACTAGAACTACGTAATAATAAATTTTTAATTAAACGTAAAAAACCGAAAACAGCATTTTCAGTTTTCCCTGTATAAGTTGGGAAAGGCGAGAATCCCAGTAAATTTTCTATGACCAATTTACTGCTCACCACCATAGTTACCTTTTTTCCCATTTAATCGTCTTTGTATCTATTACGGTTTAGAATATAGCAATGTAACCACATGATAAAAGAAACGGCCTGTATATCCACTCTTTCGAGAAAAAAATGCCTGATGGTCCTTCTCGATATTTCGACCCATTTAGCAGAGCATAAGTAGTCCTCGAAAACAAGAATAATTCATATCTGTCGACATTTTTAAATAGAGCTAGTCGAGTACAATAACTTGAAAGTTTCATTTTTCAAAATCGGGTCATGAGTTCCAAAATAACAGGATGTTGCAGTTTCAAATCACACACTGTTTACCAACATTCGTGCGGAATTTGAAAGTATTTTTATGAGCTGACTATTGATGTATCACAAAAACCATTCCGATCCATTATTTCCACCTTGTATACAAATTTTGCACTTTCAGATATTGTGGAAGTACCTGTTTTTTCTATCTCACACACCGACGAGACCAATTATATCCCTATAATATCTGCGGAATGAACATTGAGACAGACATAAAATCACCTTTTCAATGACTTAACTGCAATGTAACCCAAATACCGAAATAGCAAAAAGACATGAATACGGCGTGATTTACAAAATACTTTCGACGTGGGACGCCCAAGATACCACAAGTAAAGCCACATTTGCATATAATTATCTAAAGGCTGTTTCTCCGTTTATAAATTCATATTAGTGTCATTGTTCCATTGAGACAATGCACCCTGTGGGTTTGGCCGTCCTCATTAACTAAAAATTTCTAAACTTTGTCTGTGGGAGATGTGAATAAACTAAAATATTATATGTAGCTGGCGTAAAGGATGATGTTACTAGATAATTGATATAGGAATATATTTCACGGTTCACGACAATTACGATGAATTTTGAAATTAGAAAAGGTGCTTTCAGTTCACACTTTCCATGTACTCGTTATTTATGCTCGAGGCAAACTTGGAAAATGAGGCTTGAGGCAAAAGTATACTATTTTCAAATTTTTATTATTTCCATAAAACTACATGGCCCTTGAAAAAGGCAATAATGGTAGTGAATTACTATTTATCAAGCAAATTCAGTAGGATAACCAATTTGGCAATTCATCTTTGGTAATGAGGAAAACGTAAGGCATTTTATTTTCTCCAGGTAGAGACCCTCTAGGCAATATTCTTTCCATTGATAAGGTGATATTTGCCACTAACAGAATTCCAGGTACAGGGCAAAAGAAAATCCAGACAGGAATATTCTAGAACGTATAGTAGCTAAGAAAATCGCAGAAATGTTATATTCCAGCATTCGTAATGTGATTGCTATACGGAAATGACTAGATGAAACATTTCAAGTAAGGTGGATTGGGAGGAACAGTCCTTCTATTTCTTGACCCCCTCGATCACCAGACCGGACTCCATTAGATTTTTTTTTGTGTGGATATTTGAATCAAAGTATTTATGAAAACTGACCAGAAAACTTATACAAATTAAAGGAGAGGATACGGCAAAATGACCAATTGAAGAAAACTCCCCAAAAGTAGAGATCGCATTATAAAAAATGTATAGAGCGTGAAGGGCGATATATTGAAAACACCAATGTCTGAGGAAACTGTTATTTATTTAAATTTTTGGTTATTGTTCTTAAATTGATTACACGTTTTAAACTTTTAAAGTAGAGACAACTGCATGTTAGTCAAAAAGCATAAATTTCCAAATTTCATTCATGAGATATTGGGCTGAAACTTTATGTTTAGGTGTTCAAAATATTCCCAAATCGAATATTTTTTTTTTAGAAAAAAATTTTGGTCCATCTCGAAATTTCGTCCCATTTAGCAGAGCATAATAGGCCTTGAAAATAAGAATAATTCATATCTGTCAACTTCTATTAATAGAGCTAAATGTGTAAGATAGAGATAATATATGTTTACTGTACATAAAAAAAAACAAAATTGACAAGGTGAAAATGATAATTGAAACATAAATATTGAGCCTGAATTGAATACGTCTAAAATCAATAGATTAATTATTGATCCCGAAATATAAACAAATTCAACAATACATGTCAACATTAACCTGAAGTGTATCTTCGTAAAATTATTTTAAACCGTCTCTAATATAAATAATAAGACAACAGCTAGGATTTTAAGTGGAGGTTTACATGATTATCTTTCTTGCTTTGTAAAGGTATTCTATCTAACTGTCCGTTTCTGAGGTACAAATAACAAATAATTGGTGGATTATTACATTTCCTCCCAGAAAGTATACAGGGTGGGGCTATAGTGCGTCAGAGTCCGATTGCTTGAGTTTAAGATAGTTAGGACGATAATTCAAAAACCAAATATAACTAGAGAACTGTGTTTATATCTAGAAATTTTTGTCGGATATACAGGGTGAACCAATGAAAATCTACAGGGTTAATTGCATTTTTTTCAAATGAAATGCTATGTACTTTAATCCATTTTTTCAAGCATTTTAGTGGTCTCTATCCACACCTCCAATATCCCTTACTATCTCCCAACCACTTGGGAATATAATGCTATTTGCAGATGCATACCAAAAAAACCACCGTTCTCAAGATTATGGAATGCAGGAGGTCATGATTATAATCCTATTCGTCAGACATATGACTGATATTTCTGAATCATTATCATTCCCAAAAATTATACAGGATGACTGAAAATGATTTTTCAATTCGGAAGTTTTTTAATTAAATTTTCTCGAGTTCTTCAAATGGAACACTCCGTATATTTTTCGACCATGTGATATAGGATTGAGAGGTGAATATTTTTTGTATGTATATCCCTGGGGATATTCCTAGCCGTTTTCGAGTTATCCACTCGGACAATTTTTAGTAGCTCATTTTTACTGACACCTCTTATAAGGATGATGGAAACACATCGTTTCAACTATTTTAACGAATCCCAACTTCTTTTATCCTTCAACGTTATTTCGTATATGTATAAATAGTTCAGGTGAAACCATCGTCAGTTATTTCTTATGAATTGTTGAATGATGTTCATTTCTTGGTGTGAAATTTTCTTACCGAACCCCCCGCGTGCTTGAATTAATTGCCAAAAGTTTATTTTTTTTTAAATTCATGTACTCGAAAAATTTCCGGCAATAATTCAAGCACTTGGGAGATTATAAGTGATTATTTCCCTCATCTGTCAGAATGTATGTACCCACGATAAATGTTGTTCAATTAATAGCACACAATAGCACGAAAATAATTCCAAATTAGGAATCAAACACACGAAATAAAGTTTGAAGAATAAAAGAAGTTGGGATTCGTTGAAATAATTGAAACGATGTGTTTCCATCATCCTTATAAGAGGTGTCAGTAAAAATGAGCTACTAAAAATTGTCCGAGTGGATAACTCGAAAACGGCTAGGAATATCCCCAGGGATGTACATACAAAAAATATTCACCTCTTAATCCTATATCACATGGTCGAAAAATATACGGAGGGTTCCATTTGAAGAACTCGAGAAAATTTAATTCAAAAACTTCCGAATTGAAAAATCATTTTCAGTCATCCTGTATAATTTTTGGAAAGGATAATGATTCAGAAATATCACTCATATGTCTGACGAATAGGATTATAATCATGACCTCCTGTATTCCATAATCTTGAGAACGTGGTTTTTTCGGTATGCATCTGCAGATAGCATTATTTTGACAAAAAAAGTTATAACTCCCAAGTGGTTGGGAGATAGTAAAGGATATTAGAGATGTGGATGGAGACCACTAAAATGCTTGAAAAATGGATTAAAGTACATAGCATTTCATTTGAAAAAAATGCAATTGACCCTGTAGAATTTACTTGGTTCACCCTGTATATCCGACAATAATTTCTAGATATAGACACAGTTCTCTAGTTATATTTGGTTTTTGAATTATCGTCCTATCGTAACTATCTTAGAACTCAAGCAATCGGACTCTGACGCACTATTGCCCCACCCTGTATATCAATGGTATTGACACTGTTCTCGAAACATAACAACCAGAAGCCAGTTGTTTTATTAATTGAGTTATGTGCTCTTCAAATTTTGAATTACTGTCCAAAAGTAATCCCAAAAATGTAGCTGAATTCTTGTTTTCTATGCACATTTGGTATACAACATTTGAATGTAATAACACTTGTTTTTCTGGAATTCGAAGAGAGTAAATTTTAATTGAATCAATTCTAGATCATGTGAGGAGATATCATTTCGTGCAGTTTACTTTTATCTTTATGGTGCCATAGACAGTAGATAATGTATTGAGCAACTTCCTTCCCCTTGAAACTGGAGTACCCCAAGGTACTGTTTTTGGGGCCGTTATTATTTAACATATATGTCAACAACTTATTTTCTCTAGGAAGTAAGGGAAAAATCTTAGGATTCGCTGACGACATAGCTATATTTTACAAAGCAGTCATCTGGCAAGAACTGAAGAACACTCTGGAATCTGATTTCGATTAACAGATGTATCCTATATTGTAATACTTTTACATATACTGTACTGTTAATCTTATATTACTAACCCGGCGTGTTATATATATATATTTATAGGTATTTCAATTTCATATTTCATAACATTTAATTATTTTTATGTTGAAACAAGTGTTCTTACTCTCGTCGGCTTCTGCTGCTTTGTTCACTTGAATCATTATTAATTTGGAATCTTTTTGTGATGTTCCTGTGAATAAAGATTATTATTATATTATTATATTATTATAATAGTTTGGTGGTGTCGTCCGCAAGTAATGTGAATTTTCCAGAAATTAATAATATGACCAGATCATTTATCATACAAAAAGGATAAAACAGGATCTATATAGTACAGAGCTTTTGGGTAGTCCACATGAAAGTTCTGCAGTATTTGAAGATGTTGATAGTCTCATATATCGCTTTCTATGAAAGAAATATGAGTAGAATCATTTTTAAGTATTTCCTCTGAATCCTTATTGTTGAACTTTGCACAGCAGTAGTACATCGTGGTTGACACAATAGAATGCTTTCCTATAGGCCTGAAAACACTGCAGCGACAGCTTCTTTATCATTGATTCCTCCATCATGAATGTACTGCGTCAGTTGTACTCTTTGATTTCTGAAAACCATACTGCTGTGCACTCAGTATGCTGTATATTCCATAACTCCTTTCTTCAGCAGTTTTTCGATAATCTTCGCTGAGTTGGACATTAATGAGATAGACCTGAAGTCGGCAGGAACTTCTCTATCACCACCCCTTTGTGGAAAGAATGAAATCGAGAATTTCAGGAGTGAAGGAAAACCTCCTTGTTCAAAGGAACTATTTATGAGTTGAGTACATTAACAAAATCTTTCATGGATATATCATCTGAACCAGCCACATTCTCATTTTTTATAGTGGAAATAATTCTTTCAGTTCATATAAATTGGTGTCTTAGAGTATGAGATTATCGGCAACATGTAGGTATATCTCTGGTAAAGTATATTGGTTTTGGAGTTGGGAATATTTTACTAGTGAACTTTTCTGCTACTGTGCAATGATTATTATCGATTATTTCAGGTTTGAGTAAGAGAAAACATTTTTTGATTTTCTTGTTTTGATAATCTCCATATTTTGCACATGACAATTACAAAATTGTCATATAAAAATAGCGAAATATGGAATTGGGAGATTGTCTCAATTTAAACAGGTTTCAAAAACGTAATTTAGTTGAAACAAAATAGGTTTACACTACCAGATTCTCAATCAATATCTAAACGTTACTCAAAAAAGTCCCGTAAAAGCCTCTGAATATTGACAACCACTGAATAATTTACAGCGTTTCAAAACAAATCCTCGTCTCGATAAGACAAATAAAAATCGGACAAAGCGTGGGCGGATGTCCACCCTCACACTGATTAAAGGGGGACCCACTTGTGGGAGGCTGTCTGTGCCACCCTCATTTGGTAAGCGCGTGGGAGGACGCGGGGTATGTCTTCGTGAGACGGTTTACACACAGTGTTTGATTTTTCGGCCTCGCAGTCATTGACACCATCACTTGCCTGGTTCTAATGAAGTGTTAGTCATGGTCGGGGGAGTTGGAAATGTAAAGGTATTCGATATTCATGTGGTTCCCACGCGAAGCGTCCGTTTGGTTTACGAGGGGTGCGCAAAAAATTGGGAAGTCTTCAAGACTGTCGAAATATTTTCAGAGGGGGCCGTCGTTTGATAAATATAGCACTTGGGACAAAATAGTTATGATATAAAGTTGAATTAGTAACTAGATTATAATTCTCAATTGCAGAAGTATTAAAAATTCTAATAATTAGTTAACTATTCGAAATTCAAGTCACTTACCCTGAGATAATTTTTTTTAATCTTGTTTCGTTCAGAACTTCATTGTTCACGCCAGCTACATATGTTCTTCATTTAGTTATTTTGTAAATTTTTTCCTCATCGTTCCTCATCAGAAACACTAAATCAACAGCATGGTTTGGGTGAAGCTTGTGGAATTCAAAGTATTCAAAGTGTTCTCGATATTCAGTCCGTTTTTCATCCTCTTTTCGGATGATGTTCATTTCACCAGGAACCGAAAACTCAATGAGGAACATTGTCATAGTATGCTGGTCGAGGAGGACTACATCAGTCTTATTGGCTCGTATTTGCCTGAGGGTGGGGAATGAGTAGTTCCCAAAGAATTGGCATTTCTTATTCTCCATAGCGGACTCGATAGTTCCCGGAGCATAAGGCAACACCAGTGTCCCGTCTAAACCGTACGAGTGTCCTAGATGGTAGTACAATACTCGTAGCGCCGCCTTATGCCTGTGGATATAGGCTGAGACCGCATAAGCTGAACAAACTGAGAGCAAATGCATTATGGTCTCAGCTATCCCACGACACGCTCTGCATCTAGTGTTAGGGATCTCTATACCCAACACACGACTACGGTAGACGAGGGTGTTGAAGACACCATCTTGGTAGGCCATTATGAATCCTTTGGTTTCCGACTAAAGCCCACTTGACCTGAGAAATGCGAAGGCCAGGTTTCGGGATAAGCCAAGGTCTTCAATGTTTTCTAAGAAGACCCCACGCATTGGCTTATCCTTAGGTAGCTGCAGGAGCCTCTCACACTCCGCAGCTTTTACGTGGGCTTTTTGCTGAACGGGTTCCAACTCGATGACAAAGTTTGGGTTTGTCCGTTCGGTGTTGAATACGAAACCGAGTTCATCGATTGCACGAGTTACTGCCTTGAAAAGAAATGCTTCAATCTCTGCTTTTTCATGACCGCATTCTGAGCAGAGAAGGGGATCTGAACTCTTGATTGCCTCCTTGTTGTCTGGGGAAGCATAACCATGGAACATACGATTAAGGAGGCATAATTTCGCGAATATTTACGTTGAGTTTTCGCATCCATTTCATCATTCCAAAAGAGTAAAGTAGAGTTGGAACAGCAAGCATATCAGTTGCAGCAACTTCTGATGATCAGATCTGTCGGAGTATATGCTGATACTTGCCGCGTAGAGAATTTTTAGCAGTGGTCACCTCTTGGGTATGGCTTTGTTCCACCCCTAGGTAAGTGTACGTCTCTCCGGCATCCAGATGATGTAGGATGCTTTCGTTTACGAGCTGAACATCTCCGTATTTTTCGCATCGTCCTCTTTTGAGGGAAACCGTGACACATTTGTCGATCCCAAACTCCATTCCAATAGCATGCGTGTACTCTTGCACCACCTTTAAGGACTGGTGAAGTTCTTTTCCTCCGGAAACATATAGTTCGAGGTCATCCATGTAGAACAGATTGGTGACCTAATGTCTACGGTTGCTAGGGGTGCCGTAGTTGTATCCGCGGATTTTCTGTAGTGGAATAGCAATAGGAAGATGCGTAGAAGAGGGCTGAAGGAGTACTACTATTATTATTTCAAATTGATAGTTTTCAAGGGTTTCGCCAATCATTAAATCGTTTACGTCTTCCTAGAAAACCCACAGATTTTTTAAATCAGTTATTGATATACAAAATACAAAAAATTCAAGAATCGATTGTTGTTTATGTGATACTCTGGAATAGAGTAGAAATAGTGAGTTTGAAAGAGATTTCATTCTACACTTGAAAATATTATGAGGAGAATCCTTAAAATAATACGGTAGTTTATTATAAAGGACCAGTTCCAGCAAAGAAGATTTCCAGATCTTGGATCTGATTTTCTGGTTCATGAATCTTTTTTGTTGTGGATTTCCAATACGGAATTATACATTTAGACTGATGGAATAGTCTAAATTTCTAGTATTTTGAAAAGAGGTCGACATGAATCATGCCTTATAGCCTTTTTTGTTGAATGAAGGCTTTGGCAGAATGGGACGATGCCCCCTATAAAATTATTGAGTAGCATATAGGCGAGTGAAACGATAAAAATAAGCAATTTTGAGAGCTGTGAACTTAGTATTGGTTTCAATCTTCTGAGCATGAAAAGTGAACTTAATAATTTTTTACATAAGTAATTCATGTGACTGACCCAAGACAAATTGTCATCAATATGTACTCCTAATAACTTTACTGCCTCCTGTATGTGAAGAGATGGTTAATATGTGCTTCTCACTTGCTTTTCTATGTCCAGGTAATATTTTATTTGGTTTTTCATTTTTGGAGTGATGCAATTTGAGTTTTTAAAATTTTCCAGTGTTTCTTTCATTATTTAAAATAGAACATGTACTAATTTCGTGCAATTTTCATGCACGCCGATAGGCACAAATTTGAACGTCGACAAGCATGCATTTCTCATGCAGGGTCAAAAATGCAGGGTGGGCACGAATGTATCTGAATTGGCCTCAAGATAAGTTTGTCTTTGATAACTCATTCTTGATGTTCCTTTATTGT
Source organism: Chrysolina americana (assembly GCA_958502065.1). Classification (NCBI taxonomy): domain Eukaryota; kingdom Metazoa; phylum Arthropoda; class Insecta; order Coleoptera; family Chrysomelidae; genus Chrysolina; species Chrysolina americana. The sequence goes on along the minus strand of OY293416.1, from coordinate 8,259,108 downwards.
TTCAATATGGCCCGACTTTCACTAACCCGCTTGTCTACAACGCCACGAAAACAAAACCTACTCTACAAACTCCCATGAATAATCTCGACTCTAATTATCGGTTTACACTCCCTCGCACAATAGACCAAAACACATCCTGACAGCGGCTTTCATTCACCAAACAAGTCAGTGATCCGCAGTTCTTTTGATTCGCTCGTCATCTGCTTTATAAAACATTCATAGCGAATGCAGCAGTCTATGAATCAAGCGCAATCTGCATCTGACAAGCCTGTAAAACAAATCCATCAACACTTTAGTGTGGGAACCGCCAGTCGCAAGCCTCACGTCTTAATGAGGAGATTAAACTCGACTTAAGCTTAATTAGATGCTGCTCGCAGTAACGTTGCCCGCTAATTGGGTGTTGTAGTTTGTGGTTTTATGCAGCTTCGGCGTAATAAGGTTCAAGTGTTTTCTGGTCTGATGGAAGTATTAGCTGGAAGACGGAACGAATTGAGAATACGAACACAGTTTGCCTTCATGTGCATAATCAACGTCGTTTCTGCTTACTTAACTGCTTACAAAAGGAGTATTATTATGAGACGATATTATACGAGGTATTAATTTTTTCCAGGTATAATGTCTAGACGTATTATGCATAAACACTCGTTGAGTGTACCCACAGGCATAGCCTGTACGGGTAGAGGACGGATATTATTATTATTTGCCTTGGCGCTCCGGGGCGACTTACTGATTTTTTGTAGCGTATTCACTTTTCAGCTGTAGGAAAACCTACAGCACCACCTCGGGTGGTCGGTGTGCACGCCAAATTAGCACCAGACGAGATTGGCATCTAGACAACTCACAATACAAAAATTCTCTTGTACCAACATCGGGCTCGAACCGACTATCGCTATGCTGGAGTTTCGAACGGCCTGAGCATTAGACCGCTGATCCACCGACCACCTTCTAGCAATCCAGCAAAAACTGCATTTACGAAGTCCCCTGTGAATGTGGAGATTCTTACATCAGAGAGACCAAGAAACTATTATCCGTAAGAATATCCGAACACGAAAAGTGAACTCAATAGGGAGAAACATCTAAATCGGGAATTGCTAACACTGAGCTCCATCGAATTCTTTGGAACGAGGCTAGTATTCTTCATAGAAAGGAACGTTGGTTCAAACGAAATTATCGAAGCCAATAGCGTTTTCAGTTAGCCGAGCGTGGAAATCAAAAACGTATGGAAACCGCTCATAGACCACTTTGGAGGGGAAAAAAAGCGCGGAACTACACACGCCACAACACCGCCATAATTACACCTCAATTACACCACATCAGCAGATCTATAAGGCCTCGTATTATGTGAACTTTTCAGTATCCATCTGAACACGATTGCGGATATAAGCAATCGAAATGTTGTGAAAAAGTGAAAGAAATCAAACATCTTTCAAACCCATTACGACGATGGACATTCGAATCCTAAGTAATCAAGTAATACATCGTCAACGACCCTCAAACATCCGAGGTTACATTATGAAGAGAAGAGGACCTGAAATGCTCCTCTGTGGCACGCCTGCTACCAAACTGACATATCCTGAGTATTTATAACTTGATAAAACATTCTGTTTGCAGTCTGTGAGATATGAATCAACACGTTAATCGAAAAGCCATAGTATTTGAATTCTGCTCGAAGTAACAAACTTATGGTTTATTGTATCAAAGGCCTTTGAATAATCGAGTACCTAGCGTCAATACACTCACAGTTTTTTATCAATTACGCTATCTTTAATTTGAATCATAGAATTAGCTGTGCCCATTTTTTTCTGGAAATCAGTTTGGAAGGAAGGGATGATAGCATTACTTTTAGCATATTTGTAAATTTGTGCCTATTATAATTTTTCTAGAATGTTAGATTGACAGGGCAATATACTTGTAATACGAAGATAAAAAGTCGAGGAACTTTTTTCTTAATAAAATTTTTGGATATTGAAGCTACTTTCTTATTCCATTCGAACGTTAGAACTATTTTGTGAAAGTGTTCAATGACACTAGTGTGTTATTGGGTATTTTATACCTGCTCCATTCGATATAACGAGAGAAAAAAGGCTAGGACACGTCAGCTTTTTCTTTGAGGGATAATTTTTTGAACCGCTTCCAAAGTAGCTACCTATATAGGAGAATTCACATTCGAGTTGATATGACATTAGGTTTTTTCAAATTCAACCACACAGTGTATATATTCCAATCATTATGAATCCAGATTTGATAGTATTATGTCAAATGGTTGCAAAGAAATATCCGTAAAACTCCCTTCACCCAGTAAGTGTAAGATACTTCTGACCTTCCTACTCTCACCTTGTTGCAGTTACACTCTCAAAATATATGAGGGTATTTTGCATATATCCCTGTAGCCGTTTGACATAATCTCATCAAACTATCATTATCAAAAGTAATTTTTTCATGTTGATGCATTTTTTGTTGATGTGACAAAAAGTTACGAAAAAAGTTATTCAGAAAACTGGGTGAGACAGAAATATTTTCAAACTCGGTAATAGTGAGCTTTAGAATTTGAAAAAAGGACTTAACTTAAGTAGTTTTTTCTCCTTAACACGAATCCAAAGAAAATTCCAAGGGTTCTCAATTACTTTTTGAGTTATGCTCTTCTGAATATGGAAAATCGACCATTTAATATGTCAGATCATTCTCCCTTTCTTTTTTCATGAGAGAGCGAGCTCTAATCATGAAATACCCTGTATATCATCCACAGATTGTTATATATCCAGCAGTGCAAATATCTTGGATATTACAGCTCCCTATAATACTAAATCAAATTTCTGTCTTCAAATAATGAGAACCGTCATGAAAATGTTATTACATTTCACTACTGAAATCATCAAGACCCATAAATGATTTCTGCCTTCTCTACTTCAGTGAAGGCATCAGTGGAACGAAACAGAATTACAAACATTTATTGTTAGATGATGAATGAGTCAGGAAATTGTAATTGCAATATTGATCTATTAATTCCAAGAAATACCTGGTGCTTGGTAAATTACACGGCGTTTGCAATGAATATTCTGTTGAACTCAAACGTCTGAAGTGAACAGCCAACTTAATGTTGACATTTGTCGAAAAACCTATTAATAGAAATTACAGAAACTGAAAAATATCTTGACATCGAAAATCTCACTCATGTGTTAAAATGTCCATAAGGGCGGGTATGGAATTGTCGCTGAATTACAGCGCTAATCAACTTACATACCATGTAGTTTATCGGTAGTAATATCCCGACAAATTGTAGAATTTTCGAAAAATAGTGCCTGGCAAGATGAAAGTATTTTGGAAATTCTGCATTTTGGAGGGATATTTGATCAGAAAATTTCACGAATTCATTACCTATATTATGGACTAAATGCGTATTGCAGGACCGGTTCATCTTGTGTAATCAATGTCAGTTGAAGAGTTGAACCGTCAAACTGACGTTTCTATATTTACCGTGATTGTCGTAACTATGGAAATTTATACACAAGCTGCGAAACATCGTTTTGAAAATACCACGGACTGGAGGAAGTGTTTTCAAAAAGTCCTGTTCTCATTGGTTCGAAATGAGAAAATTATTGCATTATTTGATCGGTTTATATAATATGAGGAAAATTGTCGAGGGTAATTGACGAACGCAAATAACATGATAAAATCACGACACCGAAGGTGTATCTAATGTTATTTGGTCGACTCATATTACAAGCTACCAAGTTTGAGAGGAACAAAATTAAAGTTTATACGATAAAAACAAAACCTCGAGTGGTATTTAGTGTGATAATTGAACGAATCAAATAAATGAATTATTAAACAAAAGTGAATAGAACATAATTTATTAAATTAAATCAATAATTCATTGAACAGAAAGTACATTTAATAGGAAATATTATTTAAATGTACAATTAGTGAAAGTACAGTTTTGGTATACAATCCTACCCGAAGAAGACTGCTGAATTTGATTATTTTCCTCTCTTAGATTTGTTACTAAAGTGGAATGATGCTGTGAGTCTAACTGAAGGTATGGCTTCAGAGAATTGGCGTTCGAATGTCCGGTCAGCTTGATAATTGGTTGTTCTGAGACTCCTGCTTTGGCAAGAGTAGAAATAGTGCTAGTCCTATGGGAGTGATTAGTAATCTTATTTTTCAGATCTAGACCAATTTTTTCTGCAGAAATTTTGGTCCACTTTGATTTTTCGTTTACACCAATGGGCACATTTTTGTACCATCCCTTGGCATTTTCATTTTTCCAAAACGGATTTGGTGTTAGAAACAATCTATCTGAAGAAAGATGTTTGTTTCGTTTTTCTAGAAGCATTTCCAACAATCTTACAGGACACACGTTCGGATTTTCTTTATTTGTAGTCAATCACTTACTTTCACTGCACCTTTCATCTCCACCTTGAGCTGTTTTAGAAAAGACCGTATTGTACTCCACTCTGCCTGTCAATGTTCCATTATTGTATTTTTCGGCTTTGAAATAATAAATTTTACACTGCACACTTTCACCACCTCTCCAGGCTTATTCAAAAGCGGCGATATGAAAAAGTTTGTTTTGAAGTCCCCTTGGAGTATTTTCATCCCACTGCTCTGCCATTTTTATAACTTCTTCTTTACTTAATGCTATAGAACCTTGTCTTCTTTTATCTAAATTGCGTTTAGCATTTTTAGCGTTTCTAGCGGCTCTAAATGTCACATCTTTGAAACACAATCTTATAATCCATATAATATTTTTCTTGCATAATTTTGGCTACAGTATTCCACATTGTTTTAACTGTCTGATTTCTTCATATTATATGCCCAATCTGCCAATATGCCTGAGATTTCCGGGTGCGACGTTGAAGGTAATAGTTCATACCCCTTTTGTCGACAAAATAATTCAAATTGCCTCCAAATTGATGATATGGTTTTTTTGATGTTTTTGGAGTGGCGTTGTCTATTGCAGAATTTATTATTTGAGTAGTTTCACTACCAAATCTACCGTTAACGCTTACTTGAAATTAAAAACAACACTTTGTAACAAAAAGTATGAAAATTTGTTGTCATTTGGCTTTGTTGGTAGCAACGCGTCCTTGGGTACAGCGTCGGATTCAATAAAGTCATACGACAATTACTATCAGTTGTTGCCGTGGTGAAGGCAAATAACAGTTTATCCACTTGCAAACAGTTACGTTCTTATATATCCGATATCAAACTGCCAAAACTGACGTTTCTTATGGACGGATTTATACATGAGTTGAATTATCAGTAGTAATACTATGAGTACTTCAAACTAATCAGGTTATACATCGATAACTTGTTGCATAATTATAAAGAGTGTCAGTTTGACAGTTTAAATAATCCGACCGCGAAGCGGGAGGATTATTCTGTCAAGCTGACACGATTTGTAATTATGCAGGAAGTTTGAGATGTATAACCGTATTTATTTTGAAGTACGTATTGTATTTGATACGATTATTTTTTGAGTAATTTAAGTAAATATATAAACAATTTATTAATTTAAATACAAATTAGTGCAATTAAAGTTAAAATTATTATATACTACGTTTTTTTTAACTGAGTTATTTTCGGAGCAGGAAACTGCTCATTGAAGTGCTGGAAATACTGGAGGTGTTATTACTTGAACCTGCAGCGTTTTCAAAATTGGATCTCATCTTATTTATTATGTTTTGGTGATGTTGTTCATCTATCTGTAGGTAGGGTTTGATAGAATTGCTGTTATTTTCATAAGTTCTTGTTCCGATACACCTGCTTTTGCCAATTGTGAAACAGCAGTGGCTCGGTGAGAATGATTTGAAAATTTTTTGTTTGTCATATTCAAATTTGCCAATTCTGCAGACTTTTTGGTCCATTTACTAATTTCATGCACTCCAATTGGCATATTTTTGTACCAGCCAAGGGTTTTTTCTTTTCTCCAGTTGGGATTTACTGTCAGAAATAACCTATGTTTTAATATTGATGTTTTCACATCTTTTCATCATTAGCTTATCTAGAAGTCTCACTGGACAACAACTTCATTATGGTTAGGTACAAGCCATTTATTATTAGCACATGGTTTTGCTCCTCCCTGTGTGGTTTTGGTAAAAATAGGATTATATTGTATTCCACCAGTTGGAGTATCATCATTTCCAGTTTCTTTTTGAAAATAATGAGTCAAGCATGACGCTCCTTCATTTCCTCTCCACGCAAGTTCTACAGAAGCAATTAAGAAAAATTTTATTTGTAATCCTTCCGGTGTATTTTCATCCCACGCTTCTATCATTGCTATGTACTCGTTATCTTTAAATGCTGATGCACTAACCTTTCTCTTGTCCGGTAACATTTGAAGTTCCCTTCTTTTTGAATTTCTTGCGTTTCGTGCGGCTAAAAATATGGGACTAGAGAATGGATCAATTACTCTATTAAACTCCTTCATATATTTTTCTTGTACTTGTTTTGCCGTAATGTTCCACATCGTTTTAACCACATTTTCTTCATAATTTTCTCCATTACATTTTCGCATATTGATAACCCAATCTTTCAAAATGGACGCTATCATTTCAGTGGAAATTGATTCATTTAGCACATAGTTTCTTTCACTGCAAAACGTAAGAAATTGTTTCCATACGTACTTTTTTGTTTTAACTGTATTATGAGGCTCAGTATTTTGTATACTTTCGTCTATTGCATTTGATGATAAATCTCCGAATCGACTCATTTTTGAACAATTTTGCGTTTTCATTTTCCAGCTCCCTAAACAGTTTGGAGCGAGGACCTCTAGGATCAGAACCACCATTTTCAAAGAATGGTTTGGGTGAAACTTGCGGAGTTCAAAGAGTACATCTCGATATTTAGTCTGTTTTTTCTCCTCTTTTCGGACGATGTTTGTTTCGCCAGGAGCCGAAAACTCTTTGACGAAAATCGCCCTACTTTGATGGTCGAGGAGGACTCAATTTTTTTTCCTCATCAGTAATATCCCAGTCAGACCCTGTCTACGGAGACCTAATACAACCGGGACTACATTATGATTATTTTTATTTTGTTGAAAAAATATTTACTACTCTTCCTGATACGGACCTATTCATCTCGATCCTTAAAAAATCCCCCAAAAACTCCTTTTTCTTCGCCCCCATAACATTCATAGATATGGAGCATTAGGAAAACTTTGCAATTCATTTTGTTTCGACCTCCGATCAAATAACATAACCTAGAGTAACTTGCCGCACACGCATTAAGATTTGTGAGTAAGGGACATCTTCCCCCAACGGTAGTGTCGTGCGTTTTTAACAGAAATATTGAGGTTCAATAAAATAAAAATTACGGAAACCCAATATGGAATGGAAACCTGAAATTATGATGAAATAATCTCCACAGGATTTTGAGAACAGCCGATGCTCTTATTGACATGTTTTTCATAATTCATTAATTTTTTTCTTTTCCAGTTTGGTTTCCCTTTCTCGATAGTTACGACACTGCTAGCTTCAAATGATTGTTCTGTCGAATATCATATGCAGCGTTGCCGCACTGACTATATCGCAACGAAGAATCTCCATTCGGTGATGAATTTTAATTGCCTTCTTATTGTCATATATTTCATCCAAGCCAGTATTTTTGGGATTTCGTTGCCATGAATATACCCGACAGATATCAAAATCTAGCTGACGTGTTTATTGTATCCTTAAAAAATTTCGACATGACAATAATGTCATGATTTGAGGGATAACATTATGAAAAGATGTTCCCTTCAGTTCTATTTGAGTATTACTCATCTAGGTTGTGTTACTTGATCGGAGGTTTCGACGTTTATGAACAAAATATCAGAATTTCAGAACACATCTACGCTGAATATAATTGAACCTTCGACTTTCTTTATTAATCAGTACTTCACTAGGGGCGATTTTTCAGATGTTTTCAAAGTATTCAAGGTAATTCCAATTTTTAAGAAGGACTATAGTGACTCACCACATAATTTCAGCAATCCCAATTAAAGTTATAGAACTTGTAGAATACGTTGATTTTGACACACTTTATGTTGGACAGTTCAGAAACATTAAAAGCAGTACAAAAACTAGTGTGGGACATTGTCAAGGGGTTTTGAAACTGGTTCACACACTGCGACGTGTAATCTCAGCAAAGCCTTCGACTGTGTCTCACACAAATCACTACTTCCAGAAACTAAATTTCTACGAATACGCGCCATTGCATTGGAATTCTCAAAAGTAGAGATAGTTAATTATGGAGTACCCCAGGGATTCATCCTTGAGCCGTCACTATTCAGTATAGAAGTAAACAACATTCTTCACAACATCAGTACTTAAAATTGCTTATTTTGGTTTGTCTCATTGTAACTTTAGTTATGGAGTAATTCTTCATGTTAATGCTGCTGATTCAATTAGAATTTTCTTTTGCAAAAATAGCAATTAGGATAATTGATATCTCAATATTCCCAACGTTTCCAAATGAACCACGCTTCTATTGTGCATCAGGTTCGTGACAACATTATTGAAATATACTTCAAACTTCTGAATGAACCAAAACACCCGCCATCTAATGTCACGTGTCAGGATTATACCATAATTGGAATATGTTGATCAACTCCATCAAGATAATGAATGTCCACTATATTTTCACTTCATTAAAATTTATTTTTTAAGACATGAGCGAGCTTAGTTTATAAGATAAGATAAGAATCCTGTATTCTTGATGGAATGAATAAAGCCATTAATATTGAAAATGAAGTTTTACGTCTCAATTCTTGAACATCACTCTTGATATATCTTTGATTTGTCTTTGTTCGAATATTCCGAAAGGGAGAAATCGTAAGAAGGCACGACATAACTGTACTGTAACCAGTATCGGTTGTAATACGAAGAACAAATAATAATCGCAACCACTCTCGACAAACATGCTGGTACCGACAAGTTATTTTAAATATTCCAAAAGAAGAGAAAGTTGAAGTATAAGAATTCCATGTAGCTTGTACCACGACAATGTTCAAAGATATTTTATGGACCACCCGAGCTTACAAATAAGTTCGAGAATTAATAAGAATGGCACTCAAATTAATTAATAACGGATTTAATGAATGCTCGGGGTCACTTAACTATAGAAAGAATTACCGAAATGAGACACTTTACATGGTGGTTTATGGTCAGTTGACAAATTATGATAATTAAGGAGTATGTGCTGTGAGACTGATGAAGTTAGCGATTTAAAAAAAGTATCGCAACGCTTTTGGATTAAAAAACTGCTCAATACTTTTGTGGGAAAACCTTGACAATCAAAAACAAAATTATGCAAAAGAAAACCTATGATCTTACAAGGGAAAACACATTTATGTATAATGACATCCTTCAGATTTCGAGAAATATCATACTGTTATCATTCCTTGTATAAAAAATGGTGACACCCAAAATCGTTTTTTTCATTTTGTGATTACTGATTCTGTTTTCTACTTTTTAAAGTTTTTTTATTCATCCGGTTCCAGTTTCTCCAGTTTCTACTTCTCTTATTTTTTTGCATCTCACAGCATTTTCTAGATAGAATCTGAAAGCTTAATAATAATAATTCTCCCTCATAAACACTCGTTGAGTGTACCCAAAAGCATAGCCTGTGCGGGTAGAAGACGGCTATTATTATTATTTGTCGTGGTGCTCCGGTGTTCAAGAACAGGTCGGATCTATGCAATCATTTTTGAAAGGCACTTTTTGCAATGGGTTTCACGTGATTTTCTCAAGGAACGTTATCACTGATAGTTATATCAAGCATCGAAATGGAATATTTCATTGGTTTAGGATTTAATTCCTGAATTTTTGGGAACTGCTTTTGTTCACAATGAAAAAAATCCACCAGACCATGTTATGATAATTTTTTTTTCAAATAATGTAAACCAACTGAATGCAATGGAATAAAACAAATATTGAAGGTGTGCCAGAAAGTTTGAATTAACTGAAAGAAACGATTCATACAAAATCCTCTTTTTTCCACACATTCCCACAAGTGTAAAATTTGACGCGAATGTTACAGAAATCAACTACTACCCCTTACGGACATCGAACTGCCTCTGACCTTCATTTGTGCCTGTCCCAGCCTGCCCGTCTCTGAAAAAAACGTTGAATGTCCAAAAGGCCAAATAGTTGTTTTTTATCAGATAATTTTCGAAAATTTTCCACTTTTTGGGAAAGTGTTCAGAAGGGATATTTTGACTTTGTCGGAAGTATTCGTTTGATTCAACTAACTGCAGGTCTACAGCGAAACAAAAAATGATTACCGTGATAAACCCATGTGTAGAATGAGAAAACGCGGTATCCAAATAAAACCATATGTAGAAGTGATAAAACGGAACCGAACTGACATAAATATACAGGTTATTCATTTTCTGCCACTCCTATCCCGAAAAATAATACTGTAACGATTTCGAGACCGGCCCCGAGACCGGCCCTGATCTAATTAATTATGCACGAGTTATGTCCGAAAACTTGCTCAACAAGCTATGGTATGATGTGGTGCCGGATACAGATTTTATTGAGAGTGTCTCACACTGCGTCACTTCTCCTAGATAGGTAAGCGTAGTGCGAGAATCGACAAGACGACTAATGCTTAAGTGTGGCAGTAGTACGAAGTGTGCTAAAAATCTTCTAATTTGATTGCCCAAGGTCTAGGGTACATGTGAGCGTACCGTATATCGCGATACGTGTTCTGTTGACCACGGAAAGTACGTGGGCCGACTGTTCACGTGGCTCTTGGAGTACCTAGACAACGAGAGTAGACGCATAGATCTGCGCCTCTATCCACGAAGAATTGGGTATCGGAGGACCAATCACGCATGTACAATCAACGGAATTTTGTTGGACTGGAGTTGCTTCCCGCTACGATCTAGTTTTCCGACAGCCACTGGCACTGTGTGATACAAAGTGTTTCTACATTGCCGAATTCAGTGTGATATCAACACATACCCGATTTTCAAGACACTGGTGCCCTTGATGGCAACTGGTACAAGATTGAATTGTTTTTGCCAATAGATATAAAGTATACCCAGCCAACACAGATACATCTCTAAGATATTGCTGCGATTTCACTTTGTGACCTGCGACTCGCATCGTTACGTCGCACAGACGTCCCAGCGACTCAGTTTTGTCACACTCATGATGCATACTGGCAACCTCTATGCGATGTAGTTCTGAAACGTCTTTGCGATGTAGTTCTGAGATGCCGCAAAGATGCCTCCTAATAACGTATCAGGGACGTAACAGAGCGACATAACAGCGATTTCTTCACTGTTATATTCAAGAGACGTCAACGTCTATGCGATATTCCAGACAGAAACAATGAATAGAAACAGAAAATATATTTTCAATATGAAAAAAATAAATATAACAAAAATATAAATAAAAAAAATCTTCAAAAAATGAAAACATTCTGGTACAACATGAAAATATATTAATTAAATAACTATAAGTCAATTGCTTTGGTTCCTTTTCCTGTCGAGACTTTGTTTGGCATGCCTGAACCAATTGGAACAGGCTGCTTCCACATTTTTTTCGTTCTCTCCGTGAAGGCTCATCACCACATCTGGAAATCAATGAAACAATATGAGACCACTGAAAGCTACAATGCCAGACACCTAATCTGGAGATAACTCAATGAAAATATAGTAGTAAAGATATCTAAGAATCGATTTTGATGTCTAAATGATGTCACAGTATGACGTCTATAGCAAGTAATAATTTGACATCGCATGTATGTATTGTATTATATTTCATATCTAAAAAGGGGATAACCCGTGTATAAATAAATAAATAAAAAATAAAATAAATCCAGCTATCACTAATTTAGATATCACAGGGATGTCGCAGTGTGATATCGCAGTATTGACAACAATATGACATCGCAGAGACATGTATATCCGGCTATTATTGATTTGATATCTAAGGGGTGTCGCGGTGTAATATCGCAGGAATGTCAACGATATGATATCACAAAGACATCTAAATCCCATTTTTGACGATATTGACATCCCTGAGATGTGGATGTTTGCCCAGTGTTGACTGGGTACACACTCTTGCCAGTGGATATATGCACGTGGGACAATTATCCACGAGATATTGAAATCATATCCTACCTTATGGAATCGTTGCAGAGGTGATCATTTCGTCATTGTCAGAGGTATTAAATTTTTGATTTTTTCTTCTCCGGTAGATTTCTCGAACCTTATGCACCCCAATGGCAGAATCCTTGATTACAAATGATACCCCGGAGAGCGCCACTGTATTACAAGTATTCTCTTATTGTAGAGCCCATGTTGAATCACTTTGAAAAATGAATTCACCAGTTAGTTTGTACGCTCTTGATTTATGCGAGTGCTTAAGATTTTTAACGCCGCCTCGTCCGTAAATTATTCCGGCTCTATATCACTAATATCATAGTTAATATTCCGCCACTGATTTATCGATAGTTTGAATACGCATTGTGACGGCTCATTTTCCTTTTATTTCTCTTCCGTTTTGTTGAGTCGGTCTCGAGCGATTGCGACTGGTTATTGAAGTGATTCTCCATCAAGGGCACTGTGATCTGGTGTTGTTGTATCGTCGAGCGTATAATTCTAATGAAAGCAAATGAAACCAGATCGCTAGTTCGTAATTATGATGACTTGAGCCGGTGCAGAAGATGGGATCATTGAAACGTCCGGAAGGCCTACAGGAAAGAAGAAGAGTCTTCAGCTAAGAACTTTCCAGAGAGCCCTATCTTGGACAACTTACCTCCAGTCACGAATTTGGACCTGACAAAACAACCTTACAGATGGTTCCCAACAAAATAACCACAATACAGGCGATAAAATGGGCACCAAGAAAGGACAGGAGCTGCTAGTTCAATATCAGTTTTTCCTTACTTCCACCCTTAAGGGCCTTAAGCGTTTTAGGTTCTAGTGAGTGCCCCTTCACTCTGACTTCTTGGCCTTCAAAGGATGAAGTCCCGAAACCAATTCGTAGATCGCTTGAAGAGCGAGCAAAATGAAAACAAACTCGATTTTTGCTTATTAGTGTTGTTATAACCATCAAGCTAAAAGAACCTGGTTGGCTAAAGAGTACCAGCTATCTGTATGCATAAGACTCACTGGTTCTTTTATCTGGAGCTACTTCTCCAAAAGAATGGGAAGTTCGTGCTTCTCGCGCGAAGCAGTAATCTTAAAGTAATATTGGTTTCAATTAAGGTAGTTCGGTGTTAGGGGAATCTTAAATCAATCAGAGGACCGAATTTTTATATCTATAAGCTTTAGAAATAATCATAGGGTGCTTCCTTGAACCATCTTAGGTTCTTCATTACGATGTATAGGAACTCACTGAAGCCAAAATTTAGGAAAATATTAGCTTGGCGCTTTCGTTCTGGTAGGGTTTTGTTGTGGAAACAAGTAATAGCTTGTTTGAAGATTGTAGACGATGATATAATTTGAGTGCATTCATTCCAGACTTCCATCGTTTTATAATTTGTTCAATCACATTTCGACTGCATCTATCCGCAGTCATATTCTGGTGAATACTGACAAGTATCCAAAGGCTTATACCGGGTAATCTTAATTAATTGATTGTTTGTTTTGTTGATATAACTGATCCATCTTAGTCTTGGTCTCGCGAAGCCCTAGACTATTACTCCGGCATTCTTCCACTGAATTTGGTGATATTCTTTCCATACATGATCTGCGATGCCGGATTATGACGTGTCACCTCGCTTGATTTCTTCTTGGTCGCGAAGTCCATCCAAGAATGCATAGACCGCTAATCGCTCCATTACGTTATTCGGTATGCAAGGCGAACAAAGCGTGCAATATCAGCTTCGAATTCCTGTAAGGATTCGCCCTCTTTCTTGCTTCGGTTTTTCAATTGTAAATGGTATACGTATTCCAGGCGAATCTGACCATACCGTAGTTCCAGAAGTTTCACCAGCTTATCAGAGTCGTCTAGTTCTTGCGCGGTGAAGGTTTGTAGAATATTCGCTGCTTTACCGCGTAATGCCAGTATTAGTGCAACAGCTTTTTCTCCTGCATTCCATCCATTTCCTTTGGCCGCAACTTCAAACTGTCGGTGGTAATTTTCCCAAGGAATTTCTCCGTCAAACTGGAGTGGCGTAAAACTTCCGTATTTCAGAACTCGGCACCCTCGTTTCTTTCATTTTGTCTTTCAGTGTCTTTTCAACCAAGATATCAGCCTATTTATTTCACACAAAAAGTGTATGGTTTATTGTCCCGCGACGCGCAAAACTGTCCACTTTGCAAACACTAAAATGTTCAATGGGTCACTAGTCTATCAGTCGCGATAAATGTCTATCAGTTTTCAACACGGCGAACACTTATTTATTTTAAACATCCGAATTTTGACACCAAATGTAATAAAAATACACTAAACTCATTTTGGTAATTTATTTAAAGCTTGTCTTCAACAAAAATTTATATTACAGTCACTATTTCAATTTATCTTCACTGTCACTCTCTATCTGCAACTCTCTTCAAATGTGCAGAATCGTTTGTATATGAATCATCGATGTTTCTCTTGAATGCTAGGATCTGAACAATATCTTCAATGCAGTTTTCTGAAAAACAAACTTCTCATTCACGAACTATGGTTCTACCCAAATAGGTGTCAAAGAAAGTGATCTTGGCTGATCACGAGCTGTGTTCTCACATAGGGCGTCCTGTATATATATATGAAGCACTTATATCACATAATGCAAACGGCGTCGTTTGTCGAATTTATTCACCATTCAGCGGCACTTTAATTGCTTTAAATTAATGCTGCTTTTAATCTAGTTGTCCTAACAAGTACCGAGGTTTATTATTTAACGACTTAATTAAAACACGCATCTTATAAATATAAGTGATGTAAGAGATTTTGTGGCAAGATAGATCTGAAAATATTTTATAGTCGCCACTTCATTCCATCCTCAACGGTCGTAAACTGATTTGTATCGGTGGCGATTTTCAAACGCATCACTGCGAATATATTTTCAGTCTAATATCATTCGAACATCCCACGTATCAGTATTTCTAGAGAATTCCATATCAGGTGCTTCAAATCAGCGTAGATATCAACTTGTCATATAAAACAAGCAGAAGTATAGAATGAACGGTACCTAAGTCAACTCTTTCTTGCACATAAAATAGGAAAATGGCATGGAGAAGTTGCTACCCAACTGAATTCAATAATAATAGTCTTACTCATTTTTAACCAGATTAGATGAGTTTTTTTTCATTCACATGTCTCATAAAAGTAGATTGATCTAACTTACCTCCCAAGAAGTTGTTTTCGATTCAAAGGGTCAACAAATTTGGACTTCGCTGACTTATATTCGATGAAGTTGAGTTTCGTCATATTGATGACACCAAATGAGATAACATTAGTTGGATTTAGTGTTTTTTTTCAATAGTTTTAAAATTTTCGAAAGAATGAATTGTCACAGACTTGCTATTTGATAGAAACAACGAAAACTGATCGTCAACGTTTCCAATCATTTAAAACAAGAACAAAAGGAAAAAGAGCTGAAGAGAAAACAAATACAAGAGGAAAAAGACATTCATAATTCAATAAATCGACATATAAGTCGAGAAGGAGCAATCGTCGGACTGTATCCAGCATTGATGTCGCTGTCATTCAACGACTGACAAGATACAGCTGCGACTAGATCAATTGAATGGAACCACCAAATTGGAAGGTACACACAGCGACAGGGGAGCCAGCAACTCTATGGTGAATTATCAATTGAACTGACTCTAGGTGTGAAGTGAAATACCTTACTGAACCGTAGTGAACATGATGCAATTATTGGAATGAATTCTAGAGGTTTTGAGCTGAATTCCAGACACGGCGTCCTACACGTCAATGGAGAAGAGCTAGTACTTCTTGGAAGAAGTGTCCTGTTTAATGAGGATATAAGCGTACTTGAGAAGGCTGAAACCATTCTGAAGGCGAGAAGTGGAAACGTGATAATCGAGCCGAAACTCCACGATGATCAAATTGGACGGGGAATTGCACTAGGAAAAGACTGAAAGAATAAATCAGGACATACCAAGACATCTTCGATACCGCACATAGAAAAGGGGCTAGAACAAAGAATGATATTGGGGATATCCAACAGTCAGCTAGAAGACTTCCTCTAGCCATGAAAGATGAGGCTAATAAAATGGTAAAGAATGAGTTATTGAATCATTCGGTATGATCCTCTCCAGTCGTGCTGGTAAAGGAGAAAGATGGATTAACGCGCTTTTGCACAACGTGACGAAGAAGGACAGTTACCTTCTCCCAAAGATGTACGACACTCTAGCCGATTCTACGATTTCATCGACGCTCGATTTGAAGGAGGATATTGACAAGTAGAACTGGCTCAAGAAGATCGAGAAGAGACAGCTCTCACCATCGGCTCAGGATTACCATTCGGGTTCTGCAGTGCATCAGCCACATTTCAAATATGATGAAGACGTTAGTGAAGTGTATCTCGTGAAAGAGGTGTTTTATGTACCTCGATGACGTTATTATAGCCGGCAGATCGTTCGAGAGCCACGTGAAAAATCTAGAGGGGGTATTTTCGATATTGACAAGTTCCGGATTGGAACTGAGCCCCAAGGAATGTCATCTATTCCAAAAAGAATTACGGTATCTGGTCCACATTGTTAGCGGAAATGTAGTAGCAATACATAAGTAAGCTGAAGATCAAATGGAATGACACATTTCAAAAGACACACACCGACTTCGAAGTTTTCTCCGATATATGCTGGGGCTTTCCAAAATCGCTGAACCACTGACCAGAGTCGAAAACGAGACCTAGTTCATCGGCTGTACGGGTTGCTGCCTTGAAAAGAAATGCTCCAACAATCCCTGCTTTTTCATGGTCGCATACTGAGCAGAGAAGTGGATCTGAACTCCTGATGACTTTACAGGCTCCATCCAGTACCATTCTGTTATGAAGACACTCCAAACTCAAAAGTCCACGGCCTCCCCGTTGTCTGGGGATGTACAACCCTGAGACAGACGATTTAGGATGCATGCATGGAGATTCAGCATTATGAGAGTTTTAACGTCGAGTTGTCGCGGCTCTTTCTGAGTCCATTTCATCACTCCAAAGGAGTAAAGTAGAATCGGAACGCCAAGCATATTAGTTGCAGCAACTTTGTTCTTCCCCGACAGTTCCGATGACCAGATCAGTCGGAGTTTATGCTGATACTTACCGCGGAGAGAGTTTTGGACAGTAGTTACCTCTTGGGTATGGGTATGTTTTACCCCTAGGTAGGTACACGTCTCTCCGGTATCTAGATGATGTAGGATACTTCTGTCTAAGAGCTGAACGTCCTCTCCGTATTGCTCGCATCGTCTTCTTTTGAGATGAACCGAGGCACATTTGTCGATCCCAAATTCCATTCCGACAGCATGCGTGTACTCTTGCACCACCCTTAAGGACTGATGATCCTTTTCCCAAGAGTCATACAATTTGAGGTCATCCATGTAAAACAGAAAACAGAAAATCATTTGATATTATTATTATTATTATTATTATTATCTCCACTTCGAGCGTAGTCGGGAGCGTGCGGGAATTTTGACCGTTGCCTTGGTTCCCAAAACAAATTCTTGTAACCTTCAACTCTCGCGAAAGTGGTGCAAATGGCGATATAATTTGACTAGTAAGCTGGGAATAAAACTATACTTATCTGTAATTTCACCATCTCATATATTTATTGGATGTAGAGGAAGTTGAAATGTTTTTGTCTGATCATACATTGTATGCCTATGACAACCCTTCATATTCTGTAAGTTCGATTTAGTTCAACTTTTAGTATTATTTCATGTACGTACAAAAGCTAAAATTTTTCTCTATCATTCTGTATGACTTCTTCTATAACTTTGTGAGTTAGACAATATTAATTGATTCGATCTGAAAATCCAAAAACAGATCTACAAAAATTATCACACATTGTTAACTGAACTAAGAACTAAAATGAAACACCATAATTAAATCGAGTGAAATATGGGCGCCTTCATCAAACATTAGAAAAAATTCACCATAAAAATCCTCGTCCTAAATATTGATATCAAAACTGGCGAATGATAGATACAGTTCTATTATTTTTTATCCTTACCCATGCGTCATCAATTTATGATCGAAGAAATCACACACCCTCTATCGAACATCTCTTTCTATCAGCCGCTATGAGCGAATTAAAATTCGTTAACATTTGTCTTCTAAGCTAAGAATTATGGTATTGTGATGATCGATTAAAACTCAAATAAGTGAAAAGAGATAGACATAAAACCGACAGTGTTTTACACTTCAACTAAACTTGCCAACCATCAATTGCGTCATTGTTTTCTGTCATTGGGGTATTGTTTGAAAACAGTTTTACTTTGTTTTGCAGTCGAATATATTATAAAAACTGTTTTTTACAAAGCTAAACGTCTCTTGTAATCATTACTTCCAAAGTAAGTACAATAGAATGTGTTTTATTCACAAATACTCTTTGAAATTTTTAACCTCATAATTGACATTTGTGACTATAATCCCGTACTGCCGGGATATTCGCACAAGAGTAATGGCAGGCATGGACGATATCGCTCCCGCCAGAGAGCGCTAGTGTGAGTGGAGGTCATGAGTGACAGAAATAACAAGTAATAATATGCAATAACACTTTAATTAGTTGCTGTTATGGAGAAATACAGCCCTTATAAGTGTAAAAAGCCTCATTTATGAATTGAAAAAAGGAAAAGCAAAAAGTTCCAGTCGTAAAGAACCAGTTGATACGAAAATGAGTGGATGGAATCGGTGCATTCACGTCAGTTTGTAGGTTAACTTGTCTATATTTGCTGAAATTTATTTACTGGCTATAAATCTTATTCTTTCAGATTACTCGATTATGATAGGAATAAACTTTTCATGTCCGTTATGCACTACTCCAATCTGACCTCCACTAACAATTGCGTCATCTACGTTAAGCTTGCCAGAATACATGCCATTCATAGTGTGAAAATCCTAATGAGAGAAAAAAACATCTAAAATCTATAAATACAGGTAAAAACATTTACAATATATTTGAACTCTTATTCATATTATGCCTGTAACTAATTCACAAGCCCAACAATTTGTATTGAAAGGGAAAGAACGAATGGTGGACCTCTTTTACCACTTTCATCTGTTCAAGAGGTAACATTTCAAACCACAAAAGAAGTGTCATAACTTTTCTTCACTGTATTTTAGAGATTTGCTGATGCACTTAAAATATCTCATTGAAACGGTGTACATAAAAAAAAAACGAAAATAAACCCATTACATCAACACTCACAAGAAAAGCCCCTTTGTGATATGGTTATTAAACCCATTATTATAAACATTGGTGACAGTTCTGAATCTGAAAGTGATTAAATATATTAATTTTGTTTTTCCTTTCATAACTGGACATAATTCTACATGCTCGCTATACTTGAATAAATGTATGAATACATTTTTTGTTAATCATGTGTTGAGTATTTCATTACCAAATATTTTTCAACTGGTGTATTTTTAATTCTTGAATATTCATTTATTCATCATTATCCAGTGTGTCATTGCATCCATGCACGAATAGGTAATTGAAAAAGTTTGAATACCTAAGTTTAGAAGATTCCTTTTCTGAAATATTGCACTCCAACCTAGTTTTCTGAACAACTTTCTTCGTTAACTGTTACATCTACAGAAATTGCATTAATGTGGATAAAATTAGGATTTGATGGATTTGTGTCAAACCGCTGCGGAGGTATGGATAAAACAACTTCCTTATATGAGTGTGACTGAGATTAGAAAACAGTAGGGAGGTCAAAATTTTTAGTAAACTCACTGGGCAAATGAGGAAATTCCATGAACATATCTCTGCCTCCATGTTTCATTATCCTATCAAACCTGGTGTCACTGGATTCGTAATAATTGAAATACACCGTGTGCTAGGAATCGCTCGTTGAAAGGTCAGACCTCGTTAATCCTTGGCTCGCACAAGTTTCGACTACTGAGGGCTGCCGTTCGTAAGGGGACGACAGCTGGTTAATGGAAAAAAACAATTTTAAACAGATTAATTCCTTTTCGCTTTTGTTTCTCCAGCCTGACATATTTGGAAAATAAAGGAAAAAAGGAATGGAGAAAATGAGGGTATACCCATGAGTGTGTGTCACACGGTATTCTGTTGGAACTAAAAAAATGAATTTG
Organism: Chrysolina americana; assembly: GCA_958502065.1. Taxonomy (NCBI): domain Eukaryota; kingdom Metazoa; phylum Arthropoda; class Insecta; order Coleoptera; family Chrysomelidae; genus Chrysolina; species Chrysolina americana. Next base: position 8,238,906 of record OY293416.1, on the reverse strand, counting down.
AAAATGTTAATTTAGTATTTCATTATCCTATCTTATTACCTACACGTTGTAATTTTATCAGGACGTTAGCCACGGCATTCTACATTTAGCCGTTATTTTGACAATCGTCTCGACTTATTTCATATGCATAACATTGATGACGCACGGGTAAAGATAAAATAATCGAACTGTAGCTTCTGTTCAACGTTTCGAACAGTACAGCATATCAAAATACAACAAAGATTTGTCGGAAGCCGAACGCTTGAGGCTTATGATGAATCTACAACTCAGACAGTCGGTACATCTACCTGCTAAGAAAAAATACGGATTTACTGGGAGACGGACGTCGGCTGCGGTGAATAACTTCCAAATTACGGTACCAATCCCTGAAGGCTATACCATTTTCTACCATGACCGACAGGAATTTAATGTAAATGTCAGCCACAGCAAACCCAAGCTTCACATTATTCAACCAGAGCGTCCAGCTTTAATTGCAGATTGATTACACTCCCAATGGATTTCCTAGTACTGGGAATATACACGAAGTTCAGTATCTGACACCCAAGGAGGATGTACTTCAATTCACTATTCAGTCGATTTCATCAAAGCAGAGGCGGACCGTGTAAAAATGTAAGAGGTGAACAGAGTTCGCTAAATTTTATTCCAAAATAAACAAAGAAAGAAATACGTACCTACATCATTAATAATCTTGGCAATTCTTTGTTATACCTAATTGTTTGCTGTCAACTAAGGAGAAGGGATGTAAATGATAATTTTACGTATGAAATTCCTATCTCGTGTAGTATATGGATCAACAAAAACGATATGCCTCGAAAGTTGACAGTTCGCAGGTGAGACCACGTCGTCATGGGTGATCAGGAATCCAAACAACAACAGATTTCAAATTTATACAGAAATTCGGAGTTTACTATGAGAATCTTCTTACGAATAATCTATATTGACTAGATAAATTAAATAATCAGAATAATAAGAGAGGGCAAAGAGGATATCAGAAAAGAAAAAATTTAATGAATGATTTTTAATTGTTATATTTGTTTATGGGAGTTTTCGGAGAAAACCACCTCCAAAGCAGGAGGTGTGCGAGCAAGGAAGATTCGGGACCTACAGCTTAGATAAAAGTGGATTCCGAACCACTTCAGCTCAGTGGCAGGCTGTCCCGGGGATCGAACCTTACCGTCTAGGTAGAAGCACACGCTCTAACACCACGACCACTTCACTGTAATGTGCTGTAATGTTGAGTTTATTTTTTTATTTAGGTATTTTCTTCATTTTCGGAGGAAGTAGATTATACAATTTCATTTAGGTTCATAATAAGTTATATGCCTTTGAATGTGACTCTGTTTGAACTTAGATATTTTGATGGATAGATTTTCAACAGCTCTGGTTTGTTTCTCTGATTCACCTTTTTCGTTGTCATGTTTATTCTTAAACATATAGGAATATAAACCCTTGACATTTAGAATCTCACTATCTTCGTGCAGTTGAACCTAGATTTTTTTAAATAATTTTCAGGATTGTATTCTGTGTTGTTTGAAGCCAGAAAAGTGTATTATGGTACATTAGTCACAGTACTGATCCACCATGACACCCAAATATTTGAAGATTTTTACCATTTCTATCAGGAGACAAGAATGTATACTCGGTGTATTTTAGAATGGCTAATAATTTTGTAATAAAGCTTTTGAGAATCGATTTGTCCCTTAAAGTTTTGAATTGTGCTGATACTGTTTATATAAATGAGAAACATAATCGGTCCTAGTACTGTTTCTTGCGGACCTCCTATTTTAATTTATCTGGTACAAGTGAATTGGTTGTAAATTAATTTTTTTTTGTACCCTATTTGCTTAAAAGTTCTGTAATAGCAATAATCCTGGTCCTAGTATACCGTATGTGTTATAAGCTCAACCTGATCCACGGTATCAAATGTTTTGGCAATATCTTCAAAAGATCTTGAGCATTTTTGAAGACTATCTGGAGCCTCTATGTTTTTTGTTTCTGTCAGATCTAGCACAGTAGTTTCAGTATTAGAATTTGCAACAGAGCCAGCTTGTCTCTGTGATATTACATGATTTTCATTAAAAAAGATCATCATTCTATTTTTGAGTAAAAATTCAAATAACTTCGGAAAGTTGTTTGTAACAGAGATGGGCCTAAAATTTTCTTCACAGTTATGTTTTCCAGCTTTATAAATAGGAGTTACAGCTGATTCCTTCCATATTTGTGGTTAAATTTAATATGTGTAATAATGGTACTGTTTAGGTATATTGAAGAAATGCCGTCGGAGCCTGACGAACAATTGTTCTTTAGTTTTGATATCATTTCAATTATTTCATTCCGCGTTGCTGGTTTGAGAAATATTGTTGACTGTGTTTGTTTTACTAATTTGCCATTTCTGTTTTTCATCTGGATGTAGTCGATTGACTGGTTTTTCTTCATTTCTTACATTTTTATGAGTTCTCAGTTACCTTTTATAGAACTGAATTTTTTTTGTTTACGGTTCACGGTCGATAGTACCTTATACTAGTGCGCCAACTAGTGATCAAATGCATTGAAGAGCTAGATGCTAGTGATAAAGAGAGCTACAACTGTATATTTTTGTTTGTAAGCCAATGCATTTTAAAAATTTGTTGTGAACATTTTCTAATTTTTGACAGATAATTAATGAAATTATTTCGTAATCGTACTAACTTCTTTTTGTTCTTATAATTCCTTCACATTTTCCATGAAGAATAAACATTTTCATCAGAACTTCAGTTGAATAGTTATTTCCCTCCATTTCAATTCTTTTTGATTCACTTCCTTTGAGAAATACACAAAGGTATCATTATTAATGCACTAATTGTCAAATTTTCATAATACCATGTACCATCATGACATTTGATAGCCACCTCAGATAAATATGAGAAAAATAAATCGATTTTTTTTAGAAAATTGCTCTTATCTCGATATTCTGACTATTTGGTATAGGAATATGATATATAAATTCGAAGTAAATTTACTTTCAGGATATTTCATAATATACAGGATGTTCAATTTAAAACACAAAATTGAAACTTCCTAAGAATCCAAATCCCACAGAAATAAACTTTCAATTCGAGCTGTTTTTGGATAAAAAATATGGAAAATAATCAATATCTCAAAATCCGTTAGAAATGTGTATAGGAGAGTATGATGCAAAAATAATCAGAGAATAATGACAAGTTCAAAAATGCGGTAATATATAGGGTGTCCTATGTGAAATAACAAAGAGGTTGTTACTTTCTGGTATAAGCGGCAACGCTGCATTGCTGAAAATAGATAGACCAAGAGCAATTACTTGAGTAAGCTAATTTTCAAAATGATCCTATGTCCCGTTCTCTATAACAGCTAAGGTACCATCGACCGTGACCCACCCTGTATTTTGAATTCTTCCTTAAGGTCTGGTAAATTTATTTTCAGTTTATTTTTCATACGAGTTTATTTTATTAGCCCTGTGGTAATCCAAGGTTTTATCCTGTGGAGTCTTTTTCCATACTTCATACTTTTGTGAAGCTAATTCAGTATAAGTGTCGATTTCAGTAGTGAAAACGTCATACGCTACCTGAGCGTCTGAATACATGATTATATTATCATCCTAATTTTCCCTCTCTAGTTTGTTCAAGTCTGTGTAGTTTACCTTTTCAATTGTCTCAATATGAGTAGTTTCTCTGGGTATTTCAGACAAAACTGTCAGTCTGACAGACTTCATTATGATTCCATAAAACCCTGGTGTGCTGACTTATATGCTAAGTGTTTTTTGAAAATTGTATCAAAATATTTCAATGCAACATGTGATATTTTCAAATTAATCAAAAGAATTGAATGTAACAAAAATATTAAGTATGAGAAAATGGTAAAAGTCCGTTAACTAATAGCCACAAGATATCAGAAGAACTAACGTAATTTGGTCTCTTGAACAAAAAATTCAAATAACATTTTTGGCGGTCTCAAGTAATTCCGGAGATATAGGCCTATTTTTGCGTTATAACTGGCTTTTTCTAGTACGCATTCCTACTTTGAAAAAAATACTCAAAATTTTTCCTTCTTTACACTAGCACAATGTACTCACCCTAATACACCAGTTCTACACATTTACTGCAAACGGCATTGTTCATCCAAAAATTCAATCTACTTCTACTTTAACCTCATCATGAAATCGGGCCTAATTGACATGTTTCACACTTTTTCTTTTTTGAAAATAGCACTTTTTATGAAAAAACTCATCCTTCTTTTATGACCACAAATAAACAAGACATCTAAGCAAAATGGTTAGTGAATTTTATTCATATCAACTTGGTAACTGGGAAAAAACGTGATTGAATAATTTTCCATTCATATTGAAGTCAAGTTGAGTGTGGAAATATGCTAAGATCAACGTTACCAACTTTACATGGATAAAATCATAAACATTCTGCATAAATATGTTGTTTTTAATGTACTTAAAAGAAGATTGAATTTTTGGATAAACAATGCAGTTAAAAAAAAAATTGGGTAGAATGAGGGAATTAGGGTGAGTACATTGTGCTAGTGTAAAGAAGGAGGAATTATGAGTGTTTTTTTCGCAGTAGGAATGTGTGCTAAAAATAAAGGCCCATAACTCCGGAATTACTTAAGACCGCAAAAGTTTTATTTGTATTTTTCTACATTCATGCAAGAAGCAAAATTTTATTGAACTATTCAGTGGAAAAAGAAGCTCTTTATTGCACTCATCTGTCATTCTACTTCAACGTACTGTCATCCTGATAAACATAAACGTTCAAACCCACTACATATTTAGCAGATATTCTGTGAGATTGGCCATACGTTTTAAACAGCTACATATTTTATATTATTTTGTATTAATGTTAGTAGTCAGAGTTGAAAAATCAATGCCTTCCCGAGAATAACTCCATAATCAAAACTGATTCGCTATGTTCTAAACCGTCTACCTGCATAGAGCAAACTGCCTGTACCATGACCACACCTCGTGATAACATACGCGCTCATGGCTATTATGATTTTGATTTTTATAATGCAACTGTGGTTATATAAACGTCCGTCAAAATTTAATTCTGACAATTAGAGAACTGAAAGTTTTAAAATGAGTGATATTAATGGAAAACTAGATGATGGTGATGAAATCGATTGTAATAGTTATTTATTTAAATTTCGTATTTCATTTTCCTTCACCTAGTGCCGCACCTAAATAAATAATTTTTTGCTTTTTGCATGAACGTAGAAAAAATGTTGTATGCAACTCGTGCTAAAAATGTTTATTGCACTCGACGTGTTGTCCAACTCGGCCTGACGGCCTCGTCGGATAATTTCACGTCGAGTGCAATAAACACTTACTTTTTGCACTTGTTGCATAAATAACTATTTTGTTCAGAAGACCAAATAAACTTGTAGCTATTTGTTAATTGAATTTTACCGTGAGTATATGTGAATCAGAGGATTTTTTCGGAACCAGTCAATGCTCTGTTGAATAGAAAATTGCGATTTTTTGTCCTTCCCTATCCTTTCTACCCCAATCCATGCCAAGCCGTTGATAGTTGGGTCCAAATTGGTGCAAACCAAATAGTATTAAGCGTTGATAAACGCCGATTGATTAATTTCGCCACGTGTAAACTAATCAAATTAATGTAAACTCCATCTGAGTGAAACTGAATATTCCATGTAATTCCGCTGAGAGTTAAATGAACTGTCCATTACACGAGGCTTGATTACATTAGAGGAAAGATGGAACGCAGTCGTATCCAGTGACCGCTGTCATGGAAAATAGGGATGATTTTCGCCAGGTGTTGTAACAGCCACACGTTTCAGTTCAGATAGAACGATTCAATTCAGAATTCCATTGCAAAGGACCAAGCACACCACCTAATATAACGTAGTAGTAAAAATACTCGCTCATAAACACTCGTATATAGTGTTCCCAAAGGCATAGCCCCTGCGGGTAGAGAACGGCTAATATTATTATTTACTGTGGTGCTCCGGGCGACTACTGATATTTTGTGGTATATTCACTATAGGAAAACCCATAGCTTTCAATGATTCAACTGAGATTTTCAAAGAAATTGGATTATGAAGTAATATACATTTTCAAATTCATAAATTCTCTGATTGATGTTTCACAATACCAACATCTCAAAGTACCCACAAATATCCATATTGGTAACTTCACCGATTGGACATCCGTCGACCGATAATGAAGGCAGCGGAAACGTATTTTATCAGACTGGGCCGTGTACAGTGTTGCCAGTGCTTGCTATCGAGAAGCAGATTGGAGAATTGTCTAGTAATGAAATTTTGACCTCTGCCGCCATTTGAAGGTAACTCATGCTGAATCTATGAACACTTAAGAATATCTATAAACTCAACTCTCGAAAAATCCATTGATTATAAAGAAAAAGTTATGGTCTTATGACCCGAGAAACCCTACAATACAACGATAACATAGCGCCATTCTGCTCTTTCTTTCACACAGCCATTAGCGGAATTTTGAAACAAGTTGACCTACCATCGAACATACGCCGTTCAATTTCAAAAGTCATATGAACTCATATGTATGAAATCACACCGAAACATCTATTGATAACTCTTTCAAATTGTGCCAGTATTTCTAATCAAAAGTGACTGTTGAATTAGCTTCATTGACGTGACAGAATTACAGTATATTGAAACGATTTCAAGTCCGGCCCCGAGACAGGCCCTGATCTAATTAATTGTGCATCCTCGTTCAACTACAACAGCATATCTGTTGGCGTACGGATCGCCGAGAACAAGCTGGAATAAATCGATCGCTCGATACTATTCGAAGAGCCATCTAGATGAAATGTTCTATACTCCTGAATAATCGAGAGTCGTGGATGGAATCTGCTTGGGAGTATATAAGCGGGACAGTCAGGGTTAGTTAGTTGCAGTTCCAGAGTTCGCTGATAGATAGCCACAGTAGAAATAAATTGAAATAGTTATTTAAGTCAATGTTTTAGTGAATAATTGTTGTAAATAGTGTTTTAAATAAATTAAGAAAATTAGTTAGTGCAGTTTTACTACATTTGTTGTCAGAAGTCGGATGTTTAAAATAAATAAGTGTTCGTCGCGTTGAAAAACTGATAGATATTTATCGCGCCTAATAGACAGTTAGTGACCCGTTGAGCATTTGAATGTTTGGAAAGTGGACAGTTTTGCGCGTCGCGGGACAATAAACTGAAAACTGTGTGTGAAATAAATAATAGACTGATATCTCGGTAAAGACAATAAGAGACAAAATGTTTCCGAGAAGAGTTCACCTAGTTGACCTTAAAGTTAGTGAACTAAAGCAAGATTTAGAGGAGCGTGAGCTAGAAACAACTGGAAAAAAGGCCGTACTCCAGAAAAGACTTGCAGATGGACTGATTGAAGAAGGAGAAGACCCCGAAACATTTTTGTTCGAAGTTTCTGGAATAGATTTGAGCTCTATAATGAACACACTCGACGAAAACACGAAATCATTGGAGGAGAAACTTCAACAGAATTCGGTGAGTCTGGAAGATAAATTTCTTCAAAATTCAAAGAGTCTGGAGGCAAAGCTTCTAGAAAATTGTGTTAGCTTGAAAGAAGAACTTCTCGAAAACTCGAAAAATCTAGAAGACAAGCATCACGAGAATTCGAAAAGTCTAGAAGTGAAACATAAAGAAAAGCTTCAGGATAACTCGAAAAATCTAGAAGAAAAGCTTCAAGAAAATTCGCATAATCAGAAGTGAAGCTTTTAGAAAACTCGGAGAATTTGAGAGAAGAGCTTCTAGAAAATTCGAGAAGCTTGAAAGAAGAAGTTTGCAGTGTGGCGAATCGGTTGGAAGAAAGAATGGGAACTGTTGAATCAGAGATGGAGAAAATCAAAGATGAAATGAAAGAAGAAATGAAAAAATGTAAGGAAACGCTCCACGATGAAATAAAGGAAAAATTTAGTGAACTAGAAAAGCGAATGGATTCTGTGCACATTCCTGAAATTTCCAACAGAAATCCAATGCCGGAGCGGAATTACTGTGTCACCAGGCGGGAACTGTTGGCTGTTGTCAAGGGAGTTGAGCACTTCTACAAGTACGTGTATGGACGAAGATTCCTACTGAGAACTGACCATGCAGCTCTCAAATGGCTCCTACAGTTTAAGAATCCCGAGGGTCAAGTGGCACGCTGGATTGAGAGACTCCAGGAATTCGACTTTGAGATCGAACATCGGGCGGGGACCAGCCATAAGAATGCGGATGCCCTATCGCGAAGACCATGTCCAGACGACTGTTCGCACTGCCGACGAACAGAGGCAAAGGAGTCGACACTCTGCAGAACCACGGCGGTCGATGATAACTGGAATGACCACAAGATCCAGAAAGACCAAGAGAAAGATCCAGATCTTGGTTTAGTCATCGGCTGGAAGAAGAGTGAGCGAAGACCGTCGTGGCAGGAAATAGCCAGTTGTTCTCCAGTCGTTAAAACTTACTGGGCCCAATGGAACTCTTTCACCTTAGACAATGGAGTCTTGAAGCGTGTGTTGGAGTCGGAGGATGGCGGGGAAGAAAGACGTCAGGTAGTAGTTCCCAGGAGCAGAAGACAGGAAGTGCTCCGAAAAATCCATGATGGGGTCACCGGAGGACATCTGGGAGTGACGAAGACCCTTCAGAAAGTTAGGCAACGGTTCTACTGGGCCAATTGTCAAGCTGACGTCAAGGACTGGTGCAGAAAATGTGCTGTATGCGCTGCCAGTTATGGGCCTCGAACAAGACCTAAGGCCCCGATGCGCCAGTACAATGTGGGCAGCCCATTCGAAAGGATCGCCATTGACATCACTGGCCCGTTCCCACAATCTGAACACGGGAACAAGTACATCCTTGTGGCGATGGATTACTTCAGCAAGTGGGCCGAAGCCTATGCCCTGCCCAACCAAGAAGCCATCACCCTTGCCGACGTCTTGGTGAAGGAGTGGATTTGTCGATTCGGTGTCCCGTTAGAGCTGCATTCGGATCAAGGCAGGAATTTCGAGTCAAACCTGTTCCAGGAGATGTGTCAGATGCTGAACATCCGGAAAACGAGGACCACAGCTCTACATCCGCAGTCCGATGGAATGGTGGAGCGGATGAATGAGACGATAAACCGCCACCTATCCAAGGTAGTCTCTGACCACCAGAAGGATTGGGACCAGTACCTCCATCTGTTCCTGATGGCGTATCGTTTCGCAGTTCATGAGTCAACCGGCCAAACCCCTGCTAGTGTTATTATGGACCGAGAGCTGCGACTTCCATGTGACTTGAAGTTTGGGACATCACCAGGACAAGACACTGCGGGAGATGACTACGTCAGCAAAATGCGACAGAGAATGGACGACATCCATGAACGGGTCCGTTTGAACATCCAGAGTGCCAGCGACAGAATGAAGGAGACCTACGACATCAAGGCGGATGCTGGTGGATATCAGACCGGTGACCTTGTCTGGCTATACGACCCTAAACGTCGCCGTGGACTATCACCGAAACTTCGGAACTCGTGGGAAGGTCCATACAAGATCATGAAAAGGATAAACGACCTCGTCTACCGCATATATAAGCCACCACGAGGAAAACATAGGGTAGTCCACTTCAATAGGTTGTCCCCTTACGGCGGAAACCACGATCAAGTCCGCACAGTCAGATCACCGGAGGACGAAATGACGTTTCAGAGGTTCATGTCCCTGTACTCGAACGGACAGAAAGTTCAATATGGGGTTACCCGAGAGGAGTCACGAGATCTTTTCAAGGTGCCTGCTGATTACGCGGTAGCTCACTGTGTGGGAGAAGATCTCCAAATGTCCAGAGGCATTGCAGTAGTTTTCTCCAAGAAGTTCGGTCGAATCCAGGAACTGAGAGAACAGAACCCGGAAGTTGGAGGGGTGTTACAGCTGAGGAAAGGCCAGAAAAACATCTACTATCTGGTTACCAAGAAGCGTTCTCAAGATAAGCCGTCTTATGAAGATGTTTGGAAGAGCCTTACGAGATTGAGAGACACGATGCTGGACCAGAATATTGTAGACCTGGCAATCCCAAAATTGGCCTGTGGGTTTGATGGGCTGGACTGGAGAGTTATAAGAAGCATGTTGGAGACAATATTCAGATCCAGCGGCATCAACATTCTGGTGTGCTGCAACCATCTTCCTCGACCCAAATTGAAGACTGTGGAGTGCTACTTCCATCGAACGTCCAGGTGAAGATATGGAGAATCTTGCAGATATCTTCACACTCCAAGAATGACGTTTCGGGGCGCCGAGAACAAGCTGGAATAAATCAATCGCTCGATACTATTCGAAGAGCCATCTAAATGAAATGTTCTATACTCCTGAATAATCGAGAGTCGTGGATGGAATCTGCTTGGGAGTATATAAGCGGGACAGTCAGAGTTAGTTAGTTACAGTTCCAGAATTTGCTGATAGATAGCCACAGTAGAAATAAATTGAAATAGATATTGAAGTCAATGTTTTAGTGAATAATTGTTGTAAATAGTGTTTTAAATAAATTAGGAAAATTAGTTGGTGCAGTTTTACTACAATATTGTAAAGCTAGCACGGAATGTCAGTCATTTCCCATGAGTATGAAGTTTGCAGCATGAGCCGTAGAATAATGTCGACCTAAGTTTCTAGGAACTAAGAAATCAATATCATTTAGGAGAACACTACTATCAATATGGTTGTGTTTATTCTATGCAAGTTTTCTACCAAGTACAATTATTCCTTTTTCCAAAAATATCATTTCAAATCGCGACAACAAGATGTTATGATCAATTCCTATTACAGGATATTATCCTTCGACTTTAAGGCATAAAAATATTTCAGGAACTTCCTCTGTCCAATTTCAATTGACTATTTTGTTAATCATTGATTAGGTTCCATATCAAAAAGCCATATTATTCTAACTTGAATCTGGCATAAGCAAAATATAGCAATTTTTAATGTAGCAACACTTTTGAAGTTCTTATTTTTTTTGTGTTTTGGCATCGACTGCTATGGTCATATGGTCATATTTATTGTAGACGATTATCATTACAGCAAAGTTTGATTAGGTCTAATTCTGACTGTACTCGCTGACAATCAGTAATGTCATTGATTTTATTATATATTTTGAGATAGTTTGCAAATAGTAAGCTAGAAATATTCAGAGAGGTCACCAGGTTATTGATAAAAATTAGAAATAGAAAAGGCCCTAAATAATAACCATGTGGCACGGAGAACGTAACTACGTATGAGGCAGAATTGAAGGATTCGTATTCTACAAATTGTTTTTTCTTTCATCTAAGATATGATTCCATTAAATTGAGCAGTTGCCTGGAGAAACTTAATATTGTTAATTTATCAAGAAGAGAGTGGTATATTTGATCAACAGCCTTTTGAAAGTCTAAGTACACAATATCAACTTGTTTTTGTTTGTCTAGATAAGTGCAGAGAGATTGATCCAAACATGTAAGGTTTGTTATACATTATCTTTGCTGAACGAGGCCATGTTGAATAGGCGAAATAACTTTCTGAGCATGAGAGTACATACATATTTTAAAGAGTTTGGAAAAATTTCATAAAATAGAAATTGCTCTATATCGATAGAGTTTCCTTTTTCGGTATTAGGCAAACTCGAGCTGCCTTCTATATCTTTGGGAAAGCACAGGTTGTTAAAATTAGGTTGAATATTTCCATTAAAGGTTTAAGACAAGACTGGAAATACTGTCGGTACATGCGTTAAGTTTGTTCTTCAATTTTTTTTGAAGCATTAAAAATATCGGTTCCAGAAATAACAACTATGTTTGTTGCATTTTGTTTATTTTTGATAAGACTAAAAGGTCAAAAATAAAATAAATAAAAAATAATTTGGCAGATCTCTGTTTACTGCAGTCTAGATTTAACAATAGCATTAATGGCACATTACATATTTTCAAATTAGATATAAAATCATGGCGTGTATATACATCTCTATTTTATAGGTATCTTTAATAATCGCACCAAGATTTTCCAAACGTATATCTGCCAAATTATTCTTTACTTTTTCGTGCAATTTTTTAATAAAATCGTTTGACTCAAAAAAAATATTTATTTGATTGAAAGTTTGATTCATACTCCTGATTTAATAAAAATGGAGCACCAATAAAAAAATACAGTCTATGATCTCCAGGAAATTGAACTTCGACAGCTATTCAAACATAATTTGACTGGGGTAATATGCAGTGCTACTGCGGCTTATTTGAGACTTTATGGCAATTCATATATTCTTCAGATGTTTAAATCTGCCTAATATCTTCAAAAACTTCAATCGTGGACTTTTCATTATTCGAGTACTATAATAATCAACAACAAATCATTCAACAAGAAGACAATACTTTTTTCAAGCAGTACGGTCAGTGGCAATCGCATTTTTTGCGGGACGTTTTTCCTTCGTTTTTCACCCAACAAGGACAAACAGCATATTCGAAGATTACACGAATAGTTTTGAATGCTTTCGGTATTCAACTTTTTTTTATAGTGGCAGTGTGCCTTTATATAACAGTAATGGAAACGATTATATCGCCTCTACGAAAGCAATCTGTCCAACCGTACCAGTCGAATTACTGACATTCTACAAGAACAATGTTATTTATGACTTTTCTACTTTTTTTCCTTAAGAAGAATGACCAAGTTTAGTAGCACAAGGGTGCCGCTGGATTTGTCTTCATTTTTATCGATGCATCTTTGAATGTGATATATAGACGATTATTGATAATTTGTACTGGTATTATATAAGTTTGATGATGATCTCGTGCCATAAATTGCAGCTGTAACGTCTTCTTCATTTCCACTTCATATACCGCAAAAAATAGAACTCATAATTACAGTATTATGAATCTTCTTGCTTGTTGATAAAAAAACTCAAAGAATTCAAATTCTCGGTGTACTTTTCTTATTCACCGAAAATGCCAAGAGTACAACAATTTCACTCGCACGTTTCTCCAACAATGTTGGCATCTCAATCAGCTCAAATCTTACTGAACTATTTATGATTCCAATCCTATTAATACTACTCATCTGAGTGGCTAATTATACTCATCATCTTCTCCTACATCAAATTTTCTACTTTAATTCTACTTTTCCGTCGACCGTTTATTTACTATGTATTTTAACGCACTCAAAATCGTTGATTAATGACCCCTGTTAATGAATGATTTTCTATCAATCAACGATTTACTTATATGCAACCCAACGTACATTGCTCCAATACATATTATATTTATATAGTGACCTGTGACTTATGCAACCAAACATATTTATACTTACCCGCTAAAACATTGATTTTGAAATCAAGTAGTTGTGTTAGTACTGTCTGTCATTATTTAATATAATATAATATAATATAATATAATATAATATAATATAATATAATATAATATAATATAATATAATATAATATAATATAATATAATATAATATAATATAATATAATATAATATAATATAATATAATATAATATAATATAATATAATATAATAATTTATTCACAAGAAAAAAATAATAACAGAGTAGAATTTAACAAATTCAGCATTATATTGTGAATAAACAAAAATACCACGAAAGAAGTAGGTACTGCTTGTGTGTGGGCGTATACATCATGAGTATATACAAACAAATTATTCGAAAATACTATACTAAAATTACTAAATATAAATATTAGGTATACAATTATTGTGAGAGCAAAAGTATATATAGGGAGGGTCGGGAGGTTTGGGTCGTAGGATGTTTGCGTCGATCGCAATATTACCTTCTTAAAACGTTTCAAGCAATTGTGACTGTCTCCACTGAGGGCGCTTACTCTATCAAAACTAATTTCTTTCGCAAGTGCGGCTGCATGGTGAACGATCGAGATTTCATCAGAGAAAATCGATTTTTTTATCAGGTAAGTCATGATTTTAGACATTAGTTTTGTGTCAGTTTTCTTATTTGTCGTTTCAAATATCTCCCAAAGTATTTTCACATTGAAATTTGTGGTTATTAAGGCAAACATTACCGGTGTGGAACATAACCTAATTTCACATTGCGCGGGAAATCCAGGCACATTTTCATGATTTTGTATCAGAGGGAGGAATGGGTCAAAAAAGTGCGGGATATTTGAATCGTGACCCAAACCTCCCGCTCGATAAAGGAGGTTTGGGTCACGCATTATGCAAATATGTATTGGCATATCCCTCTTGCATTTCAGTTTGCGATTCCACGGATATACAAAAAAAAAGACAGAGATTACGGAAAACTAAAGAACAAATTAAATATGCTGTAAACTGCGTTCTCAAAGATGGGTTAAAAATTAGGCGAGTGGCTGACGACCTGGGCTTCAGCTTTTCGACACTACAACGACATGTCCAAAAAGCTAAAGATCTACCTGAGGAGCAGCAGAACAACTACGAATATGAAGCCAATAATACTTGTCGACAAGTTTTCAATAAGGAACGGGGGCAACTTCTTTGTGAATACTTGAAAGCTTGCAGCCAAATGCATTATGGCTTGGGTATTAAGCAAACAAAGGAGTTTGAGTACGAGTTTGCTAAGCAGTTGGGAATACAATACCCACGAGAATGGGATGAACACAAATCAGCAGGGCGAGATTGGTTGCTAGGATTCATGTATAGAAATAAAGCGTCATCTTTGAGACAACCGGAAGCCACTAGTTTGGAAAGGTCGACAAGCTTCAACAAACACAATGTTGGCAAGTATTTTGAAAATCTTAAGTTCATATTAGATAAACATAAATTCTCTGCCGAAATGATACTTAACCTTGACGAAACAGGATGCACAACCTCCAAGAGTTATTGCCACTAAAGGACAGAAACAAGTAGGGCAGGTAACAAGCGCAGAAAGAGGAAAACTTATTGCCGTTTGCTGCATCATTAATGCCGCAGGAAACACTTTGCCCCCTGCCATAATTTTCCCTTTGAAGAAATTCAATGATCATATGATTATGAACGCCCCTGAGAACACTCTGGGTTTGGCCTATCCTAGTGGGTGGATAATTTTGTCACAGTAATGAAACATTTCATAAAATACTCGGGTGTTACAAAGGAGAATCCGTGTTTGCTGCTGTTGGACAATCACGAAAGTCATGTGAACATTGATGTCGTTTCTTTGGCAAAATCTAATGGAGTGCACTTACTAACCTTCCCTCCTCATTGCAGTCATCGACTGCAACCTTTGGATATTGCTGTATACGGACAGTTCAAGGCATATTACAATGCTTCAGCTTCTGCTTGGATACCAGGGTTGATAAGAGTTGCTTTTGACAAAGTGATGTCACGACTGAACATCTTATCAGGATTTCAAAAAGCAATGATTCATCCATTCAATGCTGACATATATACAGATGCTGATTTTCTAACGTCATCTGTTACAGACAGAGAAAATCCTGAAGCTACTGCAAAAAATAATACACAAGAGACAGGCATTGAAACAGATCTTACTCAATCAAGAGGCGGCCAAGTGTATGAAAGAATGTCGCTAAACGAATCCAGATTCATACCAGAGAATGAATCGAATATCACACTGCCTGATACAGCAGCTGGGATTAAAAAACCAATTACAATATTAAGCGATATAAAACTTACTCCAGAAATGATAAGACCTTTTACAAAGGCTGAACCAAGAAAATTGACGAACAAAGGACGCAAGCCAGGCAAAACAAGAATATTGACTGAGACTCCTAAAAAGGAAGAACTGGAAAAAATTGAAAATGAGAGATTGTTGAAGACCAAAAAAAATGTGAAAAGGAATGTTTTAACTGAAGACGAAAACAAAACCCCAAAAAGCAAGAGACTCAGGCTAAAAGAATAAAGAACATTTTTCATGAATCAGAAAGTGAAGATAGTGACGAAGATTCTATTGTGAGCTCTTGTGAATCCGATTATGTCCCTGAAGAGCTAGAAAAGGATTTTGACCACTCTGTCGATGCACTCACAACTGGAGACTACGTTGTCGTCAGATTTTTGACTGAAGGAACTCGAAAAGTGTCGCCCAATATTCATTATATTGGAGTAGTCGAGGAAATATACAGCAATAAAAATTGTTTGGTTAACTTCATGAGAAGAAGAGGTAATTCCCTCACTTTCTTTTTCCCGGAAAATGAAGATAAATTGAATTACATCAATTTTGCAAATGTAGTGTTGAGATTACCACCTCTAATGTCAGTTGGAGGTACCAGCCGGTCGGTGCAACATAAAGCATTCGAAGTGAATTCAACAAACATAAAATATTTGCGCTAAAATGTTGTTCCTAATTATAATCATTGATTGTTCAAGTCAGTAATTAGGCATTATTATTATAGTTTATCTTTCATACTTTTATTTTCAATATATCTGTTATTCCAGGCAGTTTTTGACTTAGATGACCAGATACCCAAACATCCTAAACTCCAACCCAAACCTCCCCCTCTGCGGGGCGAATGGGTGAAGTGTAATGTGTTGATATTTTTTGGAATAATTTTTTAATTAACCTACTGACCCTTTTAAAATTATTTGCACATATTCTATGATACATACTTTATACAATGCATTATTTTTCACCAGTAAATTCGATTGCAAAAAATATATAAGAATTCGTAATTGAAAATTGACCCAAACCTCCCGACTCTCCCCTAATTATTAATACAGACTACCATACAATACATTTACACAAATACACACATGCTCATTTCACATGTGCTCTTGTTCACATTAAATAATTATAGGAAATATAAATATATATATATATACGAATTATAGATATTGCATATATATACATATACAGGGTGTCCCAGAATAAAGGGGACAAACTCCGATGGTAGAATCCTCACTTCATTTTAGGACTAAAAGTTCCAATAAACATATATCCTAAGATGAGTATTAACCGAGTTACAGGGTGTTGAAAGTGGCAAAAAAAATATGTTTTCCTAAATAACTCCGTAACGGCTCAACTTTTCTTAATGAAATTTGGTATGTCACTTGACAGCAATCAGTTCCAAATTTTAATGCAAATCACGTGTTTGTAACTCAAAACAGGTGCGTACGGCAGATGGGTACCCCCAATTGTCCCTCCCTAACTTCCACGACACTGAATTGATATCGATTTCGTCTTCTTTTTCTTAATACTCAATATTTCCCATAAAAAAAAGGAATAGGTTTTGTTTTCGAAATATCAACGATTTTCGAGATATTTAAAGTGGAATAAGTGCGTGCGTATGTGATTATGGAAAGCCACTGTTGATTATTTTATTAAAAGTTGCTATGTAATTTTTTTTGAATATCAGGAAATTTTGTAAAAAAATCCTTCATAAATGCCAACAATTTTCGAAATATTTCAATTTGTAATCATTGCATGTTATTAAATATGTTGGTTATTTTGTCATATGCAGTTATCATTCCTTCAAGAAATCAGGAGATTTTGATTAAATTTTAAATGATATTTTGTTAGTTGCACTATGTTTTGCAGAAAAAGTACTTCAATAATTTGATGGATATTGCGTTTCAGAGAAACGAACAGGATGGTAAATCGTTAAAATAACTTCAAACGAAAGCATATCGTGGTACATCGGGCAGTAAAAGTATGTGTCTGTCAAGCAATAAATTTGGAAATAATTTCGAAATAATGTTCATAATTTTACTTCGAGTTTGAAATAACATACAATGACCCGATTGAAATGAAGAGTCAAGAAATGGAGAAGTTCATTCAAAAGCATGTTTTAATGGGTCACTAAAAAAATACATTTTTCAACAAAAAATATACAAACTGAACAGAAAAATGACAAGATAGCAATAAATCAAAAACGTACATAAACTATCAAATCATAAATATTGTTCAAACGGGCCGCCTTGGTGGTCAATACAAATATTGCAACGATGTAATAGAGACTGACGTACTCTCTCAAAAATTCCAGGCATATTTTGAATATGGCTACAAGCTGCTAAAATTCTAGCAACCAAATCGTCTTCACTTTCCACTGGAGTTTCATATACCATTGACCTGAGGTATCCCCAGAGGAAAAAATCCACCAATAAATGGGGTTAGATCGGGTGAGCGTGCCGGCCAGTGTATTGGACTACCTCTTCCAATCCATCTGTTAGGGAAAGTGATGTTCAATGGGTCACGCACAGTTCTTTGGGAATGGGCGGGTGCACCATCATATTGGTACCACATTCTCTGGCGAACCCAAATTGGCACATCTTCCAATAATTCCTGCAGGGTGTATCGTAAAAATGTGGTGTAAATATCTCCATTTAGTCGTTGAGGAAACAAATATGGTCCAATTAATTGGTTCTCTACAATTCCAGCCCAAATATTTACCCCGAATTTTTTTTGGTATCCCCTAAAATGAACGCCATATGGATTTTCTTCTTCCCAAATGTGGCTATTGTGACTGTTGAAACAGACTTCTGTGGTGAAATGTGCCTCATCAGTAAATAGAACGTATATGGGGAAATCATTTCGCTCTTCGCATCTGTTTCGGTACCATTCAGAGAAGGTTAAGCGGGGTCTGAAATCGTCTGGTCCTAAAGCCATTACTTTATTTAAACGAATAGGATAAAGCTTCTCTTCATGAGCCACTCTCCATATTGTCGATTTTGAAATATTCATTGTTGCGGCAAGTGTCTGAATGCTGGTAGATGGATTGTTTTCTATTTGATGTAAATCGTCATCTTCTAAATCATTATTTTTAACAATTCTTCTAGCTCCACAGTCGTTTTTGTAAGGCTCAAAAGTTCCTCTTTCCTTAGCTCTTTGAGTAACTGCTGCAAAAGTTTTATGAGTCGGTTGGCGCCTATTCGGGAATTTTTGTGCGTATAATCTGGAAGCAGCTCTGGAATTTCCTCTTGCTTCTCCATAGGTGTATATTATATCTGTATATTCTGCAGCCGCATATGGGTTCATGTCGTATACACTTACTATTAGTTATAATATTAATTGCTGGTTTCAGGTAGTGACGCTTTAACTGAAAACCGTCGATTTGTCAGAATAATATTATTTGACTACTGTCATTTTCAATGCACACTATTTTTCGTGGTTGGATTATACACGAATTCAATTTGAATAACTTGTGTTCAGAACTGTTCAGCAGTACAAACCAATGAAGAATTATGGATATTATTGTGAACAAAATAACCTCATTGCAACCCAAATGTTTTTTAGAAAATAAGGAGAAATTGATTGCTAACCCTAATTGAGTAATGCTTTAATTTTTCTGCAATTTTCTGAAATTCTTCTTGAAATACGATTGTGGACACAATCCATTTGAAACTTTACCATAATGCCATGATTTATGATGAAAAAGACAGCAACGTTTAATAAAATAATCAACAGTGACTTTCCATAATCACATACGCAGGCACTTATTCCACTTCAAATATCTCGAAATTCGTTGATATTTCGAAAACGAAACCTATTCCTTTTTGTATGGGAAATATTGAGAATTAAGAAAAAGAAGACGAAATCGATATTAATTCAGTGTCGTGGAAGTTAGGGAGGGACAATTGGGGATACCCATCTGCCGTACGCCCCTGTTTTGAGTTACAAACACGTGATTTGCATTGAAATTTGGAACTGATTGCTGTCAAGTGACATACCAAATTTCATTAAGAAAAGTTGAGCCGTTACGGAGTTATTTAGGAAAACATATTTTTTTTTGCCACTTTCAACACCCTGTAACTCGTTAAATACTCATCTTAGTATATATGTTTATTGGAACTTTTAGTCCTAAAATGAAGTGAGGATTCTACCATCGGAGTTTGTCTCCTTTATTCTGGGACACCCTGTATACATACACACATACATACATATATAATATAATTGGTTCTGAACTTTCTAGGTGTTAATACTGTTAAGAATGTAAAAGACTTTCAAATGTAGTTTTTATGTAAGTATATATTTCTTTTATTTAAAAATTTTAAAGTGAATATACAGTGCGGTCCAAAGGTATGGAATAAATTCATTTTTAGCGTTATTATGTATTTTATGAAAAAATCCTGAATCAGGTCAATTTTTATTGGCAATTTGACAATTTACAGTATGAAAATATTACCCCCTTCTTGCACCCCCTCTGAATTATGAGCACCCCCTCAAAAATTTTAAATGAGAAGGGGGGTCGTGTGGCATCTTGTTCGAAAGGGATTTTCATTATCTGTTCAGCAATACTAATTGTTTCATATTTGGTGCAACCATAACGAAGAAATTTTTTTATTAAAATTTAAAAATATTGACACTGTAAATGATGTATCCGTTGAAACAACCTGAAACAGGTCGATTTCTATTCTCAATTTGACAATTTATAGTATGAAAATATCACCCCCTTCTTGCACCCCTTCTGAATTATGAGCACCCCCTCAAAAAATTTGAATGAGAAAGGGGGTTGTGTTGCACCTTTTTCAAAAGGGATTTTCATTCTCTGTTCAGCAATACTGAGAAAATTTATTCTGAATATGTCAAATGTTGATAGACTGAAGGAAATAATGTAACATAATGTTTAGGAAGTATATTTCAATTTGTTTTACAGTTAAATTAAATGTTCAAAATGACCACCATTCACTTCTTGACAATAAGCAAGGCGATCTTGGAATTCTCGTAGAACATTTTGTAGGACCTCAGGGGTTATGTTGTTAATTTCTTCCGATATCCTAGTTTTTAAATCTGCAATATTGTCTGGTCTATTGAAATATACTTTTGATTTTAAATAACCCCATAAAAAGTAATCGAGAGGAGTCAAATCTAGGCGGCCATTCAATCGGTCCACGTCTGCCAATCCACCTATTGGGAAAAACTTCTGTCAAATAATCTCGAACAATACGTGTGTAATGCGGTGGAGCTCCGTCTTGTTGATACCAAATTGATCTATCTATTCCATTTGGATCATTAACATCGGGAAAAAGTCGTTTTAATGTAGGCACTAAAAAGTTCATCAAAAAACCTAGATAAACCTCACCATTAATTGTGCCTTCAAAAAAATAGGGGCCAATAATTTTGTTTTTAATGATACCAGCCCAAACGTTCACTTTTTTGGGATATCGTGTGTGAGCCTCACACATCCAATGAGGATTTTCTCTGCTCCAATATCTACAGTTTTGTATATTAACCGTTCCATTTAAATAAAAAGTAGCTTCATCAGAAAACACAATTTTGTTTATGAACTGCAAATCTGCTTCGATTCTATCCATCATCAGTTCACAGAATTGTTGCCTTCTATCAGGGTCATCCTCATTTAACTCCTGAATCAACTGAACTTTATAAGGATGGTATTTTTCTTTATGTAAAGCTCTCAATATCGATGATTTACTTACATCATTGTCGGCGGCAAGTTGTCTACTTGTCATATGCGGATTTTCCTCAATCGCTAACAGTACATCTAACTTTTTCTCCTCATCCAATGCAGCATTTCGACCTGGTTTTTGACGAGTTTTTACATGTCCAGTTTCACGGTATTTTGTTTCTATTTTGCTAACTGTAGATTGTGATACGTGTTGACCAGGGTATTTATTATTGAACATTTCACAAACTTCCGTTTGAGTTCGTGTTTTATTACCGCATCCAAGCATAATTAAAATGTCTATTCTTTGAGTTTCGGATAAATGAGCCATAGATGAATCGAATACACACAAAAATATTTTTCAATACACTGACGTCTGCCAGCAACTCACAAATATCAAAATAACAGTAGTCTACTAGATTGACATTATATTATTTATGGGTTTTGTGAATAATTTTTTGGTGTCTTCAACGACTTTTTCCTGACTTTTTTAGCAAGACAGATAAGAAAGTATAAATTGTCAAATTGAGAATAGAAATCGACCTGTTTCAGGTTTTTTCAACGGATACATAATTTACAGTGTCAATATTTTTAAATTTTAATAAAAAAAATTCTCAGTTATGGTTGCACCAAATATGAAACACTTAGTATTGCTGAACAGATAATGAAAATCCCTTTCGAACAAGATGCCACACGACCCCCCTTCTCATTTAAAATTTTTGAGGGGGTGCTCATAATTCAGAGGGGGTGCAAGAAGGGGGTAATATTTTCATACTGTAAATTGTCAAATTGCCAATAAAAATTGACCTGTTTCAGGATTTTTTCATAAAATACATAATAACGCTAAAAATGAATTTATTCCATACCTTTGGACCGCACTGTATGTAAAATAACAAAAATAATAAGTATCGAAATATAAAATATAAATATTAAGTAGTTTAAAATTTTAAAATACTAGAATATATAATTGTACAATCACTAAGTGCATTTGGGATAACATTACGAATATCTAAAATTACTTTCAATTTTCAATTATTGATCGTATATAATGACGAGGCATTTGTTTTATAAATATTTTCAAATCTGTTTAGAATCTGAATGATGAAGTTTTGTTTTGCAGTGTTTCGGGAAGAAAATTTAATATTTTTGGTGGTAAAAATTTATAGCATTTTCGGCCTATTGATTTTGAAGCGAAAGGTACTAAATAATCATTTTTTTGTCTCGTAGCATAGGTATGAGAAGGTTTAATAAATTCGGTCTTATTCAGTAAAGTTGTCACTAGCATTAATAGCTAGATAGTCACGCAGCCGGCTGGTAAAATGCTGGTTTGAGTGTTAGCAAGGTCGAGGGTTCAATCCCCAAGTGGTACCATTTACCATTTTTTTTTATTTACGGTCAACGGAAGAGTTTTGTAACGAACTCGTAAATTAAAATTGCGATTAACAATTTCGAACATTAACGCGCTCGCTCCGCTCAATTGTTAATCGCCCTTATTAATACACTTGTTCGTTAAGTAACCATTAATTGTTTCCCTCATTTTAAAATGCACTTACTCTTCTACCTACTTTATCCTTGCACTGGTCTAGAAAATCGGATATGAGGAATATGTTCTTTGAACCGTACTTCCATGGACCTACCAGTTTGGCCCACATATTCCTTCTCGCAGTTAATATCATAAATCTCCAAATTTTCTTTTCCTTCTGCCTTGTCCAGGATCTGTTGTACCTCATAAGAGGTTTTGTATACCACCTCCATGTAGAGGATTTTGAACATTCTGTCGAAAACCCGAGTAACTCGAGGTTCTTGTGAGATATTCGTGTGGGATAACGATATATTTAGGTTTTTTTTTTTGGAAAAGTCGAAGAGTTACCAAGAGTTTTATCAAACCTATATTTCCTGATCAGTTTTTTCACAAAGTCTATATAGAATAAACGTTGAGTTCAGTCGTTCTTAGTTCCAAAAATGTATAGAGAAACATGGAAGAATTAAAGGAATACGAATTAAATTTTATACCCGACGACATACAGGAAGATGCAAAATTACTGAATGTACTTTTATCACCCGAAAAATCAAGATTCTGAGGAAAAGGAAATTCAAAACGTTCATTGAACATAGAATAAGAACCAGGGACATTAATTATATATAGCAGAGTTTGGACTATGCACAAGGTTATGATGGACTTAATATCAAAATTCTACTTCAATGCTGTCCGATCATTCTACCATACATAACACATATCATAAATGTTTAGTAATCCATTGTTTTCCAGATTCCCAGAAACAAGCCTCAGTCAGACCCATACCAAAAACGAACAAAACCTGTGACTTCAAAGATTTACGACCCATTAGTATTTTACCAACTCTTTCTAGAAAAAACTGTGGAAAAACAACTTAGGTCATATGTTGCTGAAAATAATATCCTTCCTGTATTTCAACCTGGTGTCAGGCATCTCACAACTGTGGAACTACTCTTTTACAAATAACTGAAGATATTCCTAAATAAAACAGTCTACTGTTAAACTACTGTTCGTTCGTAAGTTGGTAGACTTTTCCAGAGCATTCGATACCATAAACCATGACATCATTCTCGGTAATTTGAAATCAATTAGTCTCTCAAAATATTTGGTAAACATTTTCAGAAGCTTTCTGTTACACAGAATAGTGAAATTTGATGAAATCTTATCATCTCCTGCTAACGTTTCTTCAGGCGTACCACAAGGTTCCACATTGGGCCCTTTTTTGCACACTCTATACGCTTCCAGTAATGGAAATGCCGTAACCTTCTGCAACACTCATCTATATGCAGACGATACTCAGTTGTATCTTATGTTCTCCCAATAAAACATGGAGGAATTGAATGAAGATTTTGTCAATAACAAATTGGTCGAAAAAATATTCACTCAAAATTAATCCCTTAAAAACTTCTATTCGTATTCGGCTCGAGAAATGATGGAATGACGTAATGATGGAAACCAAATTGTACCGGTGGAGAAACCGTTATATTGAAAAAATGCTCTGCGATTCTCTAGTTTTGAGCAAATTCAACTTTGACGATGTTGTATATGGAACGTGCTTGAATGCACATGATATACGGAGAATTCAATTGGTTCAAAAAACTGAAATTGTTAATTTTTGTTAATGTACTCATTGAAAAATTAAATATAATAAAATATAAACTGCAAAAAAAATTATGTTTCCTTTTTTTTTTGTAACGAATCTTCCAGGTTTCCAGAGAGAAACTCTATTTAAATTTAAGGAAGGAAAAGTGTCACTTTCAACCTTTTAAACTAGGGAAGGAAAGTGGTTCATTTTCAAAGGAGGTGTTGGAAAAAAGTTATTTGTTTTACTAGGCATAAAAGCACAAGATTTAAGCTGCGGCCTAGGCAATCCGAGTTTTCGCCGTGTGAAACATAACTTTTTCTTCAAATTTGTTCCAATTAAATGAAAAAATTACTTTTTTATATGTATTGATTGGGTTTCCTTATCAAGATCCAAATAATTAAATTATTCTATCATAGGTAACTGGGTTCTTCGTTACTATGTTCACCGCTAACCACCGCTGACATTTGTTGAATTATTTATGTTTACTTCAATGTTAATGTCAATTTTAATAACCAATTAAATTTAAATTATGACTTGGAAGGTTTCATAGCAACGAACTTTCTAGGCAGTAAAAATTATCAGTTGTAATATCACAAGTGAGAATAAAGTGAAAATAATTTGCCAGATTTTTCGAAAACTTGTTGCCAGGCAATAGACACGAGAGCCTGAAGGGCTCGAGCGGCTATTGCCAAATGGCAACAAGTTTGAGAAAAAATCTGGAGAATTATTTTCTACTTTATCGAACTCTCGTGTGGTATTCGATACAGTATTTTTGATGTCCCAATCATAGACCTATTCTCTATACATATATCATTTTTTATCAACAATCCACTTGAATCACTATAAACAGAATGAAGTTTGGAATTTGAAATTCTCATCATGAAATATACAATTATTATGAATGTTTGGTCCTTGGCTGGAGGATTCCGTAACATTGTTTTGATCTGTTGGATTGAAAGCTATTGCTTTCCCTCTGTCCCTCGGTTATCAATTGAAACTGTTTCCAAATTGACACGTTACTCAAAATAGTATTCTTACATGCATTTTCGTTGATTTTCTTAAAATATCATCGAATGATGATGTACTAAACCGACGTCAGATCAAAAGTATCAGTTGTCACATAATAAAAACAAAATACCACAAAAAATTCTCGTGGCAATTTTCAAGGTAGAAAATTCCCACTATAATGATGCAGTGATTGGCCTGAACGTACATGAATGCTTTAAATTGATGGTTTCGATTGGTTGCAAGAATTGTCAAAAAATAATCACTAAAAAGCCGCTTTTAATGCCAAAAATATATTTTGTGAGGTAAAAACTGGACTTGAAATCCCACAAACCAGAGTACCAACTGGTACAAAATAAAGAAATTGATGGGTGTTTCAACAATTATTAGAGAAGCACAAGCCTTCTTGACTGCAGTGCCTCTGGATTCGCAAATATAGACGTATCTTGATAAAAAAAATCCAAAATCTACCGGACACTGTATTGCTTCTCCGCAAATCTTCCCACGCTAAGAATAGTTTCGCAAACCGAAGTAAGATTAGAGTGAAAATATGTAGAAATGTCAATATTGTCCAAAGAGTTAGACGTGAGGGCGTTTTATGTGTACTGGAAATATGTAAACAGACTATTGATAAAAAATACACCGATAAAAGTATTTTCATAGTGCGTGGGATTATATCGTGAGAATGTAAATATGAAACAGTTTTACTCAACATATGACTTATTACCGATAGGTATATTTTTGTTTGTTTCTTTGGAAATTTGGAATGCAGCTCGTAAAGAATTTGAAACGAAAGAAAATTAAGAAAAATCTAAAATTATGCTCATAGGGGAGGAAACAAAAGAGATCAATGTACAAATGAACGAAATAGAAATTGAAAAAGTTAAAAGATTTGATTATTTGGGAGTGGAAATAGAAGACAATGGATGACAAGAAATAAAAATCAGCAATGGAGTAGATAAAAACAATAAACTTGTACTACACAATGGAAAATAAGTAAAAAAGAACTCTCAGAGAAAACAAAGATAAATGTGTTAAAAACACTATACCGTGTGACACAGACTCATGGTACACGCCCTTTTCTGTAGCTATATTTCTTAAATTTGGAACATTCAATATGCTCACTATAGGACACATTTTGACATTTTGGAAAAAAATCCAACTTCTGGTTTTTTCGGAAATGACATCAACTTTCGATTTTCAAATGGGACACCCTGTATATTATTACATTTTTGAAATCTGCATAGTTTTCTGAATCCAATGATACCTCTTAGTTGATATTTCATTTGTCAGAACACCCATTTTCTTTTTCGATCTAGAGAGCCATGAACTCCCTAAAATTATTCCAAATACTCAAAATCATGCTGCAATATCGTAATTTCGATTTGAAAAGTATTGTGGTTCGAAATACGTGCCAAAAAATAAACCAAAACCCTTTTTTATTCGAAACTCCGTTTTTTTTCAAATGTTACCATAATGGTACTCTGACGTCATTCGAAATTACCATCGATGCGGTATCAATCCATATTAACTTTTTTCTGTACAACCAATACGAACACGATAATGTAATTAAGACAAGTTTAAGTATCTTCTCGGTTAAATAACAATAATTTATCTAGGTGGCTATGGAACATAAATAACGATTTGAAGTTTCGATAATCTGTAATTGTCAGTTAGTCACAGAATACCAATTTGAATTGATCGGATTGATAATAGAAATAAGTTAAGAATGTCACCAGTTCATAACAGAAACAGAAGAGTGGATATGCTCTAAGTGTATGGGGAATGTCGGCAAAATCCAGTTGTTGCTCAACATCTGTACAGG